>OZ038470.1:12095577-12736053 GCA_964036295.1 Plumapathes pennacea | reverse complement strand
AAACCTGACTGAACTATCAATATCACTACACTAAATCACTCATGCATATTATTCTTGCTCTCAAATGCTCTCTATACATGTCAAAGTATACTGTTGTCTTAGATTCGCATTCTGGCCCGTCTCCTTGTCCGGCACAAACTCAGTTTCAAAAGTATATCGCACGCCGCCATCTTGGACCTTTTGACATCTAAAGGATTTTTTTCTAACAGCGCATGAAAGGACCAGAAACGTTTATTCATTAAAAGGCTTCGCTACATGGGAGAAACCAAACAAACTGGTCGATAACACCAACGCAAAACACTGGGAAAAAACACACCTTAGTTTTGAATTCAATTTGTACTTGTAGACGAAACATTTCTTCCATTCGTTCCATTTTCCGTGCACCCTCGTTGCAATTATACACAGTCTGAAAACAACAAAACAAGTGAGAAAACGAAAGACGAGAGGGAAAATACTCAATAATACCGTCTAGTACTACAGGATAAAAGGAAATACAAGAAATGAAACAGAACAAAATGGGGGAGAGGGAACAGACAGACTGAATGGGGAAGACAAAGAGAGAAAAAGGAGTCAGGCGGGAAGACAGACAGACAGACAGAAAAAGAGGCGGAAGGAAAAACAAAGAATGGACAGAGCCAAAGGCAGACAGTGACAGAGACAGACAAACGTCATAAGGAGACGTCAAAAACAGATAGAGACACAGATAAAGACACACATAGGCCAGAGAAGACAAAACACACCGTGAGTACGTACACCCAACATGTGTACCATTACTTTTACCTTATTGACAGCGGATAATGCTTTATCTGTTGCGAGGAATTCCTTACTGCCAAGCTCACAACGGTGACAAATGGCCTATGAAATAAAAAATGATAATAAAGTACCAGATGAATAACAATTAACTATACGGCCAGCGCAACATCGTAAGAGCAACTTTATTTGTACGAGGTAAAAGTCTTTTCTTGTCAACTGTGGTTTTCAAACAAACTTACTTTCTGCAGTGTTCTTACAACTGTTAGGTTTATACATGTTTGGGTCATTATTTAATCCAGTTGAAAATAAACATGATTCAGGAAATATAATTGTCGCAAACACTCAGGTCTGATTCCAAACTGAGCTTGTAAATTTTGAACTTTATACACAAAATGGACTCCCTTTGTAATTTGCCCCTGATGGCTAAAATAGATCCTGAGTAATTTGCCCCTGAATGTCAAGATGGACTCCCTAGTAATTATCTTCCAGATCACATGTTCTTGTTCCTGATTCTGATTGGTTCTTGGACTTACATCGACTAAAAGTGGCAGGCGCGTGATCCTCTGCATGGGAAGGACCAAGAAAGACTGAAGTGTCAGCCCTTGTGCATCTCGCATGCTCTCTAACTTATTCAGGACCTCCACAAAACGGGGACTCTTCATTCTGAAAGGAAAACGTTTCTTGGTCAAAAATATTAGCGCCAGAAAGAGTAGCAACAACAGACACTGTATCATGGTAGCAGCTCCCGAGGTCAGTTTGCCTTAGCCTGTGAACAGGCTAGTTTGCCTGCGAAGATCAGGCAGGGTTATAGAATCCAAGACTGCCCTAAAAGCGCATTAAGTTGGGTTTTAGGTTTTAACAACGTTCACTTAAGTTTAATTTGTTAAATGCATTTAAATTATTGATGCATTTTACTGTTTATCATGTTGTAATGTGTACGTCAGTGTATCGTACATGCACAATATAATATAAATCTTATACTATTGTTATTGTACTTACCATAAGGCGAGATATCTCATGTAATACGTTCGTAATTTTCTTTTGAAGACCACTCCAGTTCTTCGCTTTGTAAGATTTTGCTAATTGCTCAAGCTAAATACATGCACCAATAACTTGTTCCGCATCAAAATAAATAACTGCGAGATTTACGTCAAATTTAAATTTTTGCAAGTAAAAAACTGTGCCTAAACATGCAACAAAACAGTTTCTCGTGTTCTTATTCTGTTGAGTTATGCTACAAATAATGGTCGTCGTAAGAATATCTTTGTTCTCTCAAACAGTGAGTCCGCAAGTTTCTTTATAAGTGAAACAAATATTTAGTGCGTTAACACCCCAAACCAAATTGACAGAACTTTTCGCGTGTGAAATTCTCTTCTGCTATTGATATATAGTCATATCGATAAAGTAGGTCGGAATTTTTGCTTATGCCTAAGGTTCAAATTTTTGCTTATCTCTGTGAAATGTTCAGTTATAATTGCCATTAACTTTATGATAAACTCTAGATATAGCTTTCTCACTTCACACCCGGTGTACAAGAAAAAACTTAACCATGGCGAATCCGAAGACATTTGAACGGATGCAACGTGTAAGCTTGTGTGCAGTAAAATAAATGTCGCGCCTTTCTTAAATCACTGACAAGCTCTTGGATCAGACAAAGTGTACTCCTCCTACTGTCATTTTCTCTCCACTTGACGTACGTGGGAGGTTGTCGTGGTGATGGGCGAAGGAGGATAAAAATAAACTTAAATTAAACAAAAAAAAGACTTGATTAAACGCACGCATGCGCATCTCATGACACTGCCCCTTTAACAAGCAAATTATTATTTTCATCTCTCCTGTTTCAAAACAGATATTATTATGACTTTGATGTTCTGTGGGGCTACTCCGACCAAATTGCCTTTCTATTCATTCTTGAAACTCAATTGCATTTTAGCTTCTTAATAATAATACTTGGGGCTTACATCTTCTTTACACAAACAAAGCTATTCCTCTTTGATATGTAAGTCCATCTTGCTTGCAAACGTACAAAAAAGAGACAAAACAGAAAGAAGAAAATACTACATTTTCAATAGTTTTTTACATATATTAATTAACGTCCAAGATTAATACAGGTTCCACAATCCCCTTAGGTCGTTTTGCGATATTTCGGCCAAGCTTGCTTTCACCACCCCACTGCCTAAATATATTTTCCCCCAAATTTTTGAGGTTGCTAGTTGTAATTGCACACTAACACTAAAATACATGGTGGAGTAGTTGCCGATAGTATATTAAACAAACTAAGTAGATGTTATGCGAGGAATAGGAATTTTAGGGTTTCTAGATTTACAAAATTTTGGCACTAGCTGTTATAAGCGTGAAGTTATAAGTTTAGTCTTCCTCTACTACTGAATGAACTAATCGCTTCTTGCTATTAAGTTTCTCCAATGAATTCGTCGCTCACTGTTATCTGACGCTAATGAAAAACACTTTACTAAAACACAACAGCGTCTGTGAAGCTGAAAAAGCCTTATTAGCATGTGTTTGTCGCTTATTCACAAATGTAGGTTGACAGCCGTTTTACTGCTAGTTTTTCACAATAAAAGGATAGGGAGAATTTTTCTAACAAACAATCTATCTGATCGTTAGGTTTCCACCTTGGCCGCTTGAAATGAACCAAGTTCTTAGTTAACTTGCAAAGATTACATGCCTTGGCCTAAACGCAATCTGCTATTAGAATGACTTTCATTTAAGTGGTCACATCTTTAGGTAGTACAGTCGAACCTCGCTATTTCGAACTCGCTTAATTCGAAGTCCCCGTTATTTCGAAGTCAAGCCGAATCCCCTTCGATTTATTCCCACGCCCTGCGTGGGTACTAATCTGAACACCATGTCGTTTTTTAATGTTTTTCGTTCACGGGCGACCTCCCCGCGCAGCGGGGTTTGCTGGGAAAAACATCGGAAGAGAATCACTTCCCCCGCGCGGGGCCTGCTGGGTAGAAACTCGGAACAGAATCACGCGCGGGGTTTGCTGGGTAGAACACTCTAACCTCGTTCCCAGGCTCTTTCCTCTCGCGACCTCAAATCTCGTGTTTTAATGTTTTTCGTTCACGGGCGACCTTCCCGCACCGCGGTGTCTGCTGTGTTGATCACGTGGTGTTCTGCTGGTCCGTTGCGAAGCAACGGACACTGTATAGGAGGCAAGTATGAATCAAGCGAAGAATCAAACCGAACACTCTCAAGAGGAGAAACAAGTTTGTCTTCAAAAACGAAGAGAACAAGCGAGACTAAGACGAATTCGTAAGACAAGGCAGGAGCGGTGTATCCGTCTCGAGCGCAGACGGCAAACAGACAGTGCTGTCGCTGCCAAAAAAGCGAAGCAACGGTATGACCGAGAGCATTATCAGCAGAAACGAGCTCAGGAGACAACCCAGGAAAGAGAGCAGCTGATCGGGAGCATCATAGGCAGAAGCTGGCCCAAGAAACAACTCAGGCAAAAGAACAGCGCGTGAAAGCCGCTCGACAACGAGCTGCTTCCCGACGCCACAATGAAACGATTGCACAAGAGGCCCGCAGGCTTCAGGCTCAAAATGAGGCAAATTCCAGAGGCAACAATATCTGCATAGCCGTGGATGGGCTAACCCTGACAACCCGGCTCTGCACGGACAGCAGGAGGACAGAAAATAAGTTAAAATAGTGCTTGAAGGACAGCCGATAGCTCCAAGGGGCAGGTAATACACGTCTATTTACTTTCTTCACTCAACTCGTCCGTTATGCATTGCTTCGAGCTTATCGGACATTAATTTTGTGGCCGTGATAAAGCTTTGTTGTTGTGATGCTATAAATTTTCACGACAGCCTGTTTTGACCGTTTGAGTCTTGACAGTTAAATTAACTTCCAGTGTCATACAGTGCAGAGGTTAATTTGCCACTTAACAAGTAACTTGCTTTATAGACAAAATCACAACATATATATCACTCACACAGAAGAAGTTGGCGTTTCTGTGCATTTGATTAGAGAGAACTGTGTTTATTAAAATTGCAGCACTAGAAACCATGATTTCAGTTTATCAGAAAAACAGATCAAAATATTTGTCCTCTGTGAAATTATACAGTGCAAAAACTTGTGAGTTCTGGTTTAAGTAGGCAGTTTTTTTTAAACTGCTCAGCTGTTTTTATCATGTACTGTATAACACTGTATAAGTATTATAAGTCAAATGTTATTTGAACTGTATTTTTTATATGTTGGGCTAAACTTTCCAAACCCGGCCACTACTTTCTATATACAGTCTTTGTTTGTGTTTACTTCTTTGTCTTACTAAGCCCCCCTTCCCTTTGCTATAAATCATAGTACATATACTAAATATAAAATGTATATATAAATAAACAGAAATGATGTTTAGTAAACTAGAAATTGTTATGAATGATTATTTTTGTCAATTTGGCACCTGGAAAAGAATGTAATTTATTGCAGCTGCATTTCCTTTTGCATTTTTGAATTAGCAGTTTAGCTGTACTTTATACATTACTGTGTATAAAGTAATGTTCAGAAGAGATTTACTGTGTTAGTAGCTGGTGTGGGCAGAAAAAAATTGCCATGATCTAAACAAGTTCAATTAGATAATGCCCTGACAAGTCAATGCCTTCAGTAGACTGAAAGTCAAAAATCCATTTGCAAAGATACATAATTATAAGCCAAACAAGTCATTTGCATTTACCACAGTTTCATTTCACTTCAGCCAGCTCTTTACTAGCATTAATTTATTTCTTTTCCTAGATAGAATTAGTGATATAGTTTAATAAGTTTTCTTCTGAACAAGTTTTTTTCCATGCACCTGCATGACATCTGGTGAGATATTGTCTAAACTGTTATACCCCGCCAACACATAGTATCTCAAGCCACAGAACACACTTTTTAAATTATAGACTTTGATGCTTGTTTTGTTTTTCATAGGTCCCTAAATATCAAGACAAGCATGAAGTTCACCAAGTCCAACTGGAAAAAGTATCTTTCTGTGATTTATAGGAAGAGGTAGTTTATACCCACATGACATGGGAAATGAGACTTTTTTAAGATAAGAATTTCAATACAGTACTAAACTGATGCTCTTCTCATGTCTCACAGCATCTTACAGTTGTGGATAATGTGCAAACCTGACTCTCATTTGTCTAATATTCTGTAAAATTATTGAATATTTATAAATCATTTTTCCATTTTTACTCACAGGAGAGTATGGTTAGGGCTATATTTCTCTGGCATGGAATTTTGTGTGTTTGTACATGTACTGGGCAACACATGCATATCAATTTGCTTCTGAGAAGTATAATGTAACCTACAGGTACTTGAGAAGTATGTAATATACAGTCTTTCACCAATGAATGTAGTGCAAAGACTGACTATGTATACTTTCTTATGAGACAGAATAAATTACTGTGAAATGGACATGGCATGATGAATAATATCATCGTACTTCCTTCTTTTAAGACCACCCTACGTATTATATAATAAAATTACTGTACTCTTCAAACAGCAGTGGGATCCTGGGGAGGGGAGGGGGGAGTACTATGCCATATAGGTATGTGCCACCCCAAAGGGTATCGTTTTCAAACATTTTTAGTCTGAAATAGGGTATAGATTTTGCCTTTTTGGCCTGGGATAGGGTATGATTTTAATAGAAATGTGTCGCAGCGGACAATGCACAGCAAATGGAAAAAAACACAGGGTGGAAATTGATGTAAAAGAAATAAATCTCTAAAATAGGTCTGAAATATGGTATTACATTTTGGAGTCAGGTCTCAAATAGGGTATATATTTATAGAGTCAGGTCTAAAATGGGTATAGTAAGTCACATATTTTGGTCTGAAATAGGGTAAGGGGTTTTCAGGTCCAGGCGGCACACCCCCACCCAAAATTATGATGAGTACTCTCCGGAATGGGACACATGCCACTATCATGTAAATGCTAATATAGTGTCATCCGACTTTAATTACATTATATAATATTGAGATGTGTAGTGAAAGCATACAGTACATGAGAGCTCTAAGCAGTGTCATACATAATCGATTGCTTGGGCGTGGGACCTCTGCGAATATCGTATTTCTAGTCATAGTTCAGGAGTTGGAAGTTAGCACTGCTATTAAAACGAACTCATTGAGAGCTTTCATTTGAAGCACACCTCTAGGATTCATTTTACAATTCAGTTTCAAAATTGACTTTGAGTATATGCTAAAAGAGTTGTTATTACCAATTTCTTTAATATTTAATGATGGTCCAAAAGGTATAAGGCGACTTTAAATTTACTTTGAGTGACAAACATTGTGTGAATCATTTTGTTCTTCGTTAGTTATTCCAGCTGGCGCTTTTTCGCTTTTACTTTGCTGAATATTTTGTCCGGATAACAAGAAAGACCGATGTGGTCATTGTCTGAGAAATCGGGCAAAGGTGCTTTGCAAGCGCACTAACGTTTTGGCACTCGGGTTTGGACTCAGCCTCTCGTCCCCTCTGGTAGGTTTCTGTAAGTTTTTAACAATAAGAGGATTGGGAGAATTTCTCTAACAACAATCTATCTGATAGTTAGGTTTCCACATCGGCCGCTTGAAATGAACCAAGTTCTTAGTTAACTTGCAAAGATTTCATGTCTTGGCCTAAACTCAACTGATAATCTGCTATTACAATAGAATTTACTCATTGAGGACTGACTTTCATTTGAGTATGGTCACATCCTCAGGTTTTATTTATAGTTTAGGAGCTGGAAGCTGGAAGCACTGCTAATTAAAACGCACTCATTAAGAACTGTAATATTTAATAACTGTCAGAAGATATTGGCGACTTAAATTTACCTTGAGTGACAAATATTGTGTGAATCATTTTGGTCGTCGTTTGTTATTCATCAGGCGTTTTTTCGCTTTTACTTTGCTAACTATTTTGTCCGGAGGTCATTGTCTGAGAAATCGGGCAAGGGTACTAGTTTGAAAGCGCACTAACGAACGTTTTGGCACTCAAGTTTGGTCTCTCGTTCTCTGACAGGGTTTCCCACATACAACTGATCTGAAATGTTTTCAAGATTTATATTTTTGGTCACAATTTTTATCCTGGCTTCAAGATCAAATGCGAGTGGTAAGTATATTATATAACAGCCATGTCAATACAGTATGTCATACGATTGTGAAGGCACCTCTATTTTATACAGAACCGTTTAAGCTATACTAAAATAATTCATATATATTAGTAATTGCTAATTTCAAGGTTTGCATCTCAGTTTGTTTTTAATAATTCGCAGACAATTGTCGAGAGATTAATTTGGTATCGCATCATTGGGAAAGCCCTTAAACGGCACGATCTCCCAAGAGTGACCAACTTCAATTTTCTCCTTGAGTTTCTCACCAGAAACACATCACACAGTACAGAGAACTTGGCTTTTGATGCCTTACTAAGATGAAACTGGCTGAATCAATCAACCCTCACTACTTAACTTATACATTTTCTTCTTTAAGGGATGGACGTGTCGGTTCGCATGCAACGTTGTAAATATATTTTAGACAAACGCAATGTCAAACTGATCCTAAAATACGGTACATAAATTGTAAAATATGGCTTACGCATAATTCATCCATCATGAATATTGTTTTTTTCTTTATTATTATTATTATTTTTTGGTAATGATAAAGGGAAGAGGAAGTGTTTC
The DNA here is from genome assembly GCA_964036295.1 of Plumapathes pennacea. NCBI lineage: Eukaryota > Metazoa > Cnidaria > Anthozoa > Antipatharia > Myriopathidae > Plumapathes > Plumapathes pennacea. The sequence continues at coordinate 12,727,640 of OZ038470.1, read as the reverse complement.
GAAAAAGGAAAAAATCTGTCATTCCACCATACATCATCAAGCAATCGTATGTCATACGACACATCATGATCATCTGGAGGAGCAACAATCTGCAAATATCGTATTTCTAGTTGCTATAATATTCATGTCTCACAAAATATTTCCAATTTTGAACGCAGGTGGCCAGTACCCTTGAGAAACACATTTACATAAAATTACCACGGATAGCGGGTACCACACTCGCTGATCTTGACATAGCTTACATGTAAGAGGATATTCCGCACTGTGTAATCAAGTTTTGGATAAAAATATTTTGTGCACATCAAATATAAGCATATGGAGGAAACTCGTAGTAGCGACAGCGTTGAAACATTATTGCCAAAATGGTTCTAGACAAATCCGGCTGATTTTGATCCAAGATATCGGAAGGAAGAAATCGGAAAACCAAATTTAATTCTGAATCCTTGTAACTTTGACTCGAAAGAAATTCAAAGTTGATTTCTAAGTGCATCCCCACATACAAGACAATCCAAAAATCTATAAAATTGGATACTCGCTATTCAACTTTCCATTTTCTTGAATGCATGGACGAAAGATGCACGGACCCAGCTATCACAACAATTTGTATATTTTAACACAGAAAAAAAAAAAACAAAACTAATGTTAACTTTATTGGCTAATTTGATGACTAAACTCAAATGCAAACAAGAGCGGGCGATAAGTAAAATGATTAATGAGCAGTCCAATTAAAGCCAAACACAGCGGCCAACCCATAAATAATTGGAGACAGGAAGTCGCATGTTGGTTTTTAATTATCCCTTTGATACATGTCCAAAATGCAAAATATACTAGAAATACGATAATCGCAGATACCCCTCACTCTGCCATTGATGGGACTTTTACTTTGGTAACTCCCAACAAGAGTAGCCTCAAGTGCTACACGCAAAGGAAGGAGAAAAAGAATGGTGTGTGTTATACTTTTGCGTTGAAAAAAGAATCGATTGCGTGACGAAGTACGCATTTCCCACGGTCGGCACGTCAAATTAATTCATACAGTCTGCCAAGCACGTTCTCAAAATTTAATACTCAAATTTTGAAGTTGGTCGGCCGTCGTAGTACGGAAAAAAAAGGAACACTGATTTTCCAATTTTGAATTCATAGGCAGTACAATTAAATAGGCTTCCTGTGCGATTTGTTTTTACTCTGAACTGCATGCACCAGACTCACGCATGCATATTTAATAGGCTCGAATTGTTTTGTATGTGAACCCACTCAAAACAGCAAGATTTCTCCCAGAATCAAAGCAAAACTTGAACAGTTTACTTCAAATTATACACGGGCTTCAGACCCAGTAATACTTCTAAGGGCTTGTGAACGATTCCCGCTGCAATCGCCGCGTGTCAGATTACAGAAAAATAAGACATCTGACTAAATCATTCAAGACTCCAAGTTCCGATTGCTCTGAGCGAATACGGTAGCCGAAACTGGCGACAGAAGCGTATTAAAACAATACTTCGAGGGAAAATGATCAGCATACAGATTTTAATACATTCTTGAAGTGATCGAGTTACAGGCTATACGGGATAGAATATATTTGTCACGATGATTGTTCGATTTCCACTGACTAACCTTTGTTGCTTGTCCTTTCTAAATAAGTATCTGAGTTTAACACAAAACGGCGTCTGAAGCTCCCGATTTGCTTTCAAGCGCTGTTCCCTTTGCGGAGTTGTCTGTGTTACCCGCTTCTGTTCATGTCGCTTTCGATCGGCATTCATGCGCTGTTTTCTCTGCGGAGTTGTCTGCGTTACCCGCTTCTGTTCATGTCGCTTTCGATCGGCATTCATGCGCTGTCTTCTCTGCGGAGTTGTCTGCGTTACCCGCTTCTGTTCGTGTCGCTTTCGATCGGCATTCAAGCGCTGTTTTCTTTGCGGAGTTGTTTCTCCGGCACGCTTCTCTTTATGATGCTGTCGATCATAACAGGATTGTCGCCTTTTCTCGGGACGAATTTGGCGTTGTTCGCTCGTTTCACGATTTCGCCTTGCTCGTGCCTGTAACCCTTCTCATTTGAAGACGAGCTTCGCGAGACTGTTGTGTTTCAAGTTTTTCAGTGTTTAAGTTTTCCATTTTCGTGAACGCAGCTATGATATATTGTTGCTTCGTTCAAATCTAAATGCTTCGTTCAAATCTAATTTCTTTTATTCCGAGTAAAACTACAGGGCACACGTGATCGATCCGGCCTTTGTTATTGGTTAGCAGGGTAACCGCGCCTAAAGTCGTCCGTCAAACAGACAGACTGACTGACTGACTGACAGACGAACGTTAAATTTCGAGATGGTGACTCGCTTGGAGTCCCCAAGTTGGCGGTATATTACTGCATTAGTGTCGTGAGTATTTCCCTCACTTCGTTCGGGGATTAATTCTGTTCAAAACCGACCTAAACATTGCCATATTAATATTTACCCATTGAGAAATGACTTTCATTTGAGTCGACATCACCTTTTTACTAGGTTTCATTGCTAGGTTTCAAACGAGTCGCCTTTTACAGTGGAAGGGTTAGTGTATTAGCTGTATGCGGGAAACCTTATACCAGAGGACAAGAAACTCGCCTTGCTGGCAAGAGGGTCAATCTAAACCTAATTTAAAATGTAGAAAGCCTGCTGCCAAAACTTTAGTGCGCTTGTGAATAATCTAGCTCCGATTTCTGGACATTATTCTTGCTCTGTTCTTTTGTTTAAATCTTTTGAGAAGCTCTAGCTTCTGGAACAAATTTAAAGAATAAAAATTGCTTAAATGAAAAAAAAGAGTGTTAAGTATATAATGGTAATAGTAAGAAAGCAGATTATCATTACCCATGAGCGGCGTTAATACTTAATGATTGTCAAAAACTATTGCCGATGTTTAATACTTGAGTAACAAATATTGTGTGAATGTTTTTGCTCGTTGTTGTTATTCATCTTGACTCTTTTTCGTCTTGGTTATTTTGAAAAATATTTCGTCGCCATAACAGAGCAAGACCAATGCTGTCATTGTCTGAGAAAATCGTGCAAGAGATTTACGAACGCACTTAAAGCTTTGGCAACCAGGCTCGATAATTTGCATTCAATTTGAATTGATAATCTTCGTCCTAAGCGGCTCGAACGAGTCTCTCGTCTTCTGGTATTGCTTATACCTAATCTGAAATGTCTTCACGGATGTTTTTGGTGATACTTTGTATGCTGGTTTCAAGCACAAGTACAAATGGTAAGTATATCATGTGCGAGTTTTAACTTTAAGTTAGTAAGAAGCATTTGACAAATGCTGCATTATCTAACTTTAGTCTAAAAACTACAGCTATAGTTATATAATAATACATATGTAAGTAATTGCTATATTTCAACTCTTTTACCTCACTTTCTTTTAATAATTCGCAGACAATTGTCGAGAGATGACTTTTGTGTACCATATCATTGGGAAAGCCCTAAAAGGGCACAAACTTCAAAGCTTCGAAACAAGCAGCTGCGAACTTTGTCAAATAGAGTGCTACATCAACGAGATGTGCGTGTCTTACAACTGTGGCAACAACATGTGTGATTTGAACTCATCGGATCACATTCTACATCCAGGCGATCTCAAGAAAGATACAGGCAAGATCTACTGTGCATCAGAGGTTAGTGACTAAGATACGATGAGCAAGACCATCCATTTTTGTTCTGGTACATTATACTTTCGTGTGCATAAACTACAGATTGTTTCTTCATTTGCCTGTCTGTTAAGTCATTTTATTTTATTTTATTTTTTGTTCAAAAGTGTTTACAGAGCTTAAAACAAAGGAAAAGACCAGTTGGTAATTCCCAAAAGTGGTCGCGGTCGTTTACGAAAGCTTTTAACTACAGAGTTTGAGTGACAATTCAAACGGGGTTTCACAATTGTGGTCGTAACTAGAGATGGCGCTTACGAGTGACCGCAAGGAGAGCTTTGACTCTATAAATATATCATATATGCTGAAAACGAAGCACGGGAAATGTGTGTGTATTTAGGAGTACAATTATATCTAAAAACAAACTTCTGGATTTTAGAACGGACTCCTCTAGCTGGAACTCGGCGTATTATCTTAGTAGCGCTTCAATATGAAGCCGTACCGTGCAGAAAACATACGTAATGTGTAATCACATTAACTTTATAGCGCAACTTTGGAAAAATGCGCCCATACAAGTACATATTTTAAGACTTGAGCAACTAAACTGCTCGGCTTGGTGGTAATATCCAAAGTGTTTAAAATCACTGATTCTTACTGTTTTTAGTCTGGTTCCAGTTTCTCATGACGTTCCGCAAATTTATTACAGCAATCCGCCATGTGAATCTTGTTTCTGCCGTAGACTTTCAAGAAACAAACTGTCATGACCAGAACGCGGCCTCAATATTAGAATATGATGCTTAGCTTTTCAATCAACGGTTAATTTCACATATCTATAATATTGTTTTATCAAATATTTCAGTGTCAATCCACACTATTTTAACTGCGCCAACTAAAATAATTCTAGACATGTGATTACAGTAAACTCTCTCTAAGTGGACACCTCTCTAAGGTGGACAGCATGCAGATTTGGTCCTTGTCGACTTTCACTCCTTGTCCCTCTGTAACTGAACTATCTCAAGGTCCAATCTCTGGTAAATAAAACATTACTATATTTTCTTAACAAAATAACGCTGATGTCTTTAATTTATAGAACGCTTGTCAGAAGCATCAGTGTCGGTCGAACGCAACATGTTTGAATGGCTTCACAGACAAAGGCTACAAGTGTAAATGTCATCCCGGGTACACGGGAGATTTCTGCGAGAAAGGTAATAACATCAGGTCGCATGACCCAAATTCACCATATAAGGTATTTTGAGCGCCAGATATAGAAAAAGCATATATGCATAAAAGTACGCAGTTCCTGTCTATCAGTTTGTTAAGGAATGAATAATCATTGTTTTGTTCGCGTTTCTAAACTTGGCACGTTTCTCAAAACGTGTTTGAACGGATTCTTTAATAAAGGCTACACGCGTGCAGATATCCTGCGGGATTAACTGGCAAAAACTGCGCTAAAGTTAAAACAACGGTTTCCATTTCTTTCTTTTTTTTTTTTTTTTTTTTTTTTTTTTTTTTTTTAAGCATTCATTATTCATTCAATGAAGTATTTGGTGTGCGAATGTTTAACCAACTTGACCAGCAAGTCGTACATACCCACTGATTGCCCGCAGTTAAACATATCCACTCTGTGAGCATGAACGGTCTTCATTACTAGTTGAGAATAGTTCATTTGTTCTTTGCTTCCTCTTCAGCTATTGTTCACGGTGGTTGGTCTTCTTGGGGAAACTGGTCCTTGTGCTCGGCTCAATGTATGGGACAGGGAACCAAGACACGGTACAGAAACTGTACCAACCCCACCCCTGAGAATGGAGGAGACACGTGTCACGGATCAAACGTGTTAACCACACAGTGCACGTCATTGCCATGTAAGTCGAGCGTACGTATGCATTCATATGTGACGTCATGACGGCTTTGTTGTTCTTACCACTAATATGGCCACGGTATCTTTGAATTCTGAAACTCAAGGGATTGATTGCACAATACAAAGAAGAATGCTTCTGTTTGGTGCAGCTCTTTTTGTGACCAGTCCTGATTCCTTCGTCGTAGACACCGTGGAAATACATATGACGTAACTCCCACTATTCAGCGTTCGACGTCATTATGTAACTCGCTTTAAGTCGGGATACAATTTCACTTATTGTGCAAGCCCCGTTTTTCTAATGCAAAACTTTTACGAGGCAGCGTTACGCTGAACTACAAAACCAGTTTTTTTGCGACAATTTCCGAGTCAAAAGTATTAAGATTACTGCACGGCAGAAAAGCATTTCCGGGGTGTCGTGTGGCTATCAAATGATTGCGCTTCATGTTTGACAAATTTGAATTGTTATTTGCTGCAGGTTCTTCTTGTAAAGAAGTTGAAGTTGATCCTTCTGCGTAAGTCTCCTCAAAACATATGTTAATAGTCATAGCTTATTATCTATATAATAATACGCTAAGCCACTTCCGTCCGTCCGTAACGCTCTTTCCTTATAGACCTCCTTATAGAAAAATCCAAGATGGCCGCCACATCGAGTAAAACAAAGTATAAATATTGGCCTCGTATGCCGACTCTTTTAGAAATCGGAAATGAGTTTAAAACGAGAATTTCTGTTGTAAGGTGACCGGATGTTGGGCTGATGCTGCCGCATGTTCGAAATACGGGGGAGATTTTGATGTCGATCGATTGGCAATTTGTCGAGTGGTACGGTCAAATAGTTCACGCACCACCAAGAAGTTTGTACTTTGACACTGGAAACCGCATTCGAGGTGCTCGAAATGGACTTCAAAAAGGAAAAAGGAATAAAAGAAAGGGTAAAAAAAGGAAAAAAAAAAAGAATCCGATCGCCGTATTTTACGGGGGTCCCGCTAGTCAAAATAATAATACGCTAAGCCACTTCCGTCCGTCCGTCCGTACGTAACGCTCTTTTCCAGGCCTCCTCATCATAAAAAAATCCAAGATGGCCGCCACATTAAGTGAAACTAAGTATAAATATTGGCCTCGTATGCCAACCACAGTCCTTTTAGATATCGGAAATGATTTTAAAAAGAGAATTTGTGCTGTCAGGTGACTGGATGTCGGGCTGATGCTGCCGCATGTTCGAAAAAACGGGGAGATCTTGATGTCGATCGATCGGCGATATGCCGGTGGTACGGTCGAGTGGTACACGCACTACAGAGACGTTTGTACTTTGACACTGTAAACTGCATTCGAAATGCTCCAAATGGACTTCAAAAAGAAAAAAAGAAAGAAAGGGAAAAAAAGGAAAAAAATCCAATCACCGTATTTTACGGGGGTTCCGCTATTTTATCTATAATACTCTGAGATAAGATCAATGGCATATGATTCGACTAGTGTTCATGTTATTTTCAGACATTTATTTGACCCTCATCTGCAGATTAAAACTCTTGTTTTAATTTTACAGCTCGAGTGTGAATAAGGCTTATATGTTGTCGACGGATAAAGGGATCATTCCTGTGTATTGTCACATGTCACAAATTACCGGATGTGACGGAACAGGGTGGACTCTGGTCATGAAGATCGATGGCTCGAAGGTATGGTTCGCCCCAGTCCCTTCAGATATCACGCAAAAGAACGTTAGAAAATGAAACTGGTTTATGACGTCACTATGTATTTGATTGGACAAATCTCTGTACCTCGTTTGGACAATTCTCAGTTCTCTATAAGAATAATGTAGAAATATATGCGTCAAATCTGGGACAGTCATTTTGGATATTTAGATTTCACTATTTTGTTTCTATTATTTGACAGTCAACATTTCTTTACAAATCCAACTACTGGACCAACAACGACTCGTATCACGAAGAGAACGGGTTGACGGGACTGGACGATAAAGAAACCAAACTACCAACCTATTGGAACACTCCTTTCACCAAGATATGTCTTGGAATGAAGGTAGGAGTAGAAACAAAGTTCTTAATGATCGAGAAGTCAGCTCCTTCCCTACATTCACTGATCGCTGATGGAATCTTTAAAGCCACTTCTCTGGGCCGCGATTCGTGGAAATCACTGATAACAGGGTCTTCGCTGCAAACATATTGCAACGAGGAGGGCTTTAATGCTGCAAGCCGCAAAGCAAATATGGCAAGAGCAAGGATTGGTATTACCAGCAACAACGAGAACGATTGCACGTCGAATGATTCTCAAATCGGTTTTGGTGGCGGAGTATATATGAAAAAATCAGTCTCGTGCGGAAACGTAGCGGCGTGGAAGGCAGATAATGGCAACAGAGAAACCGAGGCAATGTGTTACATATTGGTTCAGTGAAAAATGTGTTTATTTTTCCTCAGCATACCTTTCATTCCTGGAGTGATCGACTCAGTTTTTTCTTTTATTCTCTCGCCAAAGATATATCGTACAGTAAGAAGAGCTTGACATGCGTAAAAAGCTGATTGGTCTATTATTTATCACTACGTCATTTTTACATCTGTTTGAACGCTTGGGAGAATTTGTTTTATGATCTCGGAAGTAAGAGGGTTGACCCTTACAACAAATAATAAAACTTGTAAATTCTCATAACACAAACGTTTTTATAGAAATGATTGCTCATAACCTAAATACATGTTTAACCAGATAATAAGTGCATTTATGGATTCGCTTCTAAATATTTTTCAGATTTAGTTACTACATTACAGTATTAAGACCCTGGAAAGTATAATATAGGTTGAGATATTGTGGAACACTTGGCTTTTTACTACCTCATGGCGAGCACCACGCAACGATCCTGGCGACAGGGCGTTCATGGTAGCATGGTAGCAGCCCCCGAGGTCAGTTTGCCTGCGAACATCAGGCAGGGTTATAGAAACGCAATAAGCTGGGTTTTAGGTTTTAGCTACGTTCCCTTAAGTTTTATTTGTTAAATGTATGTAAATCATTGTGCACGTCAGAGTATGTTATACTATTATTACTGTTATTATTGCACTTAAGGCAAGATATCTCATGTAGTACGCTCGTAATTCTTCTTGAAGACAACTCCCATTCTTCGCTTTGTAAGATTTTGCTAATTGCTAAAGCTGAATATATGCACCAATAAGTTGTTCATCAAAAACAATAACTGCGCGATTTACGTCAAATTTAAATTTTTGCAAGTAAAAAACTGTGCCTAAACATGCAACAAAACAGTTTCTCGTGTTCTTATTCTGTTGAGTTATGATACAAAGAATGGTCGTCGTAAGAATATCTTTGTTCTCTCAAACAGCGGGTCCGCAAGTTTCTTTATAAGTGAAACAAATATTTAGTGCTTTAACACCCTTAAACCAAATTGACAGCACTTTTCGTGTGTGAAATTCTCTTCTTCTATTGATATATAGTCATCCATTCGATAAAGTAGGTCAGAATTGTTGCTTATGCCTAAGGTTCAAATTTTTGCTTATCTCTGTGAAATGTTCAGTTATAATTGCCATTAACTTTATGATAAACTCTAGATATAGGTTTCTCACTTCACACCCGGTGTACAAGAAAAAACTTAACCATGGCGAATCCAAAGATATTTGAACGGATGCAACGTGTAAGCTTGTGTGCAGTAAAATAAATATTTTAAAAGACGCGTCTTTCTTAAATCACTGACAAGCTCTTCGATCAAACAAAGTGTACTCCTCCTACTGTCACTTTCTCTCCACATGACGTAGGTGGGAGGTTGTCTTGGTGATGGGCGAGGGAGGATAAAAATAAACTTAAATTAAACAAAAAAAATTAAGACTTGATTAAACGCACGCATGCGTATCTCATGAGACTGCCCCTTTAACAAGCAAATTATTATTTTCATCTCTCGTGTTTCAAAGCATATATTATTATGACTTTGACGTTCTGTGGGGCTACTCTGACCAAATTGCCTTTCTATTCATACTTGAAACTCAATTGCATCTTAGCTTCTTATTAATATAATACTTGGGGCTTACATCTTCTTTGCACAAACAAAGGTATCACTCTTTGATATTTAAGTCCATCTTGCTTGCAAATTTACGAAAAAAGAGACTGCCTAAATATATTTTTCCCCGAATTTTCGAGGTTGCTAGTTGTAATTGCACACTAACACTAACACAAAAAAGAAGAAAATACTACATTTTAAATACTGCGAGGAATAGGAATTGTAGGGTTTCTTTTTTCGAAACTTTGGCACTAGCTGTTACAAGCGACAGACCCCCCTTAAAGTTATAAGTTTAGTCTTCCTCTACTACTGAATAAACTAATTGATTCTTGCTATTATATTTCTAGAATGAATTCATCGCTCACTGTATCTAACACTAATGAAAAACACTTTACTAAAACAAAACAGCGTCTGTGCAGCTGAAAAAACCTTATCAGCATGTATTTGCCGCTTATTGACAAATGTAGGGTGACAGCCGTTTTACTGCAAGTTTTTCACAGTAAGAGGATTGGGAGAATTTCTCTAACAACAATCTATCTGATCGTTAGGTTTCCACATCGGCTGCTTGAAATGAACCAAGTTCTTAGTTAACTTACAAATATTTCATGCCTTGGCCTAAACTCAGCTGATAATCTGCTATTACAATAGAATTTACTCATTGAGGACTGACTTTCATTTGAGTATGGTCACATCTTTAGGTACTACAGTCGAACCTCACTATTTCGAACTCGCTTAATTCGAAGTCCCCGTTATTTCGAAGTCAACCCGAATCCCCATGGATTTATTTTTTCAGTTATTTACTATCGGCTATTTCGAACTTTTTTTCATGTCCCGTGCTACTTCGAAATAGCGGGGTTCGACTGTATTTCATAGTTCAGGAGTTGGAAGTGAGCACTGCTATTAGAACGAACTCATTGAGAACTTTCATTCGAGGCACACCTCTAGGATTCATTTTACAGTTCCAGTTTTAAATTCGCCTTTGAGTGTATGCTAAAAGGTTGACTTCAAATTACTAATTTCTTTAATATTTAATGATTGTCCAAAAGGTATAAGGCGACTTTAAATTTACCTTGAATGATAAACATTGTGTGAATCATTTTGTTCGTCGTTAGTTATTCCAACTGGCGTTTTTTCGCTTTTACTTTGCTGAATATTTTGTCCGGATAACAGAAAGACCGATGTGGTAATTGTCGGAGAAAACGGGCAAGGGTGCTTTGCAAGCGCACTAACGTTTTGGCACTCGGGTTTGGACTCAGCCTCTCGTCCTCTGGTAGGTTTCTGTAAGTTTTTAACAATAAGAGGATTGGGAGAATTTCTCTAACAACAATCTATCTGATCGTTAGGTTTCCACATCGGCTGCTTGAAATGAACCAAGTTCTTAGTTAAGGTGGCTCGAAATAGTTTTTTAACGCGCGAAACACTGAGTACGTCGAAATTTCATCATCTTGGCCCACTCGTTTTCCACATCAAGAGTCTGACTACGAAAGACACATCGATCACACAAGGGACATGTACGACACAAATACCTGGCAAACACAAGAAACCTTTCCCACCTTCGAGAAATATGGGTTGTTTACCGGGCAGGAGGTCCGTAATAGAGGAAAATTGTGCCCGAATAGTTGTTGCCTCGTTCCGTATCAATGCCGATAGCGAATGATTTTTTCCTTCAATTTCTTGACTTATATCGTTGACAGTGGTGACAAGAAACGAGTCAAAAGCACAATAACACAGCTGACCGTGAACTCGATTGCATAAACTTCACTTTGTGACTGTAATTCGGTAGGAAACCACAAATGATGAAACGATAAAAAATATTAGTAAACACTGGATAAGAAACTTAAATGTCCACTGATGAATATTGTGTATTTTCCCGCTGTCATATTGCTTTCATCGTGCACACGGCGTACTTCAGTCCAAAGTCTCAAAATTACTCACCGTAAAAATTACACTCTTTCACGAATTCGGCCGGTAGTGTTTCTCAGGCCAGACATGCAGTATTTCCATTGTAAAACAATTATTTCGAGAGTAATACTTTTCTACACAACTTTTAGGTTTCCTCACCACGATGCGATTTGAATTCTAGCTAATTCTTGAGTTTATCCTCAATGTCGTCCGTAAACTCAGTTGAACGTCCAAGAATTGTTTCAGCGCATTATTTCCCATCGCAGAAGGTTCTGTTTAGATTGGTCACTGTTCAACGACTGAAAAACGGAGGAATAACTCAAAGCCGCTGGAGCGGCTCGCTGACAGCTGATTGCTGACAGCTTCTTGACTTCCGTTTCTGCTTTGATATAGTTTTCCAAAGCGTTTAGCCAAGCAAAACTAGCTAACGTACAAAGCCTCAGACTGAATCAGCCGTGGTTTGGGCGTAAGATACACACACCGGAAAAAAAAACTGCCCGCTCAAGAAAAAAAAGAAGGCCATGCGCAGGTATCGAGCACATGCGCAAATGCTGATCTTGTACACCAGAAGTTTTTGCGGTTTCCTTCGTGTTTTTGCAGATAACTCCGCTCCGAGTCGGTGAATTGTCTCTATTTCTTCCTCATTCATTTAACTGAAGACGAGAAAAATGGATTTCCTGCAAAACGTGTTGACAGAATTTTACCAAATTTATTTATTTTGTTGCTTTCTGTATACAAAACAATTGTGCAAAATTTCAAAAAAATTCACCGAAGGAATATAACTAACTTTTTCCCACTTTAATATCACTCACAACAGGTGACGTTGTGTTGCCATGGTAACCGATATCTACTCAAAATTTATGGAACATACTCTTCATAAGAACTCAATGCCATAGACATAAAACCATTTTGAGCAAGTAAATGCTGATTAAACTAAACTGCAGGTCCTTTCCTGACTGCCAGAAACTATTACGAGCCACCTTAACTTGCAAAGATTTCATGCCTTGGCCTAAACTCAACCGATAATCTGCTACTACAATAGAATTTACTCATTGAGGACTGACTTTCAATTGAGTATGGTCACATCTTTAGGATTTATTTCATAGTTCAGGAGTTGGAAGTTAGCACTGCTAATTAAAACGCACTCATTGAGAACTGTAATATTTAATAACTGTCAGAAGATATTGGCGACTTTAAATTTACCTTGAGTGACAAATATTGTGTGAATCATTTTGGTCGTCGTTTGTTATTCATCTGGCGTTTTTTCGCTTTTACTTTGCTAAATATTTTGTCCGGATAACAGAGAAAGACCAATGTGGTCATTGTCTGAGAAATCGGACAAGGGTAGTTTGCAAACGCGAACATTTTGGCACTCAAGTTTGGTCTCTCGTTCTCTGGCAGGATTTCCCACATACAACTGATCTGAAATGTTTTCAAGATTTATATTTTTGGTGACGATTTTTATCCTGGCTTCAAGGTCAAATGCGAGTGGTAAGTATATTATATAAGAGCCATGTCAATATAGCATGTCATACGATTGTGAAGGCACCCTGTTTAAGCTATACTAAAATAATTCATATGTATTACTAGTTACTTATTTCAAGGTTTGCATCTCAGTTTGTTTTCAATAATTCACAGACAATTGTAGAGAGATGACTTTTGTGTATCGCATCATTGGGAAAGCCCTTAAACGGCACGAATTCCCAAGAGTGACCAACTTCAATTTTCTCCATGAGTTTCTCACCAGAAACACATCATACCAGTACAGAGAACTTGGCTTTTGATGCCTTACTAAGATGAAAGCTGGTTGAATCAATCAACCCTCACTACTTTACTTATACATTTTCTTCTTTAAGGGATGGACGTGTCCGTTTGTATGCAACGTTGTAAATATATTTTAGACGACCGCAATGTCGAACTGATCCTAAAATACGGTTCAAAAATTGTAAAATATTGATTACACATAATTCATCCATCATGAATATTATTTCCATATTTCCTTTTCGGTAATGATAAAGGGAAGAGGGAGTGTTTCGAAAAAGGAAAACTTTTTTTTTGTCACTACACCATACATCATCAAGCAGTCAAATGTCATACGACACGTCTGACCATCTAGAGGGGCAACCATCTTCAAATATCGTATTTCTAGTTGCTAATATTCATGTCTCATAAAACACTCCCAATTTTGAACGCAGGTGGCCAGTACCCTTACGAAACACAAAACATACATAAAATTATCACGGATAGCAGGTACCACACTCTCTGAACTTGAACTTTTAAATAGCTTATATGTATGAGGATATCCCGCTTTGTGCAATCAAGTTTTGCATAAAAACATTTTGTGCACATCAAATATAATATATGCATTATGCAGGAAACTCGTAGAAGCGACAGCGTTGAAACATTACTGCCAAAATGGCTCTAAACAAATCCGACTGTTTTTGATCAGATATCGGAAGGAAGAAATCGGAAAACCAAATTCAATTCTAAATTCTTGTAACTTTGAATCAAAAGAAAGTCGGAGTTGATTTCTAAGTGCACCCCATAGACAAACAATACAATTGGATACTCGCTATACAACTTTCTATTTTCTTGAATGCATGGACGAAAGATGCACGAACCCAGCTATCACTACTATTTGTATATTTTAACACAGAAAAAAAGAAACTAATATTAACTTTATTGGCTCGTTTGATGATTAAGCTCAAATGCAAACAAGAGCAGAGCGACAAGTAAAATGATTAATGAGCAGCCCAATTAAAGCCAAACACAGTGGCCAACCCATAAACAATTGGAGGCAGGAGGTCGCATGTTGGTTTCTAATTATCCCTCTGTTGCATGTCCAAAATGCAAAATATATCAATTCTGTTCAAAACCGACCTAAACATTGCTATATTAAAATTTACCCATTGAGAAATGACTTTCATTTGAGTCGACATCACCTTTTTCCTAGGTTTCATTTCACAACTCGGTTTCAAACGAGCCGCCTTTTACAGTGGGGAGGTTAGTGTATTAGCTGTATGCGGGAAACCTTATACCAGAGGACAAGAGACTCACTAGAGCCGCTTGGCAAGAGGATCAATCTTAACCTAATTTAAATTTAAATGTAGAAAGCCAGCTGGCGTTTTTTCGCTTTTACTTTGCTGAATATTTTGTCCGGATAACAGAAAGACCGATGTGGTCATCGTCTGAGAAATCGGGCAAGGGTGCTTTGCAAGCGCACTAACGTTTTGGCACTCGGGTTTGGACTCAACCTCTCGTCCTCTGGTAGGTTTCTGTACGTTTTTCATAATAAGAGGATTGGGAGAATTTCTCTAACAACAATCTATCTGATTGTTAGGTTTCCACATGGGCTGCTTGAAATGAACCAAGTTCTTAGTTAACTTACAAAGATTTTATGCCTTGGCCTAAACTCAGCTGATAATCTGCTATTACAATAGAATTTACTCATTGAGGACTGACTTTCATTTGAGTATGGTCACATCTTTAGGTAGTACAGTCGAACCTCGCTATTTCGAACTCGCTTAATTCGAAGTCCCCGTTATTTCGAAGTCAGTCAACCCGAATCCCCATGGATTTATTTTTTTTAGTCATTTTGAAACCCCGCTATTTCAAACTTTTTTTCATGTCCCGTGCGACTTCGAAATAGCGGGGTTCGACTGTATTTCATAGTGAGTTGGAAGTGAGCACTGCTATTAGAACGAACTCATTGAGAACTTTCATTTGAGGCACACCTCTAGGATTCATTTTACAATTCAGTTTTAAATTCGCCTTTGAGTGTATGCTAAAAGGTTGAGTTTAAATTACCAATTTCTTTAATATTTAATGATTGTCCAAAAGGTATAAGGCGACTTTAAATTTACCTTGAGTGACAAACATTGCGTGAATCATTTTGTTTGTCGTTATTTATTCCAGCTGGCGTTTTTTTGCTTTTACTTTGCTGAATATTTTGTCCGGATAACAGAAAGACCGATGTGGTAATTGTCGGAGAAATCGGGCAAGGGTGCTTTGCAAGCGCACTTAACGAACGTTTTGGCACTCAGGTTTGGACTCAGCCTCTCGTCCTCTGGTAGGTTTCTGTAAGTTTTTCACAATAAGAGGATTGAGGGAATTTCTCTAAATTACAGCAATCTATCTGACCTTTAGGTTTTCACATCGGCTGCTTGAAATGAACCAAGTTCTTAGATAAAGTGGCTCGAAATAGTTTTCTGGTAAACACTTAGTACGTCGAAATTTCATCATCTTGGCCCACTCGTCTTCCAAATCAAGAATCTGACTACGAAAGACACATCGATCACACAAGGGACATGTGCGACACAAATACCTGGCAAACACAAGAAACCTTTCCCAATTTGAGAAATATTGGTTATTTACCAGACAGGAGGTCCGTAATAAATTTATTCATTTTGTTGCTTTCTGTATACAAAACAATTGTGCAAAATTTCAAAATAATTCACCGAAGGAATATAACTAACTTTTTCCCACTTTTATATCACTCACAACAGGTGACGTTGTGTTGCCATGGTAACCAATATCTGCTCACAATTTACACAACGCACTCTTCATAAGAACTCAATGCCATAGACATAAACCCTTTTGAGGAAGTAAATGCTGATTAAACTAAACTGCAGGTCCTTTCCTGACTGCCAGAAACTATTACGAGCAACCTTAACTTGCAAAGATTTCATGCCTTGGCCTAAACTCAATTGATAATCTGCTATTACAAAGAATTTACTCTATAAGGACAGACTTTCATTTGAGTATGGTCACATCTTTAGGATTTATTTCATAGTTCAGGATTTGGAAGTTAGCACTGCTAATTAAAACGCACTCATTGAGAAATGTAATATTTAATAACTGTCAGAAGAAATTGGCGACTTTAAATTTACCTTAAGTGACAAATATTGTGTGAATCATTTTGTTCGTCGTTTGTTATTCATCTGGCATTTTTTCGCTTTTACTTTGCTGAGTATTTTGTCCGGATAACAGAAAGACCGATGTGGTCATTGTCTGAGAAATCGGGCAAGGGTACTAGTTTGCAAGCGCACTAACGAACGTTTTGGCACTCAAGTTTGGTCTCTCGTTCTCTGGCAGGGTTTCCCACATACAAATGATCTGAAATGTTTTCAAGATTTATATTTTTGGTGACGATTTTTATCCTGGCTTCAAGGTCAAATGCGAGTGGTAAGTATATTATATAACAGCCATGTCAGTACAGTATGTCATACGATTGTGAAGGCACCCTGTTTAAGCTATACTAAAATAATTCATATGTATTAATAATTGCTTATTTCAAGGTTTGCATCTCAGTTTGTTTTAAATAATTCGCAGACGATTGTCGAGAGATGACTTTTGTGTATCGCATCATTGGGAAAGCCCTTAAACGGCACGTCATCTCCCAAGAGTGACCAACTTCAATTTTCTTCATGAGTTTCTCACCAGAAACACATCACACGTGCAATCAACTTTTGCATAAAAACATTTTGTGCACATCAAATATAATATACACACGCTGAAACATTATTGCCAAAATGGCTCTAGACAAATTCGGCTGATTTTGATCAGATATCGGAAGGAAGAAATCGGAAAACCAAATTTAATTCTGAATTGTTGTAACTTTGAATCGAAAGAAAGTCGAAATTGACTTCTAAGTGCACCCCCACATACAGGACAATCCATACAATTGGATACTTGCTATTCAACTTTCTATTTTCTTCAATGCATGGGCGAAAGATGCACGGACCCAGCTATCACAACTATTTGTATATTTTAACACAGGAAAAAACAAAACTAATAATTATCTTTATTGGCTCGTTTGATGATTATACTCAAGTGCAAACAAGAGCAGAGCGATAAGTAAAGTGATATGGGGGAAACCTATGTATGCGGGAAACCATGTGACCAGAGGACAAGAAACTCACTCAGGCCGTTTGGCAAGAGGGTCAAACCTAATTTAAAATGTAGAAAGCCTGCTGCCAATATATTAGTGCGCTTGTGAATAATCTAGCTCCGATTTCTGGGCATTATTCTTGCCTGTTCTTTTTGTTTAATTCTTTTGTGAGCTCTCGCTTCTGGAGCAAATTTAAAGAATAAAAAGTGCTTAAATGAAAAAAGAGTGTTAAGTATATAATGCTAATAGTAAGAAAGCAAATTATCATTACCCATGAGCGGCGTTAAAACTTAATGACGGTCAAAAACTATTGCCGACGTTTAATACTTGAGTGACAAATATTGTGTGAATGTTTTTGCTCGTTGTTGGTATTCATCTTGACTCTTTTTCTTCTTGTTTATTTTGTAAAATATTTCGTCGCCATAACAGAGCAAGACCAATGCGGTCATTGTCTGAGAAAATCGTGCAAGAAATTTACGAACGCACTTAAAGCTTTGGCAACCAGGCTCGATAATTTGTATTCAATTTAAATTGACAATCCTCGTCCTAAGCGGCTCGAACGAGTCTCTCGTGTTCTGGCATTGCTTATACCTGATCTGAAATGTCTTCACGGATATTTTTGGTGATACTTTGTATGCTGGTTTCAAGCGTAAGTGCAAATAGTAAGTATATCATGTGCGAGTTTTAACTTTAAGTTTGTAAGAAGCACTTTGATAATATAAAATTGTGTATAATTAACGAAATGTTAACCCAAGTACCAAATGCTGGTATTATCTAAGTTCAGCCTAAAAACTACAGCTATAATATAATAATACATATATGTAAATAATTGCTATATTTCCACTTTTTTTACCTCACTTTCTTTTAATAATTCGCAGACAATTGTCGAGAGATGACTTTTGAGTATCAACTCATTGGGAAAGACTTAAAGGGGCACGAACTCCAAAGCTTCGAAACAAGCGGCTGCAAACTTTGTAAAATAAAGTGCTACATCAACGAGATGTGCGTGTTTTACAACTGTGGCAAAAACACATGTGATTTAAATTCATCGGATCACACTCTACATCCAGGCGATCTCAAGGAAGATGAAGGCAAGATCTACCGTGCATCAGAGGTTAGTGACTAAGATACAATCAGCTGTCTTATAATCTTCTCAAGCAAGACCATCCATTCTTATGCTACTTTCTTCCGAACGCTTTTTGTTCTGGTACATGTTATACATTCGTGTGCATAAACTACAGATTGTTTCTTCATTTGCCTGTTTGTTGATTTTTTTTTTTCGTTTAAAAGTGTTTACATTTTCACGCTGGAAGATAAAACATAAAGAACGTTTTAATCGGATAATCCAGTGCTCTCAATTTACTCGTGTGCTGTTCGTCTTGAAGTTAGAGTGAATTTAATAGCAACAGTTAACACACAATTCTCTAGTTTTCTTGTAACCTTCTCGCAAATGGTCACTTGTACACTAAGCTTGGTTGAGAAAATCGAGGTTTTCTCGTCCATAAAACAGTTATTTAAAACCCCAATAAACCTAAATTAATCTGTCGCTCGAGCCTTAAAAGCCTAAAAAATTCTTGTAAGGATAAAACAAGAAAAGGCCATGTCGTTTCTGAACTTCAATGCATGCAACCTCAGGCCGTAGCATTTTCTACGTGTTTCACTAATCTGTGTCTTAAATTACACACAGTTGCATTATTACAGAAGACAAGCCTTTAATAGTGTCACTTTCAGTATAGTGTTGGACTATTGCGAGTCAGACCCTTTGAGTGGTCGCTTATGAGAGCATAAAACAAAGGGAAAGACCAGTTGGTAATTCCCAAAAGTGGTCGCTTACAAGAGCTTTTAACTACAGAGTTTGAGTGATAATTCAAACGGGGTTTCACAGTTGTGGTCGTAACTAGAGCTGGTCGTTTACGAGAGTGGTCGCAAGAAAAGCTTTGACTCTATAAATATATCATAGATGCTGAAAAGGAAGCAGGGGAAATGCGTGTGTATTTAGGAGTACAATTATATCTAAAAACAAACTTCTGGATTTTAGAACGGACTCCTCTAGCGAGAACTCGGCGTATTATCTTAGTAGCGCTTCAATATGGAGTCGTACCGTGTAGAAAACACACTTTATGTGTAATCACATCAACTTTCTAGCGCAACTTTAGAAAAATGCGTCCATACAAGTACATATTTTAAGACTTGAGCAACTAAACTGCTCGGCTTTGTGGTAATATCCAAAGTGTTTAAAATCATCGATTCTTACTGTTTTTGTGTCTACTGCAACGGTCGTGTAATGTAAGTAATGTGATGTAAGAATCAATAAATGATCGCGCGTTGATATTCGGGACCAATGAAAGGAAGCACTGGAATACCGATTGTACACGAACTTCACTATTGGTCGAGGAAACAATGACAGGGCGGCGAAGGCTGGTTCGTGACAAGCTCGTGATCACGAGAAACCCTGATGTCACAGCGTTTTCAGCGAGGCGATCGGGTTAGTGAATATTTCATATCAATTGCTTCAAGCTTACCAGGATGACTTGCCACAGCTTTCGAAATGTGTCAGACCGGTCAAACGAAAGGTTACTTCAGTGTTGTGAAATGTTTACAAAAACCGCCAATGGCAACTAAATAGCCATATTTCCAATCAGTGGCTACTGCATCCTCAAGCACCGTCATCTCCGGGAACCTATATTTCTCCAGTAGTTCAGCCTCGCCTCGCGACGCTCTCGGAATCGAAGTAACGCAAGTGCTTCTTTGTGCTGATCCGAGTTTTGATCTGTGAAATGCCTTTAATGTCTGGGCATCATTCCCTCTGTTCCTGCATTAAGTGTGTGCGTTTTCACTATTCTTAAATTTTCCCAGTTCCCCCAGAAAAAAATCGTTTCTTATACAACAGTTTAGCGTAAACACAGATGCGACACGACATTTTGGCAGCGGGCCAGCTGATTCAAGCTAACGGAAATACGTCACAAATTATCTTGTGGTGCAAGAGGGGTGGCATGTGGCAAATGCAATTTCTTTATTCAAAAAAAAAAAAAAAAAAAAAAAAAAAAACAGAAGAAAAAATGCAGTAGATACATGCACCTCACAGGTGCCTATTTTTAGTCTGGTTCCAGTTTCTCATGACGTTCCCCAAATTTATTACATCAATCCGCCATGTGAATCTTGTTTCTGCCGTAGACTTTCAAGAAACAAACTGTCATGACCAGCACGCGGCCTCAATTAGAATAGATACCATGTCTAGCTTTTCAATCAACGGTTAATTTCACATATCTATAATATTGTTTTATCAAATATTTTAGTGGCATTCCACACTGTTTTAACTGCGCCAACTGAAATAATTTTAGACATGTGATTACAGTAAACTCTATCTAAGTGGACACCTCTCTAGGGTGGACAGTGTGCAGATTTGGTCCTTGTCGACTTTCACTCCTTGTTTCTCTGTAACTGAACTATCTCAAGGTCCAATCTCTGGTAAATAAAACATTACTATTTTCTTTAAAAAAATAACGCTAATGTCTTTAATTTGTAGAACGCTTGCCAGAAGCATCAGTGTCAGTCGAACGCAACATGTTTGAATGGCTTCACAGACAAAGGCTACAAGTGTAAATGTCACCCCGGGTCCACAGGAGATTTTTGCGAGAAAGGTAAACTGGCAATGATAATACTACAGGGCACCAGCTTAGGGTTAGAGGCCTTTAGTAACACCAGGTCGCATGACCCAAAATTTACCACGAGACTTGTACGCAGAAATGAAAAGTTTTGGAGTGTGTAAGCCGCGGAGCGGAACGTATTACGTATTTCTTACTCGACGAAATCGGTTGCTGTGTTGGTGTTTGTTTACACTGATGTGACCAGGCTGACATGAAAAAGTGACCAGAGTCTCTCACTCCTTTTCCGGTTTAGTATCGCGTAGAGATTGTCAATCTGTGTTTGTGATACGATAACCGAAACAATTCCCGAGCGACACGCTTCCCCCTCAGACGTGCGTCAGGGGTTTGTCGAGTTCATTTGTAAATATTACAACTGTGATGTGTGATCATCATTTTAAAATTTAAACTCCAGTACGTAATGTCATATAATAAAATTTTAGACGACATAAAGAAAACAAGTCGAAGACAATGTGTACGGTGTCCTTGTGGTTTTCCCTTGCGGATTTTCCCTCCTTTGCATTTCAATCAATTACGGCGCCACACTCACATAATGGAAAGGTTCAAATTTCACATGCTAGCTGAAGGCATAAGAATCACGTTTGAAATAATTGCTTACCTTAAGTTAGTAGCATTCTTTATCAACTTTTCAGTCGGCGAGAAGACTTTTCTTCAGTTGAGTATTTATTAACAGCGACTCAACGACTTCCGAACCCCGGCCAATAGAGGAGGTTTGTCAGCTTTTACTGTGATTAAGGGCCCGAGTGAAAAACTGCAGCTCACACTGTGAAACGACAACGAATCTGTTGAGGCTCTGTTAAACTTGGTAGCACAGGCAGAGCAGAACAGAATCGATATCACCGATTCACAAATATTCAGCTTGGTGTCCGCCATGTTGAAAGTTGACTTAGGAACCGCGCCAAAAGCTACGCGAGCGATGCACTGTGGATGAGTCGAATGCCATGTACAGCATCAGGCGTTTTTTTTTTTTTTTTTTTTTTGGCTGGCTTTCCTGCTTTCTATGTCTTTCAAACAGCCACTGCTTGTGCTCTTCTTGTTCCCATCTATCAATTTGTTGAGGAATGAATAATCATTGTTTTGTCCGCGTTTCTCAACTTGACACATGTCAAAAATTAACAAATTTTAAGTTAAAACTAAACTAGTATACAGTGTAATGGTATCTCTCTTCTTAACTTATGTGTATATTCTTCTTCTTTAGTTTTTTAATTGCCATAATTACTGGGCCATAGGGAGGGTGCCCTGTTGCACGCGTAGTTGTCTAATTTCGCCTGCAATGTCTCTAATCAGCTGTTGTTCACGGTGGCTGGTCTACGTGGACTACCTGGTCTCCATGTTCAGCTAAGACTTGCAAAGAACAAGGAAACAAAACTCGCTACAGGAACTGCACCAACCCCGCCCCTGAAAATGGAGGAGAACCGTGTAAAGGACCAAATATCTCAACCATGAAGTGCACGGCATCGCCATGTAAGTTAAGGGGGGTTAAATATGGTCACAATTCGATCTTCCCTTTTGTATGATTTTCTCTTTCTATGGTCGTAACTCATGGGGTATTTATAAATCAAGGGACCCTCTACATCAGTGAACGTAAGAGCATTAATAACTACAACAATAGTCAATTTTGTTGGGGCGATTATAATTTGCTCGTCTCCCCCGGTTTAATTTTGGGCAATTGAGTATTGTTCGGCCAATATGCCTGAACAAGGAGCCAACACTGAAAAGAGAGGAGTGCTGGGGGAGGGAGCCGAACAGAGGAATACGAGCCCCTTATAGGTTGCACGCATGAAAACTGTGCTACGCTTTTGCGTATTGATACTCGTATTGATACACAAAGCGTCCCAACGACGTTTGCCCATGATTGTCCGGGCAGAAAATGTACCACCACATCTGTGAACCAGACGATATAGATAAATGAGCTGCACGTTGATTGTGCCACGATAAACTCTCTATCATTACGAGATTACTTTCATTCAGCTCAGTGGTATTTGCACATGATTATTACTAGTTATTATATTCCTCTATTTCAGGCTCTTGTCAGGAAATTCGTCAAGCTCAACCTCACAAGTAAGAACTGTGTACATACCCCGTCTCCACCACCAATTCCTCCAAGAATATAAATATCAATCAATGCATCATATAAACAAGCAGTAGCCATTCATAATAATATTATATATATTATATATATATTATATAATA
Source organism: Plumapathes pennacea (assembly GCA_964036295.1). NCBI lineage: Eukaryota > Metazoa > Cnidaria > Anthozoa > Antipatharia > Myriopathidae > Plumapathes > Plumapathes pennacea. The sequence continues at coordinate 12,704,534 of OZ038470.1, read as the reverse complement.
TATATATATATATATATTATTATTATTATTATTATTATTATTATTATTATTATTATTATTTGGGGGCCACAGGTTTATTAGTGCTATTGTCACTATTATGTGCATACCATCGTTAGTAAATAAAGCTTTTATACTGGATCCATAAAAAGTATCCATTTTGGATATGACTCAGTGAATCCGAATCGTTGGTTGACCTTTGGGCAGGAACGCGGGCTCAAAGGCATTAATTGCCGCAACTGACACGCCTGGGTATTAGGTTTCAGTCCAGTAGGAGTTTCCGTTTAGGGTAGTTGTTTTATTCGAGCGCTTTATATCGAATAGTTTCTTTTTCGTTATGGTTCGTCCAAGCAAATGCCCTGGATGCAAAACTTTGCGCTCCGCGCATTCCTTCGGAAAACCGGGCAAGTCTTGTACCGGTCCTCCAGGATCGCGGAACGACAGCGACGTCGCGTCTGTTTCGAGTTCAGTAAAGAAACAGATAAGTTTGTTTTCGGATTTGTGATCCGGATTTGGATTCCTAAAAAGAAACACACCCAAAGTCTTTACTTACTTACTTACTTACTTACATACTTTTAATACTTACTTACTTACTTACTTACCTACTTACTTATCAATCATTTGCTTTTGATTTATTTAATAGGGCCATTGACAACATGGCCTACAACTTGTTTACGGATAATGGAACTATTTCGGTTTATTGTCACATGACTGAAATTCCTGGATGTGGTGCTGTGTGGACTCTGGCCATGAAGATCAACGGCTTAAAGGTAACCAATCAAAACTGCTTAAACACTCGGATAAAGTACTAAATAACGTTATGTTACTGATTGACAAAGCGTCTTGAGTCGTTCCTGAAAAGGGTACACAAATTGACTAAGCAGGTAGCATCACTTACACTAAATAATCATGTTGCCAATTATTCAATTATAATGTACCCTTGTGTTATCAGATATATGTATTTGAAAATGATTGTGATTAGAGCCTCTCCTCACGGAGCCCAGCGAGGCTTACTGAGAATATGTCTGAAAATAATAGGCCATTTCCGAGGTGCCCGTTGCCTCTGCTTCAAATCGAGGCCTAGTGCGAAACCTTTCTTATGAAAACGAGCTTGATTTGCATGAAAAATGAAAACTAATTTTCATAACAAAGGTTCGGCACTAGACCTCGCTTTGAAACAGAGGCAACAGGCATCTCAGAAATGGCCTATTGGTGTAAGTTTAAATAAATGTTAACCTTCTTCTCCAGAAAACCTTCCAGTATGATTCACCCTACTGGATAAACAAAACCTCATACAATGAGCGAGGCGGTTTGACGGGATTGGACGATGAAGAAACCAAACTACCAACCTACTGGAGCACACCTTTTACTAAAATCTGTCTTGGAATGAAAGTACAAGGAGAAACCAGGTTCCTGTTGATTAATCAATCAGCTTCCTCGCTGTATTCACTGATCGCCAATGGAAAATACAAAAACACATCTCTGGGTCGTGACGCCTGGAAGTCGCTGATAAAAGGTTCTTCATTGCAGCCCAAATGTAACAAGGAAGGGTTTAATACCAGAGCGGATAGTGAGAACCTCGCAAGAGCAAGAATAGGAATCATAAGCAATGAGCAAGATGACTGCGGAAGTTGTGATTCTAGCATCGGATTTGGCACATGGGGTGAGAACAACGATTATGGCACGTGCGGAAATGTTGCATATTATGGACCAGATAATGGTGACAAAAATACCAAAGCTATGGGGTACATTTTTGTTCAGTAAACAGGGAAACTGCTAGTGTGTGGCATTTTACATAAGATTTAATTTCTTGTAAGTGAAAAACTGTGTCTAAACATCCAGCAAAATATTTTTCGTGTTCGTATTTTGTCGAGTTATGGTATCGAAAATCTACCAGGATTCTGGTCGCTGGAAAATTGGCATCTTTATTCTGATTTCAAACAGTGTGCGCGCAAGTTTTGGTAAAAAAAAAAAACTATTTACTATTTAGTGCGCAAACACCCAAAACCAAATTAGCAGCACTTGCCGGGTCAAATTCCCTTCTCCCTTGTGTTGTATATTGTATTGATACTGTATAGCCATAACGATAAAGTAAGTCAGGACTTTTGGTTTTGTCTAAAATTCGCATCTTTGTTTATCTCACACAGTGAAATGTTTATCTGTACATAGACATGTAATTGTCATTAACTTTATGATAAACTCTTGGATATAGCTTCTCACTTCACACCCGGCACACGAAAACGTGACCAAGAAAAAAGTGACATGTGAACGGATCCAACGTGTAAGCTTGTAGTATATAGCAAAATAAATGCCTTATAGACGCTCCTTTGCTCTTCAATTAGACACGTGTGCTCCAACTAATGTTCCTTACCGCCACTGCTTTTAAGATAAAAAATTATGATATCTTTTAGAGTGGGTTTCGGATGACTGTCGGAAATCCAAACCAAGGTAATTACAGTGCCAATCACAAAGGCTATAATTGAACACGTTTAACCACTCAGAAGCCAAATAGAGTAATTTGTGGTTAATTTATACTTTGGACAACAGAATCTATTGAAAGTGTGTTATAGCTTAAAATTGGAATATCTTCCCGTAGTTTTGGAAGCGAGTAAATTAGTGAATCGGAGTTCATTTGTTGACAATTTGAAGAGTTACTATAGATGTTTAATCATTAATGTCATGTGGTTGTTTACAGTGATTAACACTGGAGCCTTCCTCAGGAAATCTAAGTAATCTTGTTATTAATTAAAGATCCTGTTTTAGGAGATGAAGAACAGCAAGTGCGCACACTGCCGTAGGCGTGCCAGCACCTTCTCTCCTTTCAGATCTTAACTACAGCCAATTACATCCATCGGAATGTGTTAGTGTTACTTTAGAATAAATGTGTTAGTCAAATAGAGGAGCCACTCGAGTGTTAACGACATCCCAGCGGAAAAGTCCATTTGAAACTATGAGTTTCGAATGTGACTTAGGCTAAAACTGTTTCCTATCCTTTTGTTCTTTAACTCGGTTCGTGTGAAAACCACTAGGAACCGCTGGGACGACTTAACGCTTGTTGTGCGTAAAGCTATCAACTCAAAACTGGAGAGACAGAGTCAAAACAGGGCCGAGCCCAGAGTTAGAGTCGGAGTTGGAGTTGGTACTCGAACTCTTGTACTCGTACTGGCTAGGAGAGTGATACTTGTTCTTGTAAACGGAACATCATCGCAGAAGTTGATTAAAGTAAGCTTTACCTCTGAAGTCTGTTATAGCCCCTTAACAAGTACGATAAAACGCACGCCACCTGCTTGCTTGCATTAGCAGATCGCAATCGGGTTTTACTTTACTTTTTGATTCAGGGCACGAATACTGCAAAACTTGTTTGTACCAGACGCACTTAAAAGCCACTGGGCAATTCTACCCTATTACATATTATGTAAAACGGGGTAAAATGTATGTAAATAACCCAGTCTTTGCTAGCAAACTTACATTTACATGCCGCCTACCCATTTACAAATTGTGTAAGTGGGTAGAGAGTATGTATACAGATGTATTTACACATTATGTAAATCACGTGAAGATTATGTGTAAATTACGTGTAAAATGTAGGCTAACAATATTTACATACTCAACAAAAGGGTAGAATTTTCCAGTGAAGACGCAGAAGAATTAAATGTCGTCAGCACCGTTTCCCTACAGGACACATCAGTATTTTGAGTCGAAATAGACGTCATAATAATTCAAGTTCGGCTGCCCTGTTTCTTGACAGATGAAAGGCCTGTACTTTAAAAACGCCCATTGCTAATAGATTTTATGTTGACTTTGGACGAATATCACAATTCCTCTTTTATTATAAAAGATCAAACATTTGGTTTTTACAAATATAGTGAGACGATTCTTGACCAGCTTTCTCTCAAAACACAAGTTCCCATGCCCTTGGGGTGGGGAGAGGGGATATCTCTGTAGCAAAGGTAGCTGCGAGACAAATTTAATGGTATCTACAATACATTCAAATTGAAATTGGAAGTCGTTGATGGAATAAGAAAAAAAAAATGTTCTTTGAAAATTATTCATTGGTGAGATTTTCGCAGTGCAAATTTTAGAACTATTTGCTCAAAATTCTCAGCGAAAAGACATCAAAACAAAGCTTCAACTACTTCCTGCATAAACAAATGTGTTAACAGCAAAATAAGAAACAAAACAAAACAAGAATTATAAACCAGTAATTTGAAATTTCTGTGCACGCAGATATCGAACCTCTAAAACGTATAAAAGTTCCCTTTGTTTGCATAAAAACTAAATTTCTATCATTGTGATGTTTTCTGCTTTTCAGCATGTGTTATAAAATTTGTATAAGTTACGCATTCAGAGACTTCTAGTTGAATGCTCTAACGTTCTAAGTCAGTTTTAGGATTAACTGGAGTCCCATAAATGTCCTCTCGACTTCGGTTTCCTCCGACCCAGCTCCCCTCCTACCTCTTCAAAGTCATACCGATCAAGTGTTTAGACGCCGCTAGCAAACGATACCGCTGAAGGAGATTGCGGGCGCGTACATGCTCGTTGCGGATTTCTTCCGTGTGATTGGCGGGAAACCAGCCCTGCACCGCGTCACAAAGGCGTTCACCATGGTACCAACCTGATACAGAAAAGTCGTGTTAAAAAGTAAAGCGACAGCAACAAGATAATAATTGGCTTTCTTCGCATGTTCTTAGTATATACTCTCCCTTAGCGATTTTATTTGCATACGTTTGTCAATTATTGTCTGGCATCAACGTAAACATAAGCCACAACAGATGGCGTGACAGACGATCTGGCGTGACAGACCCATAACTAATTCATACAAGAAATACTGACCATCAGGTAGTTTCCTGAGCACGTTGATTACGTCTCCTTTGTGAAGGGATAACTCATCGGGCTGTTGCGCTACGTACTTGTGAACAGCCTGGACCTGGGGGCAATCTGGCCAACAAAACAAACAAACAAACAAATCAATAAACAAACAAGAATAATAACGTGACCTCAACATCACAATTGCAAACACAATTTTCATATCAGTCTTATTTGATCATGATTGTACTTAAAAACATCAAGAATGTCGCCAAATATTCTTATTTCATGTACGTAAAGACCCTGTGTCTTATTAAAACGTGAGCTTAGAAACAAAGGTCTCTTCACTTGAAATTATGAAAAAAATGGATAGATTTATCAGCCATGCATTTCGCAGGCGCCACCATCTTGAAAACTTATGTGTCATAAGATCCAAGATGGCTGCGTCTCCCAAAATGGCTCATTCTTCTTTCCAAATTTTTCATGAATTGAAACATTGTTTTTTATAACAGACTATATTACTTGTCGAACGATTTAATTGTAATCTATTCTATAACAGTCGGAGTTTCCTTCAGTTTAGAGCGAGAGCTTGAGAAACATTCTTACTCACCCCAGGACTCGTACACCGTTTCGCCGTCTGTAGCACCCAATGATGGCTTGAACGCCTCCATCCAGCGAGTTCTATCGGTTCTGAAACAAAAACATTACCAAATCACGACTACATCTTCCTATCCAAATCAAACACCAAAAAGCCAGTGTTAATATAGTCCGCGTAGCTTGGCCCTACGGGGAAAGGGGAGGGGAGCGGGGGATGAACTTCCTCTCCTCATTCCCCGCCTCCGCCCGCGTTCACTCGTTCATTCCTCCTCCGCCCCTCTCCTCTCCCCCGGAGGGCCAAGCTATGTAAGCCAAGTGCACATAACTGACATCAAGCGGCCGTACTTACTCGCTTTCACACACCAACACGAAGTCCTTCGTCTTTCCCTCAGAGTTCTCAAGCAGAATAAGCGAGAAGGCGTGTTCCAGTTTTGTACTTAAGTCCGACTCGCTGCCTTCACCCAACTGACTCATGTTACGTGTCGCGTGGTCCAGGACCTGGAAACGATTATCACTATAGACGGAGAGAGAGTGGAGACGAATTAATAACACAAACGGCTGAGGATTTATATGAAAAAGCGATAGAGAGAACTAAACAAAAGATTCAGGACAAAGACAGAGATGAACGGCAACAACATAAATATGAATGACGTCAACAGCAAGAATTATGAAAACAACAAAGATTACAAAAACAACAACAACAACAGAAAAAAACAACGACACAGCTACCAAAACAAACAGCCCAACATTGACAGACTTCTACAACAACAACAACAACAACAACAACAACAACAACAGCAACAACCACAACAAAATCGAAGACAAGATCAGCTAAGCCAACAACAGCAACAGCAACATAGACAATTATATCGTTACGAATTTCATTGGCTGGTTTGTCAAAACTCTACAGACCTTTTCTTTTTGGTCAGGAGGACAAGATCATTGAAGAGGAACAGGTAGATAGGCTTGAACTTCATGTGTCTTCCTTTCTTCAGCGTAGCTCGGTTATCTTCCTGAGCAAGCGATAGTTCACCCATCCGAAGTAGATACCGCGAAGAAGTGGCAAGCGCGATAGGCTGAAAGAAAAAACAAAACAAAAAGAAGAAAAGAAAAAAAGAAAAGAAAAGAAAAGAAAATCAACACGGTTTGTTCGCTGGACCCCTTTCACTTCCAGGAGTGATCAACTTGTTTCTTTCTTTTTTCTCACCATAGATATATCACACAGTTTTAAGAACTTAGCTCTTGACAAATTGCTCAAATGAACCTGAAACCTGACTGAACTATCAATATCACTACACTACATCACTCATGCATATTATTCTTGCTCTCAAATGCTCTCTATACATGTCAAAGTATACTGTTGTGTTAGATTCGCATTCTGGCCCGTCTCCTTGTCCGGCACAAACTCAGTTTCAAAAGTATATCGCACGCCGCCATCTTGGACCTTTTGACATCTAAAGGATTTTTTTTCTAACAGCGCATGAAAGGCCCAGAAACGTTTATTCATTAAAAGGCTTCGCTACATAGGAGAAGCCAAACAAACTGGTCGATAACACCAACGCAAAACACTGAGAAAAAACACACCTTAGTTTTGAATTCAATTTGTACTTGTAGACGAAACATTTCTTCCATTCGTTCCATTTTCCTTGCACCCTCGTTGCAATTATACACAGTCTGAAAACAACAAAACAAGTGAGCAAACGAAAGAGAGGGAAAATACTCAATAATACCGTCTAGTACTACAGGATAAAAGGAAAGACAAGAAATGAAACAGAACAGAATGGGGGAGAGGGAACAGACAGACTGAGTGGGGAAGACAAAGAGAGAAAAAGGAGTTAGGCGGGAAGACAGACAGACATACAGAAAAAGAGGCGGAAAGAAAAACAAAGAATGGACAGAGCCAAAGGCAGACAGTGACAGAGACAGACAAAAGTTATAAGGAGACGTCAAAAACAGATAGAGACACAGATAAAGACACACATAGGCCAGAGAAGACACAACACACCGTGAGTACGTACACCCAACATGTGTACCATTACTTTTACCTTATTGACAGCGGATAATGCTTTATCTGTTGCGAGGAATTCCTTACTGCCAGGCTCACAACGGTGACAAATGGCCTATGAAATAAAAAATAATAATAAAGTACTAGATTAATAACAATAACTATACGGCCAGCGCAACATCGTAAGAGGTCTTTTCTTGGCAACTGTGGTTTCCGAACAAACTTACTTTATGCAGTGTTCTTACAATTGTTAGGTTTATACATGTTTTGGTCATTATGTAATCCAATTGAAAATAAACATGATTCAGGAAATATAATTGTCGCAAACACTCAGGTCTGATTCCAAACTGAGCTTGTAAATTTTGTACTTTATACCCAAAATGGACTCCCTTTGTAATTTGCCCCTGATGGCTAAAATAGACCCTGAGTAATTTGCCCCTGAATGTCAAGATGGACTCCCTAGTAATCATCCAGATCACATGTTCTTGCTCCTGATTCTGATTGGTTCTTGGACTTACATCGACTAAAAGTGGCAGGCGCGTGATCCTCTGCATGGGAAGGACCAAGAAAGACTGAAGTGTCAGCCCTTGTGCATCTCGCATGCTCTCTAACTTATTCAGGACCTCTACAAAACGGGGACTCTTCATTCTGAAAGGAAAAACGTTTGTTGGTCAAAAATATTAGCGCCAGAAAGAGTGGCAACAACTCAAAGCTTAGCAAGGAAACTTAATGCTAGGACTCGATACTCAAGTACAACTTAGTTCGATACATTTTCTATAACGTAAGTTGTGCACAACAAAAACGTGATTTGCACACGATGTGAAATTTTATACCTTAGTGCTTTAATAGTCCGGTCCTGATAGATCTGGTTCGAGCAATACTTGACATAAACTTCGAAATATCTGCTGGCCTGAAAAGCGATACAGGGAGAAATATATTTATTCTATATTTATTAAAGGATAGTCCCTTCAGTAAAATAACAAAATGTCGGTGTACAAGTATTAAACTGTATGGACAAGTTTATCATTTGGGCAATAGTACGGGTGAATTCTAATCAGCTTGGAAAATGTCCAACTCTTGAGCCGTTAAATTAAACCTGAAGTGGGACCAGTCAAACAATAGCTCTAAATAAGAAAGGTACTGTACATTCAAATAGCAGCCTCACTTCCAACTTCTGAACTGTCAAATGTGCGACTGCCCCAAATAGAGTTTTAAATTAAAACATTCTAATAGCAGTGTTCATGCTGTTGTTGACCAGAGTTGATTTATTTGCATTTTTTATTCATTTTATCTGTATACTCTACTGTTTATTTGCACTTTCAAGTCTAATTTAGGCAGACACACGTGGAGATGAAAGCGTTAAACATATCGTACTTACATGCTCTTCAATAATATCGCTTATTGTTGAAATAACGAGAGCCTCTTTCTGCCGTTCTCGAAGACACTGCAGGAATCTACAAACAGGAGTAAAACAGACCTTTAAATCAATGGCATACTAGACCTTGTAAGATATCACTTTAGGTCTAAACTAAAAAAAACAAAAAACAAAAAAACTAAACACCTTTTATTCATACACGGTAAGAAATTCAGCTAGTAGCTGGTGGGGCCGTGAGTTCTGCATTGGCAAGGGTTCATTCTGACGATTGGATGGCTGGAACACTCACCTCTCACTGACATCTTTAATTGCGCCAACATTTGAGAAGAGCACGTGGTATTGGCCGCGTTCAAGCACACACTGGGGAGAGGCCGGGGAGAAGTCCGCTGACTTCATGAAGTGTGACACCAGGATATTCAGACTTTTGAGGTATGACGCTTCTGACGTAATGACCTCGAACATGGCCTGTGGAGGGTGGGGACAGGTCAACTTTGTACTAAGAACGCCCAGTACAACAAACGACTATGCAGCAACCTCGTTCCCAGGGCCTTTTCGAAACAAAAGGAAAAGGCCCTGGGAAAGAGGTTGGACTATGCAGCTGGTACAGAAACAGGAAATAACTCTCTGCTCACCTCTTGTCTCTTTCGTTCGTCTGATTTCATCGTCTCTAAGATGCCGCATGCCTTCACCTGAACAAAAGATCGAGTTGCTAGGTTTCTTTCTCGCACCTGTTTAATTTTTGTTTTCTTTTCTCGTCATTTTCCCTTTCGTTTCTTCTCTGTTTTCATCTCTATCGTTTTTCTGTTTCCTTCCTTCATCCTCCCTTCCTAGTTTTGTCTCGTTCTTTTATAAGTGACAAACACACACACAGAGCCACGCACACAATTACAGTAATTCAAACATCAACATACGAACAAACACGAACACGAACAAACAAACGCACAAATCCAAACCCATACACATACATCACTCAACAAACACAACGCACGTAAACACGAACACATTCACAAACACCTTGATAAATTTGCAAACACAAACTGACAACAAAGGGTTCAGACCTTGTCTTAGCTATAGGTCCCTATAACGTGTTCCAAACAACAAACAGTAAATAGCGAACTATTGTTTTAACTTCCCAGCAAGATAGCCAGCGACCCATGTACAGAAACACAAAACCCATCAAGTCCACAAATAACAGAATACTGTGGTAAGAAAATACAAACTCACAATCATACATTACATACAAACAAACAAACAAACAAACAAACACAAAAACACATAGTCGAAGGAGTTGAGCCGCCTCACCTCCGGTAGTTCGCACCAGAGCATGCGCATATTCCTAAGCGTGCCCTGAGTGAGTTCGTCCAATGACATGTCCGCTGAAGTATTGCTGGATGAACTGGTTGTTCTGCTCATGTTTCTTTCCCGGCGTAGCGTGCGAGACACATAAACCTGGTACAGGGGTTCTGTAAAGAACACAGGGACATACGGTAAGAACACGCTTTAGTCTTGAAGTACAACATTAGGATCAGCAAATGGACGAATGAATGATACAGGGCCGGGAAACAATTATCAGTGGAAACGGAGAAAGAATGACGACGTATTAATATCAGGAACGCCTCAAGCTGTTTGCTTTAAAGGGGGCGGGGTGGGAGGGGAAGGGGGAGGGGGGAAGGGGAGTAAAAAAAAAAAAAAAAAAAAGATTAGAAGGACAACAACAAAAACCACAACAAGAGCAGCAACAACATCCACATCAACTGAAAGAAATAAGAATATGACGGCAACCTCCACCAAGGCCAGAAACATGACGCTTCATTCTGATCATAGGCCAGAGGTCACATGTCAAACACCACGTGACTACAACACTAACAGCATGTAACGAGGAAATTGAAGAATGATTGGGGCAAATGGATGGATTGAGGCTGGATGGACGTCCGTTTATCAAACTCTAAGCTCACTTACCGTCTTCCATTACTTCATCTTGCTCATTTTCTAAGAACAAAGAAACAAAAGCAATGTTGTGATGAGTGTTAAGAAAACAAATATACCAACAACAAACTGAAAGAGAATGCACGCTGGAAAAACTTGAGAGTGCGTTAATAAGCAGATCAGTACTTTAACGGGAACACGCTAGCTTTACCTGATGAGCCAGAGTCGCTTGCAGATTTGTGGATTGGCTGCCGATGAAGGAAGAAAGGAAGAAGAAAAAGGAGTAAGAAAACAAGCACGAAAGACGAGAGAAAGAAAGAAACGAACCAAGAAAGAAACGAAGAAAGGACAAAACAAAAAGAAAGAAAAAGAAAAAGAACACAGAAACATAACAATGTAAGAAAAGAATAAGTAAACTAAAGGCGTCATTTTCTTAATACTAAAGCTCCTACTCCACTGTCCATCTCCCGTAAGGAATCCATTCAAGAATACTGCAATTTTACCGACACACTTAGTTACCTCAAAGTAGTCAGCGGAGCCTGTCGATGGTCCGTGTGGGCGAGAAAATGAATCTTCCTCGGGTGGAAGTTCATAATCATGAGAATCGTCTGAATCTGACGACTCCCCTGCAACAGAAAATTAAAAAAATAAAATGCAAATGCAAAAAAGAAAGAAAGAAAAGAAAAATAGAAAAAAATAGAAAAGAAAAACTGAAACCCTAATCTTCTGAGTATGACAATAGGCCATGAGTAGAGTGAAAGCGTAACAAAACTCTTTACATAGTACATCCGTGATTGATGTGGTGAGAGATGATAGTTAAATTACATTATGTTTACGAGACTTACCGCTGGCTGGTGGGTCAGCGTCCTCGTACTCGTGCAAGTCGTCAGAGCCATCTGTGAACGAGTCTTCAGAATCGAACTCTGTTTAGGACAAAACGGGGTGAACTGTTAATGTTGTTGTAGTAGTACTAGTTTTAATTTGTGTCGACGTAAAGATAAAACGTACGTTGTATGAACCCTAAGGTTTATGTCGTAAGCTTGACGCCGTAAGGGTTGTTGGCCCTGGGTCGAAGCAATACAAATGACTTGCTCCAACGAAGGGCTTAGAACTCAAAACGTCAGCTTAAACCTCTCTTACGGCGTTAAGCGTACCCACATCATACAGTTGTGAAATACTTTGGCTTCTGACTGGTTGAAAACGCTGGGCCTATCTGACAAAAACAAACAAACAAACAAACAAAAAACAAACAAAACAAAAACAAAAACAAAAACAAAAACAAAAACAAAAACAAAAACAAAAACAAAAACAAAAACAAAAACAAAAACAAAACAAAAACAAAAACAAACAAAAATGATACCAACCTTCTGGCGTTTCTTTGGCTAGAGGTGTAGAATCCACGTCATCCACATCTTCATAGAGCCCGCTTTCCTCTTCAACGGCCGGCTTTTTGTTGATGCTTTCCACAAATCCCGCCACAGCAGTCGCCTCAGGAACCGTGTATTCATTGTCTGAACTTGTCTCCTGTGCAGTTGGTACGTTCTGCTGAGATTTACTGCGGGTCATGACGGTGTGCTGGTACGCATAGGTGTACTCGGCGTCGTCTGTAAGGCAAAGGATGAATATATTATTCTCTCAACTTTTTAAGAAGAAAATGTATGGGTGATGTAGAGAGAATTGATAGTTTAATCAGTTGTCATCTGAGCAAGGTATCAAAAGTCAGGTTCTTCTTACTGTATGATATATTGAGCCCCCAAAAGGCACACAGATTTTGGATTTTGTTACGGAATCGCGGATTTTCAAACCGCGGCGGATCACGTATTTATCTAAAATCTTGCTGCGGATTTCGGTTTTTTCCTGTTTTAGATCACGGATCCTGGATCTCATAACGATCGCTATCACTTTCGTGGGTTATTGTTGAGGCCTTCGACCGCGGATTTGAAGACCCCTCAACAGGACTCAAAACCTTGAACTCCGTGATATTGATGCAATTGAGCTATACGAAGCCTTTAATGGAAGCAGGCCTGATAATGTAACTTAAAAGTCCAACTATAAAACCTCATCATGCCTCTCATACCTTCTGCAACAGCCCGTGAGATGTCTCCTACAGAGGTCGACTTGCTGTTCTTGAGTGACTCACGGATCGACGATTGAACGATGGCCGAAGAAGGGCGTGGCCGCGGGCACTCTGGAATTGGGGGAGGTCTGTTTTGAGAAGACTTCCTGTTGAGCTGGGACCCCTCTGCACCTAAAGGGAGGGGCGGTGGGGAGCGGCGCTGAGACACCTCACGGCTTGACGGCTTCAAGGCATTCAAAGCTGGTGCAAGAGATCGAGCCCTTTGGGCGAGTCTTTTCTTCCCAGTTTCTGGGTTGGAAGACTTTCGCAGTGGACCTGGGTCTAAAGAAAAGGAAAGTCAGAGGTGCTATACCCACCGTAAAACTTATTTACATTTTTAACAAAAATGAAGAGAATATGTTATAGAGAAAGAGAGGCTGTAGCACCCAAAATATAATTTGGGGGCATCTGGAAGATGTATTGCAAAAACTTGTCAAGCCTTGCAATATTATCTGTAACGCCTATATTGTGATGAATTAATCAATGATGATTTATCATGATGTACTTACCATTTGGTTCAACTGGTTTCGTGTTTGAAGTCACTTGGGTAGCATCATCTCCTAAATTCTCTGCTGTCCTTGAACGTCTCCGAGCCAAAACATCTGCAGAGGGTGGACTGGGCCGATTTGGAGGCTTTCTTGAAACTGTGTTTGCCAAAAGAACAGAAAGAAGAAAAGGAGAGGATATCATTTTGTAAAAAGGGAGCTTCACTGATAGTATTGTTCTTCAGCAAGGGTGCCAGGAAAGATGGGAAAAGGAAGGCCTGAAGAACTTACAGTACTGTAGCCTTACAATATCATGCTACTGTTATCTAGACATTGTAGGCATGACTGCACTTGCCCACAGATGACCACAAGATGTGCTCTCATACCCACGAGAGGTGCTCTGCAATGGGCATTGTAAAGTATCACTAGAAAATTACTCTTACAGATTCGAGGCATATTTTTATAATATGAAGTTTTAAATTAATACAATTAAGTCAAATCTCTAAAAGACTATCCATTAATGCAGATATGTTATAAAAGTAAAGTTTCTCCTTTGTGAATGTTACTCTATGACCATGCATGTCCTTCAACTTAGTTTTTCATTGTCTATAGACATTGTAATCATTTCTGGTCCTTCAAGAGGCAGAATGACCAGAACAATATTCCATTCACCGAATCAAATGTCACCCAAAGGATTACAGAATTGTCTCAAAATGAGTCTCCTCTGTGTTGTCTCATTCCTGAATAGTCTCAAAAGGATGTACCCTAAATACATACACAGTAAACTGTACTTCACTTGTTAATAAAACAACACTAGACTGAAACAACAAGCAATTCAGAAGTCACAAAAAAAAAAAAACTTAATACACACCAAAATCTTTTGCATCCAGTTTCACTGGTTTTGAACTTGGTATTGGTCTCACACTAGAAGGCTTATTTGAAAGTCCATTTTCCTTGCTTTGAACATTTGCATTCAACCGAGTAGAATGTCCCACTTTTGGTGTGATTGACGGGGATCCCTTTGGGGAGGGGCGAGGTGAAGTTGCTGGTGATGGCCGAGGTGACAAACGAGGTGAAGTCGGTGGTCCACTCCCTATTTTGCCATTCTCCGGTGGCTTCAGAGGAAAAACAGGCACAGCAGCCAATTTGCTGGCAAGTGCTGCAACAGAGGGTTGTGGAACAGCCTCCACTTTGGGTGGACTATATTTCATTGGGGGTGGTTTTGAGGGTATTGGTGGCTTTGTTCCTGGTAAAGAGTCTTTCTTTGCTGATTGGCAATCTTGTGGTTGCTTTGGAAGTTGAGGGAGTGGCTTCTTTGGGGGTGAAGGCTTTGGTTTGTTTCCACCCGAGGGTTCAAGTTTATTTGGTTCTGATGTTTTCCTTCCCGGAACAGAAAAATCTTCATCAGAATCGCTGGACACAACTTCAGCTGGTATTCCTGACTCTGCTGCTTTCACAAGGGCATCAGAATTCCGAGCCACAGCTCCATTTTGCAATGATTCACTGTTATTATTGTTGTTATTACTAACACAGTTTGAATCTTGTAATATTTTTTCTGTACCAGGTTTTGAAATGTTAACAGGCTTTTTTTCTTCTCTGCTTGTTTTCTTGGGAACATTGTTACAACCCATTGGAGGTTCTGGAGGTTCCCTCCTTGGCTTTGGAGGAAGTGAAGGCTTTTGCCCTGGCAAGGTTGAGGACATGTCAGTAATTTGAATATCTGGTGCTAAACTTGCTGATTTCCCCTGATTTCTTGGTCGAGCAACTGGTCGTGTTCGAGGAACAGGAACGGGCATAGATCTTGTCTTGTCGTCCACTGAAATAGGATTGTGGTTTCCTGTACTCTTGATCCCATCTTCTCTGTAATTCATTCCTGTTGGTCGGATAATAGTAATATATCATTTATAATATGTATACATACTGGTGTTATAACTTACCGTAAAATCCCGTAAACAAGCCCTAAAGACTTTTTCTTGGACTTTTTTTTTAGGAGGACTTATTTTAGAGGAGATTATTATTGAAGGGAATGTTGCATTTCCAAAATGGTTGGGTATTCATTTAATTGCCAAGAGTAACACAAGTCCATGTGGCTCATGTACAATATAATATTTTCTGGGCCAATGGTCTTCAGATACTTAGTACTTACAGGATATTTACAGAATGATGAAGTTTACAGTACAGTATAATGTGACAAATAGTATTATAAGTTCACCCTCATTCCCAGCCTCTTTCCCCTACCCTAATAAAGTAAAAAAAAAAGACCCTGGGAATGAGGATGTAATAAGCTTTGCAATAAGTTTTGTTTAATATATTGAAAAGCAACAGTTAGCAATATTAAATATGCATACTGTATGTAATGTTTATTTGGCCAATGCCTTATCCTTTACTCCTGAGAAATGTGAGGATGTCAATTAGCAGTTTGGATGAGGAAGTATAGTTAGATCAGATCAGAATTATTTGTGAGGAATTTCTAAACATAATATAAGCGTAAAATAATTTGCCTGTAAAAATGCAAGTTCAACCTTTTTGCAGGCTAAGATTTTAAGCAAGGCCTTTAACCAGACGGTTTTAACAAAATTAATAGTACAGTTAACCTGAGCTCAATCAAACAATTTATATAAGAAGGTGAAATAAACTATAAAATATTAGCCCATGCCACTTAAGAAGTAATCAACAGAAAAATCCAGAATATACTACAGATATAACTGAATATTCAAAACTGTGAAAGTGCTAACTATAATGCTCTTAGGAAATTTGATATTATTTTATACCAAAAAAATGTAAATGAAGCCAAAAAATGTTGAAAGTATCTGTGTGAAAACTTCAAACAAACAATCACAAACAAAACTATCATATCAGCTGCATGCACTTCACCATAACAATACCGCTATAGTTTCAGGAATGTTTTTAACATTTCTTCACGACGGGAAACTGAACAAAGTGCAGGCAATTAGAGGAACATTTAATATGTGCACATACAAATTCGAGGCTGCACCGATGTAAAACACAAGACTCGCAACGTGCATGTAACACATACAGAATGAAATAACGCTTTCAGGAACCCGAGAAGCTCGAAAGTGGTAATTGTTTTGATTTTACTGTGTGACTCCGCCGGTTCATTTGATACAATGCCAACGGGACAATATGATATTCAACACAGTCTGTCTAAAATCTTTCGAAGTTCTGTTCGAAAGAACAGACTTGATTAGTTTATCGTGATAGTTTCAGATGTATCAGGAAACAGATCTTTGATCGTTGCTGAGACTAAAAGAGCATCATGTTCTACATACCCGCACCGCAGCGTGTCAGAACGGGTTCAATACAAATGTTAGCGTTTAGCTGGTCGGGCTTGATACACAAAGATCGTTCCTCTCGGCAAATCCCATCTTCGAAGCAGTGTAAAACAACCCAGTAGACAGATCAAACGTTTAAACGACTCGCGGACTAAAATAAACTTTCATAAATATGCACATTAGCTGTTCGGGAAACCACGTCTTGCGTGTCGACCGCGATGACAACAGGAAACTGGGAAATAGTTGGAAGCCCCTCCCCGGGGCAGCCAAAAGACATTCTAAATATAAAATAGAAGAAAATTTAAAAATGCTACCCACCATGTTTAACTCAAACTTTAACATCGTGGAGGCTTTCTAGTTGGAATCCAACACAATATACTTGGCATCTGTGATTGACTTTCATATTGGCCTTTTCATACTCACTGTACTGGTTCCGTAGCTTTGGCCGTACTTCCGGTCAAGACATTACCTCATTTCCGGTTAACAAGCGATCTGACAGTACCCGTTTAAGCTTAGCTCTGAGGAAGACCTTATCGCTCTAGCAGCTTTTAACTTTCCCACATCAACTTACCTAAATTCTGTAGTCTGTAGAGTGACAGAAGGCATGACATCGTCGCTGAATGGTGAAAGGCTTTGCCACTATGAGTGACGTAACCGACTGGGCCACAGCCGCCGCAAAAATAATACAGCTCCGAGTTATAAAGCCGACGTAAAATGAACGCTGGTTAGAAAAATCTTTCTTTTGTCATTTCAACAGCATGTGCGTCTAAACATATATGGTGATCTTTGAAAATATTACCACAGTTACGGTTGTCATGTGTCCTATTTTCTTTACTGTTTATGGAAGCAACCAATTTAATAATCTGACAGTTCATAAGGGCAATTATTTTAGTCGATGACGGTCTAAAGAGCACGAACGGAAAATGTTTCTGAAAATTGAAGTAATTTCGCGCTACAGCCGGAGCTAGTGACATCCGAATTTCACACAGACTTGACGCTATATCCGCCATGACGTGACAGGCCGTAAAGTAGAACGTTGTGTTGAAAACTTTGCACTGAATTAATCATGCAGTTGAAAATGACGAATTCTAATTGTTATATAAGTCGGACGACACTGGGCTGCTAAATACAGTAGGGTAAGTTTAAGGTTAGACTACAAGGTAAAGACTGTTATGTTTTAGAGTATTGTTGTATTAGCCCTCGGTTGATGGGTGTTGACCTTACAAATGTACCACTGGGGTATTATACTCTGTAACACTTCTATTTTACAAACGGCACAAGACCGAATTACACAGTCGTCTTTCGGCTAAATTTCTTAATTGAGCTGCCTCTGATACGACTGTCGCCTCTGACAGCACAAACAGCTGGTAGACAATTAGCCCTTAGTTGGTCATTGTAGATGAATAAATGTAAATTTAAATGGGCACATTATAGATACTGGGATATTCCTAAACAAGGAGAAAGTTATAAAGAGCACGACTGACGTGCTTAACATCATTAAGGAAAGAACACGGAACTCCCCAAGACGTATTTTTTGTTGTTTTCTTTCTCGTTTTTTTTTTCGTGACGTGACTGCAGAAAATAGAGCATCCTGCCGAAATATCCTCAACTGATTGTCTAACAAAAAAATTTACGACGCCTTGTCTCTTACCAGAGGACTGATATATATATATTGCGTCTGATAATGGTCCTCCAATCAGGAACTGACAACCAACCACTGGCTAGCGCTGAGTAAGGCCTTGAAATTATTTTAATTTATTTTATAGTCCTAATTGGACAGACAGGTATTAATTACACTCTCAGAAAAACTACGCTATATTTCATAACTTTTGGTGATCGAACACAGGGCAACTTCGTTCGCACTTTAATACCGAAATTTGGCCGAACGACCATGATCTTTTTTAGTGATACCGCACGCGAAATTGCTGAAGATTTGCACTACAGTGTACAAGAATAGTTATAGAGACTGTGGCATGGTTTCATTTAAGGGCCGAGTTATTCTATTCCTTTAGCAGCATGGGTCGCGCTAGTTCGTCCGCATGCCCGTCATCCCCTCTCACGGCTCGCACGAGCTCTATTCCAAACTCAAACGCTGTTCCTGGGCCGCGGCTCGTGATCAGATTACCATCACGCACTACGCGTTCCTCAGAGTAGGTGTAACCTGGACAAGAAACAGGAAAAAAACAACAACAACAAAAAGAACACGAAAAGAACGAGAAGGAGAACATTTTGATGATGAAGAAAAAGAAAAAAAAAAAAGAAAAAAAAAAGGCGAGAAAACGAAAAAAAATCATGGCCACAATCAGATGACGGTAAAGAAAAGTAGATACAGTTAGTAATAAAGCAGAAAAATGAAGACGAGCAAAAGAAGAAAATGATGATGATGGTGATGGTGATGATGATGACGATGACGATGATGAGGTGATGATGGTGATGGTGATGGTGATGACAACGATGATGGCGAAAAAGAAAAAAAAGGTTGCAAGGAAGAAAAAGATTGTGACTCACAAAAAGCCGACGAGGTAACAAAGAGAGATGAAAATATTATTTTATTAATGATGATAAAAATATTTTAACTGACCTGTCATTTTTTCCTTCACTGATGGGTATGATGTCACTTTCTTCCCTTTGCCTATTCCATGTGCATGTAGGGCTATTGGCCCTGTAATCACACAGTAATTAATATATAGAGGATATTACACGGCGGCGCGAAGATATGAATTTTATTTTCGAGTGGTAAAACAATATTTTACAAACGAGCGCTTCGCGAGTGAGTAAAATATTGTTTTTACCACGAGAAAATAAAATCCATATCTTCAAGCCGCCGTGTAATTTTCTTTTTATTATATTAGACACGAGTGTTTTACGAGAAATTGCACAAACAACCGTGCAAAAGCGGGAAATTGTGCCAACGATATCCTCACTAGTGAGGATATGGAAAATACGTCACTCGGGTCCCGGATGTAGTTTCGTATGGATTTTATGCACGGTATATTTTCCAGTAAAACACTCGTGTCTATATAATAAAATTAATTAATTTATGGGTGTGTTCAGGGTAAATAACCCTTCTAGTTTTCAAAAAATGGAGTGATCAATTTCGATTTTTCCCTTTCACTTTCTCACCAGAGCTATTATTAAATACAGTAAACTATTTTTAAGGCAAACAACTTCTAGACTAGCATTTAGTGTCCACTTTTAAAGAGGTGTCCACCTTAGAGAAAGAGTTCTGTTGCACAGAAACATGTGAAAATCAGCAAGGACCAAATATGCATGGAGAGAGGTGTCTGCTTTGAAAAGGTGTCTGTTCAGAGAGTTGACTGTACACACAGTATAAAGAGAACTTGACATTAGATAATGTTGTTTGCTCAGATGAAAGCTGATTAAAGCTTGAATTATCAATTCTCACCAAATTGAAGAGTCTGTTAGTATGATAATCAAGTTTCAGAGTGACTGCTAACTTTAGTAAATACTTTTGATATTTTCTCTTTTCTTTGGTTATACTGTAATAACAGCTTCTGATAAACAACTCACCTGCACATATAGCAGCCACAAATCGCCCCTGTTTCTCTTGCTCCATCAGCAGTTCCTTCACTTTGGTTGACTATGTAGACACAGGCAAAGGATTAATATGGCACTACTGAATGTTTGTTTTTTGTTTATTTGTTTGTTTTGTTTGTTTGTTTGTTTGTTTGTTTGTTTTTTGTCTATATGGCATCACCTTATTTTCAAGTCAGAAGTCATCGTACAAACTGTACTGGGAGCAATATCAAAGGTGCAGACTTTTTTATAGCTCATACAGTGCTTGTAAAAACCTCAAAACTGAGGAATAAGTTAGTCCGACCAATACATTTTCTATAGTAAAACATACAGTAAATAGTACAGGTAGTAATGGCAACAAAAACTGAGCAATAAATTAAAGTGACTTTGAAAAACTTACCTGGGCCCAGTTTTTCAAAGCATGATTAGGTTAATCCTGGATTATGTGTAAACTTTCTTGTCATTTATAAGTCCGAAAACGTGAAAATTTCGTCTACAACAACTTTCTTGATAACGTTTTAAGCTGGAACAAGCTTTCTAATCCATCTTCGAACAAAATTCTGCAATTTATTGGGAGAGAGGTTGAGAGAAAAAATTTCGTTAATCCTGGATTAGCTTAATTGACTTTCGAAAAACTGGGCCCAGATGTCTTAGTTTGTAAGTATTACTGTGAGTGCAGTGTTTGATATTTTGATATTGAATTAATCTGGTCTCAAAAAGTATAAATTAAGGCAATTCCCTCCAGTTAAGGAAATACCCTCTGACTCCTGGATCCTACAATAATTACCTGTGCTAAATTTTGTGCTCCCTTGAGACCTCCAGGCAAAATAACTGCATCATAGGGACCCTGTCATAATTCAGCAATACAAAGAGGTTATTACACAGGAAGGAGTGCAATACAGCGGAGTATTTTTACAAGTTGTTTTTTTTGTTCCGAGCCTGCTTCAGGTGAGAAAAAGTAAAAGTGACGAGTAAAAATACAGCCTTATTGTATGACTTTTTGTGTAATAATTGTTTATTACACAACAAACGAGGCAGGGCAAACATTCTCGCCGTACGCAAAATGGAACAAAAAATGACGCATTCGTAAACTTTGCTTGCAAAAATCAATCATGTAAGCTAATAAACAAGTTGATCTGGTTCCTGACGAGTACAATACGCTCCCATTTTGCACTCTTTTTGGCCTGTATTTGCAATCGAAAATGTGAAGTCGTGTAATAAAATATTACTACTGCAGTATGTTGTTAGACAAACTTTTCACAACTTTTTGAAAACTAAAACCATTTAGTAACCATTTACACCACCATCAATCACAGAGGTTGTAAGAAAACACAGCTTTCACTTTGAAGAAGAGACCAATCAGCAGTATCAGGAAATGCCATTAGCACTTGCTTGATTGTGTGAGAAAAATATAATCATGTTTTGTTTTGTTTCTGATTGGCCAAGAATACAGCCAAACCTGTTTTAGGGAATTAACACATGCAAGAAACACAAACCACAAGTATAGATCACAAGTCATATTACTTCTGATAGTCACCTGAAAACTTGAGTCTACAGAACAGTCAGCTCTCTCTCTTAGCACATTAGCTGCATACTAATGCACCTATCAATGTAAACCCCGAGGAGGGGTGGGGGGGGGCAATAGGCCAGGATTTGACAACACGGACAATCCCGTCTGTCGGGCATTTGATTGCGAGTTGCAGCCCGAGGGTTTTTGTTGTAGAACTTTTCTGCCACTGGGTGGGTCTTATTAGATTCATTTGAATAACATTTATGTCCCCACCCTTGGGAATTTGACTGGAATTTGTACTTTTTGATCAAATCCCCGCCCCTTGCCCGCATCCCCCCGCACCTCCCCCCCCCCCTCCCCCTCCCCCCCCCCCCTTTGGGTTTACATTGATAGGTGCATAAATGCAGTACCTGTTTAACTGCCTCATCCAAGCTCATGTCAGGCTTGATGACAACTTGTCGACTACAAACAACTGGATCAACTCCAGACAAACCTCCAATCACCGTCTTTACCTACAAAAGGTAAATCACGAGAACTTGTGAAATAATGCTAAATACGGGAAACCGAGAGATAAGGTGTGATGTATTTAGAGCAACTTTACTTACTTTGCCTCGCCGAAGTACGTCTGCCGTTATGACAGCTTCCATTTCTTCAGCTCCTTCAGCTAGAATCACCAGCGCACTTCCCTTTTCGACCGCCATCTTGGATGCACAGAACGACCTGGCCTGGTACCCAGTCTAGTACCCAGATTTCCTTTGGCTTTTGTAGCCAATGAGAGGACGTGTACTATGTCGAGAATAAAAGCATCTTGGGATACGTGTATGAAATGCAAATGGTGGACGAAAATAGCAAAGTCACTGCGCACTGCTCAGACGGCGAAATACATCGTCTAACTTGTTGCTAAGATCTCCGGATAGAGTTCCTTCAGCACATAAGCCAACGACAGTTTATCTGTGCTAATCTTACTGATAATCTTGGAAGGCGAACGTAATGCCCAAGTGATCGATCGCTCGCTTCTATTTGTTTACTCGTCGTTTGGATACGAGCTTTGATCCCGATCACACACGGAAAAATGTGGTTCTACTTTGTAGCTCATTGCGCTTACCACTTCACGAGATGGTTTCCTAAGGACAGTCGAGGGAAAGTGTAAGTATTGTTTGCCTGTCAGTGGGGATTGCAGAAGAAATGTCATGTCCGGACTCGACGGCATGCAAATTTAAAATACACATGAGAACATTTTTTGACGTCAATATCGAGCGACTGGCCGTCAAAACTTTGTTCTGCAAAAACACAAGTTTAGACTTTCTACATTTTACTATTGTCATCGTACGATCGAGCTTCTTGGATCAGTGTAATATAAGAAATGAACCATCAATTAAGAATCTTTTTTTCTGGCTGTGTTTGTTTGCAGGAGGGCTGCAGTGGTCCTCTTTTCCCTCACGTTCCTGCTGCCACAGTTCTATGTGCTCACCATGTAAGTTTACAAATATCCACATTTTTAAACTTTCTTAATTTGCTGTCTGAATTACCTGCTAATTATTCCAAACTTTGATGCAACCCACTTTCAGTGACAGCACCTCCAGATTTTGTGACCAACCATTATTGAACATCAGTGTGGCATGTATTTCATTTACATTTTGCATGATAGGTGAGTTGCATGTACTGTACATAGGATATATTACATATTAACCCTTCCCAAGAGTGATCAACTTCTATTTTCTCCTTCAGTTTCTTGCCAGAAATGTATCACACAGTATGGAGAACTTGGCTTTTGATATCTTACAGTACATAAGGCTGATTAAACTATCAGTTCTCACTATATGCATTGACTAAATATTTTCTAAAACAAAAGGCTGGGAGTCAATCTTACCAAAGACGTACATCATGCACACTTTATACATTAACTCACTCAGATGAAACCTGATCAATACTATCATGGCATTATCTTTTAGTTTATAAATATATTTATTTGTTTTCAGCCTTTGCCTTACTTTTTGCGATGATGGAGCCAGTCCCATGGCAACTTAAGATTGCCTTCCATTTCTTTGGATTTGGTTCCCTCTTGTTGGGGATGGTTCAGTTCGCTTCAGTTTTAAGTGCTCAAGTTTGTGTAAGTCAAGCAGTCTGCTACTCATATTTATATAGACTGGCTTAATTCTGCAATACAGTAATATTGCAAACCCAAGATTGTCATACACTGTAATACTACAGCTGTCATTTTCTTTTTTTAAAAAAAAGAAGCCTGTAATTACTTAATTCATAGCCTCACTTCTATGCTACTCCTCCAAGCCTGGAGACTATGGCTCTTCCACATCGATGTTCAATGCCTCATATCCCTTGCTTCTACCATTCAGATCATTTCGTCAACAGTCAGTCAATCTTACATTAATTTCTGCTTGGTTTTAAATTACATGTACTGCACAGTAGCACTGTGGGTTACTTTGCGTGAATTTACTCAGCCAGAACACTAGAAATGTTGTCACTGTGGCCTTATTAACTTCCAACCCCTTCCCCTGAGCCCTGTTCCTCCCAAAGTTTATTTGAGTTGGGCATGCAGCTCTTCATTTGTTTGATGTGTTTTTATTTACAGAAAGACAACACCCCTGCATTGTATTTCCTGAGTTTGTCATTTGGAACATTTGCTTTATTGTCAACCGGTAGGTCAGAGTTCTAAGATCAGGATTACTCCCTTACTTAAGTTAAATTCCTAACACTCAGCTCCATTTGTGATTTTCACAGGCTTCGTCATCTTCATGCTCCCGTTCTGGCTGGTGAATTATCTGTGGCCGGACTCTGTCCTCAACAGACGAGAACGAAGTGGCATTTGTTACGAGCCTGTCAAGTGTTGCACATGCTTATGGCACATATAACCCAAGTGTGATCAGAATCAAGCTTCCCCTTTCATTGTACAGTCTACTACATATAGTTTAGCAGAGAGAAAATGGCTCTTCATTGCTCTGACTAAAAGGAGTAAGCAGTACTCAACATTAACGGTTGCCCACTTGGCCTGGGGTAGCCAAAAAATTGGTCAGACAGGTAAATTCAGAGCCAGGCAACCAGAAATTATGAAACATCCAATATTGCTTGAAGTCAATATACAGTCCAAAGGGTAACCAAACTAAAACCTTAATGTCAAGCACTGGTTTCTGCATTGTACTGTAATTGACTAAGTACAGTACTGCCAAGATGTAAAATTGCAATTACATCCTTAACAAACCCAGGTTATGTACAAAGTTTTCACTATTTATATCTGCCATCACAAAAATTTGTAATTAAAATAAACACTTCTGAAAAAAAAAAATCCTAGTTCAAATTGTGAACAGACAATGGAAAATAGTTTGTAAAGTTACATGTCTGGAGCAAAAATTACATAATGCAATGACAATTTGTGATTATGGAAAGCCATTGAAAAAGGACTTAAATCAGAACAACTTGCTAAATAGATAACTGTCTATGAATTGATGTATGCACAAACATAGTGTAAATTAGGTAAGCGATGTTAGTGTTTGTACATGTATTTATTGCATGATATATTGTAGCTATTAAAAAAATTACATGACACAAAGCTTTCTCTTGTCTTGTAAGCACTACTGTAGTTTTGAAGGTCTGTTTAGTTTTGCAGGAATAAAGAGGCTAGGAACAAAATAAGTCAGATCATTTCAACTTTACACCCTCCCCACCTACTCAACATCCACCACCTTCCACAACAGGCAAGTCACCTAAAAACAACATTACCAGTTCGTATAATATTTCACAAAACGTTACCTTAAATTATAACTAACTAGTGAAGAAAATAACTTAAATATGAAATGCTATGCTCTGTGCAGACTTGCTACAATCCCATACTAAACATTGGCAACAAAAAGAAAGACCGATATTCTTAGGTCCTATTCTCTTTCGCCTCTTCACCATTTCAGTGAATATTTGAGTGGCCAAAACGTATCGAAGGGTATTACAATGCAACTCAGTCACAAAGTGTTTCAACCATTTTGCAAGGTTTGTAGTTCTGAGCAGCCCACTTTGGAGATTTAGCAATCTTTCTTATACTTTAAGTTTGTGGATAAAGCTTTACAAAATCGTAAAAACTTTGCAAAATCCGCAAATATGTGAATAAATATAACTAAGTAGAGTAGGACTGTCGTCATGCATTCGTTCTTCGTTTATACGGGGCCTACCTAAATCTAAAACATACTGTGACCACTGAAAAAGAAATATCTCAATAAAGAACATCCTTATTGTAGCGCAGATTTGATATTTTAAAATTTAAGTTAAAAGGAAAGTACGGTGGGAAAAATGAAATGAATGTTTCGATAAAAGAAAAGGTTAAATCCACCGATTTCTAAACAAGGCGTGCCTTTTCACGTGTTCTTTGGAGACGTCTCGGGCAGTCACGTATGTGATTATGTCACAGACCACGTGATTGTCACGTGTCAAGGTCCAGTAAGGTACAAGGAACGGCGTTCAGCCCTTTTGCAGCGTCTTTCTGAAGCTCTATTTTTCTTGACTGAAAGTAAACTCCACCGACACATCCTTGAAAGTTTAAAGTAAATTTGCCGTACGTCATGTCTTCTATGTTTTCGCCTCCCCCTAAAATAAATGAAACATAAACAATTAAACGGTGCACTGTATTCTCGCAAAAAGCTTTCTAAACAAAAAGACAAAAAGCCCGGCACAGCGTAAATTCGCTTTAAACAGTGTGATCATTTAATTTTGCTAGTCGGACGGCATTTGCAAGTAGTGCAAGCTTGCATGTAAAACCCAAAGTATAAACCAGTAAACTTAAGTTCCTTTTCACTAATAAACTAACGTGAAATATTGATCTGCACGTACCTATAAAGATGGTACCCACGCCATTTAAGCTTCTGGCACCTTCTGAGGCAGTGCCATTAATAATTTTATCATCATCTATCTTTAGGGCGCCCTCTCGACTCGTCCTGCCGTAGAACAAAGACAGAAACAGTCGGCCTACCTAGCACAGCTAAAAAGCAGCACATGCACACTGATCACCCATAATCATACACACCATACACACAGACAACTACCACGCTAATTGGAGACATAATCAGAACCAGCATTAACTGGAGATACAGAAGTGCTGTGTGGCTGGTAATGTTTTCGGTTTTCCAACGCAATACGAGGTTGTGGAAGTTAATGTTGAAGACCCGTGAGTAATGACTGTTAAAAAAGAAAGTAACTACACCATCAATCACAGAATACTGCAGACACTTTCAACCAGTCAGTAGCCAAAGTAATTTGCGTTTGGTTTTACTTTAAAGAAACCAATCAACAGAGCAAACATCGTTGCCACTTGCTTGCGCCGTGAGAAGATCGCATAGGTTTTGCTTTTATTGACTTGGCCTGGAATGCAGCTAAACTTGTTTGGACCAAAACGAAACCGCTGCAAGCACAAAACTAAAGCAATCACACGATTACTTTCGAAAAGTCTGTCGTGGGATGGTAGATAAATCAGACAAACAGACAGACGGACGGACAAGCGGGCCAACGGACACACAGGTAGGTAGGCCAACCTGAACACTTGAATTTTGTGCCACTGTCCATCGTTGACAGGAGTTTGAGAAGTCAGCGTTAGGGGACCTGCTCCAAGCTCGAAACTGCAAGGAAAAGGGAAACATGAAGCCTCCCCAAACTTTTGGATATGCGTATGTAGTGAGAATTTGTCCTTCAATCAGATTTCATCTGAGTAAGCTATCAGACAACCACGTTCTATAAACCACCGTGGTAACGGCGTTATATACCATACGGTATATCTCTGTTGAGGGAACGAGAGAAAAATATATCGCAGTTCACCACAACAGACCTGAATTCTAAGAATCCTCTAACTACGGAGATTGACATGTAGTCTCCTTTGGCAGCGCCGGGTTTCTGCGAAAAAAGTGACACGATATAAAGAAAACGTTATTCGGCTATCAAGATCAATTCTGCGCAACAGAAAAACCCTGCAGAACCTCCCTTGACCACAATGCTTTTGCGCGCTTGCACTGAGAACATGCCACTTTCAAATTCTTCTTAAAAACAAAAATCATGACCTCCGTTCCACAATAACATGAACACTGCTATTAGAATGTATTCATTGAGAGCTTTCACTTGTATGATCACACCATTAGATTTCATTTGACAGTTCAGGAGTTGGAAGTGAACACTGCTGTTAAAATGTACTCATTGAGAGCTTTCACTTGTATGGTCACACCTTTAGGTTTCATTTGACAGTTCAGGAGTTGGAAGTGAACACTGCTGTTAAAATGTACTCATTGAGAGCTTTCACTTGTATGGTCACACCTTTAGGTTTCATTTGACAAGTGAACGCTGCTGTTAGAATGTACTACTAGAATAGTGAAAATGTGTTTATTTCCACATTCGTACCTGTCCTTGCCAGAGTACAACGCCATCCTCTGCGGTGGTCTTGATATTCAATGTTATTGATTCGGGTTCCCACAACCTACGAAAAAAGCGAACCAAACCCACACCCAAGCTTCTTTGGTTGGACACGTGCTCGGAATATGCGACCTCGTTGACCTCTGGGTAAGCACGAATTCCATGATCATAAGCGGGCGCACTTGTCTCTATGCTATATTTCCTCAAATCTGTACTAAGGCGAACTATACATTTTCGTTTCGAGTCGTATATCGACACTACACTATCGAATCCAACATGGCAGACGCATTTTAGTTAGAAGGTATGTGGGATTTGATCTTCTAGCGTTAACTGGCTGAGAAGGTGAAAAACCCGTCTGGTTGTAGTATAGATGGTTGCTGTTTGTGTTTGTGGTTCAGCGGCTTCACCTCTGTGTGTGTACAGTATGCCAGTGTCCGTATCTACAGTATGCTCGTGTCTTATAGCAGACAGCTAACTCACCTCCTCCTCAGAAGACTGCCCGGATATTGAATATAACCGTCTCCTGCAAAAGACACTGCTTCGCCTAACAAGACAACTGAAAAAAAAAAAAAAAAAAAAAAGAAAGAAAGAAAATAGAACAAGACTTCTATTAAACAATTACCAACACAAGAGTTGCACACGCAATCGGGTGCTAGAGGAAACAGTGATAATCTGTTCACGACTGGTAACACTGTGAAGAAAGTCATTGCTATATTTGCTTAAGAAATAATTGAAAGAATATATTCTGTCAGCCTAACCCTCAGCCGTAATGGCATGATTTTACACGTGTGGGACCACGCACATAAAAGCTCTCGATAATCGAGTGCGTTCAAGGTTTGTCTGATGAACCTGACCAATCAAACGAAAGGATTGTGATTGAACGAGTCAACGTTTTTTCCCCTTAATTTGGAAAGTAAACAACTTTCAAAGCGTGATTAAGACTTACTACTCTCGCATCGCACTCCACCAAATCCTAGCGAGCAGGCGCAGATTCTCTTGTTGGAAGGAAAGGCTTGGCCACCGTTGAAGCAGGTTGTGTTTTTGCCCGGACCCACAAGTGGAAATTCACAGTTTTTCCCCGTGAAGCCCGCAGCGCAGGCGCAAGAGTAACCCGTCTTTCCTTTAGGAATACACGTCCCGTTGTTGAGGCAAGCGCCGATGTCGCATGGCAACAAACAATCGGCGCACTGCTCAATGTCACGCAGCTGGATATAAGAATTGGCCAAGTCTACTGGAGTATCATCTATTGCGAGATCGGACACGCAGCCGATGAAGCCACCGTATACGCCGACTTTCTGAACATCGATGCTGTTAAAGTCGTCAACACCTCCGAGATAAAGTGGCAGCGCCAAATTCAACCCAACTGAACAACATGGGGCCTCGTCTTTCGTCGCAGTCGGTGCCGCGTCTAGAATAAGTGATCCGAATCTTCGATAGCGTTCTGCAACGACCGAATGCCATTGGCCCAGGGTGATGTTTTTCGCACTGCGCACGACAGCGGCGCCGTGGCCTAAGAATTACAGAAGAAAGCCGGCCATAAGTGTCAAGCACACTATAACGTAACACAAATATGTAAGTGCTATAGCCTGTGAAGCAGCAAATTCATAAAATGTAAAACGGTTTCGATCGACTTTTGAGTCTGCTTTACATCTTGATTTTTCCAAACAAGTCTGGCAGAATAATTGGCCAATCAGAAGCAAAGCCAAAAGCAAAATCAATTTGCGATCTGGTCACCTAAGTAAGCAAGTGGCGATGGATATTCCATCGCTTATTGGTAAATTTTGTATACATTTTTTAACTGTTAAGCATTTACAGCTTCTGACTTACTTTACGGCCTCTTTAGTCGAGGCTGTAAATGTTTTGTTAGGTGGAAATTTGACCAATCAAAGAGCGGCATTTTACCTAAATCAAACCGAAATTCCACGCGTCCGCTGACAATCGCCAATGAGACGAAGTCTCCTCGTGCAGGGTACAGCCGCTGACCGTTGTACATAAGGAGCATGTCGCCTTCCTTCTGCGCTTTAAATCTCATGGAGAACCTGAGCTGCAGGAGAGCGCCCTGGATCCCAGTGAAAGACATAAACGAACTGCCTTGGAACTGAGGTGTGTCCACGAGAGCACCTGCACAGCGGAGAGCGATAAGAAAATAAAACATAAAACAAAGTTTGACCCCCGACAAAGCAATAAATGAAACCTCGACTAAAAGACAGTGTCAAATAACTCAGGTCGAAACCTAAATGTAAATTGCTCTGTATTTATTTGTTCTGTGCTCCAAAATCCAGCACTAATGAACCCTTGTGTCTGAATAACCATACAACACAACGTTTGGTTGAAATTGAGCCAGACGTTTCGTAGACTACTACCGGAGCAAACAAACAAACAAACTAAAATTTCAGTATACCAGATAAATATGAAAAAGATATACTATGAGACGCCCCACTCGCTGACGTCAATGACATGCGCAGACGCGAGACAGCGTGTCGTATCGCAAGGCGAGCATAAATCCGCACGAAGACACGAAGTGTTTGCGAAGAAAGTCCGATCAGTAGGAAGACAAATTTAGCGTCTTTTAAACCAGTCAACTAAAGCAGCTAAACTTAAGTCCCAACACAACTGATTCCCACATACCTTCCTCGCACCTTTTTCCTGTAAAACCAACGGGGCACAGACAGTGGAACCCAGTCTCTTCGGTATTAATACACCGTCCCTTATTGCAGGCGCCTGGGTAACAGCGCTCGCCAACTCCGCGACACGTCAGGCCTGTGTAACCAGGCTTGCAGGAGCAGACAAAGCCTCGATCCTGTGCTAACTCGGTACATGTCCCTCCGTTCTTGCATGGACGGTTTTGGCAAACTTCGCAGTCCTCTATGCCGACCCGTTCTATAGGATTTTCTGAAAATAAGTACAAGTAAAAATAACGTAGTCAATAGTTGCTTATTCTATTATCAGCAGATAATACAATGAGCTTGACTATAATAGGACTTCACGTGCACAAAGAAACGCGAAAAAAAAACCTGTTTTTACTTACGTAGATTTACAACTTTATCGTTGATTGCTATGTAACTGAGGCAGCCGATGAATCCTTCATCAAACCCAGCAAGCGAGTCAATTCTTTCATACCCTGGAACCCCTCCCACATACAAATATTGGTCCAAATTGAGTCCAGTACTTGTGCCTTTTGATTGACCAGTTACAGCCTCGCCATCGTCCACAGTTAAACTGCCTAGTTTTTGATCACGTGACAAGACCACGGTGTGCCACTCATACAGTACCAGTTGTCGTTTGCTTCGGATAATTGCCGGACCCGAGCCGAGGCCGAATCTGAACTCGGCAAAGCCGTCGGACATCCCGAAGGACACGAAATCACCAACTGAGCCATTCACTTGTTGATCATTATAGAGCACTAGGCCGTTAGCAATTTTAGGACTGAAGAATATTTCCACGGTAAAGTTGAGTGGTTTGTCGGTAAGGGTTTTGAAAGAGAGAAACGACCGGGGTTCTTGAGTAAAACGAGGAATGGCAACTGAAATAAATAAACAAATAAATAAATAATTAAATAAACAAGTATGAAACGTTAACAAAAACAATCGAACAAGTACTGACACTAACACACACTAAGTACTGATCGTAATTTTAATATCTTATCACAATGCTTCAAACTACATTACTACGATTGCTACTAGTCTAATACAACAAAAACTACTAATACTAGTCTAATACAACTACTACTAGTACTACTACCACTACTACCATTACTACCATCACGATACTACTGTTACTACTACTGATGCAATAACAAGTCCCTACCGCATAGTGTAGATAGAATATACCACTTCTTGTATTTATAACTTTTGTCCGAGTACTGACTGCAAAACACACCTTTTATGTGAAGTTGTGATGACCCCTCGGCAATTCCCTCCACATTTGTGGCTCGACACAGATATATCCCAGAGTCTTTGTCGCTCACATTGAATAGCTTAAGCTTCCCATGATCCACATTGTGGCCAGTCGGAAGTGATCCGTTAAGTTTTCGCCAGTGGATTTCCGGCGCAGGAGATCCGCTGGCTACACACGTAAAGACTGCCGACTCACCCACTTTCAAACGCAATTTTGACGGAGTTATGGAAACCTGCGGAGAAACTGAGAGAAAGAGGGGAGAAGAGAGATAGGAAATTTAACTTTATTACAGTTAGAAATAGGGACATTTATTGTTTGTCATAATTATTGAAACTGAGGTTGTACACAACAACACTTAAATAAACAAAAGAAACAACATATCAGCAAGTGTGATTTGAAAAGGTTTATGATGCCGAGGAAAGTGCTTACAACACAAACTAAGACATTTGACCAGCACTAAAATATTCCCGCATGGAAACACACACAAAGAAACCCAGGACGCACGTGTGTGCTTACACAGAAACGTACGGTATACGCAAACACGAACACGTAACTTGTATCAACGCACACATACATACACGCACACGCAATACACGCACACTCACACACGCGTATACAAGAACTACCTTTACCTGTAGTAACGCACACATGCATACATATACGCGCACACGCATTTATACACTCACGAGGTCTCACCTTGAACAAACACAAGAACCTGCGACTGCACCGTTCCCACTCGGTTCGACACTGTACAGCGGTATTTTCCGCCAGAAGACTGCCCCGCTTCCGGAATGAGTAAGACTCCTCCTTCTAACACCACTCCTGTGGGGAGTGATTCGTCCACGCGGCTCCACTGGATCGAGGGTTTCGGGATCCCGGTTCCGTGGCACTCAAGCTTCAGACTTCTTCCGACAGCCACCGTCTTCACTGCTGTCCCTCCAACAATAGAGACCCTGGGAATATCTGGATTGGTGGAGGAAAACTGGAATCAGACGAGTCAAAGGACTGCTCGATTGGCAAAAGGCCCAGACCCCTGCTGAATTCAACAGTAATCCAGAGAGATGGTCTGGTTGCTAAGTGTGACGGTACTAGTAAAAGAGATATCACGGGCAAGAGAAACGACTAGGAACACATTGCGTCATAAGGAGATTCGAGAGGAAAAAGGCAATGAACAGAACGATTATCGACGTCATAAGGTAAAAGGGCGCGAAGAAAAATGATGTTAGTGACGTCATAAGTAAAAGCGCGCGAAAAAAACACTGTTCGAAATGACGCAATAAAGTGCAATGAATCATAGAAGTTATAAGTTCGAAGGACAACGATCAGAATGACGTCATTAAAAAGGCGCGCAAAGTCGTAAATTGAATAAAATTACTGGACCACTGCAAGAGAGGATGATATACTCTCTTGACCACGGTTTATACCAGCTTCAAAAGACACAAAAGTCATCAGTCACCTTCGATTGCCAGTGAGACGTCTTTTCGTGCAAAACCCGCGGTGTTCGTAGCGGTGCACGTGTACCTCCCTTGATCCAGTCCCACCAGTTCAGTTAACGTCAGGACGCCATCAGAGATCACGTGGTACCTGGGCAGTTTCCCGTTTTCTTTGCTCCACTTGATGACCGGCGAAGGGACACCGGAAGCGTTACACCGGAAGCTTGCTTTGGAACCGAGCGATGCTACCGTGGAGTCTGGGGAGACTTGGACTGTTGGTGCGACTGTAATGCAAGCCGGGATATTTCGTCCCGTTGAAAGATTACTATTGCCTATTCTATCAATATTGAGCATTGTACTGAGCTAATA
This sequence comes from Plumapathes pennacea, assembly GCA_964036295.1. Taxonomy (NCBI): domain Eukaryota; kingdom Metazoa; phylum Cnidaria; class Anthozoa; order Antipatharia; family Myriopathidae; genus Plumapathes; species Plumapathes pennacea. The sequence goes on along the minus strand of OZ038470.1, from coordinate 12,670,795 downwards.
ATACAAATTCTCAGAAGTCAAAGCGATGATATAGTGAGTGTCGATTGATAGCTGTCAATAAGTTTTCAATAACGTAAGTTTTCAGCTTTTCGTAAAACAAAATCCATATTAAATTCAACCAGTAAGAAACGAAAGTACACACACAACCAGCCAGAAGCCAATTGTTTTTTCAGCTTGAAGAAACCAATTTTGCAGTTGCTTCTAACTGGCCGATAATACTCTCAATTGGTTGGACCAATCAAAAAGTGCAACAAACTAAACTATTGCCTCTGTTTCACATCGAGGCCTGGTGCAAAATCTTTCTTGTGAAGATCAGTTTGATTTGCATGAAAATGGCCAGTAGTTTTCATAAGCAAGGATTCGCACTAGACCTTGTTTTGAAACATAAGTAATAGGTATCTCAGAAATGGCATAGAGCCGTTTTCGGATGACTGTCGAAAAACCAAAACCAAAGTAATCACACAGGCCAATCACAGAGACTGAGAGAAAACAGTTCAGCCAATTGGAAGCCAAAGTAATTCGCGTTTGGTCTTGCGTTTGGTTTTACTTTCCAATCAGCAGTGCGAGTACACGCCATCGCTTGCGTGAGAAGTGTTTGGTTTTGGTTTTGATTTTGTTCCTGATTGGCTGAGCATGCTGACAAACTCGTGTGGACCAATCCGAAAGCGAAGCAAACGCAAAACCAAAGCAATCACACAATTACTTTCGAAAATCATCGGAAAACCGCTCTATTACACAATCAAGTCAGGTTCCCCATACTGTTAACCCTTTCCAAGCTCAAAATGCAGATTCTTTCAACCTTTAAGTGATGTAGTGAGAATTGATAGTTCAATCAGATTTCATGTGAGCAAGCTATAAAAAGCCAAGCACTCCTGGCCTTACTGTGTAATATATTTCTGGTGAGAAACTGAAGGAGAAAATTGAAGTTGGTCACTCTTGGGAGTGAAGGGGTTAATGTAAGTTATAGCTTGGGTATTAAACATTCCTTCGTCGAATTCTCAGACCACTGAACACACAAAAAAATCTTATGGCTCCATATGACACACACGTACCCAGCACTGTGACGACCACAAATGCTTCACTTGAGCCTGCTAAATTCTGAGCACGGCAGCGGTATTTTCCCGCGTGTTCTCTGGTGGATCTGACCACTTGAACGTCTCCTTCGGTAAGTTCCCAGTCATCAGAGATGTTGCCGTTTATTTTGCTCCACACGACCGGAAGTGACGGAGACGAGAAGCAGAAGAGTCGGAAGGGACGTCCGATGTTGATTGACAGTTGAGTTGGTGTCACGACAACAGTTGGCGAAACTAGTGACGAGAAAGAATTCACAAGTTAGCTTACCTTATTGGCTCGAATAGTCCTTGATTAAGATATGACGCCATGTGGGCCATGTTGGATAAATTATACTGTAAATGAAGAACATGGCCGCGATGTTTTGTATTCTGAATCTCCGAGAATTCATCGAAAACCATCGATGATTTCGGCGACGGCGACCAAGAACAAGACCATTTCTAACGTGCTCATTAAAGACAAAAAATGTATGTCTATCCTGGATATCACTATTTAGAAATCTGAGAACAGATGTGTACATTTTGGCCTGACAGAGGACGGCGATTTTTACCCTCTCACCTATGACCTCCAGCCTGGCGTTGCCTTTGGCCGAACCTTCGCTGTTGGTGGCCGTGCAGGTGTACACTCCTTCATCACTCGGTCCCATGGATATCAGAGTCAACATTCCATTGGTTACCATGGCATTTTCGGGCAGACCCGGGCCCAGTCTGTCCCAGCGAACCGAAGGAGTTGGTATCCCGGATGTGTTGCAGTGGAAGACTGCTTCGCGTCCGCCAATCACCGTTTGATTTGTGGGGTATACTGTTACTTGCGGTGGTTCATTTACCACAGTGACTTTGGGGAGACAGAGAAAAGATGAACCAAAAAATATGACATACAACAGTGAAGTATTAGTATGCGAACTACAACAACAGGTTCTAACTCACCGCTTAACTTTACCATCTCCTCGGCCACGCCCACCAAGTTTGTAGCCCTGCACGTGTACTTTCCCGCGTCTTTCATCGTCACCTGTTCAATAACTAGTTTCAGGACGCCTGGTGTGGTCTCCACCGGTCGGAGGTTGGAACTAGCTGAAATAGGGGCTATCCACTGGACGGAAGGAGCGGGGTCACCTGTGGCCGCACAATCCAAAGTCACCTGACTACCGACGGGCACCATGTATGGACTTGAAGGTGATACAACGACTTTAGGCTCGCCTAATGGGGAAAATATAAGCTGATTAGAAACGCGAAACTCTGTCCGGGACACCGCCCTGGAAGACCTCAAAAACATACATAGACATCTGCCAGCTCGGTCTGAATCAAGAGGAAATTGGTGATTAAATGTTAACCCATTTTTAATTGGTTATTTGTGATTTATGAACTTGATTAAAGTAACACACCGACCAAGACAATTATGAAGACATGGACGGCTATTTTGGTTTCGTGATAAATCAGATTAGTTGACACGAGATCCAAACCGTAATGTACTCGGATCAGAAATTGTGGTTTCATTGTGCCTTTTGCATTTTTTCGGAGGGAGAGAAAGAAGGACCTGATCGCAGGTTATCTTTTGTTAGCTAGAGGTAAATTTGTTTGAACGGGATTTAAACACGAGAGAAATACCATCCTTACGACTTCCTAGCAACGACAAGGACCACCAGAAACAACAGACTATTTTTTCAGCAGGTTAATTGTAAATCTAACGTTACTTTATGTTTGTCGACGTTAAATAGATACATATTATATATTTCTTTATAATTTGAAACGCTCTGAAATTCAGAGCGCGAGAAGTAGTTTTGAGAAATACTTTTGGAAAGGTAGGCACTGTAAAATATGTACGATTAACTCTTTAGCATTCTGCCAGGTTTTACGGAATTGAGAGACATACTACGTCTTGGATTACTCCGCACGCAATTGATACTTCTCCGCGGGCTAAAAAAAAAACGACACGAAAGAGTGATAGAAAGAGAAAGAACGAAGAGTAATAAAAGATGAAAAAATGCGCAGGAACGAAAAAAGGAAGAACGCAGCAACGAGGACAGAAATAGAGGGAAAGGCGATTTCACTCGCAGTGCAGCACTCGACAATCTTAAGATAAACCACAGCGACATCCATACTTCAATAAATTAAAAGCTAATAGACTCTTGTCTATGGCATGCAGAATACACCTGCTCCTCATTAACGAATAAAAGGCACGACATCTGTAAAGTTTACGCATTGCACATTACACTTTATCGTAGTTTCGTATGTACGTACTGTAGCAATTTCTTTTTTGTCATTCTTTTCGTTCAATCAACAGAAGTCAAGCCGTGCGGATGACCGCCTGCCGCCCGAACAGCGATTAGTCTGGGACATTTGATCGCGTTACGACTAATTTTAAAAGGAATGTGAAGCTCTGGGGTTATCTATCAATTAGCCCCTTGTATTGAACACAGTTGCTCAAACAGCAACACTCACAAGGGGATCAGCCACGATCGGGGACACGAGAAGAACAATTCATCTCCTCAACACTGCACAGCGCACAAGGTCAGAGCCAATCGCTCTTTGAGGCAAGTCACTGTTTTTAACATGTTTTACTCAATATTTTCGCAGTTAAAGCACAGTTGGTTAAATTCTTGACTCTTAGATCTCCACTTGTAATTCATAACAAGGAGAGGAAGCAGTCAAGTCAAGTAGAGTATATATTAGTTCTGACAAAAAAGGTTCGAAACGTCAACTAACGTATCTATTTCGGTGTTCATCATGTCCAAATCATTCAACCTAACGTGTTCACCGCTTCTGCACTGACGCAGCCCAAAATCAGTTTTAACAAGGACGTACATCCCGTTGTAAATAGCATCTGTCGCTTGTCCAATACAGCATTTATTCCGATAGTGAACGTTCCAATCCCAAATCCAAGGTACGTATATAGAATACACACCCCTTGGGGGTACCATGGGACCAATTTGGAGAACAAGATGTTTTATATGAGAAAAAAATCTCACTTCGAGAAGAGAACATGGTGTGTTGTTTTGTCCTAGTCGAATTGGCTGCCCATGACGTGAATGGGCCTTTTCGCTTGAATTTAGGTGACAGTTAATCAACGTAAAATGACACTGAATGCATCACAATTCATCAAAACCAAGCAGGTCTCCACTTCTGAGACCAAACCCCAAACCCAACCCTGTCTGTTAAGAAAAAACAAAACAAACAAATAAACAAACGAAGAAAATAAATTCTAGGTAAAATAAAAACTGCAATAAGACTACATTGTCGTTGAAACTGACTGACATGAAGTCAATTCTTTCTTGAATCTTCCCACATTCTATTTGTACCCCCTGCTAACTGATCTCATAACGGGCTCGGCTGGATACGCGACCGAGAGTTAGTTTTACACAGAGTCAGTCTTTACAAACAGCGTCCAGTGGAGGCCAGAGTTCTCGATTCAAGTAATATTCCCATCACTGGACCACAATACATTCACAACTGTCGTTTCGCGGGATGAACTTTTGAAGTGTGTGCATTTCTTCACAATACTGTATCTTCCTGAACCTGATACCTGGTATACTATCACAAATGAACGGCGAGCTTGCATGCTCATGATGAAATACCCCGGCTTACCAATCATCAGGTGACACCACCCAGACGGAGGTTATCATTCAAGTGCCATGTAATGCGTTCAGGATATTGACTGCGCCGAAAAGCTACAGAATATATACGGGATTATCAGCGCTCACAGGACACCGTGCAGTTCAACGCACGGAGTCAAAGTTTTGCCTTTATTTGTAAGCCTGGGCTCGGTTGTTCAGAGTTCAATTAAGCTGCTCTACGCAGGATTAACAAAATCTCAAAACAGAGCAAGGTAGTCGATTTATGAGAAAGTGCTTCTCGTCTTCAGGTCGTAAAAAATGACAACAAAGTTCAGACCCAAAACAGGATTTGTCTAATCTTACTTTGACTAACCGCGCCCTGGATGCTAAAGAATTCTCTTCAGTTACCTTTTGACCAAAACGCGGCACTTTATTCACCACGAGATGGCGAGATAGAACTCCAGGATTAGAGCAACCGAGCTTTGACCAACTGGGCCCAAGCTGATAGCAAAAAAAAAAAAAAAAAAAAAAAAAAAAGCGCGTTTGTGAGGTCTATGGAAGTTTTCAGTGTCAAAAGACAGTAGCACACTGTGCACGACCATTTTTGAGGTGGTAGGCTTTCAAGCTCCGCAAACGAAATCAGTCAGTGCTAACGACCTTTCGTTTTTGTTTCGACAGGTTCTTTAAAGGTGAAGAGTCTGCTTCAGTTACAGTTTTACAAAAACAGCTGCGAATGCATTTAACCCTTTCACTTACAAGCTCAGACTACAAATTCTCCTAAGAAATCTTATGAGTGATGAAAGCGAGTACTGCCGGATAGTTTGATCATCTTCCATCTGAACAAGCTATCAAAACTCAATTTCTCCACATTGAATGCTATATCTCAGGTGAGAAAACCGAAGAAGAAACTTGATCACTCTATAGTGTGAGCGAAAGGGTGAATGCTCAGTTGTCATGTGTTTCTCGTACCATAAGCCGAATATTGCGTGATGACCATCTGCTAACTGATGTTTTCTCGCTTATTAGTGCAGCGCTGCTGCTGTTGTTGTTGTTGCTGTTATTGTTTCTTCTCTCTCCACCCCCCCCTCCCCGCCCTCCCGCCCTCCGTCTCTCATTAGAGTTTATGTCATTTATCGTGTTGGACAAACCAATGCATATGATAAGCACGTTTTTTAGGGGAAGGGAGAAGTAGAGTTATAGGACTGCAAAGCAGTGTCCTCTATTTTTCTTTTCTAAACAGGAAAGCGCGGGAAAAGGGAATTCAGTCATTTTATCTCTCCTAACCAGCGTATAGGCTTAAGCAAAGTTTGGATTACAGTGATAAACGACTGAGGGATGGATTTTCAAAAGCTAGTAAAAACAGGTTCGACGCAAGCGCGCTCACTAGCACAGGTATACAAGGATAAAATGTCTCCTTTTTCCGTGACATTACGTCGCTTATGAAAACAAGTACATGCACACTGTATACAAAATATGTTCCGGCTTGGAGCAGTACGACAAAAGAGACTTTGCATGGGAACTTTGGAAAGATAATTTGTATTTGCTTTAAATTCGTACAACAGTATGCACAAACATTTGCCCATACAGTAGAACTCCGATATCTCGAACTTCCAAGGATAGCGAGAAATTGTTTTAGTATATACCACACAAGTTTAATAGCCAACTACCAAATAGCTATTTTATTTCTGACGAAAGTGGGCAAAAATTGGGTTCGCGAGCCATTTTGTTTTACCGGAAGCCGCCGGGAGGTGAATAGTGCTTGATATTCCGAGATTGAGGAGCCAATCAGAGCGCGCGAAAAGCACTATTCACTTGCGTGGTATATACTAATTCGAGATAGCGGGAGATCGAAATAACGGGGTACTATCAAGGCAATTTTCCATCAAGTTCATTTCGAAGGGAAATCGGATTTTGTTCGAGATAGCTGGGAGTTCGATACAGCCGGGTTCGAGATAACGGGGTTCTATTGTATTTCGGATCATTACGGGTATCGGGCCACAGGCAAAGTAGAGGTCGCATTCTTAACATGAGTCTATTAGTAGGTTTGAGAAATTTGAAAAATAATGCCGAGTAAATATCTGGTACACTAGCCTTACCGAGGACAGTCAGGATGGCGACTGCTTCCATCGAGCCCACCACGTTTGTGGCCCTGCATACGTACTTCCCCTGGTCCTCCCCCGACGCGGGAGAAATCGTCAACACGCCGTTATTCTTGACATGCGCACGCTCATCCAATGCCTTGTCCTCTTCCGCTGACCACTGGATTGAGGGTTCAGGTACTCCTGCTTTGATAATACAGCGGAATATTGCAGTTTCCCCTCCAGTGACGGTTTGGATCGCAGCAGGCATTATTTCTACTTTAGGCATTTGATGTTCTGTGGGAAAAACGAGAAATTTAGCTACAACCAATTGTTTAGGATAACAAGTGGAATTTGTTATGTTCCCCATTATATCATGTCATTGTGACACCATACTTAGTAACGACGGGTTTTCGACACGTTATGATATATACTAAGTTTATTCCTGTTGTGTAGACGGACAAAGGTAAATAGGTTGGAGTCGAATACATATATGAGACGGACTGATATCAAGATAAATAGAGATACGAATAATACAAGAGATAACAAATGTGACTACATACTGTACACAGATAATGTACTAGTTAGGTGCATGGATAGAAATGTGGAACGATGGATCGACAGATCATTATCTGTTCTTGACTAAAAGTTAACAAGCCGGTCTTATGCGAGTGTACAGTGTAATCCTGATAACTTGAACCTCCGAAAATTGGTCTAAAGGAGTTCAAGTCATCGGGGTTAAAATTACAATGTCAGTGAATCAAAGAGAAACGATTTTTAAGTTCGAGTTGATGCAAAGAAACGTCAAAGACACTGGTGGAGTATTCTAGGTACTTCACAAGAAAGCGCTGTTCCATGCCATTGTGTGTTACTCAAACAAGCAACACACATGAAAAATGGCCATACAGCTCGTGAGATATCGCCAACACACAAGAGGGAAGATAGGTAGTAGGTACATTGATTGATTGAGCACAAAACATCAACATCGCCCAAAAAGATGAAAGAGTAAAGCAACATTTCATGCTTGTCTTGTTTTTTCGTTAGACAACATCACGCCACCGGAGAAGTACGGCGAACACAATATAACTGTTGTAGCAAACTAAAAGCTAATAACTGTTCTTAATGCAAGCACAGTGAACGACTACAACAACTCGGCTGCGCTGCTCAGATGTATCCATCTGTCATGCCAAGCAGGTCATATGGCGTCCTTACTGACGATTTTTTTTTCTAAATATGGGGTTTTTTTTTTTACCAGATACGAGTTCTCTACTGAAAATTACGCTTTCATGATAATTCCACAACTTATCAAGAATGAAAATTCCATGAGTGCAAGAGTTAGTTAATTCTTTCACACACGTCTGCGACCGCGGGTTGTTCAATGCAAAACAGATGTTCTCGATATATCAACTGGTACTTTTTCAGTAAGGTTTGGAATGGCACATAAGTCGAAAGACCTTTTCTGTTAATAGAAAAACCTTAAAAGGCTTAAAAAATCTTAAGTTGGCATAGTGCAATCAACATATCACTCACATTAATTCTGAAAACACGCGAAAAATAGATGCATTCAAACCTTCAAATCCTTAGCTTAAACAAGAGACGCCCTAATGCAAAACGGCTGCATCCGTTGTCTATCAACTCCTAAGCTTACAGACAAATTCCCCAAACTAAAATATGAGTGTTTTTTTTTCTCGAACAAGATATACGATATCGTGACGTTCTTCTTACAGAGCCCCTATCAAAATATATTTCGGGGCCAAGTTGTGCAAATTACACCGTTGGGCTAACCCTGGGTTAGGAATGAACTTTGTTTTAATCTTAGATTAAAACGAGAACTTCCTTTCTACGTTTCGAGATACAATCATCTTTAAGTTGGTCTACAACCCTTCTACACGTTTTTCTGTCCACGTCAACGCGAAGATTAGATATTTAAAGAACTGAAATAAAGACGTGAACGTACTGCACGGAATGTTCTCAATTTAAGTGGTTCAGGGATTGGGTGTTGACTAGGTTAAGTCAAGATCTTTGGCAGAGGGGGTAAGTTAGCTTATTTATGAAAACAAATATCGAGTGATCAACTTCAATTTTCTCTTTTCAGTCTCTAACCAGAGATATGTCATACAGAATATAGACCTTAGCTTTTGATAGTTAGCTCGGATGAGACCTGATTCAGCTGTAAATTCCCTCACTCAAGTTTTGAACTCCGAAGTAAAAGTTTTAAAAAGCGGGTGCAGAAAAGAGCGCACAAAGAAAGCTTCAACATGGATATGACGTCTTTATGAGAACCAACAAATATAAAATAACAGCAAGTTTTTGTACTCGAGATATTATGGGAACACTGCTTACGTAATACATGCTCGCTGAAGACCCGTGGTACATATCGAGAACTCTGATTGGTGGTAGCTCCCTTCAAAGTCGTACAGCTTATTTTGATACAAGAAGCAGCTTCATTTTCAGGCATAAAAAGCTCAAATGTCACACAAACCGAGAGCACCATTCAGGGCTTTAAGAACTTACGTTGAACATTAAGCATGCCAGTGGCTTGCTGCACCCCCTTTCGGTTCTGCGCTATGCAAACATACAGCCCCGCATCGTCGGGTTTTACAGTATCAATCCGTAACTCGCCGCCATTGACCACGTGTCGCTTAGTCAAGACACCGCCCACTCGGTTCCACTCCATCACGGGCGCCGGCTGGCCTGTGACGTAACACGTCATGATAGCTACCGAGCCCTCGTCCACAGTTTGTTTGATTGGTTGAACAGTCGCCGTGGGAGCCACGGAAGTGTCTAGAAGAGGCGTGAGATGTCAAATTTTAGAAGTCCTGCAAAGTCGGACAAATTAGATGCTGGGCCTATTGCATCCTAAAATTCATAGGCTAGACAGGAAATAGAACAGGCGGAAAGGCCCCAATTCAGGTTCGTAGTATTGAAATGCAAATTTGGGAGACACTTCAAAAGTTGCTTATATACATGTACCTAAACTTCCAAAGTTAATGTGAAAACAGAGACAACCCACACCTTTTTCAACTGTCAAATTCACACGCCCCTCCGTATCCCCGAAGCTATTGGTCGCCAAGCAACTATATGTTCCTTCGTCTCCAATCTCCGTCGGATAAATCCTCAACAGACCGTTACTGGACGTAGAGGACAGAGGAAGTTCAGCACCAGGCCGTGCCCAAGTAATGGTAGGGCGAGGTTCCCCAGTCACCGTACATTGGAACACAGACTCCTCGCCCTCTAACACTTTCAGAGAACTGGGATTGACTGCTACAACTGGCACGCTGCCAGGAGCTGAAATACGAAAACAACATGAATAATTGTTCTGTAGTTAATGGAACTTTCTTTTACGTCACTTCCATTGGTCAGCGTCGGTCATTGCTAACTGGAAAAATTTCATCAAGTGCAAGCCCCGTTTAACGGGTCTATATGTTTCAGGTTTCCTAGCTAAGGCTTGAGGTTCTACGATATATAATCGCAGGATCGAAAACGGATTTCTCCATTGCAAGCAAACGGCCTCGTTTTGAGACACTTAGCGTTTACCTCTGACGTATAGCACTGTCCTCATGGTAGCAGCTCCCCCACCGTTCTCTGCTGTGCAGAAATATTCGCCTTCCTGAGCCTTCACCGCACTTTCAATTCGCAAGATCCCCTTCCCTACCTTTGCTTGCGATGGAAGTCGACCGCCGGGCCCACCCAACCATTTGAGGACTGGGGCCGGGAAACCAGTGGCTGAGCAACGGAACTGAACCGAGTCTCCTTCATTCACGGTCAGGTAACGAGGAGCGATGGAAACCTGGGGACCAATGACGGCTGAAAAATAAAAGAGTCGTCAAATTCAATATGGCGGTACCCGATATTTTCAAATGAGTTGAGGTCAGGAAAATGGGTCCATAAACGATATCTGTGACAATTTACAGAAAACAAACAACAGTAGAGTTGCCGAAGACGCTGCCGAAGACGTATTTAACTAAACTTAGAACACTTTTGAGCGCCCTTGATGAGTACATTCTAACAGCCGTGTTCACTTCCAACTCCTAAACTGTCGAATGAAATCTAAAGGTGTGACCACTCAAATGAAACCTCTCAATGAGTACATTCTAAGACAGCAGTGTTCACTTCCAACTCCTGAACTGTCAAATGAAACCTAAAGGTGTGACCACTCATATAAAAGCTCTCAATGACCTCATCCTAACAGCAGTGCTCGTTCCCAACTCCTGAATTGTAAAATGAAACCTAAAGGTGTGACCACTCAAATGAAAGCTCTCGATGAGTACATTCTAACAGCAGTGTTCACTTCCAACTCCTAAACTGTTAAATGAAACCTGAAGGCGTAACCATTAAAACGAAAGCTTTGATCATAGCAGGGTTCTCGTTGTTGTTAGCGGAATTCGTGTTCCAGGTTTTTACGTTAAATTTGAAAAAAATATATCAGTGAGTGAAAGATTACGCACCTCCGACTCTTAACTGAACGCTACCCATATCCTCGCTGTATTGGTTGGATCCTGTACAGGTGTACACTCCGGTGTGAATCCTCCTAGCGTCGGGAAACGTGAGAACTCCGTCTTTCTGTTTGGCCCCAACAGGCAGACGGCTGTGCGTTCCTTTGGTCCACTTCACGGAAGAGGTCGCTTCACTTCGCGCCTTGCAAACGAATTTGGCCGTGTGGTGGACAGGCACATGGAGAGTGCGGGGCGAGACAGTCACTACGATTGGGTCCTTGGGTGTCACTGAGGTATAAAGAAACGGGTTCGTGAGCGGAGGGTGCAAACAGCTCTGACAAAAAAATGGACGGAAATCTCTACAACGGCAGAGAGGTGGTCGATATATTTAGGATTGACAAAGTTGTATTATAGGTAGACAAGATATGACTGAGCTAATCTTAACCAATTAACTATTTGGTTTACTCCGGGAACGTGCACAACTTAAAAGCTCTATTTTGTTTTAAACACGAAAAATAGAACCAAAAGCAAAGCCAACGCAATTACAACACCAAGAAACCTAAGTAATTTGCAATGGGTTCAACTACCAATCAACAGTGAGAGAAAACGCAACTGCCGATCTTGTTTGAACCAATCAGAAAACGCAGAAAATCCAAAACCTCAATATTACTCTCGACAGTCAACCAAAGACAGCTCTGTTCCTCAAATAATCAAGCAAGTCGAATTAAAGATGAAAGGTATATGCTGTCCAATGAGAATGTGGGCGTGCGGAGGATTGTGCTTAATCGAAACAAACTAACCTAGAACGCGAAGTCTTCCTTCAGCAGTGTGGAATCCATAGTCGTTTCTTACGGTACACTGGTACACTCCTTCGTCCTTCTTGGTAACGTTTCGAATCAACAGGCGCCTGCTGTCTTCCACCCGGTCTTTGGACAGCGGTTGTCTCCCTTGCCTTGCCCACGTGACTCTGATCGGTCTGCGTCCGCTCGTAAGACAATAGAAGACAGCGTTGGCTCCGTCGCTGTCGGTCCTCTCTCCAGGCCACACTATTGCCTTGGGTAATAGCTCGGCTAAATAAGGAAGAGAGACTGGTCAAGGGAATGGGGATTTGCAAGCGTAGCCATCAAGTTATGACAAAGAAATTGAACTTTGTTGATTTCCATAAACCTATACTTACATGGAACCTTCACGCATTTCCCACCGGGTGAGAGTGGATTGCCAGTATATCCTCTGGCGCATCTGGAGGGGATTAATTCAGTTAATTTAGCTGACGGCGACTACAAATGTAATGGTGCAAATGCTGATGCTGTTGGTGAAAGTGATAGTGATGGTGATAACAGTGATGGTCGTGGTGATTATGATGGTGGTGATGCTGATGACGAGGCTGATGCTGACTTTGGTGTTGATATTGATGCTGATGGTCAGTTATGATTATGATCATAATCACGATGGTTCTCACAAGTGATAATTATTCTATAATAGTGGTGATATTGGAGGAAAATGATGTATCACAGAAAAGGAGTAATAGAATCAGAAGTCTGTCCAACCTGCCACAGTCATTTCCAGTGTAACCGGATTGACAGGCTGTACACTGGATGAACCCATTGCTTTCTAAACGACAAGACGGGCTGAACCTATACAAAGGACAAAAACAAAAACAGAGAACAGAAAACAAAAACAAAAACAAAGAGAAGCAGATTAGCCGAGAGAACAGCCTGGTTTCTTTAGATGTTCCTTGTTTATGGTCGCGTCACAAAGATCGCAAGCACACTCGGTTCGCTTGAAGCGGCAACTGCTTTGTGTAAGTCTTACTTACTGATTTGAAGCGATGGTAAGGGGGCACGGACAAGGTTTGCAGTCATCTGGTGTACTATCCTTTGGGTTTCCATAGAAACCAACAGTACATTGATCACACTGGGGCCCCGTGGTTTGATGGCCACAGTTCTATTTCAAACGACAATGTAAAAGGACAAAATGAGAACGTTACACAAATAGAATTCATATTGCATAAAATATTACGGACAAGAGATAAAGTTCTAGGACCAGTCAATTGTAAAAAGCTCACCAAATTTCTTCTTCAACAAACTTCAGCTAATTCCATCTCAGGCGCAACGAAGTAAAGTTTAGACCTAATCCAAGATACATTATTTTATTTATATATTATTTTATATATTATTTATGTATTTATTTATTTATTTATCATTTTATTTTATTATTGTACTTATATATTTACTTGTTTGATTGTGATGACGTACCATGCAGCGTCCAGTGTTGGGGTCGCACTCTGACGAGTGCTTGTGACAGTTGCATCTTACGCACGCCGACGTCACCACCCCTGGCTGGCTGCGAGTGAAACCTCGGTTACACCTCTGAGAACAAGAGAACAAGAATGTTTGTTTTATATCATCTTTTGTGACCCTATTCACCTTCTTTTCCGTAGATGCTTTATCTGTTGATTCTTCTGTTTCCTTCTTCCTGCATCTTTATATTTGTCACCCCCTCTCGGTTACTTTGTTTCTCTCAAAAGTGCAAATTTAATTTAGAAATCATGGATCTATCTGTCCGTCCGTCCGTCCGTCCATCTGTCAGTCTCTGTTCGTCCTTCTGTCTGTTTATCCCTCCATTAGAAAATCGAAATCGTCACCTGACACGAAGTCCCAGTATACTCTAATGGGCATTCGCACTGTTCCACTCCCTTGGCTAAACCAAATCCCGTGTTTTGAGGAACAGCAGAATCAAGCGTGACCGAGTGCAAACTGAAAAAGAACCCGGAACAGTTGTCAAATTTAAACAAACGTTAAGTCAATCAGATGTGATTGAATACGGCCGTTGTGATACATCGGTCACCATTTACAAGCAAAAGCTATCCAGAAACCATCTTAAGTCATTTTAACAATCACGTCTTCCACATCCTCAATGACTGTTCCACAGATATAACTTGAAACCTACAGATGTGATCACTCAAACAAAAGGTCTCAATGAGTACATTCTAATAGCAATGTCCACGATGTTGTTGAACAGAGAGGGGCAGTGAAAGGATTCATCCAATCACAAGTTCGAATTTCCCGAATCATGTCTCCCTACCTAGCCCGGTACGTGGATGTGCTGTAGGTCGCACGCAACTTTATGCTATCCACTGAAGATAGAGCCTGCATCACATTCTTCTTGGTCGCTGGGCCACCTCCTGGAAGAGCCCAGTATTTCTAAGAATTCAATTTAAAAAGAATCATAGATTATCGGGTTAGACTGTGGACGCACGAGCACTGACACTGAGCGCGTTTAGAACGAGTCGAGCGTGCACAGCACAAGCAACACGCACACAAAGACTATCACAGACGCGCAAGCACCAACAAGTGTAGAAGCACAGAACACGCGCACAAGCACAAGAATTAGAACGAGTCGCGTGCACAGCACAAGTAACAAGCACACGAAGACTATCACAAACGCGCGAGCACCAACAAGTGCAAAAGCACAGAACACGCGCACAAGCACAAGCATTAGAACGAGTCGCGTGCACAGCACAAGCAACACGCACACAAAGACTATCACAGACGCGCGAACACCAACAAGTGCAAAAGCACGGAACACGCGCACAAGCACAAGCATTAGAACGAGTCGCGCGCGCAGTACACGAGCATAAGAACTACCACAAACTCGCGAGTACCGACAAGTGCAAAACGCGCATACAAACACAAATATTAGGGATAGTCGCGCGCGCAGCATACGCGCCACGCGCACAAGAACTACCACAAACGCGCGAGCACCTAACACAAGCATTGGAACGAGTCGTGTGCGCAGAAGGGAGGCCACGAGCGTGACCACGTGACCGAGCGCAAAATATGTCCGCGAGCACAATTTGTGACGTGGCTGCCTGTTTTGTAATTCCTTTAACTGTAACCTTAGAACCTCACCTCATTCATTCTGAGGCCGAACATTGTCCTGTTGCCAGACGTCAGAGCAATTCCATGTCGGTAAACAAGCGTAATGCCTCCTCCCTGGGAAGAAACACACTTCAGCTCGATATTCAGTCACTTGAGACAATGTTTCTATTTATTTACTAGTTTTATTTATTACATTTTCATACATGTCAATACAGGGATTGCGGGTATCAAGGCAAACTAATAACAGAGTTATAAACTCCCTCTAGATTGGTCACCTAATGTTCATTGCATTCTAGTGTATTTTCAAAACTCCTCCTGCGAATTATATACCTTCAGTTCTACATCTGTGTCGAACGTCAACTGTCCTCCAGGCTGTGCATCATGGGATACCAAATAGCGGAGAGTCCCGCCGTACGATGTGATCTGAGGAGAATGATGAAAACACGTTTTCTCCTAACCGTTCAGAGGCGTGTGGTGAGAATTAACGGTTCGAACAGACTTCATCTGAGTAAGCTAACAAATGCCGAGTTCTCCAAACTGTACCAAATATCTTTGGTGAGAGACTTAGAAAGAAAATTAAAGTTGACTAGTCAAGTGTAAAGAGAGACGGTTCAAAAGGTTCAAAGCTTACCGCTTAATTTCTCGTTCTACGTACTGCAGGCTCACCTTGTCACCAGTGAATTCGCTACCCAGATCCCAGTAGTAAGTTTTTCGAGGCAACTGTCCAAATTTAGAGTACACGTAGTATCCCGGCAAGCCTTGCACTTCCAGATCCTTCTTCGGCAGCGCATTCCCGTCCAGGTCACTGAGAGCCAGTGATTTCTCGCCGTTTACAAAAGAAAGTGTAATCTAGAGATGATGAGGAAAATAGCTTAATAACTGAAAAAAAAAAAACCTAAAACATATACTGCATATACACCAAAGCTCGATAATCCAGGATTAACCAAATTCTTTTCCCCAATCTTTTGGCCAACAAAGTGCAGGTTAATGATGTAATCGAGCTTCGAAGAACCGGACCTCGTTGTATATATACATACTAATATTTATTATATAGACACGAGTGTTTTACTGGAAAATATACCGTGCGTAAAATCCATACGAAACTACATCCGGGACCCGAGTGGCGTATTTTCCATATCCTCACTAGTGAGGATATCGTTGGCATAATTTCCCGCTTTTGCACGGCTGTTTGTGCAATTTCTCGTAAAACACTCGTGTCTAATATAATAAAAAGAAAATTATACGGCGGCTTGAAGATATGGATTTTATTTTCTCGTGGTAAAAACAACATTTTACTCACTCGCGAAGCGCTCGTTCGTAAAATATTGTTTTTACCACTCGAAAATAAAATTCATATCTTCGCGCCGCCGTGTAATATCCTCTATATGTGCGATCACTCTCTTACCCTGTCCTGGAAGTAATGAGCACATCGGCAACGACTGGAAATGCCGAAACAGAAACATGGCTGACAACCGCCAGGATCGTCCGATTGCAGGCCGAAATAGGAATCCTTGCACTTGTTACAGCGCGTGCCTTCCACATTGGCCTGAATAGGAAAAAGCGTATACGTATGGTTAGAAACCCAGGCCCCATCGTTCAACGTTTCTCTTTTCTCACAACGTATGATAAATCAACTAGATCAACTAGTAAGACCCTGTTTACATGGAAGGAGGGTGAACTGCTTAGATCAAATCTTTCCCTCTTTCTGCTTAAACTTTAACCCTTAAACTTTTGATATGGGTTGAAAAAACCTTTCTAACCGACAAATACGCTGAACATCCACCAATAACAGATACAACGTAAGCACATTCCTTTCAGTGATTACAGTATACAGTGTTGACATAACGAGTGTTCTGTTGCAAAAGGTACATTAGATACGTTCGCCAGCGTGACGTAGACACTAATACGCCACCTGATAATCTGTGAGGCACTGTATCAGATTCTACATTTAACCCTTTCACTCTCAAGAGTGATCAACTTCAATTTTCTCCTTCAGTCTCTCACCAGAGACATATCGCACAGTATGGAGAATTTGCTACTTGATAATTTGCTCAGATGAAAGCTGATTGGCCTATCAATTCTCACTACACTGCTCATACATTTTCTTATTAAATGGTTGGGAGAATTTGTATTATGAGCTCAGGAGTG
Source organism: Plumapathes pennacea (assembly GCA_964036295.1). Classification (NCBI taxonomy): domain Eukaryota; kingdom Metazoa; phylum Cnidaria; class Anthozoa; order Antipatharia; family Myriopathidae; genus Plumapathes; species Plumapathes pennacea. Next base: position 12,653,631 of record OZ038470.1, on the reverse strand, counting down.
AAAGAGTTAAAGCCACACTGCTAATAGAATGTATTCATTTGATTGGCCACACCTTTTCAGGTTTAGTTCGACAGTTCAGACGTTGGAGGTTTTCAAAGTTTGAGTTCAAGTTCGGTTTTGAAGTAAAGTCTTGCCACAACGATCTCTGTAAGTTTTGCTTATCATCATTAAATTGTTAAATTATTAAATTGCTTATCATGGTAAAACTTCTGTCTAAACAAAACAAAAAGAATTAAGGAAAGGTGTGGTGCTTCCGTGAAACTGGCGAGATATTTACGGGACGATGACGAGAATCTTAATACTTCGCTTAAAAAAAAAACAACAGCCGTTTCGTGAAACCAGCATAGAGTATTTAACTCGATTTCAACACTTGCGGGCAATATCAATTAGCTTGTTAAAAGACATCTGGCAGTTTTTTTCTCGTTCTCAACAAAACGACCTCTATTTTTCCACATCCTAATGACATTATACAATAACAACGCTGTATCAAGTTGACTGGCTTCGTAAAGCTTTATCTGTGTCGCAGCTCCAAAGGAATTTTGGATCGCAATCATTGGGCGCGTCACTGTTTTAGGAAGGTGTGAGACCACACAAGGCATTGGTAAATAAACGAACAAAGAGCCAAAAACAAGGACGAAAAAGGCCCGCACCATCGCTGGAATATTTCGTTTCTGCAAACGAGTGGTATAGCCATCACAAATTAGGTGAGGGAAAGTTAGATATTTTCGATAAACTGCCTCACGACACAGTTGTAACATTGACAACATGTGTTCGTACTAATAATTCACATGCAGACCTACTGAGTGGCCATGAGAGGTTTAAAAGGCTAAGGAAGCTTAAACAAACGCTCCCTTTTGTTTCTAATAACAAGGAATCTCAGGCAAAGTTTACAATCTAAACACAGAACTGAGAGCAACAATCAGTTTGTGTCGTTTCGAGGCCAAAGGTCATAGACTGTTGGATAGCGCGACCGGATGTGTACATTCTCCAAGTTGTTTAATATAGAGCTTGGGGACGGTTCTCTGCTCTCATAACCACATCATTTATCTCTCCATACTAGCTCTACGCAACAGTAACGGGAACACTGTCATTAGAATGTGCTCACTGAGAGATTTCGTCAGTTGCGGTGGTCACGTTTTTAGGTTTCATTTGACAATTCAGGACTTGAAGGTTTTCTATATATATGTAGGTTAAGTTAAATACCACCTTCAGCAGTGAAAGAATTAAGAAACAGCAGTAGAGAAACTTCGTGCTGATAAGGACTCTGCTGAATAGTTCATACCTTGCGCAGACTGTATAAATAAAGTAAAATACAGTAAAACGCGGCTGAACACTGCCTTCCCTTAAAATACCTCCAAAGTAACGCAGTAAAAATAAGGATTACTGTATATGACAACAAAAGTGTAACAAATTATGGGCTCCAAAGACTGGAACTTGGCTGGAAGTGTACCCAGCATCTTCCGGATACTAGATTTGGGCATCTGTGTCTCAAAACAGACGTAAAGGATACTGCACGGATCGCAACGTACCTGGTATAGATGCAAGACGACAGTAACAGCCAGTAATAATGCTAAACAAACGCGCATTCTCCTTGACGAACAAACCCTCCCGCTCCGAATCACAAAGTCGACGTTTCTCTTGTGCGCCAAAACGAAATGAGACTCCCAACAAAGCATCTGGCGACCTTTAGATCTCTTTAATAGGGCAATGTTGGGAGATAATAAGGAGTGTATTCCTAAAAGTATATCGATCGACATTGAAAATCTCCGCACTTTGTTTAGAGAATCCCATTATCAAATGCAAATTGCCGATCCAATCGGTTCCTGGCATGTGCTATCTTCTCTTGATAGGAAATCGATTCGTATCGATGGGAGTTTACATTCTTTCAAGAACTTTTCTCGCGTCTTTCTCTAGTTCGTGCTGTGTGGCGTGCTGAGAGTCCGTCGAAAAGATGCGATGAGAGGTTCTGTCTGGTTATAAGTGGCTTTAACGCCGCCAGAAATATCGCCTTATTAAACCAGACGGCAAATAAATCGGATCAGTTTAGAGCACAGATTTTGTCTCGAGGAAATTTAACCTCTTTTTATTTGTCAAAAAAGTAATTTTCACTCAACCTAAAAACGTCTAGATACTGAACTGCGAACCAAATCTAAAGGTGTGACCAATCAAATGAAAACTCTCAATGAGTAGATTCTGTAATAGCAATGTTTACTTCCAACTCCTAAACTGTCAAATGAAACGTAAAGGTGAGTGTGACCACTCAAATGAAAGCTCTTGCTGAGTACTTGTTTCAGTGTTTTCGTTGTTTTCGTTGTGCCCTTAAAAGAGCGGCGTTTTACTCAATCGCGTTTGTTTGGCTGATCTGTAAAGTTTGGCGATTTTCTTGTAACATGGATAACAAACTAACCGTCGGAATAACATCAAGCGTCTTTAGGTTAATAAATCTCCTGGATTCTCAAACAGGCTTTTCGCAGCATCGATGTGGGTGACTTCTATCCGGTATCAATGTTGCTGTTGTAAAGGCGATTACAGAAAGATGTGGCCCAATTAGCCGAACCTATGGGTTAAAAAGTTCCTGCAGTTGGCGCGGCCCTACATACAGGATATGAAAGGGGCTTATTTGTTTATCTTCCCAAGTAAAGGAGTATTTCCCAGAGGGCATGGGAGGGTGGGGAAAGGCGGGGTACACACTCGAAATAGAAGCAATCGTTGGCAAAGTTACCAAATACGTCAAAATATGCTCATAAAACTATATTTCCTAGCCAAAACGTATGAGCACCGGCAAAAGGGCGAACTTAAATAAACCAGGAAAACTTCTGGACTGTCAAATGAAATCTAAAGGTTTGACCACTCAAATGAAAGCTCTCAATGATTACATTCTAACAACAGTGATCACTTCCAACTCCTGAACTGTCAAATGAAACCTAAAGGTGTGACCACTCAAATGAAAGCTCTCAATGAGTACATTCTAACAGCAGTGTTCACTTCCAACTCCTGGACTGTCAAATGAAACCTAAAGGTGTGACCACTCAAATGAAAACTTTCAATGAGTACATTCTAACAGCAGTGCTCACTTCCAACTCCTGGACTGTCAAATGAAACCTAAAGGTGCGACCACTCAAATGAAAGCTTTCAATGAGTACATTCTAACAGCAGTGTTCACTTCCAACTCCTGGACTGTCAAATGAAACCTAAAGGTGTGACCACTCAAATGAAAGTTCTCAATGAGTTCCTTCCAACTCCTGACCTAAAGATATGACCTAACCGCAGTGTTCTCAGCCATGGCGTTTGTATTTTTTATCTTCATAATTGCATTTTAATATGGATCACAAAGTACAAGGTGGCAGTGAACGCGTAAGATATATATACAGTGAAAGAGATTATAGATTACCACTCTATTGCACTTCGATCCACTGTGATGTAGAATTTGTCCGTAAGTGCTATTCGGTTGAAAGTAATGTGTTTGTGAAATAAAAACAAAAGCAGTAAAAAATATTGTTTTGTCGCACCGTCAATCGCCATTAGGATTAATCTTATTCGGCATTGGGCCATTTAGCCCAGAAGACACAGATCGAATAAATAATATTGCAGCAATAGGCCGATAACATAACAAAAATCCATTAGTTTTCGAAAATGGTAGACTTGTTTACGTAGGCCCAGTCTGATTTCGGCAATTAGTCGTTAACACAACCACCGGATACGCGACAACCCCGATAAGCGAATTCCGCAAAAATGTTATCAGACGAGGGATGTTTTGCTACTAAAAGCTGCACCACGAGATTATTACCAATGCGCCGCAAACCAGTCCTTTCATTGACACGAACCTCTGGTTCAAATCAAACTCAAACTTTGTTCTAATTTATTGAAATTATCCAATCAGATGTAAAACCGTCATGTTTGACTGTTTTACAGATTGTCCAGGTTGACTCAAATTCATCTTTGGCAATCAAAGACTTGTCCTCTTTTCTTTTCTTTCTTTTTTCTTTGACATACCCATAGAATTATACATATTATACACCAATATGCGCATGCACAGCGTGTAATATACTCTCAGTCTAAAATGTTTTCTTAGCCAATCATGTTGAAGGTACCATCATAACTTTTTTTATACGAAGTACAAAAATAAATTCCCACATCAACCCACAACAATTGCTCACCTTGCAGAAGCACTGTTTAGTGTGCGGGTCACACGACTCATTCAAGCTTCCTCTGACATCACAGCCGCATTCAATTTCTAAGAAAAGAAAAATTTACATAACGGTCAAGAGGAACATCTGATTTACATGGCCCTCTACTCTGCTTTCTTCTCCGTCTGTCTTGTTCTCTGCCTGTCTTTGCCGTTGTCTCAGTCAGTCAGCCTGTCTGTTTGTCTGTCTGTCTCTGTATATTTGCCTAATGTTAAGATCAACACACACACACACACACACACACACACACACACACACACACACACACACACACATAACCTAGTTTACAGTAGTCTCCAACGATGGTGGGATTTCCAACATACGGCTTTACGCACCTGCCACGTCAAACAAAACGCAACAGTAAACACACTGAATACAAAACGCAAAGATCGCTTCTTGAATTACTCGTAACAGCAATGGGTAGGTCGATAGCAATCAACTGTGAGGTACTGTGAAGTAATGTAAGATAAGAAAAAGAAACTTTATATATACACGGTAAGTTTTTTGAGTGGGGCCCTGTAGTGGAATACCTGCAGAGGACAGACAGGTTTGGAAGGGGAAAACCGCTGGAGCTGCATCGCCGGGTGAAAAATCCAGATCGCTCGGTCATCAGGGTCAGTTCGTATTGTGCATTGTTAACACTACCCACCTGTCACATCGTCTTCCCGTGTGTCCGGGTGAACAGGCGTCACAAGTTGGTGCGCTGTCCTCATCCTGGAAGCACGTTGCACTAAATCTGAAGAAATTCAGAAAGCCAATATAAAAAGTTGCTTCTCAATAAAAACGTCAAGCGGAAATATCCACCATTACATGTTAGCTACTGCGCATGAGCGTAAAAGTGGCTTCTTTTATCTTCAAGTCATCAGATTTCTTTGATTTTGCTCGTGCAGGGAACTAACTATCAATTTATACACGTTCCAGGATGTACATTAACCCTTTCACTCCCAAGCTCAAAATTCAGATTCTCATAACTTTTTAAAAAGAAAATATATGAGCGATGTAGTGAGAATTTATAGTTTAATCAGCTACTATCTGAGCAAGCTATCAAAAGCCAAGTTCTCCTTACTGTGATATATATTTCTAGTGAGAAACTGAAGGAGAAAATTGAAGTTGATCACTCTTGAGAGTGAAAGGGTTAACATCGTATGGGATGAGGCGGCCCTTTAAAAAGAAAACAGTTTCCAAACCAGGCATACATACCTAAGGTCATGTAACAAACCTGTTTGGAGCTGACGTCTTGGGGCACGGACAGGGTTGGCAGTCGGAAGAATACCCCACCGTGGCGTCACCAAAGAAGCCAGGTAAACACTTGTCGCAGTTGGTGCCGTTAGTGTTGTGCGTGCAGCCCTGACGAGAGAGTTCATTTTCAGTCTCAATAAAGATCTCAATCCTCAGTTAGAATCCCAAGATATCTACAGGCTATTTTGCATTATATACACTGCTACTGCAAAAGTGTGACTAGGACTCTTGCATTGCAGAAACGTTTCAACTCTTAAACTGCCAAATGAAAAATGAACAGTTTGACAACTCAAATGATCAAGTGGAAACTTTCCATGAGTACAATCTAACTGCAATGTTCGCTTCTAACTCCTGAACTGTCAAATGAAAGCTAAAGGTGTGACCACTCAAATGAAAGTTCCCAATAACTTGAGTACATTCTAATAGCAGTGTCCGTGCTGCTGCTGAGCACAGTGCCTGTTTGTACATTTTTTGTAGCCCTTGATAGAAATCAAGGCATTGAAAGAGTTTAGAAACGCAGTTTTATGAGCATACAACAAACTTGACCTTGTGCCTGTTCTTTGGCAATTACATTCTGTTCTACAAGGTACAAGCAATTCAAGTTTCTCGCATACAGTTTTTGTGTACCAGGGGACCATTGACTCTCAAGTACTTTTGTTTAGGGTTCGTGCGTGACAGGCGAGGATCTTACCTGACAGGTTCCAGTGACAGGGTCACACTTGTCTGCGTGACCGTGACAGAAGCATCTGTTGCACGTGCCAAAGAATCTTCCGATTTTCACCCGGTAATAACCAGGTTTACATTCCTGGAAATTAAAAGTGAAATTTGAAATCACGTCAAAAACTTCTTTAGAACATAATTTTCACGTACTAACCATGTTAGAGTTACTTACAGTAAAAACTAACAAGCAATGTGTTATTAAGTTCATCGTGACGTCACATGAAAACCAACAATACCTGACATGATAAGCCGCCGTATCCTTTTGGGCATGCGCACTCTTCTACGCTCGATGCACGTGATTGGTTCGTGACGTTACCCACAGCGAAGTCCATAGAAACGTAATTCAACCTGTATTAACAAATGTCAGAAATGACAACTCGTATGTAAAAAGGAACTTCATACTTTCCAAAGCAACGTGGTTATTACAATGCTGACTTCTGAAAGAGGCCTTGTTACCCAATTTTTCTTCATTCAAATATCACTATTTCTCGCTACATCAGTGGAAGATTTCGTCCATTAACGTTACGAGAATTTGCATGGAGTACGACTTTTTAGAAGATAAAGTACGAGACTCGACCGTAATAAACAGATGGCGACCAATTATGCAACTCACGTGATCTGCAACATCCGGGTACTATACGAGACCCTGATCATCAAAGCTTCAATTGCCGCCAACGCCATTATCATCTGCTCACGCGATATGGCGCGGTCACTCAGGTCGGTCCAGGCCCCCTGAGACAAAATGTACCTTGGCCTTACGGAAATGAAACGCTGTACTAGTTGGCGTCCGCACCCAATCAATGCCTGCGTTATAAAATATGCTGAAGGTTTTCTGAAATGAAAACTTGGCTCACCTCAGTCAAGTTGATTTTGTAGGATATCTCTTTTCCGCTCTCAAGGCGCTCGACGTTGGTGTGTTTGACAGAAAAGACATTTCCCTGCGGAAAAAAGACGAGTGAAACTGATAGAAGCAAACTGGATGAAAAACAAAGCAGAAACGTACGGCAGAGAGCAAGACTGAATAAAGAAAAGAAACATCAAGAAAAGAATTCAGTATGCTGTAGCCAACTTTTCATACGTGTCTAATTTGTTTGTTTCATTCGTTCTACTTGTAAGGCATGACTGATGCGGGAATTCGACAACCCAAATATAGTAAAACTCACAATTATCAGCACATCCGGGTATTGAGTAAGACGTCCTTGTGAGTCCTCGATAAAGGAGATCGTGTACTGCAAAACGCCACCATATGACGTCACCTGTCATAAGAGATACCGCTGATATTTACTGGTTTGTATTCAAACTTTCTTCGGCCTTGACCTCAGTGTGAACGGAACCTAACAACAACTACACTGGCCACTCAAACAAAAGCGAACGATGAGGACGTTTTGAATGGAACAGCTTAGTTCACTGCTGAAGACAAGTCACATTGAAAAAACTTACGAAGCAAACACACTTTTTTATTATAAAAATACTGAAATTGTTACGGCAAAACGGTACGCCAGAAAGTTCATAGTATTGTTCTAATAATTTCAGTGCATACGTTCTCCCATACCAACCTTGTTTCCGGTATAGTTCACCGGAAGCAACCAGTACAATGCCATCTCTTGAAGTTCTTCGACGACAAACGACTGGTACGTTAGGTCCTTGGTCAGCGGATTCACAAAGACAGCCTCAGTCTTCACCAGTTCCCTCTCGGCCGTGACAAGTTGGAAACCAAGAGTATTCTCGGCTTCGAAAATGGAAACAATCTAAAAAAAGTTGCGTTAACGGATTTTAGATCAAGGCGGTTAACCGTGCTACAAAGCACAACACAGAACACGGCTTTTCAGCCAAAAGAAGTCAGGATTTATAGGGCTTATAGAACTTCTAAAGGGGTTTCAAGGGAGCTTATGCATGAGTGAACGGAGTTAGGAGGAAGGGAGAGAGAGAGAGAGAGAAAGGGGGGGGGGGGGGGGTTAGTATCACTAGTCTTCTCGTCTTGTCTGTGTTCAAAATAAGTCTCGTCTTTACTAATCTACAAGCCTAAAACAGTACGAAAATAAACCTCTATTAAAATATATAGTAATTGCTCGCATTACTTTTTCTGAGTTCTATAGATGTAACTTTTATGTGAAGTAAAGAGAGTGAAGAGAGAAGAAGGCTTCTATTCGGGGGTTGGAACAGGGAGGGAGGGGACGGGGACTCATTACAACCAGCCGTGTGTGACGTCACAAATCACGTGTCTACATACCTGCGTCCTGTTCAGCGTCGAGCTGTGACACGTGTCAATCACGCCGTTGCAAAAACACGAGGTGCAGCCAAGCGGGTTATCACTGTCCAGATTGTAGGTTTTTGGTTTACATACCTCGCACATATATCCCATGACATTTGGCTGGTTAAAAAAGAGCAAATTTAAAGAGCAAGACAACTGATATTCGACAGACCACTGCAACTTAAGTTCGTTCATTTAATATAACTTTTAAAAGTCTCTTGACGGAGTGACAGAGCTGAAAAACGTTATACTAAAGCCCTGGGCACGAGCTTGGCGCGCGCATGTAAGTGAAGTCATCCAATATGACGTCACAAACAGCATTTATCGTGGGCTCAACATTGTGTCTTCAAACTTCTTTACAGGGTCAGCTTAACAACGGCCTTGGTTATAGATCAATTTTGACGGCTGTTATTCTCACCTTACACAAACACCGACGTGTTTTTTTGTCCGGCTGTGGATGCAAACTTCCTCTGACATCACAGAACCTCGGGCCTGTCAATCAAATAGAGTCAAAGTTTGTATCCACAAATAAAGGGGAGTACAACTATAGTGCAAGTTTCAAGTGAAACATGTTCAATTATGATATTTGATTAGTTACATAGTGTTTGGTAGAGGACAGATCACAGCACCTGTAAAATTCCCCTGCTCTTTTCGCGAAATGTGCGAGATCTTTATAGTCTCCATATCGGATTAGTGAAGATCGAGAGACCGTTCCCACCCAAAAAGACGGCAATAGCGCAGACTGGAACAAAGCCCTTGTCTTTTAGGGTGCCGGGATCAAATACCCGGCCGGGAATCGAACCCAGGCCGCATTGGTGAAAGCCGGTTGTGCCACTTCCTTAGGATTTCGAGGTAACGTATTTATCTACTCACCCTCCAGTTCACATTTGCTGCCGGGTATCAATGGATCACGAGTGTAGTTTGTGGAGCAACTGTGTAAAAAGAACAAAATTGAAATAACCGAAGAACAGACTGAAGCATCTTTATGCTGGAACCTTACTGAATTACAGCAAAACTTTGAATCATTTTAGCTATTCCTATTCCGGAATACGGTCAATCGAACGCACCCTAAATCTGAACAAGTTACGTGACAAGAATGGCGTCCGTGAAGAAACGGTATATGCAGTTGATCACGACAATGAGAAGAGTGTTTTATTACCAGGGCCAGCGTTTACTAAATCCGGGCTACCACACTTGTATTACCCACAATCCCACGGCCAGTAAGAAGTAAATAAAGACATAAGACACAGGGACACAAATAGACACATGTATCTATTGAAGCCCCCGTAAGCGGACACCGTTGTGAAGCAGAAAAAGTGTCCGTAACTGGAACTGTTCGCTGACGAGAATGTGTAAATACAGAGTTCTAGACTGAGAAATCTAGACTGAGCTAGAGTTTAAACGGGGTTCCGTTAAGGCGTCTGCAAGTAGAGCTGTCCACTTACGAGTGTCCGCCCAGAAAGCTTCGACTGTGGTCAAAGTTTCCACGTCAAAGCATTGGAAACGATTCTGCTAGTTGTCGTTTCACCTTTACCTGGTGTGTACTTACACGTCACAGGTCCGTCCCATGTAGCCTAGCGGGCAGGCATCACACGTGGGCAGCCCATCGGTATCCAGAAAACAAGTCAAATTGGATCTGACCAAGGAGAAAGGACGTCATAAAGATGGGGAGAAAACTGGTCACGAGGCCCAACACAGCATTCGAATTGGGTCAAATAAATCTGTCTATCACCAGTACAGAACGTACAAATATTGATTAAAAATAAAACTGCAGTCGAGAAATTTGACTCACTGTTCAGAAGGAATGGTCAGCGGACAAGGGCAAGGTTGACATGCCTCCTGCCCTCCCACAGTAGCGTCTCCGTAGTAACCAGGTTTGCATTTCTCACAAAATGAGCCCTCGGTGTTGTCTTGACAATTCTACGAAAAAGGCAGAAAAAAGATTTAGGTTACAATTCGTGCATTTGACTGTTGCTTATGAATTATTATTGTTATTGTTATTGTTACTAAATAAATGTCACATTCAATAGCATTCAAGTTCTAATCGCAGTTCACATATATACACTACCTCGTCTCAACAACATCTATATACCAATAGAAAGCAACACTGACAACAACAACAACAACAACAACATGATTGCAATGTACTCACATAACAGGATCCACTGATTGGATCACAGTCACCCGAATGGCCATTACAAGAACACTTCACACAATCACGTGATTCCACGGACCATGTCAGACCGGGCGTACAAAGCTGGAAGAAAAAACACAGCAAAGTGACACAAGGTTGAACCAATGCAGCGTGAACGCAAGAGCTACCCCGAGTTGATCTAAATTTACATGATTCCGGCTTGGATGCCAGAACGGGTCAGTTCATCACCAATGATTGAAAAACTTTGACGTTTACACCAACCCGGGGTTGTCCCTCATTCGAGGTGAGTCAGTCCAACCCGAGTCAGCTCATACTTCTGCTCGTTTGAAAATGGCAAACAAACACCAATTTGCCGTGATGCTGTCCGCCATCCTGCCTCAATGTTTTGCAGTGTTTGTGCGCAGCTGCATGGGTTTTAATGCAGAAACAGGAAGAATTACAACACATTATAGTCACTAAAAACCGGGGACATTTCAGTGCTCGACATTAAGGATTTAGGTTGGTTGCCCTTCAGACTGTAGATTGACTTCAAGCAATAGAAAGTTTCATAATTTCTAGTTGCCCGGCCCAGAATTTACCTGCCTGACCAAAAGTTTTGGTTGCCCCGGGCAAGCGGGCAACCGTTAATGTCGAGCGCTGCATTGTTACCGGATTGACAAATAAAACGTTATAAAGTTCATAAGGAAGCGTAAAACTGCTATTCTCAAAGCTTACGAACGAAGCTGCCATAATTTCGCTGGCATCTACCCACAAACGTGGAATATTTTCTTAAGGGATGGTCAAACTACGAACACAATTTACGACGATACGGTGCAATGTGCACCAAAGCGACTACTCATGCGCGTGAGAGATGAAGACCTGACCTCACATGACAGCCCCTGATACTTGGCGGGGCACTGACATTCCTCGACCAGAAACACCCGCGGCCCCTCTCCTTTGGGAACCGCAACGTCCAAAGAAACAGCATCCAGACTATAAGAGAGACAATTGAGTGGACGTGAGAAAACTGCACTACCGGCCTTACTTTTCATCATAAAATGTTGATTTTGCTGTGTTGAATCCGGTACAAAATAAAGGACACCTAAACACAGGCACTGCGGACAGACGTTTTTCATCACGTACTTATGCAGTCATTGCACAAAATTTAGAAACGCTAGCAAGGCCCCGTTCGTACTTGTGAACTTTAACGAACATAGTATCGAAACTTACAACTTCTCAAATGTGAACGGCACTTTAGCGCCGACAAAAATTTTGTTGCTACCAAACTTCAAACAAGCCATAGTCTTCATATGGATGTTTAGTTATTACTAACCATCCCAAAAGCGGGGCATGAACGCCATGTGAAATAAACACTCGGCTAGTCTAGTTACATACTAGGGCAATAAGGCGCGACTACCTGAAATATTTGGGAGAGTCGTAATATGCCAGTATATAGATCTCTTCGACATCCACAAGGACATTCATAAGGTCTGCTCGTGTCGTTCTTCTTCCTCCTGACAAATGCCACGCGTCCTGAAAAAGTAAATTATAGCTGATCACATTAATTGTACTGAAGATCATACGGCTGGACACGGTAACGTAGGATTCAAGAATAGTTGGCAGCTTCCGAACTATGTCGTAGCAAATTTCGGATACCAATTTCGACTGTATATACATTCATACTGTGCAGCTCTTCCCTGGATAGTCTCTAACAAAATCGAACTATATAACCCAACAAATTCGAGTCCAAGGAACATCAAAGATATAAATAACGAAAAACAGGAAACGGTCCAACATACCTCTGTCAGAGGGACCACCATATTTCGCTGGAAGCCCGCAGGAGGTCTGGTTTGATGTGAAAACGTCAGCTCCGCACTCCTCCCCTGTAAGGCGAGACATAACACATAAACTACGACACAATGGTTGCAAACGTGGTCTGGGTAAAACTTTTTAGACTTTCCGCGCCTTTCCCCATTCCCCCCATTTGCATTCACCTACCCATGAAGTGACCCCGTGAGCCTCGCTTGTTTGACTGACACACAGAAAGCGACTGTTATTGCAGTCTGAAATGAGGTTGAACCCTATCCACACAAATCAACGTGATTGAACATTCAGCTTCACACCCCTCTCTTGACAGTAATTTAAAATCTCCCTTGCTCTGGCGACCGAGTCTCCGTTGCCGCGAGCAGCGGTCTTTCTGAAAGCCACTTGTTACGGAGAAGCAAACTTGGATGAAAGCAGGATGTAAACATTAAATATGACAGATGCATTACTTACCACAAGTTTAACATCCGCTGGCGTGGAAGGTGTTTCGTCTGCTGATGTTAAACATGGTCACATCATCGATGTTGCGGAGAAAGCGCAGTTAGAAAACCAAAGCAAAAATGTGGACGAAGATTGGGAGAAACGAAAGAAGAGAAACAAGCAGACAGCAAACAAACAGAAAAAAAAAACGACACCCACAGACAAAAATGGACATAAAGACAGACATCACAAACATATACAGAGACACTAATATAAACACACAGACACAAACCTAGACATTGACACAAACATAGACATAGATGCACAAAAACATACTGTAGAACCTCCCGAGTGACCACCTCTCGCAAGACTGGTTTCTCAGTCATATTTCTATATTGGTGAAACCTCTCGTAAGCGATCGCGACAAACTTTAAGGCTTACCGTGATTGCTAACGGGAGTTTGCACTGTAGATACAGAACGGCAGACAAAAAATAACGAAAGAAAGACACGGCCATAAAAGGCCAACCAGAGAGGGAAAGAACTAAACACTGACAGATACAAGAATACAAGGACGAGATCACAAGGACGAAGATACCGATGGGAGGAAGATATACACACCTTGATTAACGTTCGTTGCCTTCGACGACAAATCACGTTCCACCTTCATGGGCGAGTTTAAAACATCCTCAGAAACAGTCAAGGTGTTGCTCTCTAATCCATTGTCGCTCTCGTTACTAGGAATGTAGGTGAGCGTGTATGTCAGATTCCCGCCGTAACTCACGAGCTGCAGATCAGAAAAGAGACGCCAATAATTTAGTGTAAAACGAAACAAAAGGTAAACGAGTGATACTGCAATTGTCGAATCTGTTTTGCGATAGTAATTCGAAAACCCCTCTATTAAACTATTGTCCACATCATTTACCTTTTTCCCAAGAAACACGCCAGACAACTTCCAATAATGTGAAGTACTTCCCAGAATACCAGTCTTCACCAGCTGAATTTCCCGGTCCACTCTGAATGCAATGTTACTAAAGTTCGCCCCGTGTGCATCCGACACTTTGACAAGATCGAGGACGGTTTTGTTTCGAAACTGCGCCTTAAGCTGAGACAACAGATAAATTAGACACAAAAAAGTATTGATACAATAAGACGGCCTCTGACTCGGTACGTCTGTCATTGTGACAGACACCCTCGTCTTAGAAAGGTGTCCACGAAGAGGGAGTTCACTGTATCTCTGTGTTTGTGTGTATCTCTAAATGTCTCTATATATGAGTTGTCTTTGTCTTACGTTCTGTTTGTCTCTCAAACATTAATTTCTCCACTGTCTCCACTTAAATTCAGTGCAAATGAACTCAAACAACTACTTCTAAAATTTGTGTCCGTTTTTGTACCATACATGATTTCCCTCTTGATTTACCTGCTGCCGGTACAAAGTGGCGCTGCGACATTTGTCTGACCTCCCCATACAGTAACACGTCACACATTCCGACTCCGAGCGAGAGTTGGCATTAAACGTAGAGTCCTCGCAGAACTCTCCAGGATCTAAAAAAAATGGTAGGTTCTGTAAACCTGAATGACTTTCGTAAAAGCAAACATGAAGTAATTACAAAAATGATTGCGAAGAGCTGGGAGAAAAATCCCAAAAGTAAAACATACGTTGGTTGCGATATTAGGGGATTATTCCGTCTATCCTCTATCGGAATAGGAATAACAGAACATACAAAGTAAGATTTCCCAGAACAAAAAATCGACTTTGTGCTATTCTGCACAAACAGAATAGCTGACGTGACTGAATACAGCAAAATATATCACCAAAAAAGGACGATTACCGGCTACTCAATAGTTTAACAAACTCACTTTTGACGATAACCACACAGTCCGACTTGGCTCTCCCTGTATCCATGACATTCATTGCCTCACATGTATATTTTCCCATGTCTGACTTCTTAATGTCGGTAATTGTCAGGTTACTCCAACCACCCGGATTCTCCACCAAGGATAATCTTCTATTGGGCACCAGTTTCCGCCCGTTAAATCGCCAGGTTACTAAGGGATCGGGTACTCCTTTTACGGCGCATGTGCACTGCACGGAACTGCCTGTAACGGCTACCGCTTTTTCTGGCGTCGTAGTGAACTCTGGGGCAGCTGAGAGGTCAGATTCAAGTCTTAGTTGAAGTTTTAGAGCTCAAGCCTATAAGTTGCAGAGCTCAATGTTCGATAGAAATTTTCAAAGAGACAGAAACAGGACGAATAAATGCATGAAAAGATCAATTGATAGTCAGAGTGACAATCAAATAGAAGACATCAATGAATATAAAGACTGATTAATTGATTGACATAGTTAAAAACTCAATGATTGATTGAATAAATGAATGAAGCATAATTATTAACAATGAACGAATGATTAAATGATTAAAGGAAGGAAGGAAGGAAGGAAAGATCGAACGGGTGAATTAGCTCATGTGGTCAAAATCATATGAGCGGGCGACAATGAAACGATCAATCGATGGAGTAACAATCAAATGAAAACAGAGAAAAGAGATTCATAACTGATCGCACAACTGTAAGGTAGACATATTATGGGCTTTTGGTTTGGTACAAACTCTGTAAAGATTTCTTCGACCAAACGACTACTTTATACTGCGACTTATGACTTATTGCGTGAACTCTGTCTTACCGCAGTCAAATTCGTCTGAGCCGTCAATACAATCTTCTTCACCATCGCAATGGAAACTGCGCGCAATGCATAGCGGGGAGGACGGACTTGCCGCCGTTGTGCACTGAAACTGATCCAAGCGACACACGGAGCCTGGAAGACGGGTGTCTGGACAGGAAGCAGAAAAAGAAACCAGGTTCATAATATAACATAATATAGCCGCGGTGGCTAAGTGGTCAAATCATGCTGAGGGTGCGGGTTCAAGCCCCACTCGAGGCAATGAACTTTAAAAGCTGGGATAAAAACGTAAAATCACGGTCCTGGCTCTGGATAAAAAGGAACGGCGGGGACGTAAAAGAAACAAATATCTGGCCGTGACCACGCTCAGCGCGAGAACGGTGCACAGCTCTATCGTACTGTCTCTCATTATGCACAGGACATAATAAAAGCCGTGTAATCTAAATCTAACTACAGTAAAAACCCGCATAAAAGAACACGTGTTTTGGGGGTTCAGGCTGATTTTGTTCTCATGTATCGGGTGTTTTCTGCAAAATCAGCCTGAAAATGTTCTTAAAATTGTTTCTAAAGATTAAATACTGCATAGACTACCAACAGATGAAATCAATGTGCAAGCACAACATTTTAATTAAGAATGTAATTGACAGAAGGTAACAGTCATTTAGTTACATAAATTAGCCAAGTCCAAAAACAATTGCTAAATGTACCCTGGAAATTCCCATACCTGCTGTGAAACTCTGTGTGCAATGGTCTAGCACATATATTGATCTACTTAGTACTGTACTCTAGTGCAGCCAATTTTATATATATATATATATATATATATATATATATATATATATATATATAAGAACAATTTTCATTTTTCAGGCTGAATGTGTTCTTATGTATATGGTAGTTTTTGACCAAATTTCAGCCTGAGTGTTCTTAATCCACTTGTTCTTTTATGCGGGTTTTTACTGTATTATACTCTCAAAACATACACTGAACATAAAAATGGACAGGTACAGAGCATGAACAATTTTAAAGCCTCGATTCTATCACATACGAACCACAACTTTTTTTTTTTTTTATTATTTAAACAATATTTGAGCGTTACATTTGCTCCAGGAGCTAAAGCTCATCGAGGGAGTTTATGTAGCCACAACTTTACTCACCACACCCTTCTTCGTCGCTATTGTCCTCACAATCATCAGCTCCATCACATCGACCAATCATCTTGACGCACTTGCTGTTCTTACATCGGAGTTCATCGGCGTCACAAATCGAGGTAAACCCTGTGAATACATACAATCGAACATACTTATGTCAGCAAGACAGAGCGCGACAAAACCAAAAATTAAAGTTGTGTATATATTTGTTTGTTTGTTTACTTTGCGACCAACAAGTTTTGCAACTGAAATCACGTCCCATTGTCTTTGCTTTCGATGTTCGTTTCTGGTAATGAGGTATGAATTATCCCTGACCAAATGCAAGTCACCCACTCAAGCACTAGTGCTTGTTTGTTTGTCTACTTTGCGACCAACAAGTTTCGCAAACCGAAATCACGTCCCGAACGTGACGAAATCTAAGTCATCCACTAAGTCACTATTGTTTGTTTGTTTGCTTGTTTGTTTGTTTAGCACGAGGTTAACAAAGTCTACCCACCGCAATCCAACTCATCCGTGCCGTCATCGCAATCTATGTTACCGTCGCAGACAAAGGATAGCGGGAGGCACTTCACATCGTCACAAAGAGACTCTTTCGGTTTACATGACGAAGAAGGATCTATAAAAATATATCCAAAAAAAAGTAAGAACCACGAAAAGAAGAATGACAAGTGCCTCAGAGCGATCAGCTTATAACACCACAGCTAACCTACTGTTTATCATTATGTGGCTCTAGTTCTGCCACTATTACTATTGCTGTCACTACCATTACTACTACTTGGTACTGCTGCTACTAAATTACTTACCGTGTGGCAGCAAATTTTCGCAGGAGTTTAATTTCGCGGATTGCTGATTTTTTTTTTGTGTGTTTCGCGGGAAGAAATTTTCGCGAATTTAGACTTCAGATTTTACTGATGAACAAATTTTCGCGGATTTCAGACAAGTTTCTGTCCGGTATTTCACGTTCGGCACTGGTACATAACAACACTATTACAGCTGTTACGCAGATAATGTTCGTTTTGTTCCAATTGCAAAGAAGAAAGCTGTGATTTCGTTTGCAGTCACTTTAATTGAAATTCAGCAATCTAAGTATATAATGGAGAAAATTTTCGTGGACTTTTTTTTTTTTTTTTTTGCGGGAGTTTATTTCCGCGGGATTAATTTTCGCGAACCGTCGGAAAATCCGCGAAATTCGCGAAAATAAACTCCCTCGAAAATTCCATGCCACACGGTATATGTTATTACTTTATACTACAACAATGCAATTTGAAAGTCACAGATGCTTACTCGAGATTCTGCTGACTCTCGAGTCCACTCTGAGTAAACCAATGCGGCCTGGCCGCAGAGTTTCAGCTATGACGCTCTCCAGCATGCTGACGTTACTGTTTCCAACACTTGTAACTGATAACTTGGTTTGCGTGCCATTGCCACTAGATCTGAAACGTGAATGGTGAAAGAGACGACAATAATGATTAATACAGAAATACATGGCAGTTGCACGCGAATTTTTACTTCCGTTACGAACGCTAAATCTTTATGGAAAATCTCGGGAACTTCATCGTTTAGTATCGTCGTCGCCGTCTTCATCGTCGTCGTCATTATGATCATCAACATCATCATCATCATCAACATCACCATCACCATATCGCTGACATAATCATCACTGTCACCGTCACCAACACCACCATAACCATCAACATCACCATCACCTTCACCATCACTATCACCATTACCATCATCACCATCATCATCATTATTATCATTATCCTCATCCTCATCACCATCACCATCATCACAGCTTTTATGTAAACCAGATATTCCTATTAAAATCACCGTGGCTAAATAAAGTATTCTTCATCACCATCACTATCACCATCAGCAGCATAGCTGCATTGAATAAACCTCGTTGGCGAGGCAATGCACTTACCTAAACTGAAGCACTTTGACGTACTGCTTCCCAGGAATATCCAAAAACATTCTTTCAATCTGTTAAATAGAACAAAATTTGTATTTGTACTTAGTCGTCTTAGACCATGACTCGTTAACTATTCAGTGCACTACGTCTTACTTCTCCGGTCAGCATAGAGGCAAAGGACAGCGACTTAGGTGATTGCAAATCTGCCAGGTCATCTGTAAAGTTCTCAAACAGGTTTAGTGTAACACGCAGCTCGTCTGCAACCATAAAAGAACATGTTGTATACAAAGTAAAAATCTTGGACAAAAATGTCGGGACAACATCAGGTTTTGTGCCTCCCGTCCACACTTATCCGTTTCAATTTAACCTTTTCACTCCCAAGAGTGACCAACTTCGATTTTCTCCCTCGGTTTCTCACCAGAAATATATCATATAGTAAGGAGAACTTGGCTTTGAATACCTTTCTCAAATGATAGCTGATTAAACTATCAATTCTCACTACATCCTCATACGTTTTCTTATTAAAAGGTTGGGAGAATCTGTATTTTGAACTTGGGAGTGAAAGGGTTAAAAAAACGCGGTTCGTCGTGGCGTCAGTGTTTTCGGAAAGTTCCGGTTTTGGGTCTCATTTTACACGAGCGTATGAATACTGCGTTCTCCAAAATTTCCATTTTAAAGATCGTTTTCGAAAAGATCCGTTTTCGATTACCGTTTTTCGGCATGGGGCGAAATATACAACATATTACCTTTTCCCTTGGGTACAGCACAGCTTCCTGGAATGTTGCACTGCCGATGCAGCCGTTGAATCACCAGAGGTGGTAGAGCACAATGGAAAATATAAAACTCGTCAATAGCACCATTGATTGCTAACTCTTTCCCGCCCACTGTGTGCCGGCCGATAGTCGTCTTACCGCCCCACTGCACCCTTAGCACACCCTGGCCATTTTCCTCCGCGATTTTCGTTCCATCAATGTATAATTTAGCGCTAGCACTGTTGGAATCATACTGAGCGACAAGGTGAATCCATTTCGCTTCTTCTAACACTCTATCGGTCGTAAGAACGAAGTGTGGCTGACTGTTTTCACTGTAAAGCCATTGAACATAGCCATTGATGACTTCAAGGGATAAGTCACTGTCTTCTCCACTGACTACCATAATAGGCTGTCGACCAGTTGCAGAATTCAACTTTATCCATAAAGCTATTGTCAAAGCTTGTAACTCTTCGATAAAATTCTTAGAAATGAAAGTGAAGCCACTCGACGAAATATTAATGGCGCTTTCACATTTTCCTTCGCGGAAAACAGACGAAGGAAGTCTGTTGGTTATCTCGGCAACATTGTCTTGGCCTGAATCGTCGTACAATGTTGGCTCGTCATCGCTATAGTCAAACCCCAGGTGAAGGTTTGGTGAACAGCAACCTGGGAAATCAAGATTGTCAAATCCTGGTTATAAGTCGTGGGCTTATTTAACTTCGCAAAGGATTTCGGGGGCTCGGGTGGGCTTATCACTGGGGTGAAAAATCGTTCGAAAGTGCATGTCAGGAACCAACTTTTACCAGCATTAGCATCAACTTTACTGTTACTGAACAGTACAGGGTACGATAACAAACCATCGATTCAGTGAGTTCAAGTGAGAAATAAAGGAAAGTACTCTGTTCAAACTTCAGTGGCGATGGCGAAGTGACTATGATGCTAACAACGCTGGATAATGATGATGATGATGATGACGACGGTGGTGATGCTGATGATTGTGATGCTGATGGTGATGATGATGACGATGATGGTGATGATGATGATGGTAATGATGATGATGATGATAATGATGATGATGATGATGATGATGATGATGATGATGATGATGATGATGATGATGATGATGATGATGATGATGATGATGATGATGATGATGATGATGATGATGATGATGATGATGATGATGATGATGATCATGATGATCATGATGATCATGATGATCATGATGATCATGATCATGATCATGATCATGATCATGATGATGATGATGATGATGATGATGATGATCATGATCATGATCATGATCATGATGATGATGATGATGATGATCATCATCATCATGATCATGATGATGATGATGATGATGATGATCATGATCATGATCATGATGATCATGATGATCATGATCATGATCATGATCATGATCATGATCATGATCATGATGCTGATGCTGATGATGATGATGTTGATGATGGTGACGATAATGAAGAAGAACCTTTACATCTTCGGCACAGAAGTTAGTGTCATTGACAAACAGGTAGCAATTTCCCACCTCCTAAATACGTGAATCTGTACAGCTGTTCCGTAACATTGTAGGTGCCAAGATGGCGTCTCTGCACGACTCCACGCCAGAATACTTGCTCAAGCCCTTGATTCCAACTGATGACTGAGGTTTTGAGAATAAAAACAACCAGTACCACAAATAACTGTCTAGTCCGTCTGTAAAAGAACAACTTACCGTTAGCTGGTAAACTACAGAATTCCCGTATTCTTACGGCACCCCTAAAACCGACAGATGCGCGGAGGACGCGCAGTGAATCTACACCATGCACCCTCCCCCTGAGGTTTTCAAGCGTTGGATGAAGTAGCTACACGGAGACGTAAACGGATACGTAATGAATCTCGATCACTTTTTAAAGCATTGGATGAAGTGGCTACGCGAACACGGCCCATAAGTCCAGTCCAGTCCACCCCTCCCCAGGCGATATAGAACTCGGTAGGTAAATGCGCAGTTGCATCAGAAACGTAGGGGGAGGGGTGGTCAAACTCACCGCGTATCCACTGTACAATGTTTTAGAAACGTAGGGGGGATGAGCGGTCACTATACACCGCGTATATCCGCTATAAAATCGAGGGTTCAGAAACTTAGAAACTCCTATGATGCATCTATAGTCTCTTTTGGACTATCTGTCATTAGTTATATCCACTCCATAATAGCTACTGCTAGGGTCACGTAAATAAAGCTTATGTCATGTCCATGTTTCCGGGATGTTCTAAAATGCCCATACCTGAAAGACTCAATTTCAACTTTGACAGGGAATCCATTTTGTCTGTACAAATCTTCAATCTGAGGCAAACAAGATGGTATATCTCAGTAAGATCAAGGAAAAACTGGACAAAAGTATACAACACCATGGTGATCATTATCTCGTGGCTACCATAGCTACCAACACACGCCCACTCACCCTCCTAATCAGATCACTAGCCAATACTCTGTGCTTTTTAGACCTGGAATATGCCAGTTCTTGATTATGCCGTGTGGATATCGTGAATGTCACTTGAATATGAATTGTGGCTGCAAGGTAGATTCAGAAGAGCAAAAGTTATATTGAAGTTAGAGATGCCGACACAGGTTAAAACTGTCTAGTTCTCACTGGGTCTAGCATTCAGCCTGCAATGCAGGCATTCCCGTTCGTTTTCAGGCAAAATTCGTTCGGGAAAAAATCGCTCGGGAGTAGGCCGGACTAAGGCGAGGCAAAAACTGCGGAGGGGGACGGGAAAAGGGGAGGAAATGCCTGCAGCCAAGGCCTGTTATTTTGCGAAACTCCGTTGCTGATCCGCCCTCCCCCTCCGCAACCTTTGCCTCGCTCCAGCCCTACTCCCAAACAAATTGTGCCTGAAAAACGAACGATCTAACCTAGATCATTTGTATATTATATTATAATTGATATATTTCAATTGTATTAAACCCTTAGCTCCCACGCTCAAATTACAGATTCTCCCAATCTTTTTCCCCTTCCTATTTCTCCTTCTTCCCTTGTCTCCCCATCCTCCTCCTCTGCTTTTTGCCCGATGCCCCATGGTCTGCCCCAGGGATGCAGTTACCATGACAGGCTAATAAGGGGGAGGCTCTGCCTAAAAGAGGTCCCTTTCCACATTTCAGGACAGCACTCAGAAAACTAATAATGGTTTCAGGTACTTAACCTAGGCCGAAGAAATTGAAACTGGTACTTTATAGGGCTTAAACCCCAGTCTTAACCCCTGTCGTGCCACTGACGAGAATATACTCGTTTCCGGTGTCCAACTACTCATTCGGTTGAGATATTCACAAATATCACATTGTCAAGTTGTTTGCATGCGATTGTTCTAGCATTGTATTGTAAACCTGCAAAACTGAAAGGTACAAAAAGGGAGCAAATACTATAGCTTCCTATTCTTTATACTTGCCAATCCCTATTACATATAACCCACTGAGCTGTGCTTCACCCTCCCCCCCCCCCCCCCCCCCCCCCCCGTACCCCAAACAGCAGGAAAACTGCCCCCACCTATCCCTCCACCACCTCTCATTTCTGATGAACACACAAACCCCTTTCCCTCTTCCCTATCTCAGTCCCGCGACGCGGCGAGAGGACGAAACTCTCGGGTGGCGCGCGCCATGCACGTTACCATTGTTTCTTCTGCAGCTTCCGCTCGCCGCGCCCTTCTCAACAACCAGAAAGGTTTGCTAAACGATGAATTACCTGGCGTGAGATGACCTTGACTTTCCTCAGCAGACGAAGAACGAGTGTGGAGAGTTGATTGCGATCTTTCATCGCCATTGAAGCCTTTGACCTATTCATTATAAACAAAAATATGTTAGAAACACGTTTGAACAATCACCGGCCGACACACGACACTAATTCCAATTACGGAAAATGACTGTTTTAAAACGTCAAAGAGCCCTTCCAAAAGGAAAACAAACTAAACTCGACTTGAATGCCAACACCTCAAGTATCAGTTGTTCCCCTCTTCAGTTGAAATGCATCAGTAACAGCTGAAACTATTTACTCAATTATGAATCGCCGTACGTGTCATTCGTAAGGTCACGATGCTTCCGATTTTGTAGATGCTCCCTGCTTGGCATAGCAGGGAATGAATGGCGGATTTGTATCAGAACGTATAATCAACGCACACGGAGGAACAGTAGAAATGATGTAACAGCTTCTCTATCTAACAATTATTTTCAAGCATTTTAAGCGTTGAGCAGAGGAACATATCACGCAAGTACAAATATGCGGGCATTTCTGTCCTCAAGCCGAATGGTAAACGAATGAATACAACGTGTCTTCCTTCTCTACTGAGGCTGTAATACTCAAAACGAGACAGACTCTAAATTCTGTGGGGTTGTTTCCGTAGCATCAAGTCGAATTAGCAAGAAAATACTGACCTGAAATGACATGGCCGTCGAAAGAATAGCGAGTGCAGACGAAACCCAGAGAAGAACCCCATCCATGAGCATCTCATACGAAAATCTCCTTTACACGAGAACAGACTGAAGAAATCACCCGATAGTGTTGTACACGGTCAATTCCAAAGCAAATCCACGCTAGAAAATGCCCAAAACTCTGGGCCGACAGCCAAACGGTTTGCACGTGGATGTTCAGAAGGGCGCTGATTGGCTGCACAATTTCGGAACCGGAAGAGTGGGATATGTAAACAAATGATACGAGGCTGCCACAAAAATGGGGCCGGGCTGTCAAGTGGAAATTATCACAGCACACCCATCAAAACAACAAAGAAACACTTCTCCGATCTGAGTCGTTTATCGTGTTATCGTGTCTACAGACTTTGTCTCAAGAGATTTCTGAGTTGATAATTTCAAAACTTGATTTTACCTTGGTGTTTCTTTTGTTCTTTATTTTGTTTATTTTTTTGTCAGGTGACCTAGAAAAATTGCTCACATCCGCCCGGAACTGGCACACGGACTAATGGAGCTGGCTTGCTTTCACTTATTCTTCGCATGGGAGAAGCAGGAAGCCGCAACTCTGAACGGAAAACGCTTGGCCGCCCAAATGTCATCACAACTCGAACTAACACATCTACTGATCGAGAATTTTGGTTAAATATTTCTTCCTGAAGACAGCAGTTCATTTTTTTTTTTTTTTTTTTTTAATCTCGGCCAAGTCACAGAAAGACCACCCATGATGAACAGTGTCAACGAACATTCCTTTGAAACAATTATGTGACTAATGTGGTTGCGTGTCTTGGAGTTGAGAGAAAAGAACCGCTAACACATAATGTATCGGACTAATTCGACCTACAGAGAAGTGTTGAGTGACGTATCCTTATCTTGTTTTTTCAAAGGGACGAAAATTGTCGTCACTGCAGCAAACAAAAGGATAAGGAACAGGACTAGGCCCTTAGATGATTGGACCCAACTATGAACGGACCCCTAATGTACCGTCACATCTAAACGTCACACTAACATGTTTTCTAATTCAAAGGCCAGATTCGTACCCGTACTAGCTCAATTGTCTATTTTCAGCGTTCGAGTTGGACTCAGAGACCAAGGTATTTTGGTTGAATCTAACCCTAGGAAGTTATGGACCAATCGTTTTGAACCTTTTCTTGTGACAAGCTTATTTTTTAAATTCAATTTGATGAATCTTGCGCAACTCCGGAGGGTGACGTATCGAATATCGGCAAAAAAGAAGAACCTTGTCACGGTTGATCAAAGTCTTGTCCACTTCGGCCACTTCCACTCGTAGCCGAAACTTTCAGGTTAACGTGAGTTTCTCCGGCCTATAAAAGTTACAAACTTTGAGCCTGAATTGCCAAGAAAAAATCCACATTATTTATTCGTTTGAGGCTGCAGCCTCCCATAATGATCGGATTCACTCCAGTCACAACTATAAAACGGCTATAAATTCAGTACCTCATGGGCAAATGATAGGTCTTTTTGTAACGCGCATCACTTACTTTTAAAATATGCTAAAACGCACTAGCGTAACAGAGGGTACTGGAGTTAAATTTCCTCGCTCTCGGAGACTTGAACGCTGAAAACGAGAGAGCCAGTTGGCTCCCTCGTGTTCGCGTTGAAGTCGTGAACTCAAACAGCGCGTTCATGTTCCTCCGACAGCAAGAAAATCTCTCGAAACCAAGTAATAAACTGGCCAATGTTCAGGGTATCAGGGATGACTCATCAACCCCGGCCAAGCAATCCACTATAAAAATATCTAACTCTAATTGTTATGCATATATACTGTAAATAATCTCAAATTCCAGGGCCAATCCGGCACTGCGGAGTGCTGTGTTCACCAAGTTATGGCGCCATTCCGGTTTCTCCAATCGTCACCAGACTAGTTCAGTCTCAAAGTTGCGCGCGCATCTAAGCTTGACAGGCCGAGACTTTCAAATTCATTTTTCAACTTTCTTTTGTGGCGGAATGTATTCGGCCTCGATGTAGACGCTTCATATTGCACTCTTATTTGAGTTATTTTAGGACGGCTATTATGAGTGATTCTCATATCTTTGTGGCCCTACAGGATTGAAGGCGCGCGCAACCCAGAGAAATGGTCTACAAACAAACAAGCTTCTCTCAGCTCAAGGGGAGGCTAATATGTCGGCATGTTTCTGTATCCGACCGCTGACTGTATGTTTTAAAAGTGAAACAGAACTTGAACGCTGTGCGGAAACTCTCCGCTTCCTCCACAAGTGACAAAGGTTATCCCATCATCCGTCACGGCCAGGTCGTCGATCCCCGCGATTGTGCTGTAGTACGACTCCAGACTTCCGCACGTTGTGTAAGACCTCACCAGCCGGTACAGACCGCTGTACGCGAGTACCGTGTTTCCTTCAGAGCCTGCAGCGATCGCCAGGGGAAAGAAGTGATGGTCGGACGGGTCTCGCTTTAACATACACTCGCCAAAACTGCGAATATATTTACCCTCTCTGTCGAAAACTTTGACAATACAGCGATTTTGCTCCGTGTCAAAATCGGACACAAAGAACTCCCCGTTTAGATGAATGGCTTTTAGGGGGTTGAGAATAGTTGGGTTCGGTTCGGAGCCAAAGGAAAGCAGTTCTGTGCCTTCGGTGTTGAAAAGCTTAACGCAAGGCTCTTTATCTTGCGATATTTTCCGACAGCTTACGAGAAACTCTTCGTTGCTCACTCGTGCGAGTTGCGTGAACCAATAACAGTTCCCGGCGAGTTTCGTGATACATCGGACGAAGCGACCGTCCGAGCCGAAGGCTTGAATCCGCGACGGATTTCCGAACAAGCAGCCATCGGTGATTACGAGAATATGCCGAGACAAAAACGCGACTCCCGCGGGACACTCCAGCTCTCCCTCACCAGACCCCCGACGTCCAACTTGTGCCAAAAATTCACCGTTTCGATTGTAAAGGAGAATCGTGTGGTTCCCTTGGTCAACCACAGCAACCTGCTTCTCGTCGCTGATGGACACAGCGAAAGGCTGACATCTTTTCTGTAGCGGCTTAGGAACGCTAAGAGCACGTGCTCTGCTTCCCGCTTTCAGCATCTCAAATTTGTCAAGCTCACTTGAAGTTGATGCATCAAGATCCTCGCTTTCATTTCGGACCACCTCCCCAAACGCAGTTCCACTGACCCGCTGAATAAGGTCGCGGTTTTGCGTGAATTGTAAATTGGCTGTTTGCTCTTCAACCCCAAAGCACAAGTGCGACAGCTTTGAACATGCTGTCGATGATTCCTTTAAAAGTTTCAACGTGGCATCCTTGTCGTTGAGAATTTTATCTCCTTCGTTAAATTTCAAGGAGTCCTCCACGTTTTCCAACACAATGTCTGTCTGTGTCATCAGCATGACGGCGGGGTGGTTTTGCTTGGCTTGTTCGACCAATACATCCACTTTGTTACATAGACTCTTCTCTTGCTTCAGTAGCACTTCGATTATGTTCTCAACAGTTTCGTGTATCTCTTCCTTGATTCTGTCTCCTTCGTGTTCAATGGCACTTCTCACATTCTCTGAAGTATGGAGTAGTTCTTTGCACTTTTGCCGGCAGTCATCTAATGCTTTCTGAATGTCTGCTTTGGCCTTTTTGACCGGCGAGTTCTCCAGTACGCGGACAAGGAACTCATTCGTTGGGAATCCATCGACTTCTTTTTGAGGGACGGGACATTCTTTGCGGCAAATTGGACAACGTAACACATGTGGAGGTGATGGAATTCTCTGTATCAAGTCAAACAAGCAGGTTTTACAAATATTATGAAGACAGGGCAGGCTTTTGGGCACTATGTATTCTTCAAGGCAGACTGGACAAGATGGTTCCTTGTAGAATGCCCTGTTCGCAGAAACCGGCAGCGAAGAAGCCATATTTCTTCTTGAGTAAACCACGCAGAATGAAGGCCTTGTGTTCGATCAGTAAATCACTCGTACATCTGTCAAGGCCGGGAATCTTTGTTGACAAAATCAACCATGCGGGCTTAAGAAGAAAAGACTGCAGTTGATATTAATTTGCATTCAAGACGTGATGACACGTGATCTATTGTTTGTTTTCCTGTGGCGTGTGATATTGCCACGTGATCTATTGTTTGCTGTTTTCCTGTTGCGTATATATGTACTAAAAAAACCTGTGTGGATAGAAAATAATCAAACACAATGTGGGGCTCACAGAACTGAAGCTTTTCGATGTTTTCTTTTCCCGATCAAGGGTCAACTTGATCATGCCCTTTGCGCTGTGCTGTTAATTGTCCACGTCACTACATGGTTAGAATTTCCGAAGCAGTGGCTTCCGCAGTTAAGTGACAATTTTCCTTGTGGGAAAATCCGGACAAAAAGAAAAAAATGTCAAAGTTACTCAAACAATAAAACGGTCCATCATTGGAAACTTTTGCAAAACTGTAATTATTATTGTGATCGAAAAAAACTGATTAATCAAGAAAACTTATTATAGGATTTCTTACTTTGACATGCAACTTAGCATTTAGCTTCAAGCGGCTTCAAGCGCTACGTGCACTGTATAATGTCTTGCACTGTCAATACTGCCCGTGCAGCCTGGTTCAAGTGGCCAGAAATCCGCAGTTCGTGACATGCAAAATATCAAATTGGACAACCACAAAGCTTTTTTACCCGCGCTATCAGCACGGTTCACTGCGCCGAGATTCCGTTTTGTCACTCGAACTTTTTCCGGAATACCGACCAAAAGCTCATTCACTCACGAGCTCAGTAGACACGCGCACCCACGCGGTGCCTCACGCACACGCGCGCGCTGCTTTGACTGGTTTTTGAAACCGCAATCAGCGGAAAAGTCTGGGAACGAGATTTTTGAGACTGCATGCAGGCTCCTTCCCCACGGACGGCCCTGGGAACGAGGTTGCGTGGAGGTTGTTCATAATTTTCTGTCTGAAGAGTGTACAACTATGGGTCGGAAATTCTTCGTTGGCGGCAACTGGAAGATGAACGGGAACAGGGAGAAAATCGAGGGGATAATCGACAATCTTTGCTCCAAAGGGCCGTACTCAGGAACAGGTCTGTGTACGATCGTTCAGTTTTTGGGCGGCTGCAGTCATACTGCAATGTCTTGATCGGCCGAATGACTCGTAACTAGAAAACAATCAGATAATTTTCTGGACTGTTTCCTTCATGTTTTCTCGAGTGATCTGCATTGCTGCTCGCTCTTATGTCAAATAATTCCTGATAATTATTTAAAGTGTATTATGCGCGACGTACACACTTCACTCTCGTGATTCTGTAGTAAAACTCTTGACTGCTTCCCAAAGGGTTCGATTTTTACATTTTTGCTAAAAGTCCAAGCTTTTTTGCTCAGATATCTAAAGTTGTTTACTCTGATCAGCTCGCCACATACTGTGGCTTATACTGTTAGTACTATTAAGTAAAATACAATTTATAATTTATATTGTATATTTTCCAGTCAGCTTTTACCAAATAAAAGTTGATTGGCTGTTACATTTCAACGTTTGAGCAACAGAAAAAATACATTTTGACACAGATTGACACAGCGAGCAGCTGATGTGAATTATTAAATGGCTTGACCTTCTGCCTACATAATCATGAATATATTATAAAAACAACAACAACAACAATCACACCAAATTTGGCATACTGTACACAACAACCCCAGCTTGTCTTGATTATTGTGTGTTATGCATTTTTGGAAAATATTCTACTATAAATGCTAAACTCAGCTAATATTTCTAAGTTATGTGTGACCTTCCCTCATCACCACAAAAACCCAGAAAACTCTACCCTCTTTTAAAATGGGACCCAGATACCTGGCCGGCATCTGCTGCCTGAAAATGTGTTTATGTTAACTGAACATGTGTCTGTTTCATGTTTGTCCCATCCCCCAGAGGTTGTTGTGGCACCACCATCTCTTTACCTCGAGTATGTTCACGGCAAGTTGGCAAAGTCAGACATTGGTGTGTCAGCACAAAACTGTTACAAAGTGCCCAGTGGGGCATTTACAGGGGAAATAAGGTGGGCTGCTTTAAAACAAAGAATGAGTGAGAAGATAAAAGTTACTGCAGCAGCAATACAGTAATATTACAAGAATTTCATGTGTTAGCCATTAATCTGTACATGGTTGAGACACGGTCATGTTGATTTTGACATTCGTATTCCAGGCCTAGAAAAGTGATGGAGTTTAGGAAAGTGTGTCTATTTCATGGAAAAGAAAAGAAGTTCCAGGTTTTTAGTGAATTTAGTTTCAAACTGATAGTCGATAAAATTATAATTTTTGGAAACTTTGTGCCAAGCAAGCATCAAAACATTTAGCTGCCAAGGCATTTGCATCCTATAATGTTTGTATGTTCAGCTTTCAGTTTTTGAGGTTATGGAATTATATATATTAAAAGTCATGGAACTTTGTGCCCATGTTTCTGCATGAATTATCCTGTTCTAGTCCTGAGATGATCAAAGACATCAGCTGTGAGTGGGTGATTCTGGGGCATTCAGAGAGAAGAAAGATCTTTGGAGAGACAGATGAGGTGAGAACAGTAAGGAGTAGGACAGAGCCCCTTCCCCTCCCCTCCCTCTTGTGCTGCTACGCAGACTAGGTGATACTAACTGTATTGATCGCTTTGGAACCCTACTACAAGACTTCCAAAACATACTGTACCAATACACCCTTGGCCTGCGAATAAAGCAGATGCCCGAGAGGTGACGGCTGTATGCACAGGCTGATACATCCCATATTCTGTTAAGGTATATATACATTTTAGCTGTTCTTAAAATAACATTGCTCTTGTTTGACAGTTGATTGGGGAGAAGGTTGCACACGCCTTGTCTGCTGACCTGAAAGTGATTGCCTGTATTGGAGAGTTGCTGAGCGAGCGTGAAGCTGGCAAAACAACAGATGTGTTGTTCAGACAACTGAAAGCTATTGCAGGTATTGGTGGAGAAGAGTGACTCCACGAGTTCATAATGTAGTGTGAGAGAGATATATTTTTCATGATGAAGTACCATCAATTTAAATTTAAATATTCGATCCTCCCCTGATTTACTTATTACCCTTGTTGTTGCAGAAAAAGTTTCAGACTGGACAAAAGTGGTTATTGCATATGAACCAGTTTGGGCTATAGGTACTGGTAAAACAGCTACACCTGATCAGGTACAACTTCTATACCCTAAACCACCTTCACGGCCGTCACCATCACCATGATTGTTTTCATGTTCCTCGACATGCATTATCATGGCAGACAACTTTGCTCTACCAGTCATGTTTATTTTAAATAAGGGAAAAGCTTATACTGATCATTGTGTCTTGTTGTAGGCACAAGAGGTCCATGAGCAGCTGCGTGGCTGGTTAAAGGAACAGGTGTCTACAGACATTGCCCAGACAACACGAATCATATATGGAGGTGTGTCTTTTCTCCATATAATTCATTAATTTGTCTAAATGTATTTATTACAGCCAGTAAATTCAGTGGCTGTATTTGTTGTATTTGTGGACTCTCAAAACTGATAAACTATGTCTGAAATGGTGCATTCTTTCACCCCAGGTTCTGTCAATGGCAAAAATTGTCGTGAATTGGCTACCAAACCAGATGTGGATGGTTTCCTTGTAGGAGGAGCGTCCCTCAAACCAGAGTTTGTGGACATTATCAATGCTAAACTTTAGAGATGGTTGACCGGCTACCATGTTTACATGGAATTACGTTTCATTTGCAAATTGAAACTTGGTGACAACAGTATCTGGCCCCAACATTACATTATCAGTGGTACACAATTTAATTAGTTTAGGAATGATATGAAACATAGTTTGTTCTTTGTCATAAACACGTTTTTGATTTCTGCTGTAAAACTTTATAATGCTCAAAACTAAGAATAAATACCTTGCAAGGAAAGTCAAAATAATTTGTGACTGCACAATTTCTTTGTGTGTACAGTGTGAGTTTAGTATGTATACCCAGACCCTGAAAATGCCTGAATCTCTCACCTGAAAGCCTGTCAAGGTTGACATGTCTGCAGTGTGGATGCATCATTGCTCTATTATTCACTGCGACCTTGGAAGCCAACAACATCCCAAGCTGCATAAAACACAATTATCCCATTTTAACAAGACATGGATATTATTGGTTGTTCTTTTATGTATAATAAAACCAAACTTACCTACTTTTGTTCTTAGAATGACTGTTTACCCGTAACCCTCCCTGAGGAAAGAGTTTTGTGATAAAGTAGTCTCCCGTTCATGCATTTCTAGTTGTCAACACAGCGCGCACGTGAAGCCTGCAAAGGTTTAAACGACCAGAGCTCGTTCACAGGCTCCCTGGAAGAGCAGTCACACGACCAATGACGTCATCTATTGTACATGGCCGCGCGTGAAATAAGTCACAGTTTCGATCTTGCGAGCAGAAGGTGTTGTTTTTCTCTGCATTTCGACTGCAATGGCGGAAACACCATTGAACGACATGGAATCTGCTCCTAATGAACGATCGGCAACCGATGCTAGTATGACGAATGTGACCCTGTCAGGCTTGCCAGAGGTCGAAGTGAAGCGAATGTCTGAAGCTGCGCAACAGTCGTCGGGTGCAGTTCGAAGTGTCAAGGATATGACGGCAGAAGAAGTCCAGGCATTGAATGAAAAGATCAGAAAGGACTCTGCAAAGAAATACTTTGCTCTCAGAGTAAGTTTTAGACTAAGATCAAGTGGGACAGATCTGTTTGTCTCTCATTGTGCTGTGATCATGATTCATCACTGCGAAAGTGTGCGCGGGTAATAAATTGCTTCACTTGCTGGACGATGAAGTAAGTGAGTGCTATAAGCAGTGCTGGATCATAGTTACTGTTTGAAAAACACAAGGCTTTTAGTCGGAGTATTTTGCAATCATCTGCACAAGTGTGTTTCTTACACAACGCTAGAAGAAAATGATTCGACTCGATCTCGAATTATTTTGCATTCCTCAATTAAGTTCTAATTGTAATTCTTCACTGCATCCTTTGATGATGCCCATGTTTACAAATCAGTTGCATTTACTGTATTACACCGTCAGTTCGAGCCAAGAATTTATCACTCTTCGTTCGCATTGCATAGAAAATATTCTTATATGATAAAACTGCTGGCATATGAATTATTTATACAGCTTCCACAGAGAGATCTTGCTCGAATATTTTTTTGCGTATCAGCTGTTATGTTTGATATTTTACCTGGTAATTATACAGTACCTGTACATCCTTCAATTCCAGCTGTTTATTGCACCATCTCCCACCCCCTGGTAGCAAATTTCCCTGGCAAGGAAAAACTGGCAATTTCAATCTTCCTCCCACTATTTTCCTATTTAATTTATGGTTGTCATGCAAATTGCCTGCCCCCAGGCCAGCTAAACCGAACAATAATATTATTAAACCCTGGGTTGCCTGGAGGTGGGGAGGAAAAGAAAAAGATGTACAGGACACCACAGAGGCAATTGATACAGCAAAATGAGGACACACCCAAGTGTTGCCCTGTTATGCCATGTCCAAAATATTTGTTAAATACTTGAATGTCAGCTTTTCTTATTAGTCAGGACAGTACAGTACATTCTGTACAGTAGTTACAAATTGAAACTTTTCTTAAGTGTTAGCAACTTCTATAAATTAATACATTTTAACTATATTTTTATCTTTTCCACAGAGGCAATTGATATAGCAAAATGAGGACACACCCAAGTGTTGCCCTGTTATGCCATGTCCAAAATATTTGTTAAATACTTGAATGTCAGCTTTTTTTATTAGTCAGGACAGTACAGTACATTCTGTAGTTACAAATTGAAAATTTTTTTAAGTGTTAGCGACTTCTATACAAATACATTTTAACTATATTTTTATCTTTTCCAGCCTGATGCCTTCAATAATGCAGTGGAAGAATGTAAGCAAATTCTGGAAGAATCTGATGGGAAATTTTTGAGTTCATGGTTGTTGACAGAGTAAGTACAGCATAAACAACTAACATTTGTCTTAAAATGTATTGACGATCACATATCACATGGTAAAATTAAGGTTGCTGTAGAATAGCAAAATGTCGTAAAGAATGCTTCCCTGATGTTTCAAGCCTAACTTGTAGTCACATACTGTAACAAAGTATTATTCTCTGAGGAATAACAATACAGTATATGATGCTTGAGATGTCAGCATAAACAGTCTTTTATTACACCTCTCAGCAATATATGATGTACGGTATATATATAGATATATATATATATTTTTTCTATTTTTGTCATAATTCTGAGTGTATGGTTTTTGCAGAATTGATCACTGGGATCATGAGAGGGAGAAAATGGTTTTGCTGACAGAAAAAATGCTGATTGTGGCACGCTACAACTTCATTGGACTAAAATGTGATGAAATTTTCAAGATTCCTCTCATAAACTGCGACAAGATTCAGAGTGGGAGATTCATCTACCCAAAGAACACAATGATGATGTGAGTAATATTATCATACTATATACTGAGAATAATATTATCTTAGTTTCAAATACTATTACTTTATTGTTCCTTACACATTCAAAACACTTCCATTGCAACCTGCTCCAAGTAAATTATTACTGTAAAAGGTGGGCAAGTACAGTACACTAGAAGTATTGCATGAAATATTTTAAGCAACTATTATATTAACCTGCTCTAACCAAATACAGTATATGTATATTAGACAAGAGATCACTTGTCATTTTCTCCATACCAACCAACATTTACCAACCTGGTAGTTGACTTCAGTAGATGTCAAAAGGGGAAGTTTGCATCTCATCATGACTATTGAAGATTAAATAGTAATGCTGATGCTTATGTATATTATTCAGTAATGTTCCCTTGATATCCGTGTACAATCAAGAGAAGCAATATAAATTATTATGGATGTGAGCAAAAACTTTTACTCCCAAGTTCGGAATACAAATTCTCCCAACCACTCAAAAAGGACATGAGTGCTGTAGTGGGAATTGATGAATTTTA
Source organism: Plumapathes pennacea (assembly GCA_964036295.1). Taxonomy (NCBI): domain Eukaryota; kingdom Metazoa; phylum Cnidaria; class Anthozoa; order Antipatharia; family Myriopathidae; genus Plumapathes; species Plumapathes pennacea. The sequence continues at coordinate 12,618,965 of OZ038470.1, read as the reverse complement.
TCAAATGCTGCTGCGTGCGCTTTGCCGTTTCTCAAAAGGAGGTCACAGAGGTTTCACCTTGCTAAGGGAGGCCCTGCAGTAATCCTACCCCTAACTCTAAACCTGTTCCTAACCTCCTTAGGCAAGGCAAAACTTCAGTGATCTCCTTTTGAGGGATTGCATAGTGTGCTCATCAGTTATCTTTACCCTACATGATATATTTTTGGTAAGAAAATGAAAAGAGAAAATTTGAGTTGATCACTCTTGGGAGTGAAAGAATTATTGCTTCAAGCTGCATGATCCTGAGGAGTGTTGGCACTTCCACTTGATTTTCAGTCCTCGCCACTTCCAGTATGGACTCCGTGTCTACTTCAGCAAAAACACACGACCATCTTTCCTGGATAACTGGAATCCTTGGTCCCACCGCATTCCCTTTGTGACTCTCGGTCTGCACAAGGGCTACCAGTTCTTGCATGAAATGCCACTATACATGCAACTTGATGTGTTTGAGCAAGAGTTGATTTCTGCCATCACAAATGCTCACAATTCTTTGCAAGAAGGCGTCGCAGAGCAGTCACTTGAGGTCGTTCGTAATGAGCCAATTTTGATCGAGGTTTACTGTGGTTTCTCGCCAATTCTGCATAACTGGGGCATTTTGGGTTACAGTCGAGATCGTGGCTACTTTGGCTACTGAAACTAAGTGTGAATCCTATGCAAAATCAGATATGTACTTAACTGTCAGACTGTAAGACTGTCTTTTGAAATGTGAATATGGTTGTGTGTAGTATTTTGCAAATTTGCTGTGCGTTTTATAGAGTTTTAACTTGTTTCATGATAGATTTTATTATTTTGTGTTTGTTACAAGCATCTGAATGAATTTATAGACAAAACTTGTGTGGCCATTGTGTTGTCATACATGTAACTTAAAAGAAAAACAAGGCATAAGTAAAAAGATGAGGTTTGCAACTTATCACAAGATGTACATGTACTGTACTGTATATCTTAAACTGAGTGAAATACTACTTTTTATTTATATCTAATTTATTTTAGATTACTGTTAGTGATAGTACTGATCGTTTTAACAGTTTGTCTTAGGCATTTTGTTTTTACATGTATATAAAATTATGAAGTGTTAGAGTGTGCATTTGACATTTGTGTGTGCACTGATAAATAAATTTGAATAAAATATAGTCTGACTGCTTTACATTTCCCAGCTTTTTTCTTGTTTTTCTTTTTTTTTTCTTTTTTTTTTTTTTTTGTAACTTTTTTATCCAAAAGCTCTGATACTTACATGACTGATACAGTGTGCTTGAGAAAAATTTTAAAAAATGTGTTTATAGTGGAAGTCATTTTCAAAATATCGTGTCTTTTTTGTTGTTGAATTGGTTTGAGGCACCAGAATTCATGATCTGCATTGGATGCTTTATCTAATCAGCTATATATACAGTTTAGTATGGAGAAAATGGTTTGTGATACTTGTTGAAGCTGATTAGGCTATCAATTCTCCTAACACTACTCATATAATTTCTTCAGGGCAAGTTGGGAGAATTAGGGCCCAGATCTTGGAAACACCTTGCCAGATCACTTTCTTAAATTAACCCATACTGAAATATGTTGTATTGTGCTGTACCACACACCAATCTGTTTAGGAATTAGCTGTGCTGTGTTGTATTGTCCAAAAGAAGCCTTAACTGTTTTACCCTGCATCATGCATGCATTGCACATGTAGAAGACTTTAGGGAAGGAAGCCATTCAAAGGCCACCATTTGCCATTCAAAAGCCATCATATGGAAACTGGAAATACAAAAAGAAGAACCTGTATGAGTGATATTACTATTAACCTGTTGTGCATTTTCTTTCCTAGAGTCACTAATTATGCAGAAAACAGCCCACGAATGCAACAGACAGGCATTCGTGTCCATTACGCCCATGTTGAGCCCGGCTTCTTACAGAATTGGAACCCATTCTCTCGCACCATGCCCCATGTGACCCTTATGGATCACGCCAGCATACAACTGGCAGATTCTCGGCCAGACTACATGCGGATTGACCTGTTTCTTAAGGCGATCATCGATGCCATAACTGACGCCCGGGCTGCTGTGCCAACCATGCAGAGTGCATCCAGTTTGGAGGTTGTCCAGGAAGAGATCCCTATTTGGATGTATGTTGGCTTGAGTGCATTGGTTTACAACCAGAGCAAGCTTGGCTTCTGTAAAGACCGTGGAAACATATATTATTGAGTGAACTGTTTGTCAAGCAGGTATGAACCTGACCTACCTCTCTCCCAAACACTCACTCAGTACAGTCATGATGTTAGTGGTTGCGGGGTTAAAGCCCCACAATGTTGGTTGTATGTATGTCTTTTGTCACTTTGGTTTAATCTTTAGCTCCCCAGTGATTTGAAGTTAGTAATATTATTTTGGACAACCAAGAGGCAAATATACGGGATGTATTGTAGGGATAATTTATGGCATATCATTTTATCATTTAGAGCAATCAAGCCATTATTTGCCTTTACAGTGTGTCCAGTCATAAAAGAATATGCAATATAACAGAAAATAGAACAGTTTATACACTAATCATCTAAATCCTGTGGATGAAAGAAGAAAAGGAGATCTAAGTTAAGGAGATTTAAGGGACCACCTCAACTGCTATTTTTTGTGTGCCGAAAATTTTCCTTCATTTTTCATTTGACTTGTTAGGGAATAAATAGAGATTTATTTTAATCCAGTGATATAATATTCAAATTTGAATATTGAATATAATATTCAAATTTTGATTATTTATTAGCGTATGGTTCCTATCAGGCTATGTACGGCTATGCGTAGAAACATTGTTTTATTGGAGATGTTTTGTCGTTTATTCATGCTCAAACACCATCGTTTCCTTTACTTTATATGTTTCCGAATATAAGCATTTGAATGGCTGAGATGCCCCCCTTCAATGAATCTGTTTATTGTCTTGCTTTCGTTTTCCAACATTAGGAAATTAGGAAAAAATAAATTAATTAATTTCTATGCAGTTGATATACTGTACATGCATACGAGAACATATCTTTAAAATGCGCTTTAGCTTTCCGCTTCAGATAATCTTGTCCCAAAATTATTTACGACTTGAAAATGTGTGATGTTCCACTACATATAGCCCTAAAAGAGATGAGACAAACTCTGTTAATTCTTCCAGCATTTTTCACATGAAAAGCTCTCTCAAAAGACATAAAATGTCAGTTCCCTATGCGCTTTGCTTTCTCTTGAATATACTGTGGCAGACGTCACAACTAGGAGAGAAGTCTTACTTCTTTTTGCTCAAATTTAAACAGCATATTAAAAGTGATTTTCAAGTAAGTCCTTTGTAATATCTAGTGTGGCTGTTTCACCAAACTCAGCTGAGTTTGTATGTTGCGATCATAAATAAAGAAAACGCAATAGCGATGAGTACATTCTCGCGACCCTGTTTGTTTCGTCATTTCTTTGCACAAGTACTGAAATTATTTAGTTGAGCATCAGGGCCCTGTTATTCAAAGCCCGATTAAGCTAATCTAGGACTAACCAGTTTTTTCCTTCGTCCTGTTGACCAACAGACTACAAGATTTTGTTGAAAGACCAGCTAAAAAGCTACTTTTAGCTCAAAACTTATCAAGCACGCTAAATTCTGAGCAAAACCTTTCAGTTTTTCAGGCCAGCTTAAAAATGACAAAACGTTTCCTGTTAATCCAGGATTAGCCTAATCGACCTTTGAACAACCGGACCCAGGACTTGAATAGCCGTTAAATGTGATGAATAGTGGTCCTGTTACTGCCTATTCCCTTGCACCTTTGCTGCCTTGCAGGTGCCCCCTCAAGCCATTTGAGGTGGCTTAACGTATTTCTAGGTACTATATTACTAGGTACTGTATTAGTATGGATTGACTGGTTGACGCGGTCACGTGATTTGCACTACAAAGCTCGGCTACAAGCGAAGATGCTTTGCGCGCCCATGTTTACATCCGGAGCTCGACTTTCCTGAGGCGCCTACGTTATGACTGATCGATCTGACTGTCGTTTCTATTAAATACACTTTCTGAGTTTGTGCTGATTCATTTCGTGATAAAACGTATGATACGAAATAGGTCGCCGTCAGTCACTGGGCGCGCAAAGCATCTACGGTGAGAGGGCCTCTTTATGAATCACGATTGTTAGTACAATGCGGCTGATGCGCAATTTATTTATAACATAAGCTATAATTATATGCTCCGAGCTTAGCACGTACTATACTCGGCCAATATATCGACCGAGTGTCGACCGACATATCGGTCGATATATTGGCCGATATATATCGCCGACACCACCCTTAATACACATGATCCAAAACTTCCTGGGTCTAAGCAGCTGACAAAGAAAAAGTGCGATGTTTTGGGGTGGGGTGACCGCTTTCACCAGACCAAAACGACCCCAGAAATGACGCGTAAAACTAGTAAACAACGCGCTTCCGGATGTTTTCGAGAGTTATCGATGAAACCAAGCATATCTTATACAATGGCCCAAGGATAAATAAGCTACTAATAACTACAGTATTATATGTCTAGTGGTTGCGCCAATGCATATCTGTGCGTTCTGCTTCCATAACTCGAATAATGGTCACACACACAAACACACACACACACACACACACACACACACACACACACACACACACACACACACACACACACACACACTGACCAGTATATTTCGGATTTATGGATTTTGGCCGTACACTAGGACTACACGACCATCAAACCTGTGCTATTTTACGTGCGCCATCAAAGTCATGGGGTCGTGATTTCATATCTGCAACGTGTTTAGAATTTTAAGTTTGTTTACTATTCTGATGGCCGGGCATGTATGTTTCATACCAGTAACACGAGTACCACAAGAGGCAGGTTGTCATCACAACAAACAAAACGCATAGTGTTGCCTGGCATATAAAACTGATGAACTTGGGTCAAAACGTGATTGTCGACCTGGGAAGCAGCTATTTAAAAAAATTCACAAAAGAATGGAACTTATTTAGCAATTATTCGCCGAAGTGGAGGTGAATAGTACTTGATATTCCGAGATTGAGGAGCCAATCAGAGTGCGCGAAAAGCACTATTCACTTGCGTGGTAATGCTAAAGAAATTTATTTGACGTGGGGTTGCGTAATGATAGGCTGAATTTCAAAAGTGTCAGTTGCGGAGCTGAAACTCGCCGAAACCGGCTGAAATTGCGAACAAAGGCAGTTGAAACGCAGATAAACACACCAGGAAAGTTTCGTTCATTTTATTTCAATATTTGAGGCATCGTTTGTGTCACAACTCCATACAAACGTCAAAAACTCGCCCCAGACCCCACCGCTTGGGCCCCCAAGCGTGTCTGGTTTCAAAGTCTAAAATTAAAACAAAACACACCTACCTAGAAAACAACAACTGAAAATGCACACTCAAGGATTCCAGACCTACTAACGACGGTCACCCAAAAAGACGAGGACCCCGTTTTAGACGCAAACGTCTAATATAGAAACTACACCCTCTCCCAAGGGTAAAAGAGTGAGCTTTCGTTCCCAAGCCCACGGCAGATCTCGTGGACAGAACAAGCATTTTTTCATATTAAGATGAATAATCATTGAACAACACACTATAACACTGCACCTTGTCTTTAAATGCAAAAACTTTGACGAACATTTGTTGCCAAATAGTGTTTACCAGTGCTGTGTTTTTTTACGGACTGCCTTTTAAACCTATCCCTAAATGCGATTGGTTGGTTAGATTGCTGTTATACAACGCAAGCACTCATTGGTTGAAGTGCACGTGTACAAGTCATGTTTTCTATATTTGGTTCTCCCCAAGGAATGGAGCTGATGAAAGAAGTCCGGTTGCATTGCGGATAAATTGCGGTTGTGCAAGTCAACTTGTATTTTTTTCCTCTTGTGATTCTGAAGGTCAGTGGCAACTGTCTCGCCGTAATAGCACTATAAAGGTTAGTATTTCTTGCGCGTCACTTCTCTGATAAGATGAATATGGCATAACTTGTCAAGCCAGTCACTTCGTGATCAGACAGTCTGACGTACGAAATGTTTAAATGAACTCTTGCAAACTTTACATCAGTCATCGGGAACGACTACTTGTCTATCAAAGATCGACTCTTAAGAGGCTCGAACGCCAATTTACCACGAGAATTTTCGAAAGGGCTCACGCACCAGAAACTTGCTCGACCATCTAATCTGTCACCTAAAGTATTACGAAAAACTATTAAAAACTTGTTGCCGATGTTATTTGTTCAGCTGAAGTCCCTTGAATAACCTTGACGTCCAGTTATTCGCTAAACGAAAGAAAACGAGCAATTGCTATAGGCACTGAAACACACGGTTTACCACGGCTCGATGAAATGCGATTTGCATAATAACAATCACTTTTTTTTTTTTTTTTTTACACACATGCCTTTTATTGCGATTGCAATTGTTCAATAATAAATTGCACCTTGGATAATTGAAAAGTTGGAGAGTATGTTTTTAGCAGAAGTTCATTTTGAATTTATTTGTTGATTGCAAACAGACCATTTGTCAGTATCGATATTTTTGCAGATCACCGACCTTGATACTTGCACATTTGGGCCCGGTTTTTCAAAGCACGATTAGACTAATCCTGGATTAGGTCTAAACTTTCATGTCATTTATATGCCTGCAAATGTGAAGGTTTCGTCCACAACAACTTCCTTTGTGCGTTTTTAAGCTGGAACAAGCTTTTTAATCCATCTTCGAACAAAACTCTGCAGTTTATTGGCAGAGAGGTCGAGAGAAAGAATTTCATTAATCCTAGATTAGCTTAATCGACTTTCGAAAAACCGGTCCCAGTACTGTATTGTGTAATTATTTATATTGTTGGTGAAGTAAAATATTTTACCTTGGGGGTTTTATATTTTACAAGGGCTAGGATTTATGTGATTTATGAAGGATTTGTATACATCGATCAGTTTTAGCTACAAAGTCTGCCCAGCTATGAGAGGGAAGATGGTAACAGCTGGAATTGATTTATGTATTACATTCAGGAAAACAGAAAATAATTTGTAAAGAAGGACCCACAATGTAAAAGGCTTTGAACAGTCAAAGCTGCCTCTCTGCATGTCTGAATTATGTGCAAATCAAAATAATGATGCATCACAAATTTTCAGCAATAAAGCATTCACTTTGAGAAAAGGCCAGGCTATTTCAGAACAAAATTTGAATTTCATGCATAACATGCACCCATGCGTTGCTTCACTTCTGAACACGAAATTTGAAATATATTTTGGTAGCCTAAAGAAACATCATACCTCGAATTGTTTACATTTTGTGCTGCCAGTGTGAATTTTAGGTACACTTTTGGGCACCAAAACAGGGTTTTTTTGTAATGTGAGGCAAGAGTTTGAACACTGAATGCATGTGCAGTTTAGTGTGAAAAATGCAAATTCAGTGCCCAAAGAGGCAAGGCTTGCCCTTTTATAGTGCAGATCCTTGTTTAACACCTGCACCTTTCTTATTATCTCTTTCAGCAATATTCACAAAGCATAAACAATGGGATTTGGTCGGCAAGACACTGCACCAGCCTTGGATTTGATTAATCTTAACCGACAAGACTCCTCCAAATCTTCAACTCCAGCTCCTGCATCACCATTGACACTAATTGAAAAGATTCACCAGAAAATTGCTGCAAATGAAAAATTCTTTTCGTTGGAGTTCTTTCCTCCAAGAACACAAAATGGAGCCGTAAACTTGCTTGCGAAGTTTGACAGAATCTCACGTGGCTGCCCCATGTTCTGTGATGTAACATGGCATCCAGCCGGAGATCCCGCTGGCGATAAAGAGACCAGTTCCATGACTATTGCAAGTGCTGCACTAAACTACTGTGGTCTAGAAACTATGTTGCATATCACATGTGCAAACCTTACCAAGGAAGTTGTGACTCGCCATCTCAACAAAGCAAAGGCACTGGGAATTAGAAATATCTTGGCTCTCAGAGGAGGTTGGTTTTGCTCCTGAGCTAATAATACAATAATCCTTACCAGTCAAGAATAAAATGTATGAGTGATATAGCAGTCTGAGTCAATAGTTGGTTAGCGTTTTATATGAGCAAAAGCTATTAAGTATCATATTATCCATCCGGTGTGATATTTATACAGTATCTCTCTTGAGAAATGGAAAAAATACTGTAAACTACTGTTAAGAGTGAAAAGGATTGTATACTGTACCTTCAGGTTCAGAACCTAAACTCTCCCAAAGGAAACAATATCCAAGATTGAAGCTACATACATGAATAACTCACTGGTGTGTATCATTCACTACCCCAGCTAAAATATTTGCTGAACTTTGAAATGTGCTTGTGTTGATTACTGTTCTACATTGTGATCCTCACACCAGACCCTCCAAATGGCGAAGAGTGGCAGGCCCTGGATGATGGACTGGCCTATGGAACAGACATGGTCAGGCATATCAGGAAAGAATTTGGAGAAGCCTTCACCATCTGTGTAGCAGGTAGGTTTGCTTGTTTGAAATTACAAATCCTCCCAATCACCCAAGAAAAAAGTCCTATATATGAGTGCTGTTGTGAGATTTTGTACTTTTTGCCAATGATGATTGATATTAATTTTGTGATGTCTTCTTTTAGGTTATCCTGATGGTCATCCAGACTGCAATAGCTATAAAGAAGACTTAAAACATCTGAAGGAGAAAGTGGATGCAGGAGCTGACTTCATAATAACACAGCTCTTCTTTGAGAATAAGACATTCTTCAAGTTTCTGAAAGACTGTAGGGACATCGGAATAACGGTGCCAATCATTCCAGGAATCATGCCAATTCAGGTATACTATATTATAAAATTACTATGATGCTATGCACATTCTGACTGGCTAAAAACTGTTTTAGATGAAAGTATATTACACGCTGATGTGATACATGATGCATTTTATTGACTAAATATTTTTATAAAAGAACTGGGTCTTATACAATACATTTAACTTCAAGGAAATTGACCAACTTCACCAATGGACCAATGGCATTTTCTACTCTACCACAGAAACTGTCTATATTAAGTGTCCACGTTTTTTCCTGTAGGGCTATGCTTCACTGCGTCACTTGGTGAAGCTGTCCAGATTAGAAGTTCCACAGTGGATTGTGGATGCTATTGAGCCAATCAAAGATGATGACGAAGCCATCAGAAAGTTTGGTGCACAACAAGCCATAGAGATGAGTCGAGAACTCCTTGCACATGAAGATGTTCCCTCCCTGCATTTTTATACACTCAACCGCGAAGTTGCCACAAAAGAAGTTCTAACGGCACTGGGTCTTTGGTGTTGTGACCCAGCTGCCAGCAGGCCCTTACCATGGAGGGTGTCAGCAAACAAGAAGAGAGTTTGTGAGGATGTCAGACCAATATTTTGGGCAAGTAGACCCAAGAGTTACATGTACCGAACCTCCGACTGGGACGAGTTTCCCAATGGCCGCTGGGGCAACTCCTCAGCACCAGCATTTTGTGAGCTCACAGATCATCACTTGTTTTACTTGAAGAATAAGTCTAAGAACGATGACCTGTTGAAGATGTGGGGCAATGAATTGAGTAATGTCCAAGATGTATTTGAGGTGTTTACCTGTTATATTACTGGAGAGAACAACAGTTCTGGTGCCAAGGTATTTTGCTGTTACTTTGTTATTTAATCTGTTAAATCACATGTTGTATTTAACTGCCCTTATAAAAACAGCTTCTGATATCCCTCCCCTGTTTTAACCTGAGTGCTCACATGTAGCTAAGATGCCAGTGAACATTTTCCAGAGAGGTCTTTTAAGAATTTATGCCAGTGCCATGAACAGTACAATCTGCTCTTTCCCAAAAGGTAAAGGCCCTCCCATGGAATGACGATCCCCTTGCACTGGAAACGAGTCTCATCAAAGACAACTTGGAAAGATTCAACCGTAAGGGTGTCTTAACTATTAACAGTCAGCCACAAGTCAATGGCAGGTCTTCAACTGACCCCATGGTTGGATGGGGAGGAACTGGGGGATACATCTACCAAAAGGTTGGTGCAGATTCTCTTAACCTTTAAAGAAGAAAATGTTTGAGTGGTGTAATGAAAATTCATAGTTTAATCAGCTTTCATCTTAGCAAATTATTAAAAGCCATGTTCTCCCTACTGTATCATATGTTTCTGGCGAGAAACTGAAGGAGAAAATTGAAGCTGATCACTGTTGGCAGTGAAAGGGTTAAAGCATTTAGGCCTAGTGTGTAAAACCAGATATTTCTTCACTTGCATGTTAATATCATGCAAATCAAATGAATTTTCAAGAGAAAAATTTCTCACTAATGCCTCTAAACAGAACAGAGTGCCTATATTTAAACATGATATATTGTTAGCTTGTAGCTTGTCGAGTCATGTGAATAACTCCTTTTACTCCCTAAACTGTTGAAATGGAGATCTTGGAATTCACCTCAGCTCAAAGCTACTGTAAGTTTACAGGTATTCCACACCAAAAGCCTACAATGCAAGATTTAGTATATTTTGATTGTTTCCTTTTCCCAGATGAGGATACCTCATCTTGAAAAAAGCTTGATTTGCATGAAAATGAACATGACCTGCTTTTCTTCAGGCATACCTGGAATTTTTCACATCCCAAGCAACTGTAGCAGCCCTGCTGAAAGTGCTGCCTGACTATCCTCATGTCAACTACCATGTTGTGAATGCAGAGGTGGGTTTCACTGTTTGTCAACTCTGGACTTGTATTTGCACTTTCCTGGAGCCATTTCAACAAAACAGTTAAAACACATGCACTTACATCTAAACTGTAGCAAAAATGCATTAGTTTAAACTTTTTACATGCTTTCCTCTGATTAAAGATCATTTTGTGGGGTTAGGATTATGCCTTACAGTATCACATCTCTGTATGCGTTATTGCACATTTCAAACCAACTTTTTTGTATTTGTTATTGTTGTTATTTTGTTTTTGTTTTTGTTATTTCCGTTACTCAATCCGGTTACAGTTGAAATATTTCACCTTTTTGTTTGTGTTTGATTGGAATTCTCAGGGCACAGTGGACGTTACTAATGGAGACAAATATACACCTATCGCTGTGACATGGGGAGTGTTCCCTGGCAAAGAAATTGTGCAGCCAACTGTTGTAGATCCCATCAGCTTCAAGTTTTGGAAGGTAAGTCAACAAAGTATTTCCCCCGGTAATCGGCTGTTTTCAGTCGGAGACCAGAAGCCTTTTCACTCTTGTGAGCAATCAACTTCAATTTTCTCTTTTAGTTTCTCACCAGAGATAATCATACAGAAAGGAAAACGTGGTTGTTGATCACTTTATTTACTGATTGAGCGGTCAGAACTCACTACATCATCATCTTCATTCATCACTATCATATTATCGACTGATTGGGAGAATCTGTATTTTGAGTTCAGAAGTCAGTTTGTCTCGTGGCCCATCTCTGAATTTTTCCCCCTGATTTCTGTTCTTTTATTGTGGTTTATCTTTCGCTAGACACAATGATGTGTACACGCATACGTGCAATGATTGCACAGACTGTTATCTGCTGTAGTCTTCATGAAGAGGCTTTCTGCTGTAATACGTTGAAAGCGAACTCGGTTGTAAACGCGAGGCCTAATTTCAGTCAGAGAAAAAGTCTTCAAAGTCTTTGTCACTCAAACCACTTCAGAAGAAATGCCTCTTCATGATCTGTACTGTACAGTAAGCTAGTCTTGTGGTACACTTTTGTGTTGTTTACTCTTCGGGTTTAGAAGTCAACAACAGGCAGACGCGGCAGGGCGTAGTGGCGGCCGATGGTCCCGGAGAACCTGTCCCATCGAGCGAGACCCTTTGTCCTAGTACATGCCGCCGAGATCTCTGAACGACAACCGCTGCACTGCTGATAGATAGTAATGCATTATGAATTACTACACGCTGAGGGTTCCATTTCAGTGTGGAAATGTTTATTAGATTCGGTTTTAAGACAAACTGTGTTCCCTCTACTGCAGAATTTATTACATCAACGACGGCTGGTACACAACTGATCCTTTTGAGCATTAGCTCTTTACAAAACTTTATTTATCTATCCGTACAGTAAATATTTTGTCCTTTCAAGCGTTGCTTTCTCGTAAATCTTTGTCAGGCTTCGTCATTCGTCCCTTGACACTGAGCATTTCGTTAGCTCTTCGTATTAAATCGCTCGTTTCGTAATATTTCGTCGGCGAACGTTCTCTTAAAGCTCTTCGTAAGTACTGGAGAATTTTAACATTTTTGCAGTGAAATGGAAACCTCACATTTTCGTAGAGTGGTGAGGGGTTGAGGCGTGGTTTCATTTGACAGTTCAGGAGTTGGAAGTGAACACTGGTATTAGAATGTACCGTACTCCTTAAGGGTTTTCATTTGAGTGGCTACCCCCTTTCTTTTATTTTACTGCAGTTCAGGAGTTGGAAGTGAACACTTCTGTAAGAGAGCTTTTCATATGAATGGTCACACTCTGTTGAGTCAAATACTTCTGGCAGTGAGATGGTTATATTGGTGTTTATGGCCCCTTAACAGTGATGCGCGAGGTTAAAAGTGTTGCTTTTTTTTTTCTTCCATCAGGATGAAGCGTTTGCCCTCTGGAAGCAACAATGGGGGAGACTTTACAGCGATAACTCGCCCTCTCGACAAGTGATCGACACGATACACGACACCTACTACCTCGTGAATTTGGTGGACAATGAGTTCATAAAGGAAAGTTGCCTGTGGGATATTATGGACAAGGCTCTCGCCATGAGAGACCAAGAGCCCTCGCTCTCTGGAGAGGTCTCTCAGATCGAAAAACCCGATGAACAGGTCCATTATACGTCGAACTCTGCCAGTGTTTAGTGGCTAGCTGTGCCTTTTTTATGTGAATTAGGACGACAAGTCCTCAGTTCATTGGAGATGTGAAGTTTGTGAGGGTGCTCTTTGCCCGTGAATAATTTAAAAACACAGCACTGGTTCTGTGAATCGAATTCTGTACAGCCTTCAAGAAGGCTCCGGTAATAGTACGCTGCTTGCTGCTATGTATGCGAAAAGCGAATGATAACTATAGAAATGCTTGTAAGACCAGCTACTGTCAGAGGCAGAGTAAATAACTATTTATACAGATTTACGGATAGAACAATTAATGACGAGAAATGTAATAGTCATGAGATGAGATGATATTGTCTTGTACACATGATCGCAATCATTTACACTCGTATAAACATTATTCAGCGAACAAATAAATTCGTATCCTCCCGGTCTCTGTAGAGACGTTCGCAATGCTTTATTTTTGGTTGCGTGTCTGTTTGTTTCACGTGTGCGTTTCTCTACAAACGTTTGTCTAATGTGCGACTGCACTTGTATTTCGGTGGAAGTTGTGGGTGTGTGGTAGATTAAAAAGACTCGATTAAAAGTTATAAAAGCTATATGTATTGTGACTGCACGATCAATAAAATTATTGCATGTACAATTAAGTATAAGTAAGATGACCCGAAAAGGTCTATCTGGTCTACAATCCCTCCTAGCCAAGGACCACTATATTCCAGCTTGTTATATAAACAACGTTGATTTAACAATTCAATTAAGATGCACCTAAAAACTACCGAGTCAACTTTTCTTTTTCTTGTTTCCTTTCTCTTCTCTCTGTTTTTAGTTTTTTTTATTAGTTATTTATTTCATTGGCATACGTAAAAGGGTCGCACAACACGGCCTGAAGCAACTTCCAGAGACGCATGAACAGTGATCAATGTCTGGAGCTTCAATTCGAGACTTTGTGCTACTCCTACCCGGCTTTCAATTTGTAAGCGGACAATCTATACTATCGAGGAACGGTGAACGCCATAATACTGTTCACTTACCTTTCGTGTCTATCCACGCAGCATAAATACGGGCACATGTTCAGTGCCGTTTGTGTCACGTGACAAAAAAGTGACGTATTTGGAAGCGCGGGCGCGCAATTTTCCCGCCATGCGGAGCTCGGCGGGCAAAAGCTGCCAAAAAAAACTGTATTACCGTCCTTTCCGCGTATAGTTTAGTAGCTGGATCCGATCCTCGATTACCAAGTATGTAAAAACGATTTGGTGATTTGGAAAACAGTGCTGAGGGTTTAGTTTAGTCAGTCGCTACAGTCATGAGATCAATTTATTGGCCGGAAGTCGGTATTTTGGGATCGAGAGTAGGACTCGAGCTACACTAGATATCTCGATAGCTAACTACAGAGCTAAGCGTAAAGATATTGAGACAATGCAGGTGTATCACGCATGAACTGTGGGTTTCGTTGGCTTCGGTTCTCACTTTCTTAAGTTTGTTCTCTATTCATAACAATCCTTGTGTGCTGGCGTCTGTGAAGCGAGTTCGCCATACTTGCACAGTTTGCCCTAGTACTGTTTATATCTGGCAAAAAGCGACATACTGTATCTTTCGGCTACCACTCTCAATATGAGTACATTAGCGGTGCCGTGTTTTTCTTGAGTGAACCGCTATATTTATTATTAAAAAGTTTTCTCGTTGCATGCGGCATCCAATGGAAGAAAAACTAATTGTATGATCATAACTTATCTTCTTCAGTCTTTCGTTTTCTTCTTGTACAGCGTCTTGCTTTTCTTGTGACTTGATATCAATATTAATGACACAGCACGTTTCCGAAGGCGGAGTTTCACCGCCGGAAACAGCTTGATATCTAGTGAACTCAAACAAACCGCCTGCTCACGGTCCATATGTAAGTTTTCAAGTTTTCTTATCTTGCACTGCAAAAAGCGAATTTGACTTTAATCTAAAGAACCTCCAACTCCTGAACCTCAAAAGCTTGACCACTCAAATTAAAGCTCTCACGGATGAGTACATTCTAATAGTAACAGTGTTCATTTCCAAATAAAAACCCTCGATAAGATTCTTATAGCACGTGTTCACTTCCAACCGTCTGGGTGTGACCACTTAAATGAAAGCTCTCGATGATTACATTCTAATAGCAGTGTTCACTTCCAACTTCTGTGACTGTCAAATGAAACATAAAGGTGTGCTCACTCAAATGAAAGGGCTCCCAATGAATACATTCTAATAGTGCCAGTGTATATTCCCAACTCCTGGACAGTCAGATGAAATCTCCACGGTGTGACACTAAAACGCCGAAACTCGTATGTGTACATGAACATTTTAACAGCAGTGTTCACTTTCAAAATTATGAAACCTAAAGGTGTGTGACCACTTAAATGAAAGCTCTCAGTGCATGAGTATATTTTAATAGCAGTGATCACTTCCAACCGTCATGAAACCTAAAGGTGTGACCACTTAAATAGAAGGTCTCAGTATATTCTAAGGCGGTGCCCATGTTGTTTTGAGTATAATTCAAGCATTTTTAAATTTAATTTGAAAGGGATTAAGACACGCTTACATGGCAGCAGCATTTCCGTTCGCAAAGTCTGACTTTTCTATTCTGAAGTGTACAGTTTTTGTAAATTCACCACAAGCGCACAGATATTACATCTGCAGATATATGTGCATGGTAAGTTGACTCCGGAAACTTTAGTAAGTTTTTATAACGTCTGATAAGATCTCGATCAATCTCTTAAATTTCTCCGAACTGTTTGGTTCACACGGGAACAAAACGGATTGCTTTGATTGTGCCTTTGCTACACATTTAAAAACAAGTTGGCAGCCGTTCAGCCCGGTCAGTCGGGACTAAAGGCAAACACTGATTGCGATCTTCCGGCTCACGCAAGCAGCAAGTACCAGTGGCGTGCTTTCGCACTGCTGATTGGTTTTTCTTCAAAGTGTGCTTCAAAGCATAACTAAACGTAAATTTTTACTTTTGGTGTCTGATTGGTAGAAAGATTTTCTTACAGCTTACATGTCAGTAATTGGCGGTGTGATTGCTTTCGTTCTGGTCTGAAAACCGGCTCTATAACACGACTTCAAACGAGATGACAGCCGGTGAAACCCATACATGTAAATCAATTTTGGGCGTTGGTCGAAAGTGAGCATCAGATTCCATGAGTGACTGACATTGCTACCGGCAAGATAACCCAGTTACTTTTTAGTGATACTTGCCTTCTTATTTTTCTAATAGTATTCAACAGTTTTTATTAGTTTCAGAGTGGAACAAGAGAGTCTTTGACTTGTTCCAAACAACATAGTTTGTGTCATGACAAATAGTCTTGACTAGAACAATATCGAAAGCACGTGAATTGAACTTGAGGCGACCGCTATATCACTACTCAAACATCCATAAAACAATTTACTGCATCTGCAGTAATGGCCAAATTATTGGCACTCACCTGCTTAAGAGATCTCAATGAAGCTAAGAAATGATACTGATCTAAACAATTTCAATTTTTAACGATTAAAGTGTATTTCGACCTCATCAAATTTCTAGAATTCTTTAAGAGAAAAGTAGTTTTGAGGTTGGTCTTTTCTGTCAGTATGATCAATAAGAGCCGCAAAAAAGTTTAAAACGATATATTGAGCAATTACATGACTTACCATGGCATGCGCAGTGCAATGATAAGTCATCATTCGATCAGAAGTAACTTTGCTTTCAAGTGGCAAATATTTTAACCGTTCTTTCATACTTTCTGTACGTGTTGAAACACAGATCTTAATAGCACTTGGCTACGTTTGTATAAAGTATGCACAGGAATATTCTCATCGTTCACAGGTTTGTAATCTTCGAGACTTGATAACAATCTAAAGCATTATTTCCTGTGGTGACAATATCCAAATACGCGAACCCTACTTCAAAATTATTTCATCATAACAAGGCTGATCACCAGTATCGATCACTGCCACATTCATTCACGATTACAGAAATTGAGCGAATCTTCGCAAAGTAGTTAAGTTCCTGTCTTCTTTTCTTGTTTAACTCGTCCTTCTAAAGGCTTGAGAAAACCTTCCTAGTTGATTATCTGGATTGCCATCTAGAACAAAAGTCAGTTCGATATATTGCAGGGCAACAGGAAATCTTATCTTCTTCGTTTGTCTGTTACCAATTCTGAACATTTATTGACGCAAAACAGTACACTTACGTAAATACTTCATCGTGTTTTCTGTTTCTAAATGATGACTCGCTCATTTAGTCAGATCATTATCCAACTTGGTACTGTTGCCATATGAGTACAAAATTCACATTTTTTGAGCTCAATAGTCAGTTTAACTCCGTGTGTTTGTGATATACCGAAAAAGAACTGCTAAGCCGTACTGAAATCATAGAAACTGCTCATTTTTGACTGCAATAGCATTCTTTACCGATTTCGTGCAGGCAGTTTAACTATGATGCCGAGTTGCGTGCGGCAGCTTGATGTCCTGTTAATGTTGCTATGAAAGACAATATCCAACATCGATTCAGGCCCTGGTACACCTCTTTACAATTTCAAATTTCCGTACGTTTTGTCAGCTCTAACAGTGTAAGGGATCTCAGTAATTTCTGTCGAAGTTTACTAGCTGTACCTGTTTTTGAGACCCTTTAACGATGACTGTATAGACTGGGTCTTTTTATTTATGTCTGCACCAACAAACAAACTCGTGTAATGGCTGATCAATACTGACGTTCCTTTTCGTATAGAAATTCTCAAAACCTCTTTCTCGCTCTTTCTTTTGAAGACGAACGTTGGAAAATTGTCACGGTTGCTTTCCTACTGTTAAATTTGCGAAAGCTAGCCGAGTCTAATTTTCTCCCTCCCTTTCTTTTGTGGCCTTTTCCTTGCACAACTATCAGCCAAGACTGCATTTGTCTTACCATAAACTGCTGTTGTTAGTTAAGTAAAGTTGTTTAAAACCAGTGGCACAAAATATTTTTCATGCCTGAATAGGACACAAACTTCGAAGTGCTCTCACGTGTGTTGTCAGTTCGACATTAAGACTGTTTGTTTGCTGTTGTTGTTTTTTTCTTTTTTTTGTTTCTTTTTTTTTTTTTTTTTTGGGGGGGGGGGGGGGGGGTTAGGGTTAGGGGGGATTAAGAATCAGCACACAATGATTGATTCACATTATATCATGTGATTGTGATCACGTTTTGTGATCACATGACTTATTGCCGGGTGAGCAGTTTCGCCCTTAGAGATAGCGAGATGTGGGACTTGTTTATTGTTAGATCACAAAACTGCCAGCAAGTAATCATTGTGTGGCTGTGGGATAAAGTTGCCCCTTAACTGCTACTGAAAAGGGGGAAGATCTATAAAAAGGGACCATTCTAAGGTTATACGCAAAACGTAGCAGTAGACCCATTTGTGACCTCCCTATGTTCCCACAGCTGTGCGTGGCACAACCCGCCGTGGGCATTTTGGAGCTTTTCCAAGTTCGTTGGTCAAACTCCCTTCCCCAGGGCGGAAAAGAAAACACTTCAAATTCCCCACACATAAAAATATGTCAAACTACTTTCAAAACAACAATGATGTACTCTGCGCATGCATACAAGGTGAAAACTGTAGTGTTTGTAATTTTGTGCAGAAAAGATTCAAACAAATGCGGTGGAGTTCAGTAAGTTGTCCTCTAAAATTATTGCACTTTCATTTTGTAAGTGTCTGGCTACGATTAGTCTAGTCATCCCTACAGTGCTACGCGAGGCGTCAAATACTCGGGACTGTGGGAGAGGAGCTAGGAAGCCGCGTTGAGCTATGGACTCTTCGCGGGTAATAGTCACTGAGTCAAGTATTCATTAGTATTTATATAATTGACATTTATGAATTGGCTAACAGCTATTTAAACTAAACCGGTTAAATATCCATGCATTTGACAAGCGAACCAAAGAGCCGGGAAAAGTATACACACAAAAAATATTATATTTTCGTACAACGATAGAAAATATAGCTTAGTGATAGGCAGAGACATACACTATTGAGTACCAACATCTGAATAAGTACAAAACACGCGAACTCAGAAGTCACGCAAATTCTTCTGTCTCTTGACAAGCTCACTTCGTGCAACTTGAAAAGTGCTCTGATACCACGCAAAGCAAATCAATCCAACAGGCATGACAGAACAACAGAAAAGCCATAGTGGATATTACTTTAAATTTTTGCGTATTTCTAGATCATATCTCTATCGATACCATTGCGTGTTTCGTTCAGGCAAAATGGTGAGTGTTAAGTGGGTAAAATACATGTGCAGTGTTGCTTCAGAAGCGTTTCTAGGTTATAAACTGAAAATACGTGACGTATGTGCTCTAGAACTGAAGACAGCGTCAGTTTTTTTGAACAGTCCAAGGTGCCCGTAAATTTGGACTTCCGATAAAATCAATAAAGGCCGTCTGGAACTTTATTTTCGTAGACCTGTGGGGCAGAAAGTACGTGCTACAAAATCACCATCAAAAATAGCTTAGCGATATACATACCTTTATATTCGACTTGAAGTGCTGAAGAATTGAATAAGAGTGATCAGTTCACGAAGCAGGTAGAGCGTCGTTTCAAACTTAAAATTTTGTTGTCACCCTAAAATGTTTATTTTGAGTTCGCTATCAATGGGAAACATACAGTCATGCACTATACCCATGAGCTGAATTCCTTTACGTGTGCCTTATCTTTACGTTGTTTGTCTGAGAAGTGAGCGTGAAACGTTTTATAGTTTGTTGTTGACAAAAGCAAATATTATCTGATTCTCTCAATCGTATGACGTTATCTTGTCCAATAATAATATTGCAGTATTTATGACAAATGATTGCAACTTCGTTTCACTTTAAAAAGACTATTTTTCCACACAGCCAAAAGCGAATCTAGAAACAGTTGTCCCTGAACTTTCAAGTAAAGCCTAAAGATGTGGGGCCAGGTAAATGAAAACTCTCGGCAGTGAGTACATTCTAATAGCAGTGTTACTTTTCCAACTCCTTAATTGTCAAATGAATTGAAGCTAAAGATGTCACCGTTTCAATGAAAGCTCTCAATGAGTACATGCATTTTAATGAAGTCGGTTTACTTCCAACTCTGAGACTGTCCAATGAAACCTAAAGATGTGACCATTTAAAGTAAGAGCTCGTGCCTCTCTTTTTAATCTTTTAAAAACAGACCAAGAGTGAAATAATTTTACAGGCGGAAAGAATTAATGGCCCAAGCTGCCATGAGTAGTCTTGAATTAAAGTTCAGTCCTCCTTTGACATCAAGCCACAGAGTATGACGAATAAAACTGCACTGAAACCGCAAAAATTGGTTAAATAGTACCTTTTTTGTCTTATTTAATACAGTTTACTACATACATAGTCAAAACGTCGACTTTATTGCAATTCTGGCCATTATAGTGCAGACGAACAGTAAATGAATCTATTGCATGCAATACTTGTTGACTAGTCTAACGACTTGTGGTTGAATGCTGTGTACACCAGGAAGGCAACCTAAAGAGAACGTTTCAAAACTAACGACGACTTATAAGGTAGGAAATCAGTGAAGAAAAGGACAAAATAACCGATAAAAAACTACTTTTTCATGTATTCTACAGCATTAGGATCAGCTCACGCACATTTGCCTAACCATCGAGGGTAACAGCAAAAATGCGTAAAGATGGCCAAGCACACGGCCAAATAGGAGACTGTAAACTAATCAACAGACGGGACTAACGGGTGCCTTTCTGAATTCCTCCCTGCACTGGCTTCCTGGCAATTTCCAAAGCCTAAAAACTAGGGACATCTTGAAGTAGAATGAATCTTCCCAAACACAATATAATTTCCTCGATTCATTAGGATATTGGCTTCTCTTCTTGTTGCCGAGTTAACCCAAAATCAAGGCACCCGATTCACGACTTCACACCCGACTCTTCAATCATGTTTAATTTGTGTCGCCCAGTGCCATTCAAAAATACATCCCAAACAATGCAGCCGTGTGAATCATTAACAACTTGCTCTGAATGTATATGTCGCAGGTACGAAGGAAATCACTGATTTCCATTGATAATACTGCTCTTCAATTGTCTCGTCGTTAGCTATTCGTTTCGGCGTAGTTACTGTGAAATGATCAATTCTTACGGAAGGACGCGACAGGAAAGTTTAGCAAGCCATATAAAACATGACTCTCTATCCAGCATTCAATGCCAGATTTCAGCTCAATAGAATAAATGTCTAGATTTAAATTCGCCCAGTAAACTGATCACGGTGATCATGTTTGTACGGCTCTGGTGTTGGACGTTTTTCTAGGTAGAGTCAGATTTCATTGTCAGCTTGGCACCAGTCGGTTGAATACAACGATAGCGATTACAACGTTGAATACACAACGATAGCAATTAGTGAGTATAAGCTGTATAAGTCTCGTTCAGTAACAAATTTCAAACTAGCTTGGTATTCAGTGAATTTAAAGTACTAAGAAGGTGCACTGAATGAAGACAGCATTATATTCGAAGAAATTAAGTTTGTTGGTGATTTAGAAAGCTTAAATATTCTGCTATCGAGATGTCATATGTAAAACCTGAACTCGCATAGCTTTGCCTCAGAGACACTCATTTAATGTGGAAACTGAGAGTTTCATTTGGACAAAATGTTCAAGGGACTTTCATAGTGTTGTGCAGCTTTTTTCATTGATGGATTGTTAATACTCATGGATTTGATGGATTGTTAATACTAATAATTCACGGCCAGATAGCCCACAGTTCTCTATCTGACTAAAATGACTATAAAAGCTAGCTAGTGCTCAGCAGTACTAGTATATTGGGATGTAGTCTCTTCAACTTTGAGATTTGGTTCTTGCATTTTACTGTATTAAAGAGATATTTTCTTTGTACACAAAGTCTCTTATGACTTCTGAACCTAGTCAGGCTCCCCAGTATGCAGTTCTTCTTTTCCAATGCTATAATCTATTGCATCGCCCAACAAGAAACCCCTGGTGAAAAGGCGGTTTATTTTGTAAGGCTAGAGTTGAATCACTGCTGACCGCGACCCGTCTTTGAAGCATTTTGTGCAGTGTGAATTCAAACACATAATTTGTTTGTATCTTAGTTCGACTTTCAGCAATGCTTTACAGCTATATTGCCTGTCTCTGTGTATTTGTTGGAAAGATACATTAGTAAAAGAACCACACTGAAATACACAGTTGGAAATAGGCAAATTAACCTAGTCTCTCCCTTTCTATGTTCGTGTATCCGAATTTAACAAAGTATTACTGTTTTAATCAAGAACTGTATCACACACAAAAGGAAGAACACAGGTTGTTCTTTTCCCACGGATAGCCTGTTTGTAGAACAGCTGGTTCTGTTGCAAGGAAAAGCTTAAATGAAGCATACAATATTATTTTTCTTTCTTCATTACGATCGGATCTACTTCTCAAGTACAAGGCATTGTCTGCTTTGTTAAAGTCTTGGGAAGTTAACGTTTTTCTCCTCTCGGAACCGAGTCATTAGCTTGAGAAAAGCTTCGAGAGCAGGCCTTAATTACTGAATTAAAAAGACACTAAATGCTATTTTCCTTTTGCATAGGCGTGAAATTAACTGTTATTTTAAATAAAGGCGTTGATTTCTTCGTGTTACTGGTTGGTCTCTGCCAGTTATTTATCAAACGAATGCAGATAAATAAATAATTGTGTTTTGCTTCTTTCGAACCGAACTTGTGTACTCCAAATCTTTGCATTTGTAATATTTGTCATTCTGAAAAGGCGTTCGTGGCATGATACTGGTCGAGTGGTTTTTGTCCTCTCTATTGTTTAGTCTGAAGCAGTGTTCTAGTCCTTTTTGTCTGCATTGCCCTTTTCCTGCTTTTTTTAGTCTGAAAGGCAGGCGGGGATTAATTTACGGTGCTATGAAACGAACAATACTCTAATTAAGTCCGATGGACATTGCCGCGAGCCTTGTAAAACTGTTAGAGTGTTCGTGCAACGAAGACGCGACTAGGATAGTTATAATAAGAGCAATGTCTTTAAGGAAAGGTTAATTTTCTCCTAGAGCAACTCTGGACCGAAGTTGCTTTCTTAATCGCTTTTCAGAATCACCCATACTATTACATTGTTATAAAGTTTAGTTGTAACAAAGCTAGCTTGTTCCCAACACGTTTCAACCAGACTATAGTGAAAGCAGCAGAAGGAAACGTCACATTAAAAAAAGACTGACAGCTCTTCTAACTGTTATACCTCACTATAAGAGGTCCTCATACGGAAGCATCGTCATTTCTTTGTATTTACAGAAGGGTCTCTGCCTTCATCACTTAGACCAAGGTTTCACTCGACTAAGAGTGTCAAAGTGATTCCGTCAGCTTTCCTTTGTCTTTGCCTTCGTCTGCTTTCGACACGATACGTATGTATTAGCGAAAAACGACAAGAAACTCAACTCGTTATATAGATTCAACTCAACTCAACTCAAATATAGGTTAAACCGAAGAAAACTTTTTGCCACTCTTAACACTGGGCTGGTTTTGTACTGTTGCCTTCGCAGATTGCCGTGTATTTTCATCATATATCCCTCCGTATCACACTGCTCGTTTATAAAAGTCCTAAGAATAGCGCCTAATCAGCTCGATATTATGCACACAGTTTTATCTCATCAACATACAAGCTCACCAAGTAAGGGCAAAGAAATAAATCCTTGTTCAATGTTTGTAAAGAGGAAATGGTAAATTTACTCCACAAATATATTAATCACTAAATAAACATGATTTATGGTACACAAATTATAACATTATCGGATCTCCTAGTTTCCTGGTTCACTGTTCGATATTTTACATCTCACGCGCTTTTGACATCAGACTATTCTGTCCCTTTCAGCTCCTAAAAAGGGGTTTAATTAGTTTTGCAAATCGAACTGGATATCTCGTCGTCCTGCGAGATGGAGTGAGTGTTTTTTTTTTTTTTTTTTTTTATCTCTGGGCCGTCATTAAGCAAGAACACATAGCATAATTCATCATCAACGATTTAATCAACGTTTAAGCGTTACAGTTCCCATGATATTGAAGACAAACAACTCTTTTAAATCTTGGAAGTTTACAAAGATATTGCCGGAGTGAATATAACTTGCGACATTCCTAATACCGCATGTCGGCCCTTCGTATTGATGTTCTCAACACTGCACGAACACGACAAGTCTTATTTTTCTTTAAAACCACGAATGTAATGGGAAAATTCCCAACCAATATCCACGAAAATTGCAAAGGGTATCTCTATTCATAACATTTTCCTACCAACTACATTGCATACTGTACAGTCAACATGAATAAACAAAAGCTCTATAAATAAACCACAACTGGTTTATAGCCTTGCAAATATAGCAACCTATAGTTAAAGTTGGCTTGCTCAGCATTGACTTCGAGCCAAAACGACTCTTCAATGCTTTTCCCTTAGTTGAACCATCATCTTAATGTCCTTATAGGTATCAACATGATTTCAAGATTGAGTAACTACGTTTGTAAAGCTCAGTTTCAATGTAGCTCTGGGGTGACAGTTTCTTATGTCTAGCAAGCGATTCTGTACGGAAAAAGTGGGTAACGTGGCGTCTCCGTATAGGCGAAGAACTGCCCTCTCTCATATGGCGATCCAGGCATGAACTCCGGACTTGAGTAACCTGCCGAACAGGGACTGCACAGCACTGGAGTCCCATCGTAGGGTCGGGGAAGGAAGGACAGTACTAGGCC
This sequence comes from Plumapathes pennacea, assembly GCA_964036295.1. NCBI lineage: Eukaryota > Metazoa > Cnidaria > Anthozoa > Antipatharia > Myriopathidae > Plumapathes > Plumapathes pennacea. The sequence continues at coordinate 12,594,477 of OZ038470.1, read as the reverse complement.
TTCTCTCTGGCCGCTGCAATCGGGCGCCAGAATGCTTTCCACATCAAACGACTTGTTCTTCTCTGCGCGCGTTCCCTGCAGCCCTTCCGTGTCTTCCGCTGGTTTGCTTTCGCCAGCTTCGGCCGGTGTTTCTTTGTGCGCGCTGGGAGATTCAGTCTTTGGCGAGCTCGCTGTCTCTTCGTCCGCTGTTCTTTTTTCTTGTCCGACTTCTTCCAGCTTTGCCGCGCTTACCGAGGAATCCTCCGTCTTAACTTCGCTTGAGGTCCTGCGACATTTCGGCGAACGCTTTTGCGTACGTCTTCTTCGGAAATCGCCCCTTCGGAAATCGTCGTAGTACAGCGGGTTGATCGCCCAGAAGTGTCCCTTGCCATTCGGACTGCGGCCAGCTTTCATGAAACAATCATTCAGCGAAAGGTTGTGACGAATGCTATTTCGCCAGCCTGTTCCCTTGCTCCTGAAGTAGGGGTAATGGCTGAGAATGTAGTTGTATATATCACTCAAAATCAACTTTTCTTCAGGCGAGCTAAGGATAGCCTCAGCGATAAGTCCAATGTAAGAGTGACTTGGTTTCTCCTCTTCGGAACAAGCCGACAACCTATACATTCTTTCTTTAAAGAAACTCGAATAGTTCGCGCCACCGAAGGTGCATAATGGTGGCCATAATGGTGGGCTTGCTGCCATCAACGTGTGCTCCATCGCAGTAGGGTAAGGGCCCCAAGCAGACCAAAGATGAGGCGGTGCAAAACTCATGGGCCCACTATGAGCAGTCGGGGGACGCCAATGGAAAGGCTCTCTTTCTTTCTCCTGACTTCCCGATTTTTGATTCAAAACCGGAGTGAAAGCAGAACCTTTACTTTCAGCGTTCTCGTTCATTTTCACTTTGTCAATCACTTGATGTTGTCCGGGCAGTGGTCACGGCCTTATGAATCGCTGTTCGCACGCCGAGACGCCTTTAGTAGGAATTTAAATCAGTGACGTGATTGATTGAAAGAGTATCAATACACAGGGAATAATAGAGAGCTCGAGTATTGTTCTTAAGTGCATGCGCTGCGGTCAACTGAAAGAACACGAGCCGGTTTGTATCTAAGGCCCGTGAGCCTTGAGAACGAATATCACCCCCCCAAAAAATACACACACATGCAGAGTAACAGCACGCAAGCGTTGGCTACGATTCAAAATGATAATCGCACAACTTCGCGTGCGCAGAGAACTTCCCCTTTTTTAACACAGCCTTTTGAAGGCTGCTCACATAATTTAACTAGACAATGGTTGACTAGTAATCGAATTGTGTTGAGTTTTGCGGCAGTGTTAATTGAACGACACGCCTCTTCTATTTTTTAAAGGGTCATTCATCAAAAGCGCTGGAAGCTTCCTGACGAGGTTAGTAGGACGTGTTTGTTATTCTGCGGCGCGGGTGGCATACAAGTGCTGTTATTACCGTACGGACGGGACCGCTAATATAACACCCCCGGGAAGAACTCGTTAGTCGTTAATCTATTAGATCGATAGGCGTAGGAAAATCTGGCTTCAGTTTAATTCTTGAGGGAAGGAACTGACTTCCCACACGCCCTGTAATCGCTATTTTGGTTCGAGTACAAACAAAACAATTAAGGTATGGATCCATATTGGCCGGAGCTTCAGTGAAGCCCTTGTTTCTATGGGCGCAGCATTTCTGCTTGGGCTGCTGCGGATGTTTGGAATTACGGAAGGAAGGCACACGTTCCGTTGACAAGCATTAGGAATTCAAAGACCGCACTTCATTTTTCTCGGCACTTTTCATTAAATGCGGCAGTCTCATCAGGGACTGGAAAATGAACACGAGAGTTATAGTTTGCTTGTAGTAATAACAATAATTTACTCCGGCTAAAGTACACAACCCAAAAGAGACACTATCATTGAGATGTGATTCCAGTGAATCATCGACATGCAAAGGTTTGAAAGTGAGATGATTGGAAGTCGAGTTTTACTTGCTTTCAGTTGTGATAAAATCTAAGTCAAATATTTCGCTTAAAACATTTTCCAACTGAACCATAGCCGTAGAAACTACCTTTTGCTTTGTTTAGGTCATAATTTTACTGCGTTTTCACTAAACGTCTAATACATTTAAGTAAATTTGTGAATTGGTATTGTTTGAATCTTGCTGCGGCTTAATTGTTCAACAATTTAATTCCTCTGTGGGATTCATAGCAGGATTAGCAAATTCTGGCGATATTTTGTTCCAAACCAAAACATTATAACAAAAATACAATGCATATGACCGATTTTACGGGATTTTTTCCACACAAAGAAGCGATCAAGTCATTAAATCACTCTACCCGTAAGAGCTTTGAAAACGGTCCAAGACAGTTCGCATATATACTAACCTTCACAAGGGGGCTGAGATTTTTTCTTCTTCTGAGTACGCAATTTTAAATCTAAACGAACAAATTAATCTTTAGGCGAGTATGAACACCCAGTAGTAATGAACTGTAAGTCCTATATTCGCATTCTTTACCTGTCACTTGTAGTGGAGCTGTCAGCTGCATGACAATATACCGGACCATTATCCCTCAAGCAAACTGCTAAATTTAGACTCGCAGCCTCATGATAATGGAAAAGCTTCGAAGGGGCCCAGTAAATAGTTTAAAGGATAAACATAGCTTTTTCTTAATCGTGTAGGGTCAATTTTGAAGTTGATGTGTAGAGGGTTAAGATTTCTTTTTATAGTTCGATAAACGAGATATGCGATGCGAAATCTAAACTGAGGCGAGGCAGCATTAGCGCAAACGTTTGTAATAAGGAGAAAAGAAAACTAACTTTATTCATTAATTACATTTTGGTATTCTGATAAATACCAGAGTACAATAATCATTAAGTTTTGTTTGAAATGTTTCTGGAGCACTTAACGCAAAGTATTCGTTGCACAAGCAATACAGATATACATCAGCTTCTGTCAGTACTGGCTGGCTGATTTTCCGAGTTCACTTGAAGCTTTTAATGTGCCGATATTGATGGTTTCCAACGCTGGGTTTAGAGTTTTAGTGAGAAGGCAAGATATGTTAGCTATTTACCAACACGAAACAACACTTCTTTTATGATAACGTAAAGTCGGACAGGCATAGCTGTGGGCAGCGCTGCTTTCCAATGAACATATTATAAACTGTAAATAATGACTCAAGAAAGATTAAGTTGCCTGAGTTGCTAGAGACCGACCTCCCCGTAGCAATTATTACTCAGCTGCAGCTGGTATCTATAAACAGAACATATCTTGCCGTGTGTACTCAATGAACTAGCTAAGATAATTACAACGAACTCAAATATTGAACCTCTTACCGCGTGGGCGATCTAAAACAGGCGGCCCCCAACGTTTATTGACGTTGAGTAGCGTGCTCTCTATGGCAAAGGGATTTTCACTAACTGAGGACTAAATGGTGGGCAGTTTGGAGGGGCGTGTAGTTTTCCTGAACTTAATTGAAAGAAGCTAGCTATAGCTGTGGCAAAACGGTCCGAAATAGCTCTTTTAACAACAATGACTTCTAAACGTTATGTTGAAGTATATAATGACGAACGGAAAATAACCCTCATGAATTTGCCTCAAAATGACACTTTGAAAAACTCCAACACTTGACTGTTGGACAGCATTGCCGTGTAAAACAGTATTATTCTCGATTTTGCTTCGTTTCGATTCTTGGAAAGCAATTTTTAGATTTGATAGTTTGTTGTGGAAACTTCCAAACATATTTGATTTCCGGCGTTGAACTGAGCGACGATGTTGTGCAACAAGGCTCTGTATATGTTATGGGGTAGACGCCGATTGGGCTCTTATAAAGGAACTTCGAACCGTCTCATGTGATTGACTGTTATCTTTTCACAGAGTAGCTCGTAACATTCATGGCGCCTTACTATTTTTAAACATCGTTACATTAATAAGCTCAGAAAAGTATTAATAATATACTTTTCGTGCTTTTTTGCTCTGATAATTAAATATGAGATCTCTGCATGAATTATTGAGAATAGCTGTGTCTTCCAAGAATATTATTTCAGGCAGCACAGAAAAATCTCGTCGGCCAGCTGCAGACAACCCCACACATGTTGTGACCATGCAGCCAAACTTTGCATAGCGTAGGGCGGACGATTGTTACTCAACTTAAAAGCACGTCAAAAATGCCTTGCAGACTGCACCAAGCAACTAGATTTGTGTCTACACATTTCTCACTCAAGCTACGCACTTCAAGATCCAAGGTTCTGCATGTAGAAAACATGCAAACTAAGATATCCTTTGATAAAATTTTAAAATGCGCGGAATAGGATAAAGCGAAACTGGCTTGCAGTTCCTACCAGTGATACACTGTGAACACGTTACGTTGTCACTCGGGTAGTAGTAATTTGTCTCTTTGTGGAAGTTTTCCAATAAGTTTGCGTGACTTTTGAGCTTGCGTGCGTGTATCTTTGTCTGGATATCCTAGTATCTGATTGTCGGTCGAATTTTGGTGTCTGTGCGTCGGTATTTATTTTAATTTTCTTATTTTATTTTATTTTTATCGTATCAATTGCCAAAATATGCGTTCCCCCTTTGTTAAGCTGAAAATTTACCGCTTTCTGATCGTTCATTTGTTTGTTTGGCAAACCGGGATTGAAATTATTTTTTTACCCAATGTTTCGATTTATCAATCAATCAATTCATGAGTAAAGTACCGGTATATATGTATATGAGTATAAACTATACACTATATATATAAGAAAAGACATGCACTATCGGCTTAGATCGTCCTTGGTTAATATTAAGTCTGATAGCAATCTTAGCAAGCTACCCGCGTTCTGTTGTGAACGCGCTTCTCTCAAACGTTTCCGTCGTCAGTAACTATACGATAGCAGACTAAGAGACTTAGAGAGAGAACAACTGAGGGACAGGTTCATAGAGGAAAAACATCTAATAAGGTGAATAATAGAATTATCACATATAATCACAAATAAATTCCATGTTTCTCAACTAAATCCTTGCGTGATTAAGGCATATCAGGTGCACTCAAATAAAGTGTCAAGATGTCGGACTGTCTGTGAGCCAAAATAACAGAACGCAAAAACAAACAGGCAAACAAACCCGCCAGACGAATCCGTTTACAAAGCAATGTTTACACCAGGTTTACCCAGAAGCGAATCCGCGGAGTGATTCTAATTCCAGGTTGTTTAGTCGGAGTTACGGCAAAAATACGATCATACCTTACACTGCAACTGATTATCTAGTCTCCATTTAGCAAAAATTAGAAGCACGCAGCTGTATAATCTGGTATATCTTATATTTTCTTCACAGCAAACGGAAACGGATTATTGTGTTGGGTTATTATTGTGTATGGCATAGGCTAAGAATTGACGCAGTTATAAAGTTTTAACGAAATCTGGTGCTATCATCCATTGGATATGATGTTGTTATATTACAGGATTTCAAAGAACTTTAAAGCCACTTGTCGGTGAAATTCCTAGCCGCGTCCAACCAGCGAAAAAAAGGCAAAACTTGTCGGCAAATTATTAATAGTCAGTTTCATCTTTGATTCAGCTAAATAAAAAAAGCTCCTCAAGAAACTTGTAGCCAGTATAATCTCTGCTGTGCAGTGCACTTATAAAGTTCTATACCATGTCATTGCATGATTTTACACTGCCATAGTTTGTCTATCCAAACAAAACAAATAAAGACATGTTGACTTCCCCCAACTACGAACTGCCATCTCGCTACGGAATGTACTCATTGAGCATTTTCACTTGAGTTGTCACTTTAGGACATATGACATTTAAGGAGTTGAAATCTTCCAGGTTCAGTCAATTCACTTCTGAAAATAAAAGTATGAATCAGTTCATTTGATAAATATAGGTGTGTTCAACCATCCATTTGGCAATCGCGGGAAAGGTTCAGTTCAGATCGTGTGGATATGCTGAAACGAAACTCTGTGAGGTATCCGCTGGGTCAATATATCCTTGCGCAACCAACCAACTTTCCTTGAGTGATACCTGAGTGACTCATGGCTCAACATCGCAATTTGCTCAATCAAACATGGACTACTATTCCGTTTTGCGGGGACAAAAGTTTACGTTTGGCGTACAAACTGAACGAAAAACAATCCGTTAACCTCTTTAGGTCGTTACAGTGTGATTATTCCAGTGGGTTCTTTTCAATAAATTGTATTCCATAAATTCCGTAATTTAATTTGTGTAACCACAGTTAGTTCCTTTTACATGTTTCCCACGTCCGGTAGTATCAATCCATCGCAGAAAAGCATTGTTGCTGCCCATAACTTTGAGATGCAGTCATTGCTGTATGTTTAGCATAAGATGTACGTGTTGAGGTTGTCATACATATTCACTGCCGGTGGGTTCTAAAAATACAGGACGGAAATATTTTGTTACTAACATTTAACCCGCCTTTTACTGTATTGGGTTTAGCCAAAATGGGCCAGTTTGTCTGTGACATAAGTGAAATAGAAATTATCCCATTGAAGTCCGGGCTATTTTGTTCATTTCAGGGCCGTTTGATACGAGTAACAAACCAATGTCAAATTAAACGTTTTTTCTCTCCGTGTCGAAAATAAAAAATTACTCGCACGATATAATTATTCTATAAACCGAAGACCAACTAGGACAAATAGTTACTTGTGTGTATTTAACGTATTTCTCCACGCCGACGCAGTACATCTAGTTCTCTTTAGAGCTGGTTTTCCATATAGTTACTTGTCAAGTTCCGCCTATTGTATAAAATCATAAACTCTGCTTAATCCATCCAACTTGAGACCGCGATTAAGACCGCGATTAAGACCGCGATTAACTAGTTTCACGGCATGTAGTGACTTCTGTGATAATGCTTCCTGGGCAAGCGGGGCCTCTTTAATACACAAGTGTTCCAGAAGTTTCACTCACACGAGAGCGGCCTAAACAATCAGAATCCGTCATCTGGACAAGCAGTTTTGCTTAGAGAAGAAGGTCACCTTATCCTCAGTCGACCGGGTCTCGGGTATTTTATTCGTTGCTTTTAAAAATTGCACATTCTTTTCAAGCTGCAACTATAAACTCTGTCACATAAACTTCATAACAGTCTTCCCAACTTCTTTTAAAATAGTGTTTTGTAAGTGTAAAATTATAAAAGAGTCTCACAGAATTCACAATGTAAAACTTTCGCCGTATCTAAATTTAAAACCGGAAGAAATTGGAACCCCCTCACGGCGAGCTGGAAAGCAAAGTGTCTTTGGCCTGTAATTACAGCGGTGATTATTTCGGCCTGAGAACAATACTAGGTAATATATTGTAGTGAGGGTTGAGGGTACGCCTTCATCTTTACTGCATGGCATTTATATTGCAGCTAACCAACAGTAATTAAAAAAGTACGCACGCCGACAAACTTTCATCTATCGGTCACGTCTTCATCGTTTTAGCCGACATTCTTGCTCGACCATTAAACCACTGGATAGTCTAAAGATATTTGAGTTGTGAAAATGGTTAATTACTAGATTAGTCTTGTGGCTGGTGGCGTTTCAGAACTTCTTTCTGGATTGTTCACTTTGTAGTTATACAAAAAAAAATCCGCAAAAGAAAATCCATATAGGGGGGCTACTTAAAGTTCTATCTGCTAGTACCGTTCTTTTGCCGCTTTTGTCTGCTGTTACTTAATACTTTCGTGCATTCTAAGTAAAAACAGTTGTATTTCACGGCGGGGGTCTCTGTGCTTAAACATTTGAGTCGAGCCTGAGAAAGTTTTGCTTGCTTTCCTCTTTTTTTCATTTTTTGTTGTCTTGGTTAAGTCTGCTTGGTTAATAAAAAAAAAAAAAAAACGCTACTTTTTACGCACTATTTAGAAGAGCAATTTTTCGGAAACGTTAAAAAGCATTTTTTTTCCACTGAGCAGCATTGTGAATTCCCATTTGGACTAATTCACTGTGGTACACTGTCATATATCAGAGCTTACTGAAGTGGAAACTGCGTTATATTTCACAAATCGTGACTTATGCTCAGTTCAGCGGATCAAAAAAGGGCAACAAAAGACGCTTGGAGAGCCATAAAAAGATGACAGGAAAAAGTCGAACATTAATGACGTTAGTTACTTTAAATGAAGTACCGAGATGCTCTGTAGCAAGTCAAAGTATTTTAAATCAGTGACAGTCAGAAGTATGTATTAAACCAGCATGTACTCTACAAAGTCACAAGAACGGAACGAAGACCACATATTAATTGTTATGAAATATATTCTCACCTGTGAGTTGTACAAGTCCCCCGCTCTGTGTAACGAAGGGCTAGTACGCAAAACATCAGCTGAACACCTATTCTTTACTCCGGCCATTCACTCGGCATATCCCTTACAAACCTTTAGATCTATCTGACATCTTTATAGTTTGGCAAAACACTAATTATGTCGGGCGTTACGGGTTAAAAATGTCATTCCTGAACTGTAATGTCATAACTAAAGGCAATACACGCGTCAAAGTTTCCAAAAATACGATTCAAGAACACTTGAGTTTTACAAAACAGAAATAATGAAATAAGAATTAATGGATCGTTCTCGGATTAGCTATTTACCCAGGTACAACCGAATAAAGAAAATGGGGTATTGAAAGCACGATTACGCATTAAGTCATGGTAAACTAGTCTTTTTTGCTCTTTTGACAACCAAAACCGAAATCGATTTGATTCAACCCGTAACTGTTCTAAATGACCGAAGCAAGAGCTTTTTCACATTACCACCTCACCACAATTTTTTTCGTACTTTTTCGGAAATCTAGAACAATCGGAATCTTTAGGGGTGCTGTTTAGATATATTGTGTTTCATAGCGCGAATAATTGAGTGATGATGTAAAGACGTTTTCAGGACACGCACGAGTGCAAAGCAACGGATGTGTAGACCTCCCCGCACATAATAAGGAAATAATTGTCGCGGCAAAACTATTTTCAGTACCTTCTATTTTCCCTATCCAAACTAAAAATAAAAAGGCAAAAACAAAACACAACAACAACAACAACATCTTCGCTCCACTTTCCATCATACAGTAATTAAAGTATAAAAATGTTAATTTGATAAAAGCATAGAGAAAAACATGCTGTAAAAGCGTCTTTCGAAATGTACAGCCGTCCGCCGACCGCGCCCGGCCCTCCAAAGGACAACTCAGCGAGCCAAGAAATACGCTGACCCTTAGGACACTGGCATCCCAAAGTCGAAAGTCATTTCATAACTGCCTTGGATTTTTAAAAATTATTGTCTTATTATAGAAAGGTTGCGTCCGTAAACCAAACAGCAACCTTAAAGAGCGACATAGGGGTTACGACTTTTACAAGATGGCAATATAAGTTTGTGTACTGTTTTAACGATTATAATTCTTTGGTAGACAAACGAGCTTCCTCGTTTGCCCGCAAAATTAATATACTTGACAAGTGGGGCAAATATTTTGTATTCGGACGTGCTACATCTCAGGTCCGTTTTCTCTTTTCTTTTCTTCTGATTCTCAGTCGGTTTTTGTTAGTTTTCGGCCAATCTGAAGTCAGACTACTCATGGACGCAAATAAAATATTTTGTTTACTCTGTTTAATAACTTACTCTACCCGGTGAAGCGGTAGTGTTTCTTTCTCGGCCGATGAATTTGTGGGCGGATAAATGTGTGCCTGTAGATGTGATCGGATATACTGATACTTTAGATTCCTATCATCTGACTTGAACTATTTCCAAAATCTGCTATTACCACATGTACATCACGTTTAGGCATACTTCATGTCATGCCAAGCCACTCAAGTACGCGATAAATCCAGCGATTTGTTGATTTTAAACACTGTTTGTCGTAAATAATATTGCGTCAGAAAGGACGCCCTAGTCGATTCAGGCAGTACATAGAGCTTGACGCCCAAATCGTGTCAAAGGCCGTCTGTCATATACATGAGCACACGTTTTTTAGAAGCGAGTTAAGATAGCCCCCAGAAAAAGAAAAGAACTTTGACGGGATTTAATTTCATGGTTTTTGACCATACCAGTGCGACGTGCTGAAAGCGGAAAATCTATAAAATTGGGGGAAGGGGGTGGGGAGGGACGGGCAGCTGTCCTATCGGATTGCCTTTAGGACGTGTCCCGTTTTCAAGCCTCGGATGTAAGAAAGGGTATAGAACAAAACCTTTTTTGGTGTAAGACTGTCGGTATATAAGAAAAGTTAGATTGACTGGAGGACCATCGTATTGATATGGGAATTTTATAGAATCACAACTCCAAGCATCTTGTTTTTTATCGGTTCGGTTGAAAGTGCGTACTTTATAATTGACGTCCTTTTTTGGCCGAGGTTTTCTAAAGTTGTTTGCATTCTATTTGAAGTTTGCAGTATATTGTTGGCTTGTTGTGGAGAAGTTAGAGTTGAATGCCAAGAAATCTTGAAGTCAACTTAGTGCTACTACCTTGATACAATTTCTGTATATATCGACCTTTCAGTTTGAAGGTCAATCACATGAGAAAGAAATATCCACCTTATATAATTAGAAGTTTACAGATGTGGCCAATTGAAGAGTCCAGGCAGAATGTTGAGTATGCCCTGCTAGTTTTCATGCTGCGTGTCAGAATGAACGTCATGCCCACTCCTCAGTCAGTTGATATGGCGCAGTTTGAACATTTGTGGTCTGCAAGTGGGGAAAATTATCTGATATCACATCGCCAGGTGGTCAAGTCATGAGAACCCTGCCCATAAGACAGAAAGAAGAATTTAAAAAGTTTGAAACCTCGGCAGGATTACTGCAGAAAGACAGGTTAAACGAGTTTGTGCGCACCAACTGGGTTGGCCTTTGAACCAAAAATTCAACAAAAACCGGGCAAATTAACAAGAAGAAGGAATCAAAATTTACAATCGTGATGCCTTACGTTAAAGCTACAATATCCTCTTGCAGCAGCTCTCGAGCTGTAATGTTTTGGCCGCGAATGGGCATCCTGATATTTCACTCCTTGGATACTTGACAGCTAAAATACACCCAAAACATGCCATTGATCTGTCACAGCCGTCCTTGAAGTGTATATACTGTACATTCCTCAGGTTTGATATCACTCAACCAACTTTTTCTCGGTGATAAACAAACTTGACAGGCCACTCAGTTGTTGAGTGACTATGACACAATAATGCTATTTTTCCGCAAACACAAGCACATACTGTAAGTAGTATGATAGCAGTTATCTGCCACACAACATTCTTACTATAGATTACTTGAACCGGCCTCGCTGGCAATGCTTTAAACGTGCGAATAAATAATTCCAGCTTTGAACTTGAACATCAGTTGTCAATAAAATTCATTTGCTTTAACGTGTCGTGCGCAGCCTTGTGTTTGTTAGTCATCAGTGATGTGTGCGTGAGTGTTTAAGTAGTGTACGTGGTTTTGTTTAGTTGTGGTAGTAGAAGAAGTTTGGGAAGTAACTAAGAGTAATGACCAGAAAGAGATTGAACCACCGACCAGATTGCTCCTACTGGGTATGTGTAATTGAAACTAACTGTAGTTTTAGAGTGATAGTTGCCCTGCCGTTTTGTGTAACGATTTGGACTTTTAATTATCTTCCTCGCCGCTTTGCGGGGAGTTTCATTCTTTTATTACGTGCTATACAAACCTTTAGTTTCTTTAGCGCACAGCACAAGTTTGAGTCGACGATATTGAGTGTTGTAGTTGCACCGGATGCACGGAACGTGGAAGAGTAAGAAAAGTTTGACAGAGATGTTTTGATACTGCACATAAACTAGTTGATAAGAAGTCAATAAAATCTAGAGTGCAGGAGTATACATGTTTACAGAGTTATCCTTCCTAAACCAATCTCAGCGTCTGAAATATTGATCCGATAGCTACCTTGTTTAACCATGTAGCAGAGAAACAAAGCACAACGTCAAAACAAAACCCTTGGAGTTCAGAAGAGCTTCAAGTACCGCGTCATGAGAAAGGGCTTCAGGTACAAAATGCCTGCACGTAGTGCCATACAAGAGCATACCCCGCGAAGCTCTGGTTTCAAAAGAAACCGAAGGAAATAATTTGAAACTTTCACCGGAATAAAATTAGCAATATACTAGGACTTATTTATACTGTGCCACGGCGGTTTTACCATAGAAAATTTCAGTTCAAATATATTGCTTCTTGTGTGTTTTCTTCCACAAATATTAATTAATGAGAAAGTAGCGGTAAGGTGCCAGCACGTACAAAAACAACCTGTTAAAAATAATTGAATTTCAGTCTGTGATAAATAGTATTCTTTTGTTTACATATGGAAATGTGTAGAATATCGAAGGGTGGTTAGAAAAAAAGAAGTGGTACTCCCTTGATAAAGTTAAGTAAAGAGAATACGCTGTGTCCGCTCCATGGCAGCTCTGGTACTTGCAGCTCTAATCCCCCTGTCATAATTTGCAGCATTATATTTTATTCTGGATTATAGCCATCAGCTGAATAACAGAACGCCGACGACCGAACTCGGCGAAACCTTTACAAAATTTGAGGGCCCTTAGGGCCACGCTGTGAATTGCAATCCCAATGTAACTCAAGAGACCAGTCCATCGTCCAATCGAGTGACGAGTCTATAAATAGAGAAGACCAGGCCTTAAATGCACTCGAGATGAATCAGCATTTTTCAACACCTGTGCAAGGCGGTTCCCTCAAGCTTTTAAGCGATAAAGACATGTCTGTGAGCAAAGAGGTTAGCTCAGTAGGGATAGAGGGGAGTCTTTAATAAGGATTGGTAGAGGATTGATAGTTAGCTTAGTCATAATGCAACACCTTTCTTATTGGGTAATCTTTATTTCCCAGTGGGTCTCTAAACATATAGTATTTACGTAAAACATTGTTGTCCTAACAACTGGACCGCATTCAGAAACATTCAGTGACGGCAGAAAGAGAAGGCATTCCCTCAACTTACGAGTATTGGCAGACGTTTTGCTTTGCAGGCTCCCCTGAGTCCACTTTTGAAGTCAGACCACTTGAACACGTTCCCCTCACCTGCTTTGCACGATTTAGACAAAATGGAAATTTCCTGTGCGGTCAGCACGCGATTCCACACGTTGACGCCACTCATCTTCCCAACAAACGATTGATCTTCGTTAAATTTCCCTCCCGGTTTGTCTTGCTCTTGTCCAAGTACAAGGATTCCACCTCCAGTGATGGTGTAACCTTGGCGCAAGCCTACGCCGCTTCTCTTGGAGGTGCCGTTTTTGTAAATGTTCCATGAGCCATCGGTGCTCTTCCAGGTGAAGCAGATATGGTGCCACAAGCCGTCATTAGCTGATACAGAAGTAGAGCTGGGGTCGAGAAATTATGAAGTGAATTAGTCAATTGAAAAAAGAAGCCACTATGGGTTTGCCTTATCACACTTTGCTGCTTGTATTTATAACCCTCTTGGGAGATCCCTTTCAATCATTCCCAAGCTCAAAATGCAGATTATGCCAGAAAAAATGTGCGAGTTATGAGATACAGTAGTAAAAACTGATAGTTTAATCAGCCTTTATCTAAACAAACCATCAAAGACCAAGTTCTCCATGAGAAACTGAAGGAGAAAATTGAAGTTGATCTGAGAAAACCATAGTTTGTTTGTTAATGTATTTCTGAACAGTCTAAGGAATTTTATTTTTCAATGAGCCGAGAACCGTCAAAGAGTCCGAATTACAAAGATTAGACAGAATATTCCGCTTGTTTGAGCAGACGTTTAGCGGAAAGCGAGAGGTGGTAATCGAAACTAAAAACGGCTGCGTAGAAGGCTAGCTTAAGAGTGAAAAGGATAAAACCACATGAAAATTAAGAATAAGTCTTTGGAGGAAATGGACTTAAACTACACAGTCAGTAACTTTACTTGTACCTTAATTTATTCCACTTAGTTAGCGATGGCTTACCCTGGTACAAGATCAGTGCCGCTAACGATAAGAGAGAAATCCGTGTAGTCATAGAAAAGGAGCTCATTAGCATTTTCACTGACAGCGTAACTGAAAGGTACACCCTTGTTGTATTGATCACTTGACCGCATCCAGAAACATCCAGTGATGGCCACAAGAGAAGGCATTCCCTCAATTAAGACGTAGTCTGTAGTACCCTTCTTGGGAAAGCTAAGAGAGAAGTCAGCTGTAACGAAAAACCAAAAGGGGTGGATTTACTCGACTACTTAGCCATCTACTTCTGAGGCAGTAGTTTAGATAAGATTGGTACGAACTCATACTGGTACAAACCCTTGGTGAACCGACTTTTCTCAACACCTACGCAGTCCAAAAACTAGTTTTTTCAAGTTCACGATCCATTTGTATTTATGGTACAAAACCAGGCCGGCACTGAATTCGGGCAATAATTGCCGGACTGCGCGAGTATTAAAGAATTATTGCAATCTACCAACCGTCTACCGGACTTTTTTAGTTTTCTAACAACAGAAATGTTTTGGCCTATTACAACGACTTTATGTTTGTTAAAAATCTGCAAGGTTAAAATTGATCTAGTGTACTGAACACAACTCCTCGCACCACGTCCTTTAGTGTGTGTTCATCATAGCGTCCTCCATCACACTCAATAGGAAAATGTTACTTTGTTCAATTGATATTTCATGAAACTAGTTACAAGGCCCACGCTACACATTCACTTTTTCAAGACTTTGCTTACTCAAGTTATGCATTGATTACCAACAAAAACAAACAAACAAACAAACATGTCATACAGTATTTACCTCCTGGATATAGTGCAACAACCTTTGTGACAGCAGTAATTTCTTCACGATCGTTGGAGACTTTACAGGTGTAATTTCCTGAATCATTCATCTTTACTTCGCTGATGATGAGTTTGCCATATTTCTGTCGGCTTCGTCCCTGGGGCAACTGCAAGCCTTTCCACTTAATATCTGTCGGTTTTGGTAAACCAGAGGCATTGCATTCAATCGTTAAATTTTCTCCAAGATGCACATAGATGAATTTTGGGGGTTCTTTGGTGAACTCAAGATAAACTGCAACAGAAAAGATTTCTCCGTTTGTGTCTGTGCTATTATTTATATCCAGTTGTTGTCTGTATCCAAAGTTGATTAAAACTAGCATTTTTTTATTGCGTCGTTTGCATTTTGGTTTGGAGAATACGTATTTTGAGTATGCGGGAGTGAAAGGATTAGGAATCCAAATTAATTAACACGACGTCCAACTTTCGCACATGAGTCAGACACTTGTTCTAATAAGGACTAGTTTTTAGGGTCGAGACAGGCTGCCGAGAAAATCGCCCATGTTACAGGACCCTTAAGGCTGGTTCACACGGTAAAGCAAGTGCAAACGCAAGCGCAAGAGAATGAAAACTTTTCCATTGTCTTGCGCTTGCGTTTGCGCTTGCTTCACAAATTTTACCGTGTGAACCGGTCGCTTGCGCTTGCGTTTGCGTTTGCTCTTGCGCTTGCTTTACTCGTGTGAACCAGGCTTTAGGGTTTGTTCTTATGCATGTGAGTATTAAAATAACCACACACAAAAAAAATTACCAGCAGTATTTACCTAGTGGATGACGTATTACAACAACCTTCAAGTTTCATATTAACTAATAACCGTAAAATAGATACATATATAAATAAAACTAAGCTAAACAAACATATCATCCTGTATTTACCTCGTGTGCCTACTACAACCTTTGTGACAGCAATAATTTTCTCACGATTGTTAGAGACTTTACAGGTGTAATTTCCTGAATCTTGCATCTGCACTTCGCTTATGATGAGTTTGCCATATTTCTGTCGGCTTCGTCCTTGGGGCAACTGCAAGCCTGTCCACTCAACTGTCGGTTTAGGTAAACCAGAGGCATTGCATTCAATCGTTAAATTTTCTCCAAGATGCACATTGATGAGTTTTGGGGGTTCTTTGGTGAACTCAAGATAAACTGCAACAGAAAAGATTTCTCCGTTTGTGTCTGTGCTATTATTTATATCCAGTTGTTGTCTGTATCCAAAGTTGATTAAAACTAGCATTTTTTTATTACGTCGTTTGCATTTTGGTTTGGAGAATACGTATTTTGAGTATGCGGGAGTGAAAGGATTAGGAATCCAAATTAATTAACACGACGTCCAACTTTCGCACATGAGTCAGACACTTGTTCTCATAAGGACTAGATTTCAGGGTCGAGACAGGCTGCCGAGAAAATCGCCCATGTTACAGGACCCTTAAGGCTGGTTCACACGGTAAAGCAAGCGCAAACGCAAGCGCAAGAGAATGAAAACTTTTCCATTCTCTTGCGCTTGCGTTTGCGCTTGCTTCACAAATTTTACCGTGTGAACCGGTCGCTTGCGCTTGCGTTTGCGTTTGCGTTTGCGTTTGCTCTTGCGCTTGCTTTACTCGTGTGAACCAGGCTTTAGGGTTTGTTCTTATGCATGTGAGTATTAAAATAACCACACACAAAAAAAATTACCAGCACTATTTACCTAGTGGATGACGTACTACAACAACCTTCAAGTTTCATATTAACTAATAACCGTAAAATAGATACATATATAAATAAAACTAAACTAAACAAACATATCCAGTATTTACCTCGTGTGCCTACTACAACCTTTGTGACAGCAGTAATTTTTTCAAGATTGTTAGAGACTTTACAGGTGTAATTTCCTGAATCTTGCATCTGCACTTCGCTTATGATGAGTTTGCCATCTTTCTGTCGGCTTCGTCCTTGGGGCAACTGCAAGCCTGTCCACTCAACTGTCGGTTTAGGTAAACCAGAGGCATTACATTCAATCGTTACATTTTCTCCAGGTTTTACATAGATGAGTTTTGGGGGTTCTTTGGTGAACTCAAGAGAAACTGCAACAGAAAAGATTCCTCCGTTTGTGTCTGTGCCATTATCAATATCCAGTCGTTGTCTGTATTCAAAGTTGATTAATACTGGCATTATATATTGCGTCATTTGAATTTTGGTTGGGAGAATACGTATTTTGAGCTTAAGAGTAAAAGGGTTAAGAATCCAAATTAACATGATGTCCAACTTTCACACAGTCAACCTTTATGCGTCTTTCTCCACGCCGACGCAGTCAGACACCTGTTCTCATAAGGACTAGTTTTCAGGGTCGAGACAGGTTGCCGAGAAAATCGCACAGTGTTACAGGACCCTCGTGGCTTGATCTTACTTCACAAAACGCAAACTCTACACCTCCACACATCCAGTTTTGTACTCACTTTTACGTGTGTTAAATGGAACTTTATTCGACCATTCTTCAAGCTTCTCAGCTCTGACTTGGACCTCGTATTTAGTGTATGGCTCAAGATTGTTTATCTCGATTAAATTTCCTCGCTTTACATCCACGATGAACACCGTTGAATTCTTGCTCTGGACATTGGTTAGCCTGACGACGTAAGATGACCACAGACTGCTGTCAGTCGATAAAAAGGCCTTCGTTGCTCCAATTTCCGCTTCAACCGTTAATTTGACTGGTTACAGAGATTAAAACGAAAACACAATGAGTTATCGACTCCTGTAGCAAGACATGCATGCTGTCATAACATCGTAACGTTTCTTGCCACAAAGAAACACAAGATCTATGGAACTCAAAACAGTTTATACAGGCAAACTTGCCTCAGAGAAACCTCTTAAACCAGGACAGTTTATATAATTGTTTCCCCAGACAAAAAATTTTGACTGTTAATACATATACGCGCACGGTATTAACCAGTTTGAGGGTTTTGTGGTTTCGTGTGTGTGTGTCGTGTGTTCAGTCCCAACAGTTAACGCGCGTATTACATGTCCAGCCCTGTGTTTATTCGAATTGTATTTGTTTATAGTTTCAGTTTTTTCGCGAGTTCAGCTCGACCACCGTGCTGTTGTCGCGCCACAGCCGAACCAATTTCAATTAAACTCCGCACGACAGTGGTACGACGTTTGAAATAGACCTTAGGTGACTTTTTTTCTTTCTTTCTTTTTTCTTTTCTTTTCTTTTCTTTTTTTCTTTTTTCTTTTCTTTTTTTTTTTCCACCATTATTGAAATCAACTTGAGTCTGTCGTAAAAGCGTTAATTCGCAAACATCATACCCCACCGGCGCTAGCAAAAAGCTAATTGGCTCCGGTTCCACAGCCACTTGCACCCTCTCCTCTCAAAAGATTAGTATGCAACCTATAAGCAGCATATTAACTCACTGTTACTCGATTTCACGAGTCCCTAGTGCAAATATCACATTTCTCTCAGAAGTAATTCAGTTAGTTACACAATTCAACACTAGAAGAAAATCGACTGACACGGCCACACCCACAAAACACACATAATTTATGCAAGTTTGCTTTTTATCAAATTGACGAATTGCCATCTTGATTATAAATTCTTCGACTAGTTGAATTCCTGGTTAGCTTAGAAGGATTACAATGTTTTTCTTTTTAGAACTTAGACTACAATGTGTCCTTTACTGCATTAGAAGGTTCTTCGTAATCAATAATTCAAGATAATTTAAAATGCACGGCCAATCTGTCAAAACAGACTTTCTAAGTGATTTTCAGAAAAATAGTGATTAAATAATTATTTTTCGGACCATGCGGCTCGCGGGCAAGCTTCAGTTCCCTGGTCTGTCGAAAAATTCTAAGTTATACAATATCTACTGATCTAAAAAAAATTCCCAAGGATAACTAATATTTGCCCTTTGTCGCTTGCGAAATTAATTTCGAAAAAAGAAATTACCAGAGAAATATAAAGCAACGTTTTCTCTATGTTGTTCGGAGTAAATGAACAATAATGGTCCTGTTAACGTATAGTCAAAATACCTTTCCTACATTAGAATGTTTATACCGACGTTTTGAGAAAACCATCTATTTTGTTAATATACTTTTAAGCGTCCTATCTGTCAAAACAGACTTTCTGAGTGTCTTGTAAAAAAAAATAGTGATCAAAGGATTATATTTCCAGACTATACGGCTCGCGGCTAGCTTGATTTCCATGGTCTTTGTCGAAAAATTCTATAGAAGTTATACATTTTCTAC
This sequence comes from Plumapathes pennacea, assembly GCA_964036295.1. NCBI lineage: Eukaryota > Metazoa > Cnidaria > Anthozoa > Antipatharia > Myriopathidae > Plumapathes > Plumapathes pennacea. The sequence goes on along the minus strand of OZ038470.1, from coordinate 12,575,583 downwards.
TGATCTAAAAAAATCACAAGGGTAACTAAAATATTATTCTCACGAAGCCCTTTGTCGCGCGCAAAATAAATTTCGATTACCAGATGTTTGTTCTATGTTGTTGGAAGCATTATACAGCAACGGTCCTGTTAACGCATAATCAAACGTTTAACCAAAGTTTTTGTTGGTAAATGTATTTTTAAACAAAATTGTGTGGCAATTTGTGAAATATTGAAAGGTTCAGCAAGACTTCGAGCTATCACTATAGCATATAGCAATGAATGACTAGTTTTAAAATGGTTAACACAAATACTTACTGAGTTTTTCTTGGCAGTGTTTGCCCCCGAAGTCTTTTGGGCAGGTACACTTATACTGCTCGTCGTCATCAGTTGGGCTGCATGTCCCTCCACTTTCGCACGGCTCTTGAAGTACTTTGCAAACGTCCTTTGGGTCATAACAGACGGCTGTTATGCCGATGATGGTGCGTTTGTGGTCAGAGGCTTTGATGACTGCCACCACAATAAAAGCGATGCACAAAACTGAAGCATTAAGTACCTTCATGTTTTCGACCGACACTTCTCAACAACAAGTTCGAAATGGAACAGATGGCAATTCCATCTGTTCGAAGAAATGACATCATAGTTGCCATCGTAACATCACGCGATATGACAATGTGTACCTGCATTCAAATAACTATGTTTGCCTCTTTGTTAATTTAGTCATTTACTATCCATCCTTAGGCAAGGTACATTTTTATAGGCGGGGGTGGGGGGGTGGGGGGTGGGGTGGGGTGGGGTGAGGTGGGCGAGGAGTCTTTTTGTGTTTCTTTCTTAAGAAGTGCGGGCCCTTCCTTGGATGAATGTTGCTTTCTAAACTAAGAGCGCCTTATCTCCGCTTTATCTGCTTGTGGTCCTTTTCTGACCGGAAGTTTACTTACGCCCTGTCACATCAAACAATTTGTTTTCCTGCTTGCAAATCCGTATCTTCTCGAAATAGGGAAATATCACGAGGAATTCAACAAGAAAACTGCGCTCGTGGTGACTGCGAGGAATTTGAAAGGGACTTCCATCTACTGCTGTCTCTTGTGCCAGCATAGAAACCCGAAGGGGGGAGGGGTGAGAAGGAGCACTCCATATGATAGGCTATACGGTGAGGCTCCGCTTCAAAGGAGTCCCTTTACAAGCCTCAGCTAAAAAAGAGAGGGTGTTAAAAAATGAAGTCTTTTGGTATTTAAAGGGTCGGTAAGAAAGTTGCTGGACAAAATATAATCGTATTGGCATTTTATAGGGTTCTAAAACTCGTGCCTCACCGAAGTCTTCGCAAATATCTACTTCCTCGTGCGATCTTTTTTTGTTTTGTTTTGTTTTTTGCCCTTTTGCCCTTTTGCTGTTCAGAGGTATAAAGAGGGAGAAAGTTTTTACTAAGAAAAATAAAATGGTCACTATTTCGACCACAGGAAGGTATTTTAAAGCGCACGATCCCCACATCATCGTTGCTTTCCAACTCGAACAAATAGATTCGACCCTCGTAATCACTTCAGAATTTTACTGATGGCCCTCCTCTCTGTAGCCCCAGCCTACCCATTCCAATAAAAAAAGGTCACCTTCCTATAAAGAGTTAGGTTCTTTACATCTAATTTACTTGAGTTTCCTCGTGTCAGTGGTCATAGGTTCAAATTCCTGCGCCCGCGCTTAGTGTCATACAAGAGCATATCCGCAAAGCTCATGGTTTCAAAAGAAACGGAAGGAAATAATTAGAAAATTTCAGCTCAATACAGTTAGCAATACTAGGACCTATTTATACTGTGTCACGGCGGTTTTACCATAGAAAATTTCAGTCCAAATATATTGCTTCTTGTGTATTTTCTTCCAGAAATAATAATTAAAGAGAAAGTAGTAGAGGGTGCCAACACGTACAAAAACAACCCTCTTAAAAATAATTGGGTTTCAGTCTGTGATAAATAGCATTCCTTTGTTTACATATGGAAATGTGTGGAACATCGAAGGCTGGTTAAAAGGAGATTAAACTGGTACTCCCTTGATAAAGATAAGAAAAGGGATGCGCTGTGTCCGCTCCATGGCAGCTCTGGTATTTACAATTATTACAGATCTAATCCCCTGTCATAATTTTCAGGATTATTTTATACTGGATTATGCCCATCGGCTGAATAAAAGAACGCCGACGACCGACCTCGGCCAAACCTTCACAAAATTTGAGCGCTCTTAGGGCCACGCTGTGATTTGCAATCCAAGATCCAAAGAACTCAAGCGACCAGTTCATCGTCCAATCGAGTGACGAGTCTATAAATAGAGAGGAACAGGCCTTAAATGCACTGGAGATGAATCAACATTTTTCAACATTTGTTCAAGGCGGTTTCCTCAAGTTTTTAAGCGAGATAGACATGTCTATGAACAAAAAGGCTAGCTCAGCAGGGATAGAGGAAGTCTTTTGATAAGGACTGACAGAGAATTGATAGTAGTCAGCTTAGTCATACAAGCAACACCTCTCTTATTGGGTAATCTTTATTTCCCAATGGTTCTCTACACATATAGTATTTAGGTACAACATTGCATCTTTGATTTTACTCTGTTTTGGCTACAGTTATTTTCTTTACACATTATTTATTTTACTCGGAAAACATCCTATTCCAAGGTTTTTCTACAGCTACTGTCAAGAGTAAATCAATCCAATTCAGAGAACGTCACACCCTTTGATATTTCACAAACACCACAGAACATGAACACATAACACTGGTTAGTGAAATATTTCTTTTATTCTGTTGTGCAAGTGGACGGTTGTTTGACCTCCACGCCTCCCAACATTTCTCCACTTTTGAAGTCAGACCACTTGAACACGTTCCCCTCCCCTGTGTCGCACGATTTGGACAAATTGGAAATCTCCTGTGCGGTCAGCACGCGATTCCATACGTTGACGCCACTCATCTCCCCAACAAACGACTGAGCTTCATCAAAGCTCCCTCCCAGTTTGTCTTGGTCTTGTCCAAGTGTAAGGATTCCACCTCCAGTGATGGTGTATCCTTTCTTAAGGTTGTCGCCGCTTTTTCCGAGGCCGCCATCTTTATAGATCTTCCATGAACCAGCGGTGTTCTCCCAGGTGAAGCAGATATGGTGCCACGACCCGTCATTAGCTGACACAGAAGTAGAACTGGGGTCGAGAAAAATTATGAAGTTAATTAGTCAATTGAAAAAATATGCCACTATGGGTTTGCCTTATCATTATACTTTGCCACTTGCATTTGTTGGCTCCTTGGGAATTCCCCTTTAATCACTCACAAGCTCAAAATGCAGATTATGCCAGAAGAAAATGTGAGAATGATAAGATACAGAGCGAGAACTCATCTTTAGTCAGCCTTTACCTAAACAAAATATCAAAAGCCAAGTTCTCCATGAGAAACTGAAGAAGAAAATTGAATTTGATTACACCCTCCAACGAGTGGCCTCCCACGCAGCCGTTTCCCTGTCTACTGCGCTTCCGTATATAGACAGTCCCTATATGTTATGGTGTGTATAATGTCCTGTGAGTAAGAATCGATAAACGGCCGGTCGCAGACTCGGATCCAATGAAAAGCTTTTATAGGCAGTTCGTGAAACCACATAGCTCACGACTACTATTAAGAACAAATCAAAGTTCGTTGCTAGTACTCGGCACTTTTTGATTAATAAAAAAAGATATGCAATCTGCTTTTTATACCGACTGGTGCTGAGAGGACCATTTTACATGTTAATGTATTTTTAAACTGTCCAAGGACTTTTATTTTGCATTGAATCGAGAACTGTCGAAGACCTGAGGTCAGTCCAAATTACAAATATTGGATGGACTATGCCGCTCATTTGAGCAGGAGACGTTTAACGATGAGCGAGAGAGGGATCGAGACTAAAAGCGACTGCGTATATCTTTGGGAGTAAGGGTTAAAACCACATGAAAATTACGAAATAATCTTTGGCCCGGACATGGACTTTTAAAGATTAAAATCTCCACAGCAACTTTACTTGTACCTTTACTTATTCAGTTTAGTCAGTGATGGCTTACCCTGACTTTCCATTTTGGCCAACATAAAGGTAGAAATTGTTGTACTTAAAGAAAAGGAGTTCATTATCATGGTCACCGACGGCGTAACTGAAGGGTGTACCCTCGTTGTCGTGGCTGGATCGCATCCAGAAACATCCAGTGACGGCCACAAGAGAAGGCATTTCCTCGACCGAGACATAGTCTGTGATACTTTTCGTTGGGAAGAGGAGAGAGAAATCTGCAACGAAAAATTAAAGGAATGTGTTTACTCGACTACTTAGCTATCTACTTAGCCTACTACCAAGACAGTAATTTACATGAGATTGGTACGACGCAGTCCGAAAACTAGTTCTTTCAAGTACTAGTTTTCTATGGTACAAACTAATTACCGGACTGCTCGACTACTGATTGGAGCATTGAACTAATCATGATATTCTACCAACCGTCTACCGGACTTTCGTGAGTTTTCTCACAACAGATATAATTTGGCCTATTACAACGAATTTTTTTCTCAAATGTCAAAGATAAAATCAATCTGCAGTGTAGAGAACACAATTAGTGTTTCAATAGTGTTTCATAAATACTACAGGACTGGGGACTCAAACTCTTGAGGTCTGCGTCTTAGCTTACTTTATTTAATTGATATTCCAGGAGACTAGTCACAGAAACCACGCAACACATTTAGTTTTTTCAAGAATTTACTCGCGTAAGTTATGTATTTATTAAAAACCACAAAAAGAAAAAAAAAAAAAAAAGAAAACAAGCTTCCGTTGCGAAATATATTGGTATTCCACAAACACCACAGTACAAGAACAGTGGTTATAGTGAAATAATGTTTAACCTGCTTTGCAGTCGGACGGTTGAATGACCTGCACCGCTCCCTTGATTCCACTTTTGAAGTCAGACCACTTGAACACGTTCCCCTTCCCTTCGTCGCACGATTTCAACAACTTGAAAATTTCCTGTGCGGTCAGCACGCGACTCCACACGTTGACGCCACTCATCTCCCCAACAAACGACTCTTCTTCTTCAAAGCCACCTTCGAGTGAGTCTTGATCTTGTCCAAGTACAAGGGTTCCACCTCCTCGAATCACGTGACCTTTGCTGAGGTCTGTGCCATTATTTCCGAGAGCGCCATCTTTGTAAATGTTCCATGAGCCAGAGGTGTTCTCCCAGGTGAAACAGATATGGTGCCACAGGCCGTCAGTAGCTGATACAAGACTGTCTCTGGGATCAAAAGAGTAAAAGAATAAAACAGAAAGTGAGTTAATCAAACAGAAAAACGCCGCATTGTGTTTTCTTTAATTTGCCTTAGTTCATGTGTTTTGTGGTATGTATTCAATCTTCTTGGAAGATCGCTGGGCACCTAAACACACATAAAATTGGGAACTAAAAGTTGGCCCCGATATGGGTCACTATTACATACTAGCGACGTTACTTGCAGTGCCTTCGTTTATTCAGATTAATCAGTGATTATTTACCTTGTAGTTGTTGCGTTAACAGTAAGTAGGAAATTATACGAAGAACCATTAAGAAGCAGTTCATTATCGGTCTGAAATCCATTGACGGCGTAACTGAAGATTGTACCAATACGATCGTTGTCCTGATCACTGGACCGCATCCAGAAACATCCAGTGACGGCCACAAGAGAAGGCATTTCCTCAATTAAAGACGTAGTCTGTGATACTCTTTCTGGGAAAGCGGAGAGAGAAGCCTGTAACGAAAAACCAAGGGGATGGATTTACTCGACTACTTAGCCATTTACTTCTAAGGCAATAATTTACATGGGATTGGTGCGAAAGATATATGAAACTCACAAAACAGTTTATACAGACAACTTGCCCCAGAGAAACCTCGTAAAATGAAACAGTTGATATAATATTGTTTCCTCAGACAAAAAATCTTGATCGCTAATACGTACACGCGCACGGTGTTAACCGGTTCGACGGTTTTGTGGTTTCGTGTGGAATCCAAATTAAACTTTCCACACCGTCATCAACCTTTAGTCGATTCATCATACTTTTCCACGCCGACGCATTCAGACAGTTGTTCTCCTAAGTACTAGTTTTCAGGGTCAAGACAGGTTGCCGAGAAAATTGCGCGGCAGTGTGACGGCCCTTATGTTTTGATCTTACTTCACAAAGCGCAAACTCTACACCTAATTAACTAACTATTTATAGACACCCTTGATAGATAAAGAATGACCAACAGATCCAGTTTTGCACTCACTTTTACGTGTCCTAAATTCAACTTCATTCGACCATTCTCCAAGCTTCTCCGCCCTGACTTGAACCGTGTAATTAGTATTTGGCTCAAGGTTGTCTATCTCGATGTAATTTTCTGACTTTACATCCACTTTTAACTCCTTTGAACTCTTGCTCTGGAGATTGGTGATCCTGACAACGTAAGATGACCAAAGACTGCTGTCAACCCGAAATCGGGCGTTCCTCACTTCGATGTCTTCAACCTTTAATTGAACTGGTTATAGAGAAACGAAAACAATGAGTTATGCGACTCCTGTAACAAGACATGCTGTTATGACATCGTAACATTTCTTGCCACTAAAAAAAGAACAAGATCTGTGGAACACAAAAAGGTTTATACACTGACAACTTGCCCCAGAGAAACCTCGTAAAACAGGACAGTTTTTATAAATGTTTCTCCAGACAAAAAATCTTGGAGTCGCTAACACATACACGCGCACAGTGTTCACCGATTTGACGGAGTTTTGTGGTAGTGCGTGTGTGTGTGCCGTGTGTTCAATCCCAACAGTTTCCGCGCGTATTATATGTCCTATGTTTATTTCAATTTGATTGTATTTCAAGTTTATAAATTCAGTTTCTTCGCGACTTCATCAGCTCAACGTTTGAGTCCACCACCGTGCAATTGCCGCGCATTTCAAATGAGCTCCGCACGGCAGTGGTACGACGTTTGAAACAGACCTCAAGTGACTTTCTTTTTTTTTGTCCACCAATATTGAAATCAACTCGGGTCTGTCGTCAAAGCATTAATTCGCAAAGTCACACCCCCCGCTTGCAAGAAGCTAATTGGCTCCGGGTCCACAGCCACCTGCATCCTCTCCTCCCAAAAGATTAGTATGCAGCCTACCCAGTGCTCGGCAGTACTATAAACAGCATGTTAACTCGCTGTTACTCAATTTCACGAGTCCCTAGTGCAAATATCACATTTCCCTCAGAAGTGATTCAGTAAGTTATACGATAAAACACTAGAAGAAAATCGGCCGACACGGCCACACCCACAAAATACACTTGATTTTTGCAACTTTGCCTTTTATCAAATCGACGAATTGCCGTCTTGATTATAAACTCTTCGACTGGTTGAATTCCTGGTTAGCTTAGAAGAATTACACAATTTTTCTTTTTGCATCTTCGACTACAAAGTATCCTTTGCTACATTAGAAGGTTCTTCGTAATCAATAATTTAAGATAATTTAAAATGCACGGCCTATCTGTCAAAACAGACTTTCCGAGTGCTTTGAAAAAAAAAGTGATGAAAGGATTATTTTTTGAACCATGCGGCTCGCGGGCTAGCTTGATTTCTATGGTGTTTGTCGGAAAATTCTAAGTTATACAATTTCTACTGATATAAAAAAATATCACAAGGATATCTAATATATTATTCTCATGAAGCCCTTTGGCGCTTGCGAAATTAATTTCGAAAAAAGACATTACCAGAGAAATATAACGCAACGTTTTTTCTGTTGTTTGGAGTAAATGAACAATAATGGTCCTGTTAACGTATAGTCAAAATACCTTTCCTACATTAGAATGTTTATACCGACATTCTGAGAAAACCATCTTTTTTGTTAATATACTTTTAAACGTCCTATCTGTCAAAACAGACTTCTGAGTGTCTTGTAAAAAAAATAGTGATTAAAGGATTATTTTTCCGGACCATACGGCTTGTGGGCTAGCTTGATTTTCATGGTCTTCGTCGAAAATTTCTAAGTTATACATTTTCTACTGATCTAAAAAAAAGGGTAACTAATATATTATTCTCGCGAAGCCCTTTGTCGCTTGCAAAATCAATTTCGAAAAAAAAATACCAGGCGTATTTTTCTATGTTGTTCGAAGTAAATAAACAACAATGTTACTGTTAACGTATAATCAAACGTTTAACAAAAGTTCTGGTCGGTAAATGTATTTTTAAACAAAATTGTGTGGCACTTTGTAAAATTTTGGAAGGTTCAGCAAGACTGCGAGCTATCGAATATGACACGTTTTAAAATGATTGAAACAAATACTTAGTTTTTCTTGGCAGTGTTTGCCCCCAAAGTCTTTTGGGAAGGTACACTTATACTGCTCGTCGTCATCAGTGGGGCTGCATGTTCCTCCATTTTCGCACGGCTCTTGAAGCACAGTGCAAACGTCCTTTGGGTCATAACAGGCGACCCTTATGCCGACGATGGTGCGTTTGTGGTCAGAGGCTTTGATGGCTGGCATCACAATAAAAGCGATGCACAAAACTGAAGCATTAAGCAACTTCATGTCTTCGAACGACACTTGTCAACAACAAGTTCGAAATGGAACAGATGACAACTCCATCTGTTTGAAAAAATGACATCATAGTTGCCATCGTAACATCACGCGATCTGACATCGTGTATGTGCATTTATAGAACTATGTTTGTTTCTTTGTTAATTTAATTATTTGCTATCCATCCTAAGGCAAGGTACATTTTTATAGACGGGGGAAGGGGTAGGCCAGGGGATATTATGTATTTCTTTCTTAAAAAGTGTGGGCCCTACCTTGGATGATTGATGCCTTCTAAACTGAGAGCGCCTTATCTCCGCTTTAACTGTTTGTGGTCCTGTTCTAACAGGAAGTTTACTTACGCCCTGTCACATCAAACAATTTTTTATTCTGCTTGCAAATCGGTATCTTCTCGAAATAGGGAAAGATCACGAGGAATTCAACGAGAAAACTACGCTCGTGGTGACTGTAAGGAATTTGAAAGAGACTTCCACCTGCTGCTGTCTCTTGTGCCAGAGTAGTGACCCGAAGGGGGGAGGGGCGAGGAGGAGCACTTCATACGATAGGCTATACGGTGAGGCTCCGTTTGAAAAGAGTCCCTTTACAAGCCTCATCTATAAAAAAAGGGTGTTAAAAAATGAAGTCTTTTGGTATTTTAAAGTGTCGGTAAAAATATTGCTGGACAAAATATAATCGTATTGGCATTTTATAGGGTTCTAAAACTCGTGCCTCACCGAATTCTTTGCAAATATCTTCTTGTCGCGTGCGGTCTTTTTATTATTATTTCTTTGTTTTTTGTTTTTTGTTTTTGTTTTTGTTTTTGTTTTTTTGCCCTTTTGCTGTTCAGAGGTATAAAGAGGGAGAAAGTTTTACTAAAGATATATAAAATGGTCACTGTTTCGACCCCAGGAAGGTATTTTAAAGCGCAAGATCCCCGTATCATCGTTGCCTTCCAACTCGAACAAATAGATTCGACCTTCCAAATCACTTCAGAATTTTACTGATGACCCTCTTCTCTGTAGCGCCAGCCTACCCACTACAATAAAAAAATAGTACTTTCCTATACGGAGGTAGGTTCTTTACATCTAATTTATTAGAGCTTCCTCGTGTCAGTGGTCATAGGTTCAAATGCTTGCGCCCGCGCTTAGTGTCATACAAGAAGGAAATATTTTGAAACTTCCAGTTCAACAAAGTTAGCAATACTAGGACTTATTTATACTGTGTCACGGCGGTTTTATCGTAGAAAATTTCAGTCCAAATATATTGCTTCTTGTGTGTTTTCTTCCAGAAATAATAATTAAAGAGAAAGTAGTAGAGGGTGACAGCACGTACAAAAACAACCCTCTTAAAATAATTGGGTTTCAGTCTGTGATAAATAGTATTCCTTTGTTTACATATGGAAATGTGTAGAATATCGAAGGCTGGTTAGAAAAAAAAGAAGTGGTACTCCCTTGATAAAGTTAAGTAAAGACAATACGCTGTGTCCGCTTCATGGCAGCTCTGGTACTTACAGCCCTAATCCCCTATCATAGTTTGCAGGGTTATATTTTATTCTGGCCATCTATGGCCATCAGCTGAATAACAGAAGGCCGACGACCCAACTCGGCCAAACCTTCACAAAATCTGAGGGCTCTTAGGGCCACGCTGAAAATTGCAACCCAAGACACAAATAACTCAAGAGACCAGTCCATCGTCCAATCGAGTGGCGAGTCTATAAATGGAGAGCAGCAGGCCTTAAAAGCACTCGAGAAGAATCGGCATTTGCAAGGCAGTTAACTCAAGCTTTTAAATGATAAATACAAAGTGAACAAAGAGGCTAGCTCAGCAGGGAGAGAGGAGTCTCTTGATAAAGACTGATAGAGGATTAATAGTTAGCTTAGTCATAATGCAACACCTCTTTTATTGGGCAATCTTTATTTCCCAGTGGTTCTCCACACATATAATATTTACGTAAAACATTGCATCTTTCATTTGACCCTGTCTTTGGCTACAGTTACTGTTTTTATGCATTATTTATTTACTCGGCAACTCAAAGTTTTTATTCTATTCCAAGGTTTTTCTACAACTCTCATAAGTAAAATCAATCGAAGTTCAGAGAACTCGACACCCTTTGGTATTTCACAAACACCACAGTACAAGAACAAATAACACTGTGGTTAACAGTTAAAAATTGTTTTTAACTGTTGTGCAGGCGGACGGTTGTTTAACCTGCACCGCTCCCTTGACTCCACTTTTGAAGTCAGACCACTTGAACACGTTCCCCTTCCCTGTGTCACACAATTTGGACAAATTGAAAATCTCCTGTGCGGTCAGCACGCGATTCCACATGTTGAAGCCACTCATCTCCCCAACAAACGACTGATCTTCGTCAAATGACCCTTTGTCTTGCTCTTGTCCAAGTGTAAGGATTCCACCTCCAGTGATGGTGTATCCTTTCTTAAGGTTGTCGCCGCTTTTTCCGAGGCCGCCATCTTTATAGATATTCCATGAACCAGCGGTGTTCTCCCAGGTGAAGCAGATATGGTGCCACAAGCCGTCATTAGCTGATACAGAAGTAGAACTGGGGTCAAGAAAAAATGTTGAAGCGTGAATTAGTCAATTGAAAAAAAGAAGCCACTATGGGTTTGCCTGATCATACTTTGCCGCTTGTATTTATTGGCCTCTTGTCACTCCCATGCTCAAAATACAGATTAATGTGCGAGTGAAAATATACAGTAGTGAGAACTGATATTTAATCAGCCTTTATCTAAACAGACTATTACAAAAGGCAAGTTCCCCATGAGGAACTGAAGGAGAAAATTGAAGTTGATCACCCCTACGTGTACCCTCCTACGAAACCGTTTTTCTGTCTACTGCGCTTGCTACACAGCAACTTTACTTGTACCCGGCTTCACTTATTCAATTTAGTTAGCTATGGCTTACCCATATACGCTATTTCCGCCAACGCGAAGGCGGAAGGCCCTGTAGTAACCGAAAAACAGTTTGCTTCCTCCATTGTAACTGAAGTGTGTACCGTTGTCCGGATCACGGGATCGCATCCAGAAACATCCAGTGACGGCCACAAGAGAAGGCATTCCCTCGATTATGACATAGTCTGTGATACTCTTCTTGGGAAAGCGAAGAGAGAAGTCTACAACGAAAAACCAAAAAGATTGGTTTCATCGACTACCTATAGCCATCTAGTTCTAAGGCAGCAATTTGCATAACATTGGTACGAACTCATACTCTGGCACAAACCCTTGATGAACCGACTTTTATAAACGCCGACGCAGTCCAAATTTTTTTCAAGTCCTCGATTTATTTTCTCTTTCATGGTACAAAATCAGGCCGGTACTAAATAGTTTGGGCAATAATTGCCGGACTGCTCGAATATTGAAGAATTAATCTATTCTACCAACTGTCTACCAGACTTTCTTGAGTTTCTAACAACAAAAATATTCATATTAATATAATCATATACACTACAGCGCAGGACCACATACACGCGTTTCAAACTCTCATACTACGTACAGTGTCCTCCATCACACTCAATAGGAATTACTCAATGGTGCAGAAGTCCGCATACTTTATTGATCGATATTTCAAGAAACTAGTCACAGGATTTACGCTACACATTCAATTTTCCAAAACTTTGCTTGTGCAATTTACACATAACTAACAACCACAAAACAAACAAAACAAACATATCAACCAATATTTACCTTGTGGACCGCGTACTACAACAACCTTTGTGACAGCAGTAATTTCCTCAAGATTGTTAGAGACTTTACACGTGTAATTTCCTGAATCTTGCATCAGCACTTTGCTTATGATGAGTTTGCCATATTTTTGTCGGCTTCGTCCTTGGGGCAACTGCAAGCCTGTCCACTCAACAACTGTCGGTTTAGGTAAACCAGAGGCATTGCATTCAATCGTTAAGTTTTTGCCAAGTTCCACAACGATGAGTTTTGGGGGTTCTTTGGTGAACTCAAGAGAAACTGCAACAGAAAAGATTTCTTCGTTTGCGTCTGTGCCATTATCTACATCTAGTCGTTTAGAGTCGAAGGCCGCCTGGAGGAATATTTGGCTTAATACTTCGCTTCCAAGAGTGTATTATCGCGGATTTTCTCATTTAGTCTTCTTACCAGAAATATATCATGCAACAAGCAGAACTCAAGTTTTGATACCTTGCTCAGATGAAAGTTGATTAAAACTAGCATTTCTTTTACTGCATCACTCCCATTTTGATTGGGAGAATACATATTTTGAGCTTGGGAGTGAAAGGATTAGGAATCTAAATTATTTAACACGACGTCCAGCTTTCACTCTACACCTCCACGCATCCAGTTTTGTACTTACTTTTACGCGTCTTAAATGGAACTTCATTCGACCATTCTCCAAGCTTCTCAGCCCTGACCTGAACACTGTAACGAGTGTATGGTTCAAGGTTGCCTATCTCGATGATATTTCCTGGCTTTACATCCACAATGAACTCCGTTGAACTCATCCTCTGGAGATTGGTGATCAGCCTGACGACGTAAGATGACCACAGACTGCTGTCAACCCGAAGCACGACCTTCCTCATTTCAACGTCTTCAACTGTTAATGTGACTAGTTACAGAGAAACGAAAATACAATGAGATATCGACTCCTGTAACAAAATATGCATGCTGTCATAACATTTCTTGCCACAAATAAAAACAAGATCTATGGACTACAAAGCAGTTTATACAGACAACTTGCCCCAGAGAAGACTTGTAAAACAGGACAATATATATAATTGTTTCTCCAGACAAAAAATCTTGATCGCTAATAGGTACACGCGCACAGTATTAACTGGCTCGAGGGTTTTGTGTTTGCTGTGTGTTCAATGTCAACAGTTTCCGCGCGTATTGCATGTCCTGTGTTTATTTGATTGTATTTGTTTATATAGTCAGTTTTTTCGCAACTTCAGCTCGACGTTTGTGTCCACCACCGTGCAATTGCCGCGCCACAGCCAAACCAGTTTCAGCGTTAATTCGCAAACGCCACACCCCACCGGCGCTATAGCAAGAAGTTAATTGACTCCGGTTCCACAGCCACCTGCAAGCTCTCCTCTCAAAAGATTAGTATGCAGCCTACCCAGTGCTCGGCAGCACGATAAGCAGCATATCAACTGACTGTTACTCGGTTTCACGAGTCCCAAGTGCAAATATTACATTTCTCTCAGAAGTAATTCAGTAAGTTACACAATTCAACACTAGAAGAAAATCGACTGACACGGCCACACCCACAAAACACACATAATTTATGCAAGTTTGCTTTTTATCAAATCGATGAATTGACATCTTGATTATAAACTCTTCGACTGGTTGAATTCATGGTTAGCTTAGAAGGATTACAATGTTTTTTCCTTTTGGAACTTCGACTACAAAGTATCCTTTGCTACATTAGAAGATTCTTCGTAATCAATAATTCAAGATAATTTAAAATTCACGGCCTATCTGTCAAAACAGACTTTCTAAGCGGTGCTTTGTAAAAAAAAAATAGTGATTAAAGAATTAATTTTCGGGCCATGCGGCTCGCGGGCTAGCTACATTTCCCTGGTCTTTGATGAAAAATTCTAAGTTATACAATTTCTACTGATCTATAAAAAATTCACAAGGGTAACTAATATATTATTCTCACAAAGCCCTTTGTCGCTTGCGAAATTTAATTTTGAAAAAAGAATATTACCAGAGAAATATAAAGCAACGTTTTTTCTATGTTGTTCGGAGTAAATGAACAATAATGGTCCTGTTAACGTATAGTCAAAATATCTTTCCTACATTAGAATGTTTATACCGACGTCCTGAGAACACCATCTTTTTTGTTAATATACTCTTAAGCGTCCTATCTGTCAAAACAGACTTTTTGAGTGTCTTGTAAAAATAAAAACATTTAAGGGATTATTTTTCCGGACCATACGGCTCGCGGGCTAGCTTGATTTCCATGGTCTTTGTCAAAAAATTCTATAGAAGTTATACATTTTCTACTGATCTAGAAAAAGTCACAAGAGTAACTAAAATATTATTCTCACGAAACCCGCGCGAAATAAATTTCGAAAAATATTAATTACCATGTTTGTTCTATGTTGTTGGAAGCAAATATACAACAATGGTCCTGTTAATGTATAATCAAACGTTTAACCAAAGTTCTTGTCGGTAAATGTATTTTAGCAAAATTGTGTGGCAATCTGTAAAATATTGAAAGGTTCAGCAGGACTTCTATAGCATAGCAATGAATGACGCGTTTTAAAATGTTTAACACAAATACTTACTTAGTTTTTCTTGGCAGTGTTTGCCCCCAAATTCTTTTGGGCAGGTACACTTGTACTGCTCGTCGTCATCAGTTGGGCTGCATGTCCCTCCATTTTCGCACGGCTCTTGAAGCACTTTGCAAACGTCCTTTGGGTCAAAACAAACGGCTGTTATGCCGATGATGGTGCGTTTGTGGTCAGAGGCTTTGATGACTGGCACCACAATAAAAGCGATGCACAAAACTGAAGCATTGAGCAACTTCATGTCTTCGAACAACACTTACGAAACAACAACAACAAGTACGAAATGGAACAGAAAATTCCATCTGTGCCGCACTGTGGAGTCAAAGATCTTAGAACTTACTTTCTGATTTGAACCGTTTTTGTGAAGTGCTGATTCCGCA
This sequence comes from Plumapathes pennacea, assembly GCA_964036295.1. Lineage (NCBI taxonomy): Eukaryota > Metazoa > Cnidaria > Anthozoa > Antipatharia > Myriopathidae > Plumapathes > Plumapathes pennacea. Next base: position 12,560,422 of record OZ038470.1, on the reverse strand, counting down.
CTGTGGAGTCAAAGATCTTTGAACTTACTTTCTGATTTGAACCGTTTTTGTAAAGTGCTGATGCCGCACTGTGGAGTCAAAGATCTTTGAACTTACTTTCTGATTTGAACCGTTTTTGTGATATGCTGATGCCGCACTGTGGAGTCAAAGATCTTTGAACTTACTTTTTGATTAGAACCGTTTTTGTCAGTTTTGAAAAGTTGGTTTTTGGTGGTGAAGAATTGATGCTTCGCTAGAGTGCTACGATTTTACATAGCCAAATGGGCCGAAAACGTTAATAACTCTGAAAATCGGTAATTTCAGGTAGTGAAATTACCATTGAAAAGCATGTTCACCATATTTTACATTTTTTGAGATGAGAATTTAATACCTTTGTGCTGTTAAATTACCTGAAACATGTGCAATAAAGATAATGTTTCTACAAAGAAAAGTATTATTGTTTGCTTTTGGTGGAATTAATTTTCGATGTCACCTTTGACTTCAGAATCAGACACTGCTTGTGGAACTGAATCCCAATTTTGACCTTAATAATCTATTTGCAGTGGATTCTTCCTAAATGAGAAAAACTGATTTTAGTTGAGAACGCGTTAAAACTGAAGCATTGAGCAACTTCATGTTACTTTTCGACCGACCGCTTGTCAACAACAAGTTTGAAATGCAACAGAGAATTCCATCTGTTCGAACAAATGACATCATAGTTGCCATCGTAACATCATGCGATCTGACATCGTGTATGTGCATTTATATAATTGTGTTTGTTTCTCTGTTAATTTAATTATTTGCCATCCATCCTAAGGCAAGATACATTCTTATAGGCGTGGGGGAGGGTGGGCTAGGGGATTTTTTGTATTTCTTTGTTAAAAAGTGCGGGCCCTTCCTTGGATGATTGATGCTTTCTAAACTGAGAGCGCCTTATCTCTGCTTTATTTGTTTGTGGTCCTTTTCTGACCGGAAGTTTACTTACGCCCAACAATTTTTTATCCTGCTTGCAAATCGGTATTATCTCGAAATAGGGAAAGATCACAAGGAATTCAACGAGAAAATTGCACTAATGATGACTGCGAGGAAGTTGAAAGAGACTTCCATCTGCTGGTGTCTCTTGTGCCAGCATAGCAACCCGAAGGGGGGGGGGGGGGGGGGGAGAGGGGGGGAGGGGCAATGAGGAGCACTTCTTATGATAGGCTATACGGTGAGGCTCCGCTTGAAAGAAGTTCCTTTACAAACCTCAGCTATAAAAAAAGGGTGTTAAAATAAAGTATTTTGGTATTTTAAAGGGTCGGTAAGAAAGTTGTTGAACAAAATATAATCGTATTGGCACTTTATAGGGTTCTAAAGCTCGTGCCTCACCGAAGTTTTCGCAAATATCTTCTTGTCGCGTGCGGCCTTTAGTTGTTTTATTTTGTTTTTTGCCCTTTTGCCCTTTTGCTGTTCAGAGGTATAAAGAGGGAGAAAGTTTTTACTAAGATATATAAAATGGTCACTATTTCGACCCCAGGAAGGTATTTTAAAGCGCATGATCCCCACATCATCGTTGCTTTCCAACTCGAACAAATAAATTCGACCCTCCTAATCACTTCAGAATTTTACTGATGGCCCTCCTCTCTGTAACCTCAGCCTACCCATTCCAAAAAAAATGGTCACCTTCCTATACGGAGTTAGGTTCTTTACATCTAATTTACTTCCTCGTGTCAGTGGTCATAAGTTCAAATTCCTGCGCCCGCGCTTAGTGTCATACAAGAGCATACCCGCAAAGCTCGTGGTTTCAAAAGAAACCGAAGGAAATAATTTGAAACTTCCAGCTCAATATAGTTAGCAATACTAGGACCTATTTATACTGTGCCACGGCGGTTTTACCATAGAAAATTTCAGTCCAAATATATTGCTTCTTGTGTGTGTGTGTGTGTGTTTTTTTTTTCCAGAAATAATAATTAATGAGAAAGTAGTAAAAGGGTGACAGCACCTACAAAAACAACCCTTTTAAAAGTAATTGGGTTTCAGTCTGTGATAAATAGCATTCCTTTCGATTGTTTACATATGGAAATATGTAGAAAATCGAAGGCTGGTTAAAAAAAGATTAAACTGGTACTCCCTTGATAAAGTTTAAAAGTAAAGGGGTACGCTGTGTCCGCTCCATGGCAGGTCTGGTACAACTACTGTAGCTCTAATCCCCTGTCATAATTTGCAGTATTATTTTATACTGGATTATAGCCATCGGCTGAATAACAGAACGCCGACGACCGAACTCGGCGAAACCTTCACAAAATCTAAGGGCCTTTAGGGCCACGCTGTGAATTGCAATCCAAGACCGAAAGAATTCAAGAAACCAGTCCATCGTCCAATCGAGTGACTGGTCTATAAATAGAGAGGAACAGGCCTTAAATGCACTCGAGATGAATCAGCATTTTTCAACACCTGTGCAAGGCAGTTCCCTCCGAGATAAGCTTGATCTTGAGTTTGAAGCTTGTGATAAAGACATGTCTGTGAACAAAGAGGCTAGTTCAGCAGAGATAGAGAGGAGTCTTTTAATAAGGACTGATAGAGGATTCATAGTTAGCTTAGCCATATAATAAGCAACACCTCTCTTATTGGGTAATCTTTATTTCTCATTATTTCTCTACACATATAGTATTTAGGTACAACATTGCATCTTTGATTTGACCCTATTTTGGCTGCAATTATTGTTTTTATGTAGTATCTATTTACTCGGCAACTATCCTATTCTAAGGTTTTTCTACGACTGTCAAGTGCTGTCAAAAGTAAAATCAATTCAATTCAGAGAGCTCGACACCCTTTAGTATTTCACAAACACCACAGAACAAGACATAATACACAACGCTACAGTTATTAGTGAAATATTTTTTTTAACCTGTTGTGCAGGCGGACGGTTGAATAACCTGTGCCGCTCCCTCGACTCCACTTTTGAAGTCAGACCACTTGAAAACGTTCCCCTTCCCTGTGTTGCACGATTTGGACAAGTTGAAAATCTCCTGTGCGGTCAGCACGCGATTCCATACGTTGACGCCACTCATCTCCCCAACAAACGACTGTGTTTTGTCAAACACCCCTAACAGTTTGTCTTGATCTTGTCCAAGTACAAGGATTCCACCTCCAGTGATATTGTAACCTTTTCTAAGGTTGTTTCCACTTCTCCTGAGGGTGCCATCTTTGTAGATTTTCCATGAGCCGTCGGTGTTCTTCCAGGTGAAGCAGATATGGTGCCACAAGCCGTCATTAGCTGATACAGAAGTAGAACTGGGGTCGAGGAAAAATAATGAAGTGAATTTGTCAATTGAAAAAAGAAGTCAGTACAGGTTTGTCTTATCCCTATATACTTTGCCGCTTTGTATTTATTGGCTTCTTGGGAGACCCCTTTCAATCACTCCCGAGCGCAAAATGCAGACTATACCAGAAGAAAATGTGCGAGTTATAACATACACTAGTGAGAACTGATATTTAATCAGCCTTTATCTAAACAAGTATCGAAAGCCAAGTTCTCCATGAGAAACTGAAGGAGAAAATTAAAGTTGATCACCCGTACGAGTAGCCTCCTACGCTGCCGTTTTTCTCTGTACTCCGATTGCGTATGTAGACACTATGTTGTGTATAATAACCTGTAAGTAAGAATCAATAAACGGCCGGTCGCAGATTCGGAACTAATGAAAAGCTATTGTAGGCAGTTCATGAAAACCACACAACGTACTCACGACAGAGATGCGATAATATTCGGAACAAATCAAAAGTTCGTTGCTAATACTCGGGACTTCTCGATTAATAGAAGAAACATGCAATCTGCATTATATACCGACTAGTTCTGAGAAGATAATTTTATACGTTAATGTATTCTTAAACGTTTTAAGGACTTTTTGCATATGAGACGAGAACCATCGAAGAGGTAAGTCCAAATTGCAAAGATTAGACGGAATATGCCGCTCATTTGAGCACTAGACGTTTAGCGGTGAGCGCGAGAGGAACCGAGACTACTACTGGCTGCGTAAGGCTAGCTTGGGAGTGAAAAGGTTAAAACCACATGAAAATTAAGAATTATTTAGCAACTTTACTTGTAATTTCACTTATTCAATTTAGTTAGTGATGGCTTACCCTGATCTTCCATCTTTGCCAACAACAAGGTCAAAGTTCTTGTAGTTAAACATAAGGAGTTCATTATCATTTGTATCTTCACTAATGGCGTAACTAAAGGGTGTACCGTCGTTGTCCTGATCACTGGACCGCATCCAGAAACATCCAGTGACGGCCACAAGAGAAGGTGTTCCATTAATTTGGACGTAGTCTGTGATAGTCTTCTTGGGAAAGCGGAGAGAGAAGTCTACAATGAAAAATCAAAAGGAGACATTTACTCGACTACTTAGCCCTCTTCTAAAGCAGTAATTTACATCAGATTGGTGCAAATTCAAACTTGTAGAACTCCCTTGATGAATCGGCTTTTCTCAGTGCCGACGCAATCCATAAACTAGTTCTTCCAAGTACTACTCAGTTTTGTATGATACAAGTCAGACCGGTATACTGAGTTTGGACAATAATTACCAGACTGCTTGACTAAAATTGAACTAATCATTACATTATACCAACCGTCTACCGGACGATCTTGAGTTTCCTCATAACAAATATAAATTGGTCTACTACAACGACTTTTTCTTTGTTAAAATATCAAAGATAAAATCGATCCAGTGTAGAGAGCACAACTTCACCCACCACGCCCTTTAGTGCGGGTTCATAAATACTACAGGGCTTAGGGACTCAAACTCTCGTGATACGTGCAGGGTCTTCCATTACACTCAATGGCCTATAGAAGTCTTCATTTTAGCTTACTTTATTTAATCGATATTTCAGGAAACTAGTCACAGAATCCACGCTACACATTCAGTTTTCCACTTTGTTTGCGTAAGATATGTATTCATTAACTACCCGAAAAAATACCAGCTTCCCTTGCGAAATAAATTGATATTTTACAAACACCATAGTACAAGAACACATAATATTGTCGCTAGTAATTGACTAGTTTGTAAGTGGTTAGTCTGACTTTCGACGCAGTTCAAAAACTATGTTTCCAAGTCCTCGATTCTTTTTTTTTTTTTTCTTCTTCACGGTACAAAATCAGGCCGGTACTGAGTTTGGGCAATAATTGTCGGACTGCTCGAGTATTGAAGAATTGATATATTCTACCAACCGTCTACAGGATTTTCTTGAGTTTCTAACAAAAAATATATTTTGGCCTGGGTACAATCGATCCAGTGTAGAGCACACAACTTCTCCCACCACACACTTTAGTACGGGTTCATAAACACTACAGCGCAGGACCACATACGCGCGTTTCAAACTCTCATACTACGTACAGTGTCCTCCATCACACTCAATAGGAATTACTCAATGGTGCAGAAGTCCGCATACTTTATTTAATTGATATTTCAAGAAACTAGTCACAGGATCCACGCTACACATTCAATTTTCCCAAACTTTACTTGCGCAATTTACACATCATAACTCTGTCTAACAACCACAAAAAGAAACATCAACCAATACTTACCTTGTGGACCGCGTACTACAACAACCTTTGTGACAGCAGTAATTTCCTCAAGATTGCTGGAGACTTTACAGGTGTAATTTCCTGAATCTTGCATCAGCAGTTCGCTTATGATGAGTTTGCCATCTTTCTGTCGGCTTCGTCCTTGGGGCAACTGCAAGCCTGTCCACTCAACAACTGTCGGTTTAGGTAAACCAGAAGCATTGCATTCAATCGTTCAATTTTTGCCAAGTTCCTCATAGATGATCTCTGGGGGTTCTTTGGTGAACTCAAGAGAAACTGCAACAGAAAAGATTTCTTCGTTTGTGTCTGTGCCATTATCTGCATCTAGTCGTTTAGAGTCGAAGGTCGCCTCACGGACTATTTGGCTCAATACTTCACTTCCAAGAGTGTATTATCGCTGACTTTCTCATTCAGTTTTCTTACCAGAAATATATCATACAGCAAGGAGAATTTAAGTTTTGATACCTTGCTCAGATGAAAGTTGATTAAAACTAGCATTTCTTTTACTACATCACTCCCATTTTGTTTGGGGGGACGTAACTATTTAACACGACGTCCAGCTTTCACTCTACACCTCCACACATCCAGTTTTGTACTCACTTTTACGCGTCTTAAATGGAACTTCATTCGACCATTCTCCAAGTTTCTCAGCCCTGACTTGAACCGTGTAATCAGTATATGGCTCAAGGTTGTCTATCTCGATTAAATTTCTCGACTTTACATTCACAATGAACTCCGTTGAACTCTTGCTCTGGCGTTTGGTGAGCTTTAAGACGTAAGATGACCACAGACTGCTGTCAACCCGAAGTACGGCCTTCCTCATTTCAATGTCTTCAACCTTTAATGTAACTGGTTATAGAGAAACGAAATTACAATGAGTTAAGCGACTCCTGCGACAAGACATGCATGCTGTTAACATCGTAACATTTCTTGCCCCAAAAATAATATAGCATGATCTCTGGAACAAAAAACAGTTTATACAGACAAATTGCCCCAGAGATACCTCGTAAAACAGGACAGTTTTTATGATATTGTTTCCCCAGACAAAAAATCTTGATCGCTAATACATACACGCGCACGGTGTTAACCTGTTTGAGGTTTTTGTGGTTTCGTGTGTGTGTGTGTGTCGTGTGTTCAATCCCAACAGTTTCCGCGCGTATTGCATGTCCTGTGTTTATTTCGATTTGATTGTATTTCAAGTTTATAAATTCAGTTTCTTCGCGACTTCATCAGCTCGACGTTTGAGTCCACCACCGTGCAATTGCCGAACCAGTATTTTAATTGAGCTCCGCACGGCAGAGGTACGACGTTTGAAACAGGCCTAAAGTGATCGGTCCACAGCCACCTGCATGCCTTCCTCTCAAAAGATTAGCATGCAGCCTACCCAGTGCTCGGAAGCACTACAAGTGGCATATTAACTCACTGTTAGTCGATTTCGCGAGTCCCTAGTGCAAATATCACATTCCCCTCAGAAGTGATTCAGTAAGTTATACGATTCAACACTAGAAGAAAATTGATTGACACGGCCACACCCACAAAACACACTTAATTTATGCAACTTTGCATTTTATCAAATTGACGAATTGCCATCTTGATTATAAACTCTTCGACTGGTTGAATTCCTGGTTAGCTTAGAAGGAGTACAATGTTTTTCTTTTTGCGTCTTCGACTACAAAGTAATATTTGCTACATTAGAAGGTTCTTCGTTCAATAATTTAAGATAATTTAAAATTCACGGCCTATAGTGTCAAAACAGACTTTCTGAGTACTTTGTAAGAAATATAATGATTAAAGGATTATTTTCCGGACCATGCGGCTCGCGGGTTAGCTTGATTTCCATGGTCTTTGTCAAAAAATTCTAAGTTATACAAGTTCTACTGATCTGAAAAATAAAATCCACAAGGGTAACTAATATAATATTCTCACGAAGCCCTTTGTCGCTTGCGAAATTAAAAAGTAAATGAAAAACAATAATGGTCCTGTTAACGTATACTGTCGTCAAAATACCTCTCCTACGTTAGAATGTTAAAACCGACTGGTTCTGAGAAAACCATCTCTTTTTTTAATGTATTTTTAAGCGTCCTATCTGTCAAAACAGACTTTCTGAGTGCCTTGTAAAACAAGACTGACTCTCGTCAGTGTACTCCTGCCGAATAATGTTGCAATTCCAGCATGATAATCCGAGAAATCGATAAAGCCCGAGTAAAGTCATGCTGGAAATATAGCTTTTCAAAGAATTCAAAACACCACTATAAGCGGTGCCATTGCTCGTGACGTCACGACTTTAACGATGGTAACCATGAACACGCGTAAACCAATCAGAGCCGAGCAGATTCTCGACATGACAAAAGTGTATTTTAGGACTCCTCGCCTTAGGCAGGAGTGAAAAATAGTGATTAAAGGATTATTTTTCCGGACCATATGGCTCGTGGGCTAGCTTGATTTCCATGGTCTTCGTCGTTTCTAAGTTATACATTTTCTACCGATCTAAAGAAAAAGTTACAACAGTCACTAATACATATATATATATATATATATATATATATATATATATATATATATATATATATATATATATATATATATATATATATATATATATATATATATATCATTCTCACGAAGCCCTTTGTCGCTTACAAAATAATTTTCGAAAAAAGAATTACGAGTTAAGACTTATTTTTCTATGTCGTTTGAAGTAAATAAACAACAATGGTCCTGTTAACGTATAATCAAACGTTTAACCAAAGTTCCGGTCGGTAAATATATTTTTAAACGAAAATGTGGGGCATTTTGTAAAATATTGAAGGTTCAGCGAGACTTCGAGCTATCTCTATAGCATAGCAATGAATGACGCGTTTTAAAATGTTTAACACAAATACTTACTGAGTTTTTCTTGGCAGTGTTTGCCCCCAAAGTCTTTTGGGCAGGTACACTTATACTGCTTGTCGTCATCAGTTGGGCTGCATGTTCCTCCATTTTCGCACGGCTCTTGAAGCACTTTGCAAACGTCCTTTGGGTCATAACAAACGGCTGTTATGCCGACGATGGTGCGTTTGTGGTCAGAGGCTTTGATGACTGGCACCACAATAAAAGCGATGCACAAAACTGAAACATTAAGCAACTTCATGTTTTCGACCGACACTTGTCAACAACAAGTTCGAAATGGACCAGATGGTAACTCCATCTGTTTGAAAAAATGACATCATAGTTATCATCGTAACATCACGCGTTCTAACATCGTGTATGTGCATTTATATAACTATGTTTGTTTCTTTGTTAATTAATTATTAATTATTTGCTATCCATCCTAAGGCAAGGTACATTTTTATAGGCGGGGGGGGGGGGGGGGGGGAGGGGGGTGGGAGGTGGGCTAGGGGATTTTTTGTATTTCTTTGTTAAAAGTGCGGGCCCTTCCTTGGATGATTGATGCTTTCTAAACTGAGAGTGCTTTATTTGTTTGTGGTCCTTTTTTGACCGGAAGTTTACTTACGCCCTGTCACATCAAACAATTCTTTTTCCTGCTTGCAAATCGGTATCTTCTCGAAATAGGGAAAGATCACGAGGAATTCAACGAGAAAACTGCGCTCGTGGTGACTGTAAGGAATTTGAAAAAGACTTCTATCTGTTGCTGTCTCTTGTGCCAGAATAGTGACCCGAAGAGGGGAGGGGCGAGAAGAAGCATTCCATATGATAGCCTATACGGTGAGGCTCCACTTGAAAGGAGTCTCTTTACAAGCCTCAGCTGCAAAAAAGGGTGTTAAAAAATGAAGTCTTTTGGTATTTAAAAGGGTCGGTAAGAATATTGCTGGACAAAATATAATCGTATTGGCATTTTGTAGGGTTCTAAAACTCGTGCCTTACCGAAGTCTTCACAAATATCTTTTTGTCGCGTACCGTCTCTTTTTTTTATTATTTCTTTGTTTTTTTTTTTTTTTGCCTTTTTGCCCTTTTGCTGTTCAGAGGTATAAAGAGGGAGAAAGTTTTACTAAAGATATATAAAATGGTCACTGTTTTGACCCCAGGAAGGTATTTTAAAACGCAAGATCCCCGCATCGTCGTTGCCTTCCAACTCGAACAAATAGATTCGACCCACATTACTTCAGAATTTTACTGATGGTCCTCCTCTCTGTAGCCCCAGCCTACTCACTCCAATAAAAAAGAGTACCTTCCTATACGGAAGTAGGTTCTTTGCATCTAATTTACTTGAGCTTTCTCGTGTCAGTGGTCATAGGTTCAAATTCCTGCGCCCGCGCTTAGTGTCATACAAGAGCATACCCCGCAAAGCTCATGGTTTCAAAAGAAACCGAAGGAAATAATTAGAAAATTCCAGCTCAATACAGTTAGCAATACTAGGACCTATTTATACTGTGTCACGGCGGTTTTACCATAGAAAATTTTAGTTCAAATATATTGCTTCTTGTGTGTTTTCTTCCAGAAATACTAATTAAAGAGAAAGTAGCGGTAAGCTGCCAGCACGTACAAAAACATCCCTCTTAAAATAATTGGGTTTCAGTCTGTGATAAATAGTATTCCTTTGTTTACATATGGAAATATGTAGAATATCGAAGGCTGGCTAAAAAAGATTAAACTGGTACTCCCTTGATAAAGTTAAGAAAAGGGATATGCTGTGCCCGCTCCATGGCAACTCTGATATTTACAGTTATTACAGCTCTAATCCCCTGTCATAATTTGCAGGATTATATTATACTGGTTATGGCCATCGGCTGAATAACAGAACGCCGACAACCGAACTCGGCCAAACCTTCATAAAATTTGAAGGTTTTTAGGGCCACACTGTGAATTGCAATCCGAGACCCAAAGAACTCAAGAGACCAGTCCATTGTCCAATCGAATGACGAGTCTATAAATAGAGAAGAACAGGACTTAAATGCACTGGAGATTAATCAGATTTTTTCAGAATCTGTGCAAAGCGGTTCCCTCAAGTTTTTAAGCGATAAAGACATGTCTGAGAACAAAGAGGCTAGCTCAGCAGGATAGAGGGGAGTCTTTTCATAAGGACTGATAGAAGATTGATAGTTATAGCTTATAGACATAATGCAACACCTCTCTTATTGGGTATTATTATATAGACACGAGTGTTTTACTGGAAAATATACCGTGCGTAAAATCCATACGAAACTACATCCGGGACCCGAGTGGCGTATTTTCCATATCCTCACTAGTGAGGATATCGTTGGCATCATTTCCCGCTTTTTCACGGTTGTTTGTGCAATTTCTCGTAAAACACTCGTGTTTAATATAATAAAAAGAAAATTACACGGCGGCTTGAAGATATGGATTTTATTTTCTCGTGGTAAAAACAATATTTTACCACTCGAAAATAAAATTGATATCTTCGCGCCGTCGTGTAATATCCTCTATATCTTTATTTCCCAATGGGTCTCTACACATATAGTATTTACGTAACACATTGCATCTTTGATTTGGCCCTGTTTTTGGCTACAGTTACTGCTTTTATGCATTATTTATTTACTCGGCAACTCAAAGTTTTTTTTATCCTATTCCAAGGTCTTTCTACAACTGTCAGAAGTAAAATCAATCTAAGTTCAGAGAACTCGGCACCCTTTGGTTTTTAGCAAACACCACAGTACAAGAACACATAACACTGTGGTTAGTGATGAAATATTGTTTCATCCTGTTGTGCAGGCGGACGGTTGAATGACTTGCACCGCTCCCTTGACTCCACTTTTGAAGTCAGACCACTTGAACACGTTCCCCTCCCCTGCGTCGCACGATTTGGACAAAATGAAAATCTCCTGTGCGGTCAGCACGCGATTCCACACGTTGACGCCACTCATCTCCCCAACAAACGATTGATCTTCTTCAAACCCCCCTCCCAGTGAGTCTTGGTCTTGTCCAAGTACAAGGATTCCACCTCCAGTGATGTTGTAACCTTGGCGCACGCCTACGCCGCTGCTCTCGGGGGCGCCGTTTTTGTAAATGTTCCATGAGCCATCGGTGTTCTCCCAGGTGAAGCAGATATGGTGCCACAAGCCGTCATTAGCTGATACAGAAATAGAACTGGAATCGAGAAATAAAATATGAAAATTGACTAATTCTTCTTTAGAAAACAAAAAGCCACTGTGGGTTTGCCTTATCATACTTTGCTGCTTGTATTTATTGGTCTCTTGGGAGATCCTTTTCAATCGCTCCCAAGCTCAAAGTGCAGATTATGCTAGAAGAAACTGTGCGAGTTATGAGATATGGTAGTGAGAACTAATCCCCGAGCGAAGCGAGAGTAATATTCACGACGCTAATGCAGCATAGTCGCCTCATTTGAAGACTCCAAGCGTGTCGCCTTCTCAAAATTTAATGTTCGTGTGTGTGTGTGTGTGTGTGTGTGTGTGTGTGTGTGTGTGGTACGATTTTTTAGGCCAGGTGCCTAAGGCAATGACGTAATAATCATCGATTAGCGTCTCCGCCAGTGTTTTTAAAAGATTTGAACGCAATAATATTGTACGTAACTGGTTTCACGAAAATGAATTTGAAAACTGAAAAACTTGAAACAGAACGGTCTCGCGAAGCTCGTCTTCAAAAGAGAAGGGAACAGGCACGGGCAAGGCAAAATCATGAAACGATCAAACAGCGCCAAATACGTCTAGAGAAAAGACGACAAACATGTTATAACCGACAGCATCATGAACGGAAGCGTGCCGAAGAAACGGCTCCGCAAAGATAACAGCGCTTGAAAGAAAATCGGGAGCTTCAGACGCCGTTTTGTGTGAAACTCAGATACTTATTCAGAAAGGAGAAGCAACAAAGGTTAGTCAGTGGAAATCGAACAATCACCGTGACAAATTCTACAATATTCTACCCGTATCTTGTAACTCGATCACTTCAAGAATGTATTAGAATCTGTATGCTGATCATTTTTCCTCGAAGTATTGTTTTAATACGCTTCTGTCGCCAGTTTCGGCTACCGTATTCGCTCAGAGCAATCGGAACTTGGAGTCTTGAACGATTTAGTTAGAGGTCTTACTTTTTCTTTCAAGACTAAAACTGTAACAAATGCTGTAATCTGACATGCGGTGATTGCAGCGAGAATCGTTTACAAGCCTTAGAAGTATGACTAGGTCTGAAGCCCGTGTATAATTTGAAGCAAACCGTTCAAGTTTTCCTTTGATTCTGGGAGAATTTGAGCGGGTTCACATACAAAACAACTCGAGCTCATTAAATATGCATGCCTGAGTCTGGAGCATGCAGTCCAGAGCAAAAACAAATCACACAGGAAGCCTATTTAATTGTACTGCCTATAAATTCAAAATTGGAAAATCAGTGTTCCTTTTTTTCCGTACTACGATGGCCGACCAACTTCAGAATTTGAGTATTAAATTTTGAGAACGTTGCTTGGCAGACTGTATGAATTAATTTGACGTGCCGACCGTGGGAAATACGTACTTCGTCACGCAATCGACTCTTTTTTTAACGCAAAAGTATAACACACACCATACTTTTTCTCCTTCCTTTGCGTGTAGCAATTGACTTCGAAGAAAAGATTGAGTCAACATTTCGGTAAAACAAAGGCTACTCTTGTTGGGAGTACCACTAAGTAGAAGTCCCATCAATGGCAGAGCGAGGGGGTATCTGCGATTATCGTATTTCTAGCAGTTCGTGAAGACCACAGAACTCACGACAGAAGTGCCATAATATTCGGAACAAATTATAAGTTTGTTGCTAATACTCGGCACTTCTCGATTAATAAAAATTTATTATATGGCTCACCAGTCCATGATGGAAATGGAGCAGTCTGATTGGCTCGTTAGCGGTCCGTATTTTCTTGTACGGACCAGGCAGACGGACCGGGCAGATGGACCGCTACGTCACAGTTAATTTGTTTGTCAAAAGTTTCACACACGAGGTTGTGCAGCTCTTTGGTTTCGGTAAAAGGTGTCGGCTAAGTCTGTGCTGAACCAAAGCGGTGCAACGAGAATTTGTAAAGGAGATAAATCCATTTCACAGGGAAAACTTTCAGTTTACAAGCCAAGAAAACAGTTTGGAGAAGAAGATTCGACCTGTATTGCCGGTTTTGTGGCATCGTAAAAGGCAGATTAGCTCGTTCTCTAAAAAATCGGACGGTTTAACGTGAAAGGAAAGCAAAGTGATCGGCCAAAGAATGTGAACAGTCACCGTGAACGGATCTGAGAAGATACAATGTTTGTCGGACACTGTTTTGTAATTGTGGCGCCGCCAGCAGTAGCTGTACTGTAAACACTGCAAGTATGGATTTCACAAGGAATGAAAGTCGTTTTAGTTCAAAATCATCAAAGATTTTACGGAACTGATGTTTATCTTTACGATGATGGACGAATAGTCTACGAGAATTAAGCCGCCGAGAGATCGGTAAGTTTTGATGTTTACGGGAGGCCATTGCGATATTGAATTTCAGCCTTCGGCTTGATTGTTTTCTTTGAATGCCTGTGTGATGATAAATGCATTCGAAAAAATAGAATTACGTTTACTGTTTTGAGCTGCAAAACGCCTGTTTATTTTCAAACAAGGAAAATTTGAAAAGTCGAAAGAAAGCTAAACTTTCACGTTTGTCATTACGGGTTTACTGAGTGACTGTGTCACTGTAGATACGGCTTGCACTTAAAAATAGTATTCAACTAAAATCATACAGTAAATTAGCTGCTTCTTTCTGTCAAGTATTTCGAGTTGAGGAAATTGGAGAGCTACATCACTAGGAATCAATTTTCAATAGTTGAAACGCCGGTTACGTACGCACGCAAACTGGTCAAGTGCTTCTTGGTGCTTTGTCTTATGTTTTGCAGCATAAAACATTGAAGCCATATAATAAATCATTTATTGACCTCGCACTCGGTCCGTACGGGAGAATAATGCTCTCGTTCTCTTTTTACGTGTTTATGAACCTCGCCGCGGCGGCTCGGTCCATAAACACGTAAAAAGAAAACTCGAGCATTATTCTCCCGTACGGACCTCGCGCTCGGTCAATAAGATATATATATACGCAATCTGCATTTTATATTGACTGGCTCTGAGAAAACCATTTTTTTGGTAATGTATTTTTGAACGGTCTAAGGATATAGTAGTGAGAACTAATAGTTTAATCAGCCTTCATCTAAACAAACTATCAAAAGCCAAGTTCTCCATGAGAAACTGAAGAATTTTGCATATGATCCGAGAACTGTCGAAGAGTCCGAATTACAAAATTAGACGGAATATCTCGCTCGTTTGAGTACTAGATGTTTAGCGGGGAGCGAAAGTGTAATCGAGACTAAAAACGGTTGTGTAGAAGGCTAGCTTGGGAGTAAAAGAGTTAAAACCACATAAAAATCAAGAGTTAAGCTTTGGCCCGGACATGGGTCTAAACTACACAGCAACTTTACTTGTACCTTTACTTATTTAATTTAGTAAGCGATGGCTTACCGTGATGCACGAGTTCCGTAAACACGAAGGTAGAAAGCTTTGCAGTCTCTTAAAACGAGTTCATTATCATTTTCACTGACGGCGTAACTGAAAGGTGTACAATCGGCGTTAAAGCTGTCCTGATCACTGGACCGCATCCAGAAACAGACAGTGACGGCCACAAGAGAAGGCATTCCATCAATTAGGACGTAGTCTGTGATACTCTTCTTGGGAAAGCGGAGAGAGAAATCTACAAGGAAAAACCAAAGGGATGGGTTTACTCGACTACCTAGCCATCTAGTTCTAAGGCAGTAATTTACATGAGATTGGTACAAACTCATACTCTGGCACAAACCCTTGATGAGCCGACGCAGTCCAAAAATTTTTTTTTCCAAGTCCTCAATCTATTTTCTTTTTCATGGTATGAAATCAGGCGGGTACTGAATGGTTAGTAGTGAAATATTTCTTTAACCTGTTGTGCAGGCGGACGGTTGAATGACTTGCACCGCTCCCTTGACTCCACTTTTGAAGTCAGACCACTTGAACACGTTCCCCTCCCCTGTGTCGCACGATTTGGACAAAATGAAAATCTCCTGTGCGGTCAGCACGCGATTCCATACGTTGAAGCCACTCATCTCCCAAACGAACGGCTTATCTTTGTCGAAGCCACCTTGGAGTGAGTCTTGCTCTTTTCCAAGTACAAGGATTCCACCTCCAGTGATGTTGTAACCTTGGCGCATGTATACGCCACTATGCTTGGAGGTGCCTTTTTTGTAAATGTTCCATGAGCCATCAGTGTTCTCCCAGGTGAAGCAGATATGGTGCCACAAGCCGTCATTAGCTGATACAGAAATAGAACTGGGGACGGAAAAAAATATATGAAAATTGAATAATTCTTTTTTTTTTAAGCCACTGTGGGTTTGCCTTATCATTATACTTTGCTGCTTGTATTTATTGGTCTCTTGGGAGATCCTTTTCAATCGCTCCCAAGCTCAAAGTGCAGATTATGCTAGAAGAAACTGTGCGAGTTATGAGATATGGTAGTGAGAACTAATAGTTTAATCAGCCTTCATCTAAACAAACTATCAAAAGCCAAGTTCTCCATGAGAAACTGAAAAAGAAAACTCAGTGAAGTTCATCACCCCTACGAGTAGACTCAGTCCCACGCAGCCGTTTTTCTGTCTACTGCGTTTGCGTATGTAGACACTATACTATGATGTGTATAATGTCGTGTAAGTATGAATCGATAAACGGCCGGTTCCGCATTCGGAACCACTGAAAAGCTATTATAAGCAGTTCATGAAGACCACAGAACTCACGACAGAAGTGCGATAATACTCGGAACAAATCGTAAGTTCGTTGCTAATACTCGGCACTTCTTGATTAATAAAAACATAGGTCCGCAAAGCGTACGTGAAGCTATTTGCTAGTTGATGATAGTCTATGATAGGTAGTTCGTGTTACAACGGGGCATGAACTATCATCGAATATTATCACCGTTTGATCGGGGTTTTACACTATGTTCTACTATGCCAGCTACGTACTATGCATGACCAAACACAAATGCACAAACATGACAGTTTATTATATGATTATTTTGAGCTGATCGACATAAAAGGAGGAAAGTATAGCTTGCCAAAATATTTCAAGTCGTTCTGTAAATTTCTGCGGGGTAAGCCAGACTTTGACTCGTTCTAGTAGTTTCGTATTAACGTAACACACTCCAGCCAAACAAACCTGTTTCTCGTGCTCTTCGAACGGTGGTGAAATAGATTCACAGTAAAATTTCCTGTCGACTTTTCAGTCGATTTTTTATTAGCGACAAAACCCGCTAGAGACAATTTTTATAAACAAACAACTCAGACAAACCACAGTCGCTCTGGTCATGAAATCATTTGTCAACAAACATATCATGCGAGGTAAACCAGATTTTGACTCGTTATAATAGTTTCGTAACGTAACACACTCCAGCCGAACAAACCTGTTTCTCGTGCTATTCGAACGGTGGTGAAAAGGATTCACAGTAAAATTTCCTGTCGATTTTTCATTAGTGACAGAATCCGCTCAAGACAATTTTATAAACAAACAACTCAGACATACCACAGTCGATCTGCATTTGCAATTATGGCATGAAATCATGTGTCAGCAAACATATCAGCGAACGCAAAAAAACTCGGAATAAGCTTTTACCTTTGCCAAAACATATGTCATGGTCACATCATACAGCTGTGTTCCTTCTTTTGTGAGCGGAGCGTATATTCGCAAATGTGTCCAGAAATGTCGCTCTAAATGTGAATCTGTGTCGCCTGTTTGCCAGATACTACGGATATGTCAGCCGGGGCCTGAAGGGGGAGCAGATTTCCACATGCAACCAAAGAATCGGCAACGCTCACAGCCGCCATTAAATAATGACTTCTACGTGCGAGAGAGCCAATTATATTTAGAAAACCCCTCCCCGGAGAGGTAATTTAGCTTCTGACATTCTGTCGCAAAGTTATAACATTAGCACGGAAACCCTTCACTGGAAATCTCTCTGTGCATTCTTTGTGTTAAGTAGATAATAAAAGACAAACTTTCTCACAGGACCTGTACCACGGCGGCTTTTATATGGATAACACTTCATGCTCCTCCCCACTCAGTAGTTTTTGCCCCCTAGAGGGGGAGCATTTTAATGACCTAATGAGATGGGCCGAACGGCGATTCAACTATCGCCCAAACGCCGACATAGAAGCTATTTGCATATTGCAAATAGCTTCAAAAATATATGCAATCAGTATTTTATGCTGACTGGTTCTGAGGAAACCATTTTTTTGTTGATGTATTTTTGAACGGTCTAAGGACTTTTATTTTGCATATAAGCCGAGAACTGTCGAAGAGTCCGAATTACAAAAATTAGACGGAATATCTCGCTCGTTTGAGTACTAGATGTTTAGCGGGGAGCGTGAGTGTAATCGAGACTAAAAACGGTTGCGTATAGAAGGCTAGCTTGGGAGTAAAAGAGTTAAAACCACATGAAAATTAAGATTTAATCTTTGGCCCGGACATGGGCCTAAACTACACAGCAACTTTACTTGTATCTTCACTTATTCAATTTAGTAAACGATGGCTTACCCTGATACTTTAGTTCCGCCAAAAAGAAAGTAGAGATTGTGTTTGTGCTTCATGTAAACGTGGAAAACGAGTTCATTATCATTTTCACTGACGGCGTAACTGAAAAGTGTGCGGGACGAAGACAAGCTGTCCTGATCACTGGACCGCATCCAGAAACAGACAGTGGTGGCCACAAGAGAAGGCATTCCCTTAACTTGGACGTAGTCTGTGCTACTCTTTTTGGTAAAGCGGAGAGAGAAGTCTAAAACGAAAAACAAAAGGGATAGGTTTACTTGACTACTTAACTATCTACTTCTAAGGCTGTAATTTACATGAGATTGACCCAATTTATACTAGAGACGTATTACCCATGTAGACGAGTTATTCGTCACACGGTTAACGCATCCTGATATATATCAGAAGACGAATTTTGACGAATAACCTGACGGATTATCTGTCTTAGACAAATTATCTGTCTGGTAGCACGATTATGCGCCAAGAATCGTCCAAAACCTGAATTGTCTCGAACGCGGGATAATTTGTCCCTAGTATAAATTAAACCAGATGGTACGACCTTATACTGGTACAAACCCTTGCTAAACCGACTTTCGACGCAGTCCAAAACTAGTTTTTTCAAAGTACTCTATTCCTTTTTTTTTTTTTTTTTTTTTTTCATAGTATAAAATCAAGCCGGTACTGATTTTAGGCAATAATTGCCGGCCTGCTTGAGCGTCGAAGAGCTAATATATTCTACCAACCGTCTACCAGACTTTCTTGAGTTTTCTAACAACAGAAATATTTTGGCCTATTACAACCAATTTCAGGTTTGTTAAACCTGCAAGGGTAAAATCGATCCAGTGTACTGAACACAACTTCTCGCACCAAGCCCTTTAGTGTGTGTTCATCATAGCGTCCTCCATCACACTCAATAGGAATTACTCAATGGCCGAAGTCCGCATGTTACTTTGTTTAATTGATATTTCATGAAACTAGTCACAAGATCCACGCTAGACATCACTTTTTCAAGACTTTGCTTACGCAATTTATGCATTGATTACCAACCACAAACAAACAAAAAACATGTCAAACAGTATTTACCTCCTGGACGTACAACAACCTTTGTGACAGCAGTAATAACTTGAAGAACGTTGGAGACTTTACAGGTGTAATTTCCTGAATCTTGCATCTGCACTTCGCTGATGCTGAGTTTGCCATATTTCTGTCGGCTTCGTCCTTGGGGCAACTCCAAGCCTGTCCACTCAACTGTCGGTTTAGGTAAACCAGAGGCATTGCATTCAATCGTTAAATTTTCTCCAAGATGCACATAGATGAGTTCTGGGGGTTCTTTGGTGAACTCAAGAGAAACTGCAACAGAAAAGGTTTC
Organism: Plumapathes pennacea; assembly: GCA_964036295.1. NCBI lineage: Eukaryota > Metazoa > Cnidaria > Anthozoa > Antipatharia > Myriopathidae > Plumapathes > Plumapathes pennacea. The sequence continues at coordinate 12,541,016 of OZ038470.1, read as the reverse complement.
TCCGTTTGTGTCTGTGCTATTATCTATATCCAGTTGTTGTCTGTATCCAAAGTTGATTAAAACTAGCATCTTTTATTACGTCATTTGAATTTTGGTTGGAAAAATACGTATTTCAAGCTTGGGAGTGAAAGGCGTAGGAATCCAAATTAATTAACACGTCGTCCAGCTTTCGCACATCAACCTTTATACGTCTTTATCCACGCCAACGCAGTCAGACACCTTTTCTCATAAAGAGTAGTTTTTAGGGTCGAGACAGATTGCCGAGAAAATTGCACAGTGTTACAGGGCCCTTATAGTTTGATCTTACTTCACAAACGCAAACTCTACATCTCCACAAATCCAGTTTTGTACTTACTTTTAAGCGTCTTAAATTCAACTTTATTCGACCATTCTCCAAGCTTCTCAGCCCTGACTAGAACTTTGTAATCAGTATATGGCTCAAGGTTGTTTATCTCGATTAAATTTGTTGACTTTACATTCACAATGAACTCCGTTGAACTCTTGCTCTGGAGTTTGGTGAGCCTGACGACGTAAGATGACCACAGACTGTCGTCAATCGATAGTACGGCCTTCCTCACTTCAATTTCTCCAATCCTTAATATGACTGGTTACAAAGAAACGAAAACACAATGAGTTATGCGACTCGGCCTGTAACAAGACATGCATGCTGTCGTAACATCATAACGTTTCTTGCCACAAAAAAAAACAAAAACAAAAACAAAAACAAAAACAAAAACAAAAAACAAAAAAACAAAAAACAAAAACAAAAAACAAAAAACAAGATCTATGGACCACAAAACAGTTTATACAGACAACTTGCCTCAGAGAAACCTTCTAGAACATGACAGTTTTTATAATTGATTCCCTAGACAAAAAATCTTGATTGTTAATACATACACGCGCACGGTATTAACCGGTTTGACTGTTTTGTGGTTTCGTGTGTGTGTATCGTGTGTTCAATCCCAACAGTTTCCGCGCGTACTGCATGTCCTGCGTTTATTCCGATTTGATTGTATTTGTTTATAAATGTAGTTTTTTCGCGACTTCAGCTCGACATCTGAGTTCACCACCGTGCAATTGCTGCTCCACAGCCAAACTAGGTGACTTTTTTTTTTTTTTTTTTTTTTTTTTTTTTTGCCCGGTTCTGTCGTCAAAGCATTAATTCGCAAACGTCACACCCCACCCTCGCTAGCAAGAAGGTAATTGGCTCCGGCTCCACAGCCACGTGAATCCTCTCCTCTTAAAAGATTACTATGCAGCCTACCCAGTGCTCGGCAGCACGATAAGCAGCATATCAACTGACTGTTACTCGATTTCACAAGTCCCTAGTGCAAATATCACATTTCACTCAGAAGTAATTCAGTAAGTTATACGATTCAACACTAGAAGAAAATCGACTGACACGGCCACACCCACAAAACGCTCTTAATTTATGCAACTTTGCTTTTTATCGAATCGAAGAACTGCCATCTTGATTATGAGCTCTTCGACTGGTTGGATCTCTGGTTAGCTTAGATTAAAATGATTACAATATTTTTCTTTTTGCATCTTCTACAAAGTAGACTACAAAGACTACAAAGTATTTTTGCTAAAGTTCTTCGTAATCACAATACTATAAGATAATTTAAAATGCACAGCCTATCTGTCAAAACAGACTTCTGAGTGCCTTGTAAAAAATAGTGATTAAAGGATTATTTTTGGGGCCGTATGGCTCGTGGGCTAGCTTGCTTTCCATGGTCTTTGTCAAAAAATTCTAAGTTATACAATTTCTATTGATCTAAAAAAAAATTCGCAAGAGTAAATAATTATTATTCTCACGAAGCCCTTTGTCGCTTGCGAAATTAATTTCGAAAAAAGAAATTACCAGTGAAATATAAAGCAACGTTTTTTCTATGTTGTTCGAAGTAAATGAACAATAATGGTCTTGTTAACGTATAATCAAAACACTTTTCCTACATTAGAATGTTTATACCGACTGGTTCTGAGAAACCATCTTTTTAGTTAATGAACTTTTAAGCGTCCTATCTGTCAAAACAGACTTTCTGAGTGCCTTGTAAAAAAGTAGTGATAAAAGGATTATTTTTCCAGACCATGCGGTTCGTGAGCTTGCTTGATTTCCACGGTCTTTGTCAAAAAATTCTAAGTTATATATTTTCCACTGATCTAAAAAATAAATTTACAAGGGTAACTAATCCCCGAACGAAGTGAGGGAAATAATCACGACTCTAATGCATTAATTTGAAGACTCCAAGCCTGTCGCCACCTCGAAATCTAATGTTCGTGTATGGGTGTGTGCGATGCGACCTTTTAGGCCAGGTGCCTAAGGCAATGTCCTAATAAGGCAATTACGTAATCACTGTCGATTATAGATTAACGTCTCCGCCAGTGTTTTTAAGAAAAAAAACTTGAAACAGAATGGTCTCGCGAAGCTTGTCTTCAAAAGGGAAGGGAACAGGCACGGGTAAGGCGAAATCGTGAAACGATCGAACAGCGCCAAATAGTCTAGAGAAAGGACGACAATCACGTGCCGACGAAAAGACTCCACAAAGAGAACAACGCTTGAAAGCAAATCGGGAACTTCAGAAACAAAGGCGGGCCAAGCAGAGAACTCCGCAAAGAGAATCCAATCGCCAGCGAGTATCTTCTCGACGTGCCAATGAATCGTCTGAATAGAATACCCGCAGGCTTCAAGCTCAAAATGGAGCCAACACTCGACGCCGACAACAACGTGCTGCAGTTGTCGAAGAACGTCGCAGACAGAAACAACAATATTTGCATAACCGTGGGTGGGCAAATCCAGAAACTCCTCCATTTCACGAACAAGAGTGGGTACAGGAGGAACTCACTGCCTTTCACCGCTTTGAGGAAAATCTCCGACACTTACACTGCAAGGTATGCAAAGAAACATGGCCGATCACCAACCAAAGTATGTCCGAGCAGAACTACACCTGCACCAGGTGCAAGCGCGACAAAAAGACTTCGTGTCCTCGGCTGACAACGACATGGATCCTGGAACAGTGCCTGCAGAACTACAGGACCTCACCGAAGTAGAGGAAATGTTGATCGCCAGAGCTTTCCCCATCATGTGTGTTTACCGGAAACACGGCGGCCAGCGTGGGTACAAAGGTCATGTCCTCAACTTGCCACAGGATGTTCAGGGATTTCTCACCACTCTTCCAGCCAATGTGAGTGATCTGCCCGTTCTTATCATCAGGAAGCAAGGGGCAGGTAAGAATTGAAAACTATTCTGTATGGCTTTTATGGTTGTTGTATTTATATTTTTGATTCTGTGTATTGATGGCCAAATTGGCAAAATTATGCATTAATTGCAACACGGCATTTCTTTGTAATTGTTTATTTACAACGAAGAACAGCTGAACAAACATACATGGTGATATTTTGTTCCTGAATGTTCCAAAAAATTTTGAATCTGAACTCATGTTTATCAGACCACTGAATGTGTTTTGTTATTATTTGCTGCATTTTCATACACAAGGATCGAAGAGAACACAATACTGTATACATGTGTTTGTACTTTGATTTACCATTGCAAAAGCTGTAGTTTGTGTTATTTAGAATATTTGCCAATTTTTACTACAGTATCAGTGCCTAATTAATTTACAGTGATTTATGATCTATGCAGTGAAGTTTCTTTAGTTGTCCATATGATGATGTGCATTTGTTTTTATGCCATGTACACTTGATATTACGCTCGGGGATAACCAAAAACATTTATAGCAGTGTTTTGAGGAAAAAATTGGCCTCTATTACCAGGACAACAAGTATTTATTTACAGTGCACCAGTTCCTTTGCAGCATCCTTCCAAGATTTATGTCAATTGTGGATGAATAGTACAGGTTAGCTATGAAAGTGCATTGTATTGTGTACATCATGTGAATTATCTTATTAATCCACTTAAAACTTGGTGCCTTTTCTGATTTTTGTAGGAGCAAAGAAAGAGGTTCCTTGGCTAAACTTACACTTTGGTCCAAATGGAAGTTCAATTTCTATGTTGTTTATAGGTAAGTACTGTATGATAAATTTGCAACAATATGTGACCAAAGACAAAAACCTGAACATGTGTTTTCATCTCCAAAGATCATGCTAAAGGAAATGTTAAATTGAAGGAATCATGCTGAGAAGTCAACTCCTGTGCTGTTAAGGGATCCTCATATACCAAGTCACTGACATCATGAAAGTGTAAGATTGTCAGGAGCCAAAAATGAACTCAATGCTGACATGTACGGCCCGATTGTCTGGTCCAACAAGAATGCCAAAGGAAAATGTTCTCAAAACCATTGGCCTGTATATTCTGTATATTCTGTTGAGTACGCCACAAAAAAGTTTCGGTATATTTGTATGTTTTCTTAAAATTTGGAATGGTACTGTATTGTGCTCAAGTGGATGACATGCTCAGAGCCAAGTATTTTTTTTCTATGTGTACCTTTTTGACTCAAGGTTTTGTTATTTACTTATTTGTTAGAGGGTCGTTTGCTTTTTATGAAGGAAAACTTCAGTACAGTTATGTAATATAAGTGGCAACAACATGTGAGTAAGGCCAGCACCAAGGTAGACAGTAACCAATGTTGTAACAACAAGTTTAAACCCTTTCACACCTAAGAGTGATCAAATTCAATTTTCTCCTTCAGTTGAAAGTGTACTATATTGTACAGTATAGAGAATATATAGCTTTTTGTACCTTTTTGGTTAAGTGAATGCTGACTAAACTGTCATTTCTCACTACATAATTTATTTTATATAATGTATTTTGAAAAAGCTGAGAGATTCTGCATTTAGGCTTGGGAGTGAAAGGGCTGTTTACCTGTATTAAGTTCATGATAGTTATTATTCCCTTATCCTCCAAGGGATTGTGCTCCTGCATGCTTTTGGTTGGAGACCACGTTCCTACTTTTTCCTAGAAGGTTTTGGGTTTTCGTACCGGGCAGGAGCACTTGATGAAGCTTATATAATGCAAAAATATGATAAAAAGGGCACACAATGAATAGTGTGCTGTATGATGATGATGACAATGAAATTAAGGATAAAAAGAATTGATGCTGATATATATGTTGTTTTCTTATTGGGTCAGAGCTGATCCATTATAGAGTGGTAAAGTGATTAATCACAAGAATGATTTTTTGAAATTTGAAATTTGTTTTCTAAATGTTGGGGTAAAAATAAGCTAATTTCCACTGGTTTGCCGTGGTTTGTTGTGGACTCACTCGGAAATTCGGTGAGAAAATGGGTGGCGTAACGCAAGAGAGGCCAGGCGGGGTGGGGTTTGCGAAATTTGAATATATTTTTCTGTGCAAAATTAGTAAACCACTAGGGACACAAAGTTCAGACAAAGTTCAGACCACTCTTTTTCTCTTTTTCTTTCAGCACTTGGTATAGTACAAGTAGTAAAACGTTATTTTAACACGCTTGCTCCGTCAACTACAACAAGCTGGTTACGTCAAAGGCCGTATAAAATCCTATAGACACATTACTTCTTTGTTTATTTTTTTGCATCGAAACTTCTAATATATGCTAGTGCAGGACGGAGTGAGGGGGTATCTGCGATTATCGTATTTCTAGTATATTCTCACAAAGCCCTTTGTCGCTTGCGAAATAAATTTCAAAAAAATAATTACCAGATGTCTGTTAGTATGTTATTCGAAGTAAATATACAACAATGGTACTGTCAACGTATAATCAAACGTTTAACCAAAGTTCTTGGTAAATGTACAGTACTGTGCAAAAGTAATGGCAGCGAAATTCGACGAATTTCGTTCTTTATTCTCGCGAAATTTCGTCGAAATTTTGCAAATCGAAACGAAATTTCGCAATTCCAAACGAAATCTCGAACGAAATTTTGCAAGGTCAAATGAAATTTCGCAAATCCAAACGAAATTTCGCAAGTCCAAACGAAATTTCGAACGAAATTTCGCAAGGTCAAACGAAATTTCGCAAATCCAAACGAAATTTCGAAAGAAATCATTTCAGACCCGCTCGAAAATTCGACAAAGGCTTCGCAAGGTCATTAAGGTATCAGGATACCCTTGTGAACGACATGCGTTCAAACCCATTTTTCGCGCTAGCGTTTCATTTAACTAATAATAAAGTATATATTTTCTGAAAGCTCAACAATCATAGATTTAGGGTAAAGCTTTATATTTTTTGAATTTGCTAAAGAAAGAAAATTATCAGCTTCCGAGTGAATTTTGACCTTGCCTCATTCAAAAAGCCTAATGTCACTCAGATTTTACCCGATTTGATTGTTTATTGTTTCAGCCTAATGTTGACACAATGAAGAAAAAGAAAAAGAAAAAAGGTGTCTCCGAATTTTGATATCTTGTCCATATACAAAGTTATTGACTTTTAAAGTTGGCCGATCATATTTCTAGCTACGCGCAAGACAAAAGCGGACATATCTTCCGAACAAAAAAAAAGGATTAAAATCGGAGACACCTTTTTGTAGCTTTGATATTGATTCACATATTTGCCAAGTTTCAAGCCAATCGATTAAAATCCATTGAAATGCAGGTTCCCGAAAGAAACCCTTTTCCGCGTTTTGAAAACACCGAGAAAAACACATTTAAAGATTCTGACCAGGGAGCCGGAAACCTGTTTACATAATCGCCTCATCTGTCAGCAATCTGTCAAAACACCGCAGTTAGTGCTTTCGCATAGAGGCTTTCCAGGCATCTTGTCGGTAATTGAAACACGCAGCACAAAAGACCGCCGTGTATAACTACGGACATCAACGCTTCGTTCGGGTAAGTTTCGCAACATCTATTTTCGCTTCACAGTTGCACTCACCACTCAACACCAATTCAACCTTTTGCAGCCACAGTTGAAATTCGGAATGAGTTCAAGCAAACGACAAACTCGTTCTAAACGTAAAAAAGCGTTCACAAAGGCATACAGGGAAATATTTCTTACGGCATTTCGATATTCTTGCAGATCTGCTGTTAGTCATGCATTATCCGTCGCGCGGCTAAAATTTGTACTTTATTGTTTTGCATGACTGACGCGCAAGCCGCATGCTGTGCAGTTAAGCCTGGTTTCCATATAATTGTCTCTGACGTAAAGCCTGGTTTCCATATAATCGTCTCTGACATAAGGATCGTCTCTGTCTCAGAATTTTTTGTCAAGCGATCGGGACGATTATATGGAAAAACTCTTGCGATTGTTTCAAACGATCCTTATGTCAGAAGCGACTCGATCGTCCCGATAGAACCATGTTCTATCCTTGCGTCGGAGACGACCGGAAATGCAGAGACGATCCTTACGTCAGAGACGATTATATGGAAACCAGGCTTAAGGATTGTCTCTGTCGCAGATTTTTTTGTCAAGCGATCGGGACGATTATATGGAAACACGCTTGCGATTGTTTCAAACGATCCTTATGTCAGAAGCGACTCGATCGTCCCGATAGAACCATGTTCTATCCTTGCGTTGGAGACGACCGGAAATGCAGAGACGATCCTTACGTCAGAGACGATTATATGGAAACCAGGCTTAACGGGAGATACAACGATCTGTTGACAGGTAGCTTCCGGCGAGAAAGAGAAATATAAAATCCTTTCGTTAATATCTCGAGGAAAAAAATAGGTATCCAAATTTTGTTTTCAGAAATACAAGGTAAAACATGTAATAATTTCGTTAAGCCAAAAAAATTTTTTCGAATCTGGCAAAGTCCGGAGGGTATCCTGATACCTTAAATCGAAATTTCGAAGACTGATCACAGAAGGTCGGAAAAGTCCGAACAAGTTCGCACGCTCGTTTCGCACGAGAAAGTCATTCGTATGCATGTGTGGGGAAATATGAACTGCCTACTCCGAAGAGGGATCGTAAAGCGTAAACCGTATCGTTTTGTTGTTGTTGTTGTTTCGGAGCTTTGTCATTGCTGTTCTGTAATCTAGCCGGGAAACCGAGAACTGCGTGCAAACCATGCATTTCGGCGCCGCGAACTTTAATACAATGAGACACGAGTCATTCGACTACTTGCACTTTTTATTACAAACTATGAACGTGGGTTACAGTAGGACGTGATAGAATCCGCTAGCGGATAGAAGACTGCCCTTTTAGCCAGAGTCATTGACGGATCGAACCGCTTACTGTGATTTCAAATCGGGATCCAAACCACTAATTAAACGTTTTCAACGCTTCACTATAAAGAATTGAATTGAAGTTTTTTTTTTTTTTAACCGCCTATTGTTATAAAGTCGTTTACACTTCGAATGGAACGAAGCCTTCCGTTTACACACTAATTAAACGCTTTCAACGCTTCACTATAACGAATTGAATTGAAATGAAGTTTTCTTTAAACCGCCCATTGTTATAAAGGCGTTTACACTTCGAATGGATCGAAGCCTTCCGTTTATCGTTTCAATGGTTATCGTTTATCTTCTTTGGGATTTTAAGCCCTCAAACAAGTGTTTGTTTCAAGTCCATTGAGAAAGCATCGATGTCCTCAAGGAAATTTCGCTCGAAATTCCGTGCGATATTTCGTCGACAAGAGCGAAATTTCGATGTCCTCAACGAAATTTCGCTCAAAATTTTGCCGGCAAGAGCGAAATTTCGATGTCCTCAACGAAATTTTGCTCGAAATTTTGCCGACAAGAGCGAAATTTTGTTCTTCTTAACAAAATCTCGTTCGAAATTTCGCTCTGCAAACAATAGGCGCTTCGAAATTTCGTCCAATTTTCACTTCTTACGAAATTTCGCTCTTTTTCGCCGAAATTCGTCGAATTTCGATGCCATTACCTTTGCACAATACTGTATTTTTAAACAAAATTGTGTGGCATTCTGTAAAAAATTGAAAGGTTCAGCAAGACTGCGAGCTATCAATAAAGCATAGCAATGAATCTTTGATAAAACACGTTAAAATATTGTTAACACAAATGCTTAGTGAGTTTTTCTTGGCAGTGTTAAGACTTCAAGCTAATACTTATAGCAATAAAGCCCAAACATTTTCAAAACCTTCACAGGGAAGCAGTAGAAGAAAAGACCAGATAATTAGAAACTGAAATTGGCGCTAGCTATGTTAGAAAGCGCACGTTTTTAAATGGTTGAAACAAATACTTACTGAGTTTTTCTTGGCAGTGTTTGCCCCCAAAGTCTTTTGGGCAGGTACACTTGTACTGCTCGTCGTCATCAGTTGGGCTGCATGTTCCTCCATTTTCGCACGGCTCTTGAAGCACTTTGCAAACGTCCTTTGGGTCATAACAAACGGCTGTTATGCCGACGATGGTGCGTTTATGGTCAGAGGCTTTGATGGCTGGCACCACAATAAAAGCGATGCACAAAACTGAAACATTAAGCAACTTCATTTCTTCGAACAACACTTGTCGTCCAACACTTTCGAAATGCAACAGAGAATCCCATCTGTTCGAAGAAATGACATCATAGTTGCCATCGTAACATCACGCGATCTGACAATGTGTACGTGCATTTATTTAACAATTATAACATAGTCACGATACAAGCCGCGCGCTGATTGGTCGAAAACCGTGGTTTGCCAGAGTATAAACCACACCCGTGGTTTGTAAGTTATAAACCACGCTTACGTCATCCTCTGGGAAAAAAAAAGAAATGGAAAAATGGAGTCACCAATGCCCAACTTCGAGATAAAATTTGGCTTTAAGTGAAGACACCGGCTAGTACAGTTCACCGTGAATCGGTAAAGAACGTGACCTCATCAAAAAGCACTTCAACAGTTTGGAGAGGGAAAATCTTTGTCGAAGAACGGCAAGTTTCTTGTCAGCGTCGTGGGAAGCGACTCGGTTTAAGCACTCTCCCTAAGTACAGCATATTTGGGAGTCACAATTACATCAGTGGGTTGTTTGAATGAAGTTGAATACTTCAACAAGGAAGGAGGAAGCAAATCATTCAGTTGAAGAAGATCAGCCGTGAGCATTCAAGAAGTGGGGAAAAACGCTCGCCTTCGGCTCGCGTTTATGGCGCTTGATTGAGGTCAAAATTAGAATCAATAAATTCATCGACTTTTAAATTCGTCTCATCTCAAATTCATTGAACATCCAAAATTCATCAACACTCAGATCGATGGAAACGTGAATTCTTCACCAAACAGTCAAATTCATCGAACAGTCAAATTCATCAAACACTCAAATTCACCAAACACTCAAATTCATCAAACAGTCAAATTCATCGAACAGTCAAATTCATCAAACAGTCAAATTCATCGAACACTCAAATTCATCATACAGTCAAATTCATCAAACAGTCAAATTCATCGAACACTCAAATTCATCAAACAGTCAAATTCATCGAACACTCAAATTCATCAAACAGTCAAACAGCCCCATTGAACAGCTGAAAACAGCCTGTCCCAGTTCCCCGTGGTTCAATCTTTCGCACGTGTGCGAGGCAACAGCAATGGCGGATTATCCTGAAATTTTGAGACAATGTGCAGAAAGATTAATTTCTACAGCAGATCGCCCGAGCACGCTTCTTTACCGTGCTTTGAGATACTCCCAGTGCTTCAGCAATATCTCGTAGGCTGAAGTCATAATCAAAAAATACTCCAGCTACTCTCTGGGTATTTCAAAGCGTGGCCGTCCAACGCAACCATTGCTTCCTTCTGCTGTAAGCAAATTTGGAAGGCTCTCTTGCTCGACTTGACTCAACAATGACGTTACGATTACGAGAGATTGATGAACTTCTTCCGTTATGTTGTCTACTCCTCCAAGACGCAGCAAGCCTGAAAATCACATAGTCCATTTATGCTTCAGCGCTGGCATCATGTTCTATTTTCCTCGACAAGTCAAGCAACGATAGTCTCAGACTGCGAAAAAAACAACGCCTTTCTGCCTCGTCTGCCATTGATGTTTGACCGCGGGAACTCTGGGACGGTTTTTTTTTTATGAATTGGGCTGTTCGATGAATTTGACTGTTCGATGAATTTGAATGTTCGATGAATTTGAGTGTTCGATGAATTTGAGTGTTTGATGAATTTGAGTGTTTGATGAATTTGAGTGTTCGATGAATTTGACTGTTTGATGAATTTGAGTGTTCGATGAATTTGACTGTTTGATGAATTTGACTGTATGATGAATTTGAGTGTTCGATGAATTTGACTGTTTGATGAATTTGAGTGTTTGATGAATTTGAGTGTTCGATGAATTTGACTGTTTGATGAATTTGAGTGTTCGATGAATTTGACTGTTTGATGAATTTGACTGTATGATGAATTTGAGTGTTCGATGAATTTGACTGTTTGATGAATTTGAGTGTTCGATGAATTTGACTGTTTGATGAATTTGAGTGTTTGATGAATTTGAGTGTTCGATGAATTTGACTGTTTGATGAATTTGAGTGTTCGATGAATTTGACTGTTTGATGAATTTGACTGTATGATGAATTTGAGTGTTCGATGAATTTGACTGTTTGATGAATTTGAGTGTTCGATGAATTTGACTGTTTGATGAATTTGAGTGTTTGGTGAATTTGACTGTTCGATGAATTTGACTGTTTGGTGAAGAATTCACGTTTCCATCGATCTGAGTGTTGATGAATTTTGGATGTTCAATGAATTTGAGATGAGACGAATTTAAAAGTCGATGAATTTATTGATTCTAATTTTGACCTCAATCAAGCGCCATAGGTATGTGCATAAAATGCAAATTTGAAGGGAATCAACAAATGCTCCAACGGCCGACTCGAAAATTGTGTGAATGAAAACTTACCGATTTCTTGACTCTACCTCGTAGTACAATCATTTGAAGTCCGTCCGAAAATTCTTCAATCATTTTTTCAGGCACATCGTCGGAAATTCTTTCTCTTGCATCACTACAAACACGTCTGTTCGTATGTCTTCGCCGTTCATGTTTAGTGATTGCTCACGGCTGATCTTCTTCAACTGAATGATTTGCTCTCTCCTTCCTTGTTGAAGCATTCAACTTCATTCAAACAAACCACTGATGTAATTGTGACTCCCAAATATGCTGTACTTAGGGAGAGTGCTTAAACCGAGTCGCTTCCCACGACGCTGACAAGAAACTTGCCGTTCTTCGACATAGATTTTCCCTCTCCAAACTGTTGAAGTGCTTTTTGATGAGGTCACGTTCTTTACCGATTCACGGTGAACCGTACTAGCCGGTCTTCACTTAAGGTGGCTCCATAGGGTATTTCCCTGCACTTCCTTGTATTTAGTTTATGACACCAAAACTGTCATATTTTCATTTCATTATATTCTTTCTTGATCAAATTTGCAGAGTAGATGTTTCGAAAGGTCTGTTGCGTATACGTCTTACTTTTGTCACTCTAGTGTGGTTTCTATGGAAACAATACGTCCTTGAAATAAAGGTCTTCTACCCCGTTTTCAAACTTTCTGCTCTATTTTCTCGAGTTTTCTTCGGTGAATTTTTCTGAAACTTTCAGTATGTTTAGAAATATGTATAAGGTAAACATAACTGTGAAAAAAAGTTGGGGTTAGAGGAGCGGATTCCGAGCTAATTGGCAATTTATGTTTTTTGCAAATAAAAAAAATTCTGCTCCATAAATTTCCATTAAAATCAAATATTACAAAACCGGATATAATCTTCGTTTGCCTGCAAAATTTAAGACAGATTCACCGAAGGAAACTCGAGAAAAATGCAAAGAAAAACTTGATATTTTACGTGCGTATTGCGCCATCAAATGCAAAATAATGACTCGACAAGATCGACAAGTGCGCACGCGTTAGCCGTAATGTGTGCATGTAAACACGAGGAGAAAGCGGCGATCGCACGCCTGCAAGTACAGCAAGTTTTCTTGGTGCGAAGCTGAAAGGAAACACCATGCAATTCCTGAATTTGTCTTGAGAAGCTCGTACTGGATATGTCAGCCACGAATTATGCTGTGCGAACTACTGTTAGCGAAGTCTCGAACAATTTGAGGGTGATAGCTGTTCAACAACTCAATCCTTTTCAATACAAAGCCGTGAAGACAGTTCGAAAGTCGTCAGTTCAAGCCGTCGAATGCTAGTCCACTAGCTCCCAACAAGTTTGTTGGCAGTTGTGTCCCATCAAGTTCATTCATACTTATTCAGTACAGTTCGTGAATGTTTAGTTTTGCGACTGCTCACCTGAGACAATATGCCACAGACTGACACACGGGATCAAACTCTGCAGGTTAGTAGGATTTGCAAAGCTTCATAACAACGCCAATAATTTCTGTCTAAGTTTGCTTACTTCCAAGAATTGCTGTCAGTGTTGTGACTAGGCCGAATGTACTGGTTTGTCTATTGCAACTGATGATTGCCGAAATGACCGTTCGAGCCGCGTTTGTGACGGCTGTTCATTTCAAAGTCAAACAGAATAAAATCTGAATTGTAGAACTTCTTCATCGTTGTGTTGCTTGTTTAGTTATTGGCCTGACAGGATGTGCAGAAACAATACTTTCAAACTAATTCAGTAGAGTTATAATTCGAAAGGTAAAGTTATAAAGATCGGCGATCAAGTAAAGCCGGCGTGTACATTGAAAGGCTTTCAAGTTTGCTTTCTTCGTGACTCGAAGAACCGTGCACGCATCGTAAACTGTTTTTACTCCGAGATTTTAGGATTTCCTGTTAAATTCAGATTTCCTCCAGAGAATTACGAAAGTCGGGTTTTTATTTCATTGCGATTTTGGTGCCCACGCGAAATTGCGTCTGAAAACCCTATGAAGCCACCTTAAAGCCAAATTTTATCTCGAAGTTGGGCATTGGTGACTCCATGCATTCTCGCATTATTTTCTCTTTTTTGCCAGAGGATGACGTAAGCGTGGTTTATAACTTATAAACCACGGGTAAGTGTGGTTTATTATATGACTGTGACGTAGTTTTACCATATAAGGTCGCAACAGAGTGCCGGTACGGGAGCGTATTACACACTTCAAATCCGTATTACACTGTAGGAAACCGGTTTGACCGGTTTAGACGCGCGCGTATAACAAATGAATCAAAGATTTTTCTGAGTGCAAGGTAAAACGGTGCAACGAAAGTCTATGACTTTTCAAATACAAGACCCTTCCATCGAAAGAAACTGTTACTGGATAATTTTTCAAGGAAGAGAAAGCACAGTTCAGTTGGTGGAAAGCGAACAATCGCCATGGACAAACGGCAGTTCTGACTCCGTAAAGTTTTCCGCACGATGCCGTCACTGTAAACACTGCAAAATAATTTTCGCCCTGTACGAACACTGTTTTGAGTGGTTCCTTTGCTGGAAGGGGTCTTAAACTTTCTACAACCAGACAGGAAATCGGTGAGTTGTTAATAATCTAACTTGACAACGTGTCGGCGGTAAAAATCCTAGTTGTGTTATGAAAGTTTCAGATTCTTCAACGTACACATTCGCTGGCTCTGTTCTTGTGTTTATTCCTTAACTACTCCGAGAAAATAAAAATCCTGTTTTGAGTACAAAGCTGCTTACTATTGAAGAACAAAAATGGTTAAAAGTTTAAGCGAAGTGATCGATTTCAACCGCTCGAAGCACGTTTGTTCGCTGAATATTTATTCTGTCGAAGCAAGCATTTTCGTCTCCAGCGCATTTATCTCAGCACATTTAATCTGAATTGAACTTCGATCATTTGGTGGCATAACTTCTTTAATTTTCTCTGTCAAGATTTTTAAATCGATGACCGGATTGGAAGCTGTAAGTGAATCTTTGTGTAAATGAGTGTTCGTAAATTTTGCCTGGGATTGAATGAAAACAGTTTTGCTCGAAGTCTCTGTTTTATGTTTGCTGAAATATATTTTATATAAAGGTAAAACTACGTCACAGTCATATAATAAATCCCTCATTCGATGGTTTAGCGCGTAATACGGGCCGGCATTTTACTCGTTACTCGCATTTTTCCTCTCCCCGCGGCGGGGCTCGGAAAAATTCGAGCAACTCGTAAAATACCGGCCCGTATTACGCGCTAAACCATCGAATAAGATGTATTTATACTCTGGCAAACCACGGTTTTCGACCAATCAGCGCGCGGCTTGTATCGTGACTATGTTATAAATAACTATATTTGTCTCTTTGTTAATTTAGTTATTTGCTGTCCATCCTAGGGGTGGGGGATTTTTTGTATTCTTTTTTTTTTTTTTTTTTTTTTTAAGTGCGGGCCCTCCCTTGGTCTCAGTAAAAAGAAGTGTGATCTTCCCCTTATTTCCGCTATATTTATTTCCGGTCCTCTTTTGACCGGCAGTTTCATTACTTTGTCCACAAATCAATTTATTATCCTGCTTGCAATTCGTATCTACTCGAAATAGGGAAAGATCACGAGGAATTCAACGAAGAAACTGCGCTCGTAGTGACAGCGAGGAATTTGAAAGAGACTTCCATCTGCTGGTGTTTCTTGTGCCAGCACTGTGGTCCGGAGGGGGGAGGGATAATTCATATAATAGGCTATACGGTGAGGCTCCACCCGAAAGGGGTTCATTAACAAGCCTCAGCTACAAAAAAGGTGTTAAGAAATGAAGTCTTTTGGAAATTTAAAGGGTCGGTAAGAATGGCTGGATAAAATAAAATCGTATTGTTATTTTATAGAGTTCTTTTTTGCCCTTTTGCTGTTCAGAGGTATAAAGAGGGAGAACGGTTGTACTAAAGATATATAAAATGGTCACTATTTCGACCCCAGGAAGGTATTTTAAAGCGCATGATCCCCACATCATCGTTGCTTTCCAACTCAAACAAATAGATTTGACCCTCCTAATCACTTCAGAATTTTACTAATGGCCCTCCTCTCTGTAGCGCCAGCCTACCCATTCCAATAAAAAAAGGTCACCTTCCTATACGGAGTTAGGTTCTTTACATCTAAATTACTTGAGCTTCCTCGTGCCAGTGGTCATAGGTTCAAATTCCTGCGCCTGCGGTTTCAAAAGAAACCGAAGGAAATAATTTGAAACTTCCAGCTCAATATAGTTAGCAATACTAGGACCTATTTATACTGTGCCACGGCGGTTTTACCATAGAAAATTTTAGTTCAAATATAATGCTTCTTGTGTATTTTTTTTCCAGAAATATTAATTAATGAGAAAGTAGTAGTAGGGTGCCAACACGTACAAAAACCAACCCTCTTAAAAATAATTGGGTTTCAGTCTGTGATAAATAATGTTCCTTTGTTTACATATCGAAATATGTAGAATATCGAAGGCTGGTTAAAAAAAAAAAGATTAAACTGGTACTCCCTTGATAAAGTTTAAAAGTAAGGGGATACGCTGTGTCCGCTCCATGGCAGCTCTGGTACAACTACTGTAGTTCTAATCCCCTGTCATAATTTGCAGTATTATTTTATACTGGATTATAGCCATTGGCTGAATAACAGAACGCCGACGACCGAACTCGGCGAAACCTTCACAAAATCTGAGGGCCTTTAGGGCCACTCTGTGAATTGCAATCCAAGGCCGAAAGAACTCAAGAAACCAGTCCATCGTCCAATCGAGTGACTGGTCTATAAATGAGAGAGGAACAGGCCTTAAGTGCATTCGAGATGAATCAGCATTTTTCAACACCTGTGCAAGGCAGTTCCCTCCGAGATAAGCTTGATCTTGAGTTTGAAGCTTGTGATAAAGACATGTCTGTGAACAAAGAGGCTAGTTCAGCAGAGATAGAGGGGAGTCTTTTAATAAGGACTGATAGAGGATTGATAGTTAGCTTAGTCATATAATAAGCAACACCTCTCTTATTGGGTAATCTTTATTTCCCAATAGTTCTCTACACATATAGTATTTAGGTACAACATTGCATCTTTGATTTGACCCTGTTTTGGCTGCAATTATTGTTTTTATGTAGTATCTATTTACTCGGCAACTATCCTATTCTAAGGTTTTTCTACGACTGTCAAGTGCTGTCAAAAGTAAAATCAATTCAATTCAGAGAGCTCGACACCCTTTAGTATTTCACAAACACACAACGCTGCAGTTATTAGTGAAATATTTTTTTTAACCTGTTGTGCAGGCGGACGGTTGAATGACCTGTGCCGCTCCCTTGACTCCACTTTTGAAGTCAGACCACTTGAACACGTTCCCCTCCCCTGTGTCGCACGATTTGGACAAGTTGAAAATCTCCTGTGCGGTCAGCACGCGATTCCATACGTTGACGCCACTCATCTCCCCAACAAACGATTGATCTTCGTCAAATTTCCCTCCCCGTTTGTCTTGATCTTGTCCAAGTACAAGGATTCCACCTCCAGTGATATTGTAACCTTTTTTAAGGTTGTTTTCACTTCTCCTGAGGGTGCCATCTTTGTAGATCTTCCATGAGCCGTCGGTGTTCTTCCAAGTGAAGCAGATATGGTGCCACAAGCCATCATTAGCTGATACAGAAGTAGGACTGGGGCCGAGAAAAAGTAATGAAGTGAATTTGTCAATTGAAAAAAGAAGTCAGTACGGGTTTGTCTTATCACTATATACTTTGCCGCTTTGTATTTATTGGCTTCTTGGGAGACCAATTTCAATCACTCCCGAGCGCAAAATGCAGACTATACCAGAAGAAAATGTGCGAGTTATAACATACACTAGTGAGAACTGATATTTAATCAGCCTTTATCTAAACAAAGTATCAAAAGCCAAGTTCTCCATGAGAAACTGAAGGAGAAAATTAAAGTTGATCACCCGTACGAGTACCCTCCTACGCTACCGTTTTTCTATCTACTGCGATTGCGTATGTAGGCACTATGTTGTGTATGACACTATATTGTGTATAATGACCTGTAAGTAAGAATCGATAAACGGCCGGTTGCAGATTCGGAACTAATAAAAAGCTATTATATACAGTTCGTGAAAACCACACAACGTATTCACGACAGAGATGCGGTAATATTCGGAACAAATCAAAAGTTCGTTGCTAATACTCGGGACTTCTCAATTAATAGAAGAAACATGCAATCTGCATTATATACCGACAGTTCTGCGAAGATAATTTTATACGTTAATGTATTCTTAAACGTTTTAAGGACTTTTTGCATATGAGACAAGAACCATCGAAGAGGTCAGTCCGAATTACAAAGATTAGACTGAATATGCCGCTCATTTAATTTGAGCACTAGACGTTTAGCGGTGAGCGCGAGAGGAACCGAGACTACTACTGGCTGCGTAGAAGGCTAGCTTGGGAGTGAAAAGGTTAAAACCACATGAAAATTAAGAATTATTTAGCAATTTTACTTGTAATTTCACTTATTCAATTTAGTTAGTGATGGCTTACCCTGATTTCCCATCTTTGCCAACAACAAGGTCAAAGTTCTTGTAGTTAATAATGAGGAGTTCATTATCATTTCTATCTTCACTAATGGCGTAACTAAAGGGTGTACCGTTGTTGTCCTGATCAATGGACCGCATCCAGAAACATCCAGTGACGGCAGCAAGAGAAGGCATTCCCTTAATTAATACGTAGTCTGTGATACTCTTCTTGGGAAAGAGGAGAGAGAAGTCTACAATGAAAAACCAAAACGAGACATTTACTCGACTACTTAGCCCTCTACTAACGCAGAAATTTTTCATCAGATTGGTGCAAATTCAAACTTGTAGAACTCACTTGATGAATCGGCTTTTCTCAGCGCCGACGCAATCCATAAACTATAGTTCTTCGAAGTACTAGTCAGTTTTGTATGATACATGTCAGACCGGTATACTGAGTTTGGACAACAATTACCAGACTGCTTGACTACTGAAGCATTGAACTAATCATTACATTATACCAACCGTCTACTGGACAATCTTGAGTTTCCTCATAACAAATATAAATTGGTCTACTACAACGACTTTTTCTTTGTTAAAATATCAAAGATAAAATCAATCCAGTGTAGAGAACACAACTTCACCCACCGTGCCCTTTAGTGCGGGTTCATAAACACTACAGGGCTTAGGGACTCAAATTCTCGTGATACGTGCAGGGTCTTCCATCACACTCAGTGGTCTATAGAAGTCTGCATTTTAGCTTACTTTATTTAATCGATATTTCAGGAAACTAGTCACAGAATCCACGCTACACATTCAGTTTTCCACGATTTTGTTTGCGTAAGATATGTATTCATTAACAACCCGAAAAAATACTAGCTTCCCTTGCGAAATAAATTGATATTTCACAAACACCACAGTACAAAAACACATAATATTGTCGCTAGTAATTGACTAGTTTGTAAGTGGTTAGTCTGACTTTCGACGCAGTTCAAAAACTGATGTTTCCAAGTCCTCGATTCTTTTTTTTTTTTTTTTTTTTCTTCACGGTACAAAATCAGGCCGGTACAGAGTTTGGGCAATAAATGCCGGACTGTTCGAGCATTGAAGAATTGATATATTCTACCAACCGTCTACCGGATTTTCTTGAGTTTCTAACAACAAAAATATTTTGGCCTGTCATAAAAAATATTTGTTTGTTAAAAATCTACAAGGGTACAATCGATCCAGTGTAGGACACAACTTCTCCCACCACACCCTTTAGTACGGGTTCATAAACACTACAGCGCAGGATCACATACGGAAGTTTCAAACTCTCATACTACGTACAGTGTCCTCCATCACACTCAATTGGAATTATTCAATGGCGTAGAAGTCAGCATACTTTATTTAATCGATATTTCAAGAAACTAGTCACAGGATCCACGCTACACATTCAATTTTCCAAAACTTTGCTTGCGCAATTTGCACATCATTCTGTCTAACAACCACGAAAAACAAGCTAACACATCAACCAATATTTACCTTGTGGACCGCGTAGTACAACAATCTTTGTAACAGCAGTAATTTCCTCAAGATTGCTGGAGACTTTACAGGTGTAATTTCCTGAATCTTGCATCAGCAGTTCGCTTATGATGAGTTTGCCATCTTTCTGTCGGCTTCGTCCTTGGGGCAACTGCAAGCCTGTCCACTCAACAACTGTCGGTTCAGGTAAACCAGAAGCATTGCATTCAATCGTTAAATTTTTGCCAAGTTCCTCATAAATGATCTCTGGGGGTTCTTTGGTGAACTCAAGAGAAACTGCAACAGGAAAGATTTCTTCGTTTGTGTCTGTGCCATTATCTGCATCTAGTCGTTTAGAGTCGAAGCCTCACGGACTATTTGGCTCAATACTTCGCTTCCAAGAGTGTATTATCGCTGACTTTCTCATTCAGTTTTCTTGCCAGAAATATATCATACAGCAAGGAGAACTTAAGTTTTGATACCTTGCTCAGATGAAAGTTGATTAAAACTAGCATTTCTTTTACTACATCACTCCCATTTTGGTTGGGGGACGTAATTATTTAACACGACGCCCAGCTTTCACTCTACACCTCCACACATCCAGTTTTGTACTCACTTTTACGCGTCTTAAATGGAACTTCATTCGACCATTCTCCAAGCTTCTCAGCCCTGATTTGAACCGTGTAATCAGTATATGGCTCAAGGTTGTCTATCTCAATTAAATTTCTCGACTTTACATTCACAATGAACTCCGTTGAATTCTTGCTCTGGCGTTTGGTGAGCCTTAAGACGTAAGATGACCACAGACTGCTGTCAACCCGAAGTACGGCCTTCCTCATTTCAATGTCTTCAACCTTTAATGTAACTGGTTATAGAGAAACGAAAATACAATGAGCTATGCGAATTCTGCGACAAGACATGCATTCTGCTAACATCGTAACATTTCTTGCCACAAAAATAATATAGCATGATCTCTGGAACAAAAAACAGTTTATACAGACAAATTACCCAGAGATACCTCGTAAAACAGGACAGTTTTTATGATATTGTTTCCCCAGACAAAAAATCTTGATTGTTAATACATACACGCGCACGGTGTTAACCGGTTTGACGGTTTTGTGGTTTCGTGTGTGTGTGTGTGTGTGTGTGTGTGTGTGTCGTGTGTCGTGTGTCGTGTGTCGTGTGTCGTGTGTCGTGTGTCGTGTGTCGTGTGTCGTGTGCCGTGTGCCGTGTGTTTAATCCCAACTTATGCGTGTATTACATGTCCTGTGTTTATTTCAATTTGATTGTATTTCAAGTTTATAAATTCAGTTTCTTCGCGACTTCATCAGCTCAACGTTTGAGTCCACCACCGTGCAATTGCCGAACCAGTATTTTAATTGAGCTCCGCACGACAGAGGTACGACGTTTGAAACAGGCCTAAAATGACCGGGTCCACAGCCACCTGCATGCCTTCCTCTCAAAAGATTAGCATGCAGCCTACCCAGTGCTCGGCAGCACTACAAGTGGCATATTAACTCACTGTTACTCGATTTCACGAGTCCCTAGTGCAAATATCACATTTCTCTCAGAAGTAATTCAGTAAGTTATACGATTCAACACTAGAAGAAAATCGACTGACACGGCCACACCCACAAAACGCACTTAATTTATGCAACTTTGCTTTTTATCAAATTGACGAATTGCCATCTTGATTATAAACTCTTCGACTGGTTGAATTCCTGATTAGCTTAGAGGGAGTACAATGTTTTTCTTTTTGCGTCTTTGACTACAAAGTAATATTTGCTACATTACAAGGTTCTTCGTTCAATAATTTAAGATAATTTAAAATTCACGGCCTATAGTGTCAAAACAGACTTTCTGAGTGCTTTGTAAAAAATATAGTGATTAAAGGATTATTTTCCGGACCATGCGGCTCGCGGGCTAGCTTGATTTCCATGGTCTTTGTTGAAAAATTCTAAGTTATACAATTTCTACTGATCTGAAAAATAAAATCCAAAAGGATAACTAATGTAATATTCTCACGAATCCCTTTGTCGCTTGCGAAATTAAAAAGTAAATGAAAAACAATAATGGTCCTGTTAACGTATACTGTAGTCAAAATACCTTTCCTACGTTAGAATGTTTATACCGACTGGTTCTGAGAAAACCATCTGTCAAAACAGACTTTCTGAGTGCCTTGTAAAACAAGACTGACTCTCATCAGTGTACTCCTGCCAAATAATGTTGCAATTCCAGCATGATAATTCGAGAAATCGATAAAGCCCGAGTAAAGTCATGCTGGAAATATAGCTATTCAAAGAATTCAAAACACCACTATAAAAGAACGCATTGCATTGCGCCATTGCTCGTGACGTCACGACTTTAACGATGGTAACCATGAACACACGTAAACCAATCAGAGCCGAGCAGATTCTCGACATGACAAAAGTGTATTTTAGGACTCCTCGCCTTCGGCAGGAGTGAAAAATAGTGATTAAAGGATTATTTTTCCGGACCATATGGCTCGTGGGCTAGCTTGATTTCCATGGTCTTTGTCGTTTCTAAGTTATACATTTTCTACCGATCTAAAGAAAAAGTTACAACAGTCACTAATACATATTTATATATACATATATATATATATATATATATATATATATATATATATATATATATATATATATTATTCTCACGAAGCCCTTTGTCGCTTACAAAATAATTTTCGAAAAAAAGAATTACGAGTTAAGACTTATTTTTCTATGTCGTTTGAAGTAATATAAAAATCATAGTTTAACCAAAGTTCTGGTCGGTAAATATATTTTTAAACGAAAATGTGTGGCATTTTGTAAAATATTGAAGGTTCAGCGAGACTTCGAGCTATCTCTATAGCATAGCAATGAATGACGAGTTTTAAAATGGTTAACACAAATACTTACTGAGTTTTTCTTGGCAGTGTTTGCCCCCAAAGTCTTTTGGGCAGGTACACTTATACTGCTCGTCATCATCAGTTGGGCTGCATGCCCCTCCATTTTCGCACGGCTCTTGAAGCACTTTGCAAACGTCCTTTGGGTCATAACAGACGGCTGTTATGCCGACGATGGTGCGTTTGTGGTCAGAGGCTTTGATGACTGGCAACACAATAAAAGCGGCGCACAAAACTGAAGCATTAAGCAACTTCATGTCTTCGAACAACACTTGTCGTCCAACAAGTTCGAAATGCACCAGAGAATTCCATCTGTTCGAAGAAATGACATCATAGTTGCCATTCATGGTAACATCATGCGATCTGACAATGTGTACGCGCATTTATATAACTGTTTCTTTGTTAATTTAAATTATTGGAGGTCCATCTCAAGGGAAGGTACGTTATTTATAAGGACGGGGGGTTGGGCCCGATGTTAGACCGATTGAACCGTCAAAGGATTTGCATTTTGTAAACACAATTTACAAGATATAAGACCAAGAAAGGCCCTGTTAACGTAATTGATTGTGGAGAAACGCGGGCAAAACACTTTACAAATTTCAGCAAACGTTGTCGCCTTTCGTTCTATAGCGCGAATATAAACTTTAAAATATCACTGTTGATTACCAGTACTAACTTTTCCATGTGATTTGTTTTATTTCATATTTCCAACTCTCAGCTTGACAATTTCGCAATGTGCATGTCGGTAGCACAGTTACCGTCTGTCCAGCGTACGTTTGTTCAAAGTCCGATTAAACTAATAGTTCGGGATTAAGCAGTAAAATTGTTTCCCGCAACCTCTTGGCCAACAAACGGCAGGGTTTTAATCAAAGACAAACTATTTATTTTTACTTATACTAATTCTAGCTCAAAATATATCAGGGAAGATGTGTTGTGAGGAAATGGTTCCCATTTTCAGGTTTAGCCTAATCGTGGTTTGAAATACTGGGCCTGAGCAATTAATTCCTTGGATACGGCGACCTCCATGAGTATACAACGAAAAGCCGTAGCCAACAAAATAAATAACTTAAGAAAATACAGGACAAAAATAACTTACTACTGCGACAATAACAAGTATAGTGCCCGACGACAACTGAATAGCAACCAACCGACGAGAACGGCCCGACCACAAACGACAACACGGCGACGACCAAATAGAAAAAACGATAGCAACAAGAAACAAAGACATACCTAGAACTCTGTCAAAAAAGCCCAAACAAACAAACAAACAAAAAACAAAAACAAAAACAAAAACAGACATGTGCTGGAAAAATTTGAAATCGAGTTTATGACGTTTTATAGCAATTCAATTTGAATGAGATTCCGTGTATTTGCGAGAGTTTTCGCTAGTGATGAAACACTTCGCGCCAAGTCGGAAATTGGTCTGAAAGGTTGCCACACATGAAGATTCATAAGAAATCCACCGTTTTGTGACATAAAGAGAGCTAAACGAGTTACAAGTACTAATCTTATGAGCACCGACTTCAGACAAGCTTCGAGAGTTGGATTTCACCTCGTAAGGTCCTGTTACACAAAGAGAAATGTGACAGCCACATGCATCTGATGAAAAACGCCACAAGATGACATGTATGCTTAAACTTTTTTTGTCGCCCGAGTTGCCTCGTAACAGAAGCCAGAAACCATTTTTCACAGTCATGCGCAGTTCGTGAGTTTTAGATTTTGCCACCTGGTGACAAAACCTGTCGGGCAGCGTAAAGAACCGCTTCTTTGGTAGCATAGTGCAACTATGTAGAAATAAAAAAAGAAAGAAGGAAATAAAACAAGCTCAGCAGATATTTACGTCACTGACAGTGACACTAATTTGGACCGGCAGTAAAAATCCTATTTTGCTACCTGAGCATGGTTGTGAAAATCAGTTTGTGAACAAGCGACGAGTTTCTTCAAAATCTCGAAGAAAAATATCGCATAAAACGATGCACGTCACGAAAAGCAAGCTGGTGCACGTCCAATGGCTGCAAAATCTCTTTACGTTACAAGACACTTACAATAAATACTATTAATCCTGTGTACAATATTTACATCTTATAAATAAGTTCATGAAACATGGCGTTTCTGACTGTGTTCCTGATCTTCAGTAAGTACTAAGGAGACTTGAAAGTCCTGTGTGGAAATTGTGGGCTTCCAGTTAGGATCGTGATTTGTGACTACAGGGCAACTATTTTCATGGATTCTCCTTGGCCCTGAAGAGAGAAACATTGCTAATGAGAAATTGCCCGTACATAGGCATATCATGCATGCAGTATAGAAAACTTGTACATTGAAAGTTTGCTCAGATAAATTTAACAACTACAGTCTCGAGTGTAATTACGATAAACCGAAACAAATCTCGCACCAAAATTATTTACTCATAAATGTGATTGTTTTCACCACTTCTTTTAATACTTGATGCCAGTCGTGTTTCACTGCAACACTAAATGGAGGTCACAAAACTCTCCGAGAAACAAGAGGACGAATGTTTCTATCAAACTCTTATTTTTCAATATGATGCACATTTTGAACAAAGAAAGCGAACAAAAGCCACCAAATCTTCCCGTACGTTCCTTGACTGGGGTTTCTCAAGCTTAATTACCTCACACAGTCAAACCAGAAAATTAAATTAAACCACAGAAATAATGAATTTGTTCTGACACGGATCGTGCATTACTCAAGTTTACAGCGGAAAAAACCACTTTAACCCTTTCACTCCCAAGCTCAAAATACAAACTCTCTCAACCATAAAATAAGAAATGTATTAGTGATAAAAAGAGAATTAATGTTTTAATCAGCTGCCATTTCAGCAAGGTATCAAATGCCAAATTCTCCGTACTTTATGATATATCTCTGGTGGGAGACTGAAAGGAGAGAATTGAAGTTGATCACTCTTTTCTTCTCATATGGTAGGGAGAATCTGTCTTTTGAACGCTACCTGTTGGAGAATTGCTTCATAAAGCGCGCTTCTTGTCGCTTGTTCTTGCTCTCCTCCCGTCGTCTTTGCGACCTGCGCCGTTCACGGTAAATTCTGAAATGGTTCTGAATTATGGCGGCTGCCTGTCGACTTTTCAGGAAGTGTTCGTGTTCTCTGTGAGCTCTGAACTGATTCTGAATGATACGGGCCGCCTGAGTCTTCTTCTTTGTCACAACATACTGGGTACAGAAGGACAAAGTTCAAAGGTCAAAACAGCAATCATCGCCGGGGATTGGTTCCGAATTACCTCTCGCAGAGGTTTCTGGGATTGTTCCCAGGGAGCGGAGGCCATTTTGAACGAGTTTGATAGCCGGAGGGACAAGATGCCGAAGCATAATAATTGTGCTCCAAAGAAACAAGCCACTGGGCGTAAAGTTTTACTGTATTCCCAGCCGTGGGTTGCTGCAGAAGTACAAGGTAATTATGAAGGATGACAACTCGTTTCTAACACACGAATTTAGTCGGTTCACTGAGAGTGGAGAAAAAAGCTGAGCAGAACACATTTGCCATCATTTTCCCTTCACAGTTCCAACAATCTCTTGACCCCTCGCTCGATCCTGATCTAATTTATATTACTATCTCACTCTGTCACATAATGGCTTCCACGTCTCGGTATAACGATGCCAGAAATATTTGCGAGAGGTAATTCTGAGTTATTTAATTCCTAAAATAGCGAATACGGTGTGCACTGATACAAGCCTCCAAAACGTTCAAAACTCGTGCAATTCGTTACAAATTTTACTCCAGCGTGACGCCCAAAAGTGTAACTGTTACGTTGAGCTCAAAAGCCGAAAAACACGATATAAAGTTTTGCTTTAGATTGCTAAAAATATTTGAATTTCGCGGCAGTATCGCCACGCATGACTGCACGCTGCACATATTTAAGAATTATCTCGGTTTTCACTCAAAATAAGTGCTGTGCCAATGAAAACCTATTGGCTCTACTTGTTTTTGTCGCTGTCGATTGACAACTGACTGACGGCTCAAACAGATCGTTGACCTTTCATGGTGCAGGTCCTTCTTGGATATAAAGAGGTTATTACACGGGAAGGAGTGCAATACGGCGGAGTATTTTTACGAGTCGGTTTTATTTTTTCGAGCCTGCTTCAATTGAGAAAAAATAAAACTGACGAGTAAAAATACAGCCGTATTGCACGACTTTTGGTGTAATAAATTGTTTATTACACGACAAACGAAGCAGGGAAAACATTCTCGCCGCGCGCAAAATGGAACAAAAAAATGACGCGTTCATAAACTTTGCTTGCGAAAACTGATCGCGTAAGCTAATAAACCAGTTGATCTGGTTCCTGACGAGTGCAATACGCTCCCATCTTTGCACTCGTTTTGGTCCGTATTTGCACTCGAAAATGTGAAGTCGTGTAATAATGAAGGGTTATAGGTTAATTGAAAGGTTGGTCTAATTAATGCGAAACATGTAAGGAATCTGTCTATGGACTAACCTGTTTGTAACGTCTGTATTGGTGTTGGATCAAAATGGCGGCTTGAATCTCCTGCTCCTGTTGGTGCCGTCGAACCTGAAAGAGCGAGCAGTACAGTTGTTATGGTTATACAAAATCGATCAACAGACCAACCTATTCAGCTACGCTACGCTTTTGCTTTTACGTGAAGCATTGTAAAAAAAAAAGTCGTAACTTCCCCAGAGCGGTTTCCGGATGAATTTCGAAAATCAAAAACAAAGTAATTACAGCACCAATCGCAAAGGCTGTAAGAAAACACTTTGAACCAATCAGAAACCAAAACTATTTCGAAGAAGAAACCAATCGGCAGTGCGAGAAAACGCCATCGCCACTTGCTTGCTCGAGTGAGTTGATTGCAATCAGGTTCTGTTCCTGATGGCCCGACGACACTGTGCTGCCAAAATTGTTTAGACCAATCAAAAAGCCTAGCAAATGCAAACCCAGTTACAGTAATCACAGGCTTACTTTCGACACAAGTCGTCTGAAAACGGCTCCAAGGCCTGGCTGAGACGCCGTCCTCACATGCGCCGTTATTGTTTGAGCTAATTTTCATTCGGTTCAACGCATGTGAGGAGCGGCGTCTGAACCGGGCCTGAGTGACATGTTTTTGTTGAACAACACTACCTTGTAGTTCCTGTAGGCACTCTGTATTATCTTTGCCGCCTCATAAAGCTCTTGTTGTTCTCGATCTGCAGGAATGGAAAGGACAATGCAGTACCAGCCAGGGAGGGGTGGTGGTCATACTGTTACGTAAGTTATAGTGGAGCAGGGGATGGTAGGGAAGTGACAGCGGGGGGGGGGGGGCGGGGGGTAGGGGAGGGGGAAGGGGGATACTAAAACAAGTAGGGAAGATATTCACAGGCGTAGGATTAGTATATGCAACAAGACTATATAATGTCCAATTTGGAAATAATTGGGTGAGAACAAGTCCGAGGAATTAGTTTAGCAGTCAGAAGAATTTTTCAAATTTTCAATCATTTCCAAATTGTACAGCATGTAGTTCTGTTATGTGTTATTTATATTGTACACGAGAGAATCAATTATATTGCTGTTGTTTGTATATACATTTTATTGCATTTTTCAAACTGTAAACCTTAATTGGACAGTTTGAAAAATTAAGAAGTAATACTGTGATTGCTTGTATGGGATTTCAAGTGTACAATATAATTAACCCTTTCACTCCTGAGCTCAGAATACAAATTCTCCTAACTATGCAAGAAGAAAATGTATGAGTGACACAGTGAGAACTGATAGGTCAATCAATCAGTTTTTGTCTGAGTGAACTATCAAGCAGCAAATTCTCCATACTACATCATTTATCTCTGGTGAGAGAATAAAGAGAAAGTTGAAGTAGATCACTCTCAGAAGTGAAAGGGTTAAACAGACAAACAAGGTACCTGTGAGGGTCAGATCCGAGAAGTCCCTTTCCAGAAGTCGCCTTGAACTCGAAATAAACTCCTCGAACTCTGCAGTATCCGGAGCTCCGCCCGTGGAGGAATGGGGCGAACTAAGAAATCCAGGAGAGCCTGGGGAGAGCGAGGACCGAGATGAACAGGAAGTGAGGGGCGAACCCTGAGGAGACGTGGAACTGAAAGAACGCATTCTGCCCGCGGTCTTCCAGGAACTGGGAGAAGTGACCAGCTCGGAATTCTCACGGAGTGGTCCACACACTCTGTGGCTCCAGCCCGAGGAGCCATTTTGCTCCATCTCGGCTTCTTGTTCGGCTTTGTTGATCATTGATCGAACCTGCGTTAGAGCTTTCCCAAGCGTGTTTGCCTGATACATCAAAAGTCGACCAACAACTGGAACACTTTCTGGGTCCTCACTAGAACATTCACTCGTCATGGACTCAACGGACATGGGCTCCATAGGGCCATTACTGGGCGGTGCTGAAAGAGGCGACATAGAAGGAGCAGACATGGGGGAGCTCGCTACTGAAAGGGGCTCCAAGGTACCTCCTGGGGCTCTAGGCTCTTCCGGGACATTTCCAAATAGCAGGACTTGCCTATAAGAAGTTGTGTTGTTAGGTTACAATCTATAATTCACTGGGAAGCATGTGACAGACAGTAATGCCAATAGCACGGACAGAGGAAATAGAACAACAACAACAACAACAACAACAACAACAACAGGAAATCATACTATTCGGATGCTATGACTACATATATTGACTTACCTCTGAGGAACCGCCAAGACGAAGTCCTCAATACGTTGCACCACGTCCACATAGCCTCGATCCAGTGCAATCTGCAAAGGCAAACGTCCGCGAGCATCGGCCAGCAGCAGAGCGTTAGGCTCATGCTCCAACAACACCATGACTGTGTCTGTTTGACCGAGAGCGCAGGCCCACATCAGCGGCGTGCACGAAAAGTCGTCCTTCCTCAAGGGATCCAGCTCTTCTTTAATCGTCTCCGACTCAGTTTCCTGTCGGCAGTAAAGCAGCCGAACGACCAGAACCGAGTACCCGAGCGCAGCCGAAAGATGTAGCAACGTGAGCCCGCGGTACGGCTTCTCCCTCTCGCGGGTGCTCGCGTCTTCCGCTTTCACGGCACTGAACAGCGTCGCGCAGATCTTCACAAGTCGCTCCTCGAGTTCCAGAGAATGTTGGATTTGCCCCACGTCCGCAGTACTCGCAGTTCCCGAGAAAAGTCTCGCTTCCAGTCTCTCCAGCCGGTCCAAAACGGCCAGCTTAAAACGCGTGTCGTCCCTCGCGAGCCACTCGTGGTAACCCGCTCCGCTCGAGGTGGGCGAGTCGCGCGTGCGATACTCGAACACGCACGCGTTGCTGACGATGAAGCCGTTGCAGGCCACCTGCAAGGTGACCAGGCCTGGTTCGTGGGGCGGGCAGAAACAACGCAACACTCCTGGGTGAATGAGCGTGGCCTGGACACTACAGCCATCGAACAAACACGTGAAATTGTCTTGCATGACAGACCACTCGCCCGTCACTAGGACCTTGGTCCCACCCTCCGGGTACGACCACTCGGGCGAGTACTCAATGATCCGCGCGGAAACTGGGACTACGTGGTTAGGGGGCCTAGGGACCAAGCGTTGCGCTTGAGAACCGCAACTGTCAGTATGACTACCGCTGACACAGTTGACAGTTTGGGCTGAAACGGATTGGGGCTGTAGCTGTGCAACAGTCGAAAGGAAAACGTTTTTCCCAGAAATTGCAGGTTCTGAGGAGGTCGCCTGCACGTCTACCATATTGACATCCATAATCCCTTGCGAAGCTTTGGTGTGTGGAGACGGCGCATTAGATACCAGCCCTGTCACGTGAGACGTTGTCGTCGCAGAAAATGGCGCCTTGCTGGCATCTGGAAAATAAGCCGCAGGCGTAACAACAGGAGACAAAACAACTGGAGGGAAGACGAAGGGCGAGTCTAAGCACGTGTCGCTTTGTTTTGCGGTTGCCGTAGAAACTGTATTGTGAGCCATTGGTAAAACAGACGAGTCGTGACAAGGTGCAGAACAACTATTTCCCGAGAAATTTCCATTGTTTCCTGCGAAGCACTGACTGATTTCCGTGAAATTTTCACTGTTTTCTAGGAAATTTGAGCTTTGCCCTAGCGGGTCACACATGGACGCTTCCTTGACCGAAAAATTGTTAGTGTCTGCGAAACCATCACCAGGGAGGTTCAGACATAGATCTGCGTCCAACAAATGCAACTCGAACGGCGGGAAATCTTGCAAATCTGTCAAATCAATGCCCGCGTCGCTGTCCGTCGAACTCGCAGCGAGAGAGGCGCCGTTAGTCTTCGATCGAAGTTGTTGAACCGATGCTTCTTGAGACGAACTTCGAGATGAAGATGAAGCACTACTACCAGAGGATTCGGCCACGCTTCCTCTCCTCGCAGACAACACCCTCTGCAGTTGTGGCGATTGCCCATTTCTACCGATCTCCTGGCCGATGGGGTGTGGCACGCGGAAAGGACCATCAAATAACCCCTCTCGGACGCCTTCGGCGCTAGCGTTGTTGCCGGGGTCTGAAATGTAGCTCCCATAATCGCTCGAGGGACTGCTGCTGATATTCCCCGTCGGCACTGCATTCAAGTTGAATCCATTGAAAGTACTATCAGTTAGGTTGCCAAGCTGCGCATTGATCTGGGTGTCTCGTGGAAAGCAAGGCTCTTGTTGTAAAGGCTTTGGAGCTATCTCAACTGGTTTAGATGCACCAGATGAAGACGTGGAAGTAGACCTTGCAATTTTCTGCAAAACCACAACAGAATTGGCTCGATCAAGTTCTGTTTGCAAACCAAATGAAGAGACTGGAAGCTGAGAACGCACTTGCTGCCCAATTATGGAAGGGCTATTTCCTGACGTTGGCACATAAGATGACCCCATTGGCAGAGTTTGCTGCAACGTCGAAGGAAAACCAACAATCGCATTGCATGTGTATATATCGGATGAACTGATTGGTTGAGCTTGCTGTGACGACGAAGAAGAACCACTAATTGGATTGGACGTGGATAAACCACACGAACTGATTGGTTGAGTTTGCGGTGACGTCGAAAGGTAACTACCAACCGGATTACACGTGTGTAAAACAGACGAACTGACTGGTTGAGCTTCCTGTGACGTTAAATTACCAATAGCACTGCAAGTGAATAGACCAGACGAACTGATTGGTTGAGTCTGCTGTGACGTTGAAGGGAAACCAACAATCGGATTACACATGTACAAACCGGACGAAGTAATTGGTTGAGTTTGCTGTGACGTTGAACCAACAATAAGTGGAAAAGAAGCTTGTGTTTGCAGAGAATTATTTGAGGTGCAAGGGAACAAGCTGGGCAAATCGCCTGGCAAATTAAAAAGATTAACAAAGACGTTTGCCGTTCCACTGCCGTCTAACATTCCATTAGTTCCGTTGCTGCATGTCCCAGGATCCTGTGCGTTCATTGGTAATTCCTGCTTCGTGGGTGGTGTGATGGATATGGTAAAAACTTTCCAGTTTAATGGTCCCTTTCCTTTTATTTTGTCGTTATTTTCAGGTGAAGAGGACGAATCAGTCGAGGCGGTAGCTTCGGTGACCTGAAAAAAAGTGTGTATCCATAAATTTATTCGTTCATTTATACAAAGCCTTCACAAATCTGTGGAAAATATGCCAGCTTGTAGGACACAACAAACAAACAAACAAACAAACAAACAGACAAATTTCATACTTCAGGCAGCTAACAATACCTTTTAGTTTCCTATAAAAAAACTGAATGGGAAGTTAATCTCTCCATTGAATGTTTATCTACTAATTACAAAAATTACATCATGACTTATGGAGAGTTTCTGGATCACTCTGCCCACATGTTTGGTCAGAATATCCCAGTTTCATCGACTATAGTTAAGCGTGCCGGCTTATAATTGAACTCAACCAGCTATGAGCAGAGGAGCTCTGCTTGATGCCCTTTGTTGCACAATTGCTGGCCAAATTTCTCAGCCAGTAAAATTCACCAGCAGCTGGTACTAAGCAACATCCCTGTCAACTGTGCATGAGTGAGAAAGCAGCTAATTTTAAGAAGAAATAATAATAATAATAATAATAATAATAATAATAATAATAATAATAATAATAATAATAAACAATAATAATAATAATAATTAATAATAATTAATAATATTTGCTTATACCACTTTTCATACTGCATGCATATTGTATGAAAACACTTACCTGCACATCAGGCTTAACTTCATGAGAGATCCCAGAATCTTAAACAGAAGTAAAACTTATTAAGTTTTGATTTCTTTCAACTAAAGTAGCAATAATTATTGTACTTACATATTTTGTCTAGTTGGCGTGAAATGTCCTCCTTGCTGAACTTTGATGCATGAGCTTGTACAGAGATGGTTTGTGGGCTGGTACATTCTTCCACAAAGTTTAAATAATGGACCAGAATAATGTCTGGGCTCTTTAGACAGAAAGAAAATAGTTTTGGTTAGTAAGCTACCACACTATAATGGTCATGATGATGATGGTGATGATGATGATGATGATGATGATGATGCTGATGCTGATGCTGATGCTGATGGTGGTGGTGATGATGATGATGATAATGATGTTGTTCATGATGGTGATGATGATCATGATGATCATGATGATCATGATGACGATGATCATGATGACGATGATCATGATGATGATGTTGTTGTTCATGATGATGATGATGATGGTGGTGGTGATGATTATGATGACAATAATGATGGTGATGATGAAGATGATGATGATAATGACAATGATGTTGTTGATGATAATGATGATGAAAATGTGAGAGAAGAGCTAGCTGGCATACCTGGGTGTGTCAAAGTCTCAATATTTTTTGGTGCATGAAAAATGGCAAAAGAGTTACCTCCAGCAACCAGTAACAACGGCGGTGAAATGTAGGAACCAATGCAGAATGGGTGTACAGGGCATTCAGGCACTAAAAGTAGAAAAAAAAAAAATTCATTCTAATTACTGAGAACATGCTTATTATATTAAAAATGTGAAAACAATAAATATGTATTAAGTTATCAAGACATATGCAAAAATCTTAGAAACTACAATCCCAGGAAAAATTGTGTGGGACACAGTATCCTGAGCGACTCTCAGCTCACAGATTTAATGGTTATGTGTCTCCCCTCCCCTCCTCCTCTTGACAATGTTGAAGACATAAACTTGACAATGCACACACATCCAATATTGAAATGGGAGGGGGGAGGAAGGAGTGTGACAAGCACAAATCATTACTGTTGCCCCAACAATTTTGTCTAGGATTGTATGTCTAGAGTATCTTGATCCAATTCTATACCTCTATCTTGTCAACTTTCAGTTTGAAGTGATCTTCTCTTGTCGTGTTATTAGACTTTCTTTTCTTCCACAGGTATCCATCTTTCCGATAGTCTTTGGTCTATAAAAAGATGGTGCACAAGAATATGCAATCAGTTGATGCTTCCAACAGTACAGAATGATGTGTAAACCACCAAAAAACGTAAGTCACATTACAGTACCATCTATTGTGTGAGTCTTGTCTAACCAACACATACTACAGTACACAATCAAACATGTGTAAAAAACAATGTGTGTAAAAAGCAAAAACTGCAAATTACACAGTTGCATACCACCAGTCAGGAAGTGCATACCTAATATGAACAATAAACACGTTAACAAATGATATTTATTATGACTTATCATTAATTTATACAAAATTTACCTTTTTACGATTATACAGCAACATTGACCCATTCTCTGGTCTGAAAATTGAAGACAATACTAAAGGTGTAAATTTCTAGGGAGGATTTGGGGACACAGACAAAATTGAGATTTAACTCTCAAAAACACCATAATTTTAAATTCATTAGCTGAGAACTAATGATTTTAAAAAAATCTGACCAGTTTCTGTAAACTGGTCTGGATCCACAGTCAATGTAATGAAATGCAATGCTGTATGCAATTGGTGAGAAATGAGAGTTGAATCAGCTTTGTCTCAGCAAGGTACAGTACACTTATCAAAGGTTTACACTAAAATATATTTGGACTTAAAAATGTACTTGTCTGTCATGGTTCAAAGTAAAATTACTGCATACTGTCAAAATTTACCCACCAGTTTGACAATTTGTGTTTTGATAACGACATTTCACTTAGATGTGATAGCTAAATAGAATTGCTGACTGTACGTACAGTTCTCTCACACATTTCTTGATAAGAGCAGAGATGTAACTCCCCAGTGCTGTGATTTGTCCTCCACCACAGTAACAATCTCATCATATTGCAAATTTACTGACTCAAGTGCAAGCCCAGTACCTTCAATGCTTTAATTTCGGTTTGACCGTATGCATATTAATTACAATTGCACTGTAAAGTGCATTATTTTGATCATATCCACGTGGAATTTATGCTACAGTATATAAATTTCAAATCATCTTAAATCATTAAAAATATGTGTGTACATATATACAGAATGTCATACCTTTTTGGTGTAGAGAATGTAATCCAACGTTCATGATTGTCAAAACTGATCAAAAATGACAAGACTTCCTGTGAACAAGGAACAAATATGGTAAAAAGTATCAAAGGGAAGTTTTACTCCTTTTTCAACTTCATTGGATTAGTACACTGCCTTTGTCATCTTGTATCTCAGCCTACTCTTTGCAGGGATATATGGAAAATAGGGAAGTTGTGGTCCATGTATGTAGACACAGTGCCTCTCTGATTTGTATGCATCACTTAGGTTGTTGTGCATAATGAACATTTTGTCTGAGTCCGAAAACAGGCACATGCGCAGAAATGACAACCTTGACAGGTTTAATGTTGTAAAGATAAGTAGAAATAATACATGGACATGCAGAGACATGAAATTTATCTTTGAGTGTTCATCTTGACATCCCACGAGTGAGCAAAGTGAAGATAAATTTCATATCTCCCAGCGTCCACATATTATTTGTTTATTTCATAAACTCTGGTGTGATCAGAGATTTCTACCGGCCACTAAGAAATACAAAAACATGCAAGATCACTGCTTGGCTGATATTAATACACATAAAAATATCATATCTTTATGAGTGTTCAGATACAAGTCATTTCTCAGTGGTGGAAATCTCTGCATCACACCAGAGTTTGTAATAAACCCCTGTATTGAAGTATGTATCTAACAACAAAATCATTTTAATGACTTCAAGTTGCTGTGAAATTGACAGCTTTTGTAATTATGCACCAAAGTTTTGCATTGTCAAAATAAATTTGGTGGCAAAAAAAAAAACACAAATAAGAAATTGGAGAACTCATAAATAAAGAAACAGATTAGATAGATAAATGGCTCGATTCACCAATCAATCAAACTTTAATGAATTATACTGCAATATTAGGACTAATATGAAACAGCAGAAGCAAAATACTCATTGAAAAATGTTAAATTATTCAAAAATAAGGAAACTCATTTAAATGCTTCTTGTTTTTGTTCACCCCATAATGTTAGTCACTCAAATTGAATCAGGCAGCATCTATACATTCATGTAGTTCTTCTTCAAAATAGGCAAAAATTATTGATATAAAAAAATCATATACCTAATTTACCATAAGTTTTACATTGAATATTTCTTAAAATATGGTGCTGTAGTGGATAGAGGTTTTCCAGCTAGTAACATAATCAATGTTGAAAAACATAGCACCTGGCTTGTTTTAAAATGCACACCCACTCAGCCAACGTGACGATTTTGAGTTTGTTTTCTCGAATAAATACATGTAATTAAGATCAGAAAAATCAGGCAGATAAAATATTCATGACGGGAAACATATTCTTCCAGGGGTTTGGCAGAAAAAATATTAATATCTAAAAAAATAAACTTTCTTTTCCGACGAAAACAGTGCATTTTAAATCCAAAATCCTGTCGATAAACGTGATAGCTAGCAATAAAGAAATCCAATACGATTGTAACAGTAATCCCGCGCACAATTTGATTCCACAGCTACAGTAAAATATAAATTTCCCACGATTTTATCGTTACGACTAGTAGAAAAACACGTCCAGGAGCCCCAAAATGATTACTGCCCAAACACTGTTCGAAGGTCGTACGTTCAGCGTAAATTAACCAGACATGACAAAGCTATGGTGGACGCTCTCCTCCCAATATTCAACGAAAGAAAACATACATTCAATCAAGGTGAGTTTTGCAGCACGCCCGTCAAATCCAAATACGTTTACGATCGGCATGATTTCAGTTCTCGAGAAACGATCTCGTCAAACTGCAGCTTGTGAGGTAGTGTGATTTCTTTTCGCCGGTTTGATTTTGACGGTGACGTCGAATGTAATTCATTTGGCACGCGATCGAAGTCTTCAACGTTCGCGGAACTGTGTTCTCCAAACTGTATTTACAGTTCCAAGAAAGGAGAGGGTAATCAAACCATAAGACAAGCGTTTCCTGATCAGTTAGCCGCAATTATTTATATTAGAGGTCGGTTACAGAAGTTGAAGATACTTTGTCCTTGAATGTACCTAAAAAAGTTCGAACTAACGTTGTGTTATGCGTCGGGGTCAAAATGCAAGACAGACGGGGAAAAGTAGCTTGTTCACTAGAGTGGACGCAGTGAAAGACTTTGACACTCGATTAAAATAGCGCTTCCCGTATTTGTTGACATCGCAACAGAAAGTTATTGAAAGAAACTAACACTGTGTCAAGACGATGTACATTTCCATGTAAGTTGCCATCTCTTACCTCGTTGTTATTCCATCTATATTTAAGCGCTGGAAAGTTGTCCGCCTTCTTGATCTTTGATAATTTCGCAGGTAATGTAATTTCTTTGGTCGGCGACGGTGGTCTAAAGTCGGCTTGTTCTCCTGTCATTCCAAGATTTCCATGTAGGTCTCACGGGCCTTATTGAACTTGGCACTTCGATGAAACCCTGGCGTACCCTCGTGAATTGCCTCTGAGGCTTCTGATTTGTGACCATACTAGTTTGCTGCTCATCGAATCTTCGCCAAGACAGATAAGTGTCGAATTAATGGACACAAGAAGAGTCCTCTGTCAAACACACCTGCGCCATGTTTGGTGGCAAACGAGCACTGCCGTGACGTCAGAGAGATGCATGGTCAGCGGTTCATCGTATGGGCCGGGCCCGTTGGTCGGCCGCTTGACAATATTCCAGTCATTACCGCTCTCTTAAAAGCCATCCTGTCTAACCAAAGGAAAACTAAAAGATCTTAAAAATAAAAAAACAAAAAACAAAACAAAACAAACAACAAAACAAAACAAAACAAAACAAAAAACAACAACAACAACAACAACAAAAAAACAAAAAACAAAAAACAAAAAAAAAACAAACAAGATATTATATGGACATAACCAGGGGAAGCGCGTAAATTATACTACGTTTTGTTCCATGGTTATTTAGCGTGTTTCAGAATTTTGAGCACGCTCCTCGTGGACGCTCATTCCTAAAGGCTATGATCGAGCTAATTTCTTACAAGAGAGGTCTCTTGTTTCTTAGTAAAGCTTGCGATACTAAATTTATACTAATCGTTAAAGTTAGGTTTCAACCGTGCATTGTTTCATCATCGGGTTATATGAAATCACTCTAATATAAATGCACGCATGCATTGTATTTTAATTGTATTATATAAATACACGTACACATTGTCAGATTGCGTGATGTTGCCCGATGGCAACTGATAAAACGGATAAATTTGCTTAAATTCAGTATACACCGTTAAAATTGATGTTCCAGGCCCTAAC
The DNA here is from genome assembly GCA_964036295.1 of Plumapathes pennacea. Classification (NCBI taxonomy): domain Eukaryota; kingdom Metazoa; phylum Cnidaria; class Anthozoa; order Antipatharia; family Myriopathidae; genus Plumapathes; species Plumapathes pennacea. The sequence continues at coordinate 12,502,800 of OZ038470.1, read as the reverse complement.
TCCGGTAAAGGTAAAGTTCAGAATACAAATGAACGCATGTATTATAATTGTATTATATATATGCACGTACACATTGTCAGATAGCGTGATGTTACCATGGCAACTAACCATGATGCTATTTCTTCGAACAGATGGCATTCTCTGTTCCATTTCGAACTTGTTGAATGACAAGTGTCATTCGAAGACATGAAGTTGCTTAATGCTTCAGTTTTGTGCATCGCTTTTATTGTGGTGCCAGTCATCAAAGCCTCTGACCACAAACGCACCATCGTCGGCATAAGGGTCGCCTGTTATGACCCAAAGGACGTTTGCACTGCGCTTCAAGAGCCGTGCGAAAATGGAGGGACATGCAGCCCAACTGATGACAACGAGCAGTACAAGTGTACCTGCCCAAAAGAATTTGGGGGCAAACACTGCCAAGAAAAACTCAGTAAGTATTTGTGTTAAACATTTTAAAACGTGTACTATCTAACATAGCTAGCGCCAATTTCAGTTCCTAATTGTCTACTTTTTCTACTGCTGCCCTACGATGGCTTTGAAGAGGTCTGGGTTTCATTGCTATAAGTATTTAGCACGAAGTCTTGCTCAACCTTTCTGTTAAAGACTGCCACACAATTTTATTTTAAAAATATAGATATGCCGACAAGCAGTTCGGTTAAACGTTTGGTTATTGTTGTTTTTTTCTTCGAATTGATGTGGGAAGAACGTTGCTTCATACACCGTATTCATAAAGGCGTGTTCTCTGGGTTACAGCATTGCTGCATCATTGTAAAATTAATAAATTTCCACTGGTTTGCCGTGGTGTGGACTCTTATTTACCACAATTTACGTCATCACATGGTCAAAATGTTGTGGACTCACGAGGCGCTTCGCCGAGTGAGTCCACAACAAATACCAACATTAGAAACCTTGAAAAATTTAAATGTTGTAGCTTAAAATCTGCAGAGTTACAGCTATTTCAGTTTATAGAGACTTGTACGAAGAAAGACAGTCTTGCCTCACAAGCCTCGCTTTTATGTATTTGCTGCACTTACACACGGATAAATTTGCTTAAATTCAGTATACACCGTTAAAATTGCACGAAGCTACTATTTAAGATATGGCCTTTGATAGATTTTGAGTACTTTGATGCGGTGGCGAAACGTTTATCTTAAAAGTTTTAAAATCTTCTAAGTGGATGTAGTTTAGGTCCGCCATTTATGAATAAGGTGCATACGTTTGTGGATTATCCTTAAAGTTTGCAAGCAACCATGAAGCGTTCCCCACGATATAATAACATCACACACTTGGCACTTAACGATGCATATATGTCACCTGTGACAATTTTGAGTACTGTTCAGGCGTCAAGCTGTCATACCACAGTCTAATGTAATAATATTTCTCATCAAGACTGGGGCTTCCAGTTTACTCTATTAATTTTTTGCCTCTGTAATTTTGTTTCAATTGTGTGTATCCTAGTAACAGCAAAAACGCGCGGTGACTATAATTACGATCACTAAAATCCTGTTTTTGAAATACATGTTTTTAAAGGCATTTAAAATGGAAAAGGTGCGGCCTCAGCATCTTAATTAATTTTGGTAGTGTTTCTTTCCAAGTCATAGGTTTCTGACGTGAGAAAAATCAGAGAGCAACTCTAGACCTACTGTGCTATTCCAGATCTAATTGAAAATATTTCACAGACAGCCTTTGCCTTATAAAACTCCTTATCATTTGTTATAAGTTCCTCATAAAGGTCTCAATAAATGTGCCTCCCGGAAAAAGTTGTTGCAGCGTCGCTACTTAAGAGACGTACACGTACTACATATCGTTGTACGGGTATAATTGGACTGGAGAATATAAATTTGGTGCTACAGTCAGGAGGCTAATTGTAAGCAACCAGCTCAAGCTACAACCGCCATTGTGAAATCCCGTTTGAATTGACACTCCGAACCCAATAATACTATAAAAGCTTTCGTAAGCGGCCGCGACCACTTTTTGGAATTACACCTCGGTACCAACTGTTTTTTTTTTCCCTTTGTTTTTAAAAGCTCTCGTAGGCGACCACTCAAAGGGTTTGACTTGCTTTAGTCATCACGAAAAGGGTACACTACTCGATTACATCACAGTAATTGCTGCCGACGAAGGAGCCAGCATACTTATCGTGCCTGAGACTCGATTTTGGACTATTTGAACTGTCTGCTCGATTTTCCTAACTCAAAAAAAAAATTATTCATTCGTAATATGGGTAGTTTCTGTTCCCTAAATCATGCCAGGCGTCTTGGTTCAGTTTGAGCCGGTAGACACAAGCTGACGTGCATGTATTTGCGAGATTTGAGTCGAGGAAAGCCATTAGAATGAAAGCCATTGGGACCATGTAAACTGTCCGGTTTTACGGGGTCTCTGAGAATAATTATGCTGTTTTGTATTCCATAGATCTCAATATTTGTGGCAAGAAATGTTACGAAGTTATTATGGCATGCGAGGTCGAGGGAAAGTTACCATTGCTCATCATTAATTATTCTTGTTATTTCTCTGTAATATAACCAGTCACATTAACAGTTGAAGAAATTGAAGTAAGGAAGGCCGTACTTCGGGTTGACAGCAGTCTGTGGGCATCCTACGTCGTCAGGCTCACCCATCTCCAGAGCATGAGTTCAACTGAGCCGTTCATCGTGGATCTAAAGCCAGGAAATCTCATCGAGATAAGCAACCTTGAGCCATACACTCGTTACAGTGTTCAGGTCAGGGCCGAGAAGCTTGGAGAATGGTCAAAGGAAGTTCTGTTCAGGACAAGTGCAAGTAAGTACAAATCTTGTTCTGTTGGTCATTCTTTATATATCGATGGTGTCTGTTGATAGTTAGTTAGTTAATTGGTAAAAGGTGGCGCTTTGTAAAAGTACTGTAACTCAAACCATAAACTAAGGCCCTGTTACACCATACGATTTTCTCAGCAACCTGTTTCGCAACGGCGGTTGCTAAAGAATTGAACAGTGTAAAAGGATGCCTCAGCAACTAGTCTTTTTGTTGTACGCAAAGTTTGCGCAAAGTACATAATTTGCAACATTTGCAACAATTTTCAATTGCCGTTGCACACGACACTTCCTCCAACAATTGTTTTGCGACTTTCCTGAGCGCTATCCAGGGCCCATGCGCACTTCTTTGTACATTCACAGGGATTGAAAGTTATCGTAAATAGTTAAAGGTAAATTAATACGAACACTTTAATAATCCGGATGCAGTGGCCAGTCAATGGCAACCTTGGAAGCACTGCCATTTTCAAGGAGTTGCTTTGACTCCTTTATAGGAGTTAAAATAACTCCCCATAGTGGAGTTAAATTTTTGGAGTTAAAGCAACCCCACATATGGAATTCTTTTAGCTCCAGGTTGCCTCTTGTCATGCCGACTTTTGTTGGAGAGTTATTTTAACTCTGTTAAAAGGTTTAAACCAAATAGTCCACAAGGCAGTCTTCGACTCTAAAAGACTGGATAAATAGGTAATGGTACAAACACAAATGAAGAAATCTTTTCTGTTGCAGTTTCTCTTGAGTTCACCAAAGAACCCCTAAAACTCATCTACGTGGAAATTGGCAAAAACTTAACGATTGAATGCAACGCCTCTGGTTTACCTAAACCGACAGTTGAGTGGACAGGCTTGCAGTTGCCCCAAGGACGAAGCCGACAGAAAGATGGTAAACTCATCATAAGCAAAGTGCTGATGCAAGATTCAGGAAATTACACCTGTAAAGTCTCTAACAATCTTGAGGAAATTACTGCTGTCACAGAGATTGTTGTACTACATCATTCACTGGGTAAATACTGCTAATATATATATATATATATATATATATATATATATATATACAGTCAATCTTGAAAAGGTTGTCCAGTCTAAATATATAAATATACAAATATACTGTCACGTGATCACCTAAAACTAGCGTTTTTTAAACTGGAAACACTCCAAAGGCTCTTGATTTTACCATTCTAATGACTAGCAACCATAAAATTGTATAAACATGCTGACTTAATGTTATTTCTTTGTAGTTATACGTTTTTTTTGAGTGGTCACGTGATAGATATAATTGCCTATATATATATTTCAACTGGACAACCTTTTCGGGAATGACTGTATATATATATATATATATATATATATATATATTTTTTTTTTTTTTTTTTTTTTTTTTGGTTATTATATTGAATAATTTCCGCAATAATACTCATCATGGAATGTACTTCGCATGACAAGCGGGGACTTGAAAAATCGAATGTATACTGTAGATCCTGTGGCTAGTCTCTAGCTAGTATGGAGAACTTTTGATCGCTTGTACAGGAGGCAGCTTATTCTGGCAATTTTTCGTGTTCTTTCAGTAATATCAGCCAAGCTAGTGAATCTGACCACTGAAGCAGACTAACATGCAATCCACAGCAAAAACAACTTGTTTTCCATCAACTCTAAAGGCTGAGTAGGCGAAATGGGGGGTGGGGGGTAGGGGGGGGGGGGGGGGGGGAGGGGGGAGATAGTTAAGGATTAGGAATGCAATAGAGTGGGGTGTCTGATGAGCATTTATTTCGGGGCCAATAAAACACCACATGTACATTATACAAGTCGGACCTATAAACATTTTGATCCCACCATAGCCAAACGCTGTTGCGATTTTGCTTTCGAGGCCTGTACCCGAGTCGGCGTTGCAGTGGGGGGAGGGGGGGGGGGGGGGGGGGGGGGCATTAGAATAATGGATTACTTGGTAAAATATGCTTTTTCTTGTTTTCCGGGTTGATTTCCAGAAAAAATCTCCAAGATTCTGCAGGATCATCCCGATTATTCAAAACCCCTCACTCAGTACCTTCAGTCTGTGGGAACAAAGGGGAAGGAGTGGAAGAGATGCTTTAGAGCCAGTGAGAACAACTTCAAGTCCATCTCATTCCACGCTGATTGTAGCCACAAAGGCCCCACTGTCATCTTAGTTCGAGTTGGAAAATTTGCGTTTGGAGGATACACCGACCGAGACTGGCTTAACTCTGTGGGTGAGTAACCCAAGCAGACGAGAGGCCACGAGCTATTGGTTTGATGCTTGTACTGTGTTTAAGTGCCCACAATGTCAAATATTTTATTGTTAAAACCAATTCTACAAAAAGTAAAACAGTCTAATAAATATTTCCGGCCTGGTTTGCATTTTGCTCTTATGAGTTAAAAAGGTTCATATGCTACGAACATGGCGTTAACCCGTTCTAGCACATTTTGGAGACGCAAGTAGTTTATCATTCCAAAAGTTACTGCAACTTCACGTCAACAGTAAAGAGGCTGGCTAGCACGGTGAGGCAAGCGCATGAGAATGGATTTTATTCTATTCTCTTGTGATTGTGTTTGCACTTGCTGTACTCGTGAGAAACCTGCCTTAATTCGTTTCAACTTTAACTGGCATCGTATTTTTTTTTGTTTATGTTTTTGTAGGTGTCCGTGGCTACGCACACAGCAACAAAGCCTTCCTATTTTCACTTAACAACCATCTAAACCAACCGTTTAAGAGTGAAATCTACCGTAACTACGCAAATGCCATATACAGCTACAATGGCCACGGACCTATATTTGGCCTTGCCAACGGAGATCTGTACGTTGCAGACCAGTGTCACGTGAACACCAATTTGTACAGCAATCTCGGCTACACTTACCGTCCGCCATTCGGTTATAACTACACAAGCAGTCAGGCCAGGAATATCTTCGCTGGGTCTTACCGCTTTAGATGTGATGAGTACGAAGTTTTCTATCAAGGTATCGATAACTTATCCTGGCAACTCCACTCGTTCTCTTTCACGTCCGTCAATCATATTCCCAGCTTCATGATAATCAGCGCAGTAATCTGACCATTGACGTTGACTAGGATACAATTAAATAATTATATATTGGCCGAATATTAATGTGAGTCAGTTTCATGTATCAAGCAATGTTGGACGATGTTGACTCGCTTAGACGGGCCTTAACACATGTTTGTTTGGTACTCTTTTCCTGCAGAATTAAACCTTCAGGATTATCTCATTCATTCAAAACAACTCGCTCAGTACCTCCAGCCAGTGAAAATAAAGGGGAAGGAGTGGAAGAGATGCTTTAAAGCCAGTGACAACAACTTCAAGTCCAGCTCATTCCACCGTCAGTGCAACCACAAAGGCCCCACTGTAACGCTGGTTCGGGTTGGAATTTACGTTTTTGGAGGATACACCGACCGAGACTGGTTTAACTCAAGTGAGTACCCCAAGCAGATGAGAGGCCACGAGCTATTAATTTGGTGCTTGTTTTCCGACCTGATTTTAATTTTGCGCCTATGAATTATAAAGGTTCATATGCTATGCCATGACGCCAATCCGTTCTAACACATTTTGGAGACGGAAGTAGTTTATCATTCCAAAAGTTGCTGTAACTTCACGTCAATAGTAAAGAGGCTGGCTAGCACGGTGAGGCAAGCGCATGAGAATGGATTTTATTCTATTCTCTTGTGATTGTGTTTGCGCCTGCTGTACTCCTGCCGCGAAACCTGCCTTAACTTCGTTTCAACTTTAACTGGAATATTGTAATTGTTTTGCCTTGTTTTTGTTTTTGTAGGTGCCCGTCGCTATGCACACAGCGTCAAAGCCTTCCTGTTCTCACTTAACAACCATCTAAACCAACCGTTCAAGAGTGAAATCTACCGTAACTACGTATATGCCATAGACAGCCAAAATGGCCTCGGACCGACCTTTGGTGGCACCAGAGATCTGTACCTTGCAGACCAGTGTCACTTGAACATTTATTCCCACAGCATACTCGGCCACACTTACCGTACACCATTTGGTTATAGCTACGGCAGCAGTCAGGCCAGGAATATCTTCGCTGGGTGGTACAACTTCAGATGTGACGAGTACGAAGTTTTCTATCAAGGTATCGATAACTTATCCTGGCACCTCTACTCGTTCTCTTTCACGTCAGTCATTCATATTCCCAGCTTCATGATAATCAGCGCAGTAATCTGACCATTGAGGTTGATTATGATACAATCAAATAATTATAGTGGCTAAATGGGAGTGTTTCATGTATCCAACAATGTTGGACGATGTTGGACTCGTTTAGACGGGCTTTAACATATGTGTTTGTCTGGTACTCTTTTCCTGCAGAATTAAACCTTCAGGATTATCTCATTCATTCAAAACAACTCACTCAGTACCTCCAGCCAGTGAAAATAAAGGGGAAGGAGTGGAAGAGATGCTTTAAAGCCAGTGACAACAACTTCAAGTCCAGCTCATTCCACCGTCAGTGCAACCACAAAGGCCCCACTGTAACGCTGGTTCGGGTTGGAATTTACGTTTTTGGAGGATACACCGATCAAAACTGGACAAGTCAGTAAACTAAGCAAATGATAGGTCTCAAACTATTTTATGCGCCGTTTCCTGTGTTTAAGGAATCACTCCCCTTCCCCTAAATATATGCCATATATGTTTTAAATTTTTTACTTGGCAAAATATCTTGAAATATTGGCGTGCGATATATCAAAAGGTTTTTGCTTCAAACATTTTTATGAACTTTATAATGTAAACAGTTAAAATTTATCACACCGTTAAAAACTTTAAAAATCATAAAAATGTTTTGTTCCAGACACCGGCTACGCACAGAGCGTCAAAGCCTTCCTGTTCTCACTCAACAACCATCTAAACCAACCGTTTAAGAGTGAAATCTACGGAAACCAAGGAAACGCCATCTACAGCAACAACGACTACGGACCGACCTTTGGTGGCGGCCGCGATCTGTACCTTGCAAACCAGTGCAACGTAAATACCAAGTCCTCCAGCAATTTAGGCCACACGTACCGTCCGCCATTCAGTTATAGCTACGGCAGCATCCAGGCCAGGAATATCTTCACTGGGTGGTACAACTTCAGATGTGACGAGTACGAGGTGTTCTACCAGGCATGATCTGAAATAAACTCCGCCCTTGTTAGCCGGCCTAGTGTCCCTACACGACATCACACACTGATGCAGTAGTTGAAGGTGGGTGACCTGAACCTGCCGTAGATGTAAGCTTACACGAAGTGGGACTGCAAATAAATACGTGGCATTGAAAAATTGAGTGTCTTACTATGTCCTAGATCGGCTAAGACTCCTTTATTGTTCATTCGCCCATATCGTACAATGACGAGAAAAGTTATCCTTTTGACCCTGAGCAGAGAGATTAAGTCATCTCTATCGTGTGTATATCTTGTCAACCGTCAACCGTGAATCACTCCAAAATTCGTAATGCAAATCCGCAAATCAGTCTCGAAATGCTAAGGAAAACAGCCATGAACGATGAAAACATGTCGGCTTTAATTAAGGTAATAAAACATCTGAAATGATTTTTCACTGGACAAATTATCTCACCTTAACTATGTGATAATGAGCGATGCATTGAGAATTGACATTGTTCAATCAGCTTTAACCTAAACCAGCTATCAAATGCCAATTTCTCCTTACATAGTGAGATACTCTCTAAAGAAAGACTAAAGGGATAATTGAATTTGATCACTCTCGGAAGCTGAATAGACACAGCAACGCGGTAGATTGTGTCTTTTTCACGGATATTTTTAATCCTGACATATTATAGGCAACAGTGCAGGTTTTCGGGCCAGTAAATATATGTCCGTTAAAACTTGATAAGTCCGCCATGTTATTCACTCCAGTCAAGCGTGACAGATTAGAGTGATCACATGACACAGTTCTCAATCTTCATTGGCCTGATCCGATCACGTGACGAGGTGGGTTGGACAGCCAGATCAATGTCGATCTATTCTGTGAGCTGCAGGGAAAAAAAACACACAAAGAAGGCTTGTTAAAGGTAATCACAGTGTTTTAACTCTATTGATAACTTTTAATACCACGTATATGGATAACTCAGCATTTGATTGCTAGCTCGGATGAATGTCTTACATTGTAAGGGTATTTTTACAGGTTCGTTGTCTTCCACTGTTACTTCGTGTAGGGCGTCTCGAAACTCGTAACGGATTGTCAGCATCTTCTCCTGCCCCGGACAAGGGTCGTAGAAACCACTCAAGTTGTGCTGAAGAAAAGCAAACAAACAAGAATTAACAACAACCAACAAACAAAGAACAAAACTAGAAAGCAACAAGACTCAAGAGGCAAACAAAAGAAACCAAACCTTGTTTGCCTCCGTCAAAAATAAACGCGACTCCTTTACTTGACACTGCACGGGCACTGTCACGTCGATCACGTGGTTTGTATGGACGTTGGAGGACTGAGAGCTATTCAGAGAAACAAAGAGAACATTTCTTTTTAACTTTCGGTAGTCAACATGTCCGGCGAGTATTGTACAGCTATTACCTTGCAAGGGTGTACCAAAATAACCCGAGGTTTTTTCACACTAACCTTTCACTGACCGACACCAAGTGGCCATACGAGGCATTTACTATGAACAAACCTGTGAACAGAGCAAAGATTAGACTTCAGCGACGGAGTGAAATTAATATCGTGTGAACTCTTCGTTTTCCTTGCAATGCGCATGGCTTACGTTATAGTAACTCAAGCATTGGAATATGAAATTACTGGCGAAGGCCCCGTCCACACTAGTCCGTTTTCGTTTGAAAACAATTTCTTTTTTATCCGTTTTTGCCAATCGTCCACGCTAAACTTAGTAAGATGACTTGAAAACGGAGGTTTTTCATAAACGTTTCTTAAAAGTGGAGAACGGATACATTTCTAAATGAAAACGATTTAGTTTGGGCGGGCGACTTGGTAAACGGAGGATTTTGGAAACGAATTTTTTTAGTGTCAGTGGTCGTAGCCAAAGTTTGAGTTTCGTGAAGACGTTTAGAGTCAAGTTCAACATGCAACTACTCAGAGACAGTGACTAAGATGAAGAACAGGAGGCGGGAGAGAGGAAAGAATGAACAAGAGGTCAGTCACCCTCACAAGGCCACTCCCCTTCTAAAACCTACCGTGCCTGGATCTTTCATATTGTACTATTCGTTCGTAGGCTTCTTGCATGAGTCGAATCTGGAAAGAAATCCATCCAACCAAAAATCAGCCACATCATCACAGGCGCCATGAATTATGCAGACGGAAATTCAGGACGTCTGAAAAAGAAACCGGCAAGAAAAAACAAAAAAAAAAAAAAAAAAAAAGGAAAGAAAGACAAGCAAACAAACGAAATCTCTGCATTTGCTTACGCTTTCTTCTGCCTCTTTCTTTCGCTCGGCGATTTTCTCTGCATGCTTTTCTTTGTTTGCTTCAGCTTCCCTGAAAAAGACAAACAAACAACAACAACAACAAAAACAACAACAACAACAACAACAACAACAACAGCAGTTTGACAATTGAACGGTATACAAGGTCTGTGTCTACGTGGCAGTAAAACGCCGACATAATCCCGTGAAAAGTGTGTTGCCGTTGGTATATTCCTTTTACATAGCTGACTTTGAACAAACATTTTTTCAGGTCGTGGAGTTTATTACCAAGTGCAATAATTTGAAAAAGAGAATAATTATAAAGATCATACAAAGTGTTTTAGTGTTTTAACCCAAAACTAGCAATCTCAGTTGGGAACGGTCACAAGACTGACTCACTTTTCTTTTTCTCGTTGTAAAAATGGACTAACAACTAGCATCTTGACAGCCCAGTATACAGCAAGTGGTACAACAGTGCCATAGAATACTGCTGAAGGGTTCACTTCCTCTGAGAGCGAAATGGGAAAGCTGTACACTTGTGTTGATCTGGTAAGCCTGAAAAGAAGAGACAGATAGGCCACGAAATGAACAAAGGCAAAAATATACTGTACATGAGAAAGGGATTGCGACAGACAGACAGATAGTGGACAACCAGACAGGCAAGATACAGAAAAGGAAGACAAAAACAAACAAAACGTGTCTGTTTAGTTTGGCGAGCAGTTATTTCTTTATTAGAATGTGGGGTGGAGGTGATTGAAGGCAATTTAGACAAAATGTATATTAAACTTGCAATCCAAACCACAGTAGGCAAAATTCATCAAGATTTACAATGAAAAATCAGCTCTGAAGAGAACTAGATTGACCGCGTCGGCGTGGAGAAAAACGTTTCACTTGGATCGACTATAAAACGGTCAATGTGTAAAAGCTGGACGCCGTGAAAGAATGTGAAGCTGACGTTTCGAGCGCTAGCCTTTTGTCTCATCAAGATTCAGGCTGCTTTGCTACTTCAACCACAAGACCGTAATGGTGGCTTTAAGAGACTGTAAGACGAACAAGAAAGCTTGACAGACAGATCAAACAAACGGCGAGTCCTTCAACTCACTTTATTTTTAGTGTTACGCCAGACATGGAGCCGATGCTCATGGTAGCCCCCAAGACACTGTGTTCTGAGATCTGACGTTCACAGCCGTAGTCCAGGATCATTCCAAACACGCCAAACCTGAAGATATCCAAACAAAAGAGTCACAATCAATGAAAAGGCAAGGTCACAACACCATGAGGAGTATGGAGACAATTTATTGCCAATGAGTCCTCGGGTTATGTCGTACCCTTGCCTTCAAAGTTCTCTAAAATGCACAATAATTCTTGGAAATTTTGAAGAAAGGAATGACAGTCTGTCTATAAGAAAAGTAGGTGGCTGCAAGAGCTAGTTGCAGCTTTGACTTGTTAGCCCTATTAAAGAGTTCAAACAACTTTATTTTAAGCAAGCTGTGGGGAAAATCTGCCAGACTGACGGGAAAAACGATCTGGCGGACACGGCTTTCGTCACGCCCCAACTGAGCATATATTTATCAACTTTAATACAGTACGTACAGTATGAATAGACACTTACTTGACCACTCCTTTTACTTTAGTGTCTTTGTTGACTTTCTTAACGAAGGACGTCATACAGAACGTATTGGCTATCCCAAGCTACAGGCAGAAAAAAGGTGTGTCATTTGGATGCAAAACGCGGAGCACAAGGAAAATTCACTGAAGTCGTAAGCTATTACAAACTACAGTCAAATCTGTATTAAGTGGATATCCTGTATTAATCGGACACTTAACAATTCCCCAAGAATGTCTGCTTAGTACAGGTTTGAATAGGTATAGATAACTCGACTGTACCTATTTTCCTATTTCCATTAATTTTTATGTTCCCTTTTTGTAGTGTATACAATTAAACAAGTTTTAACTAATGGGCATCCTGACATTTTCACATTTTCCTGCTCTAAACTGCCCAGTCATCCCATTGCTTCAGTCTTATTCAGTTGACAGAAAGTGTTTCCTCTGGTTACGCATTCATCCTATGATTTATTGAGATCATAACGAGTCCCCATAAATTTCCTTATAATGTGTCATAAATATGCAATAATCACCATATTATGACCCTGGAGCTTGGACTGCCTACTGTATGATTCTACCAGATCTCTCTTGTTGTTGTTGTTGTTGTTGTTGTTGTTGTTATTATTATTATTGGATGGGAAAGTGTCACTCAACTAACCTGCAAGTTTACAACAGTTCTGGAGTGTTCCGTTTCTCTCACTATCATGGTATTCATGGATGAGTGTAGACCCGTCTTCCAGGTCAAATAGCCGATGGTGTGTTTGTCCAGCTGTCGTGCAGCCACTTGTGGTAGGAAGGCAAACAAAGAAAAAAGTAACAATCAGCTAAAACGGCAAGGGTGCTGAAAGCTTGCCCATCCAGTCAAACTTATACTGTAGGTTCCTGATGATTGATACAGTAGATAAGGGCTTGAGTTGTAATTTTGAACAACTGCAATTATTGAAAATGTGTTATACTCCAAAAGATGTGACTGCAAGACTACAGTATCAACCAGTTATAAGATGCATCTCTGTCTGCCCCCCTTCCCTGTTCCCATTGTCCCCAGTGTGCCGCCTTCTTTCCTTTCCACCCACCCCCTTCCCCTCGGGAGCCTCTCTGGAGGAGAGAGTTTTTACACTTGAAGGACTACTATATGTTTCTTCCAGTATGTGGACACTAAATGGGTTGGTTGCAAGTCTTGTGAACATTACCGTAGGGTTAATAAAGGTAAGGATAATACAGACACTCTGAAGTACAGTCAGTAGGAATTCTTACTCATTGTCAATCCCGCAGCCAACATGTTGTTATGTGCAGTCAGAGACAAGGTGGCGGTACCATAACTACAACACAGAAATCCATGATTATGAAACCTTTCAATAATACTTATGTACTCAACATTTATCATGTCAGGCACGTTTTTCTGAATTAATGAACTTAAAACTACACTCTGATTACTGGCTGAGCAGAGGAAAGCTGGTTCAACAACTTATTTCTCACTAGTAACAGTACATGTACACCACACACTTTTGTCTTGAATAGTTCAGAGAATCTCTGTTATAACACTATGTTCAGGAGTGAAAAAAGGAGTTAATGGTAATGTCACAAGTACTGTACCTGTAAATAATACAGTCATATAATCTTAATTTTCCTCACCTTCTTTTTGTAAGATTTCGAAAAGCTCTGAATGTTATGTTTGGGCCTTCCCCTGCACCAAACTCAGCCTGCAACCAGAGAGTGAAATACATACCTGAAAGTCCTGCCACATGAATCTTTACATTCACTCATCAATAGTACAGCAATGAAAACATGGCAGTCAGTACCAGAAAGCATGCTCAAATAAAACCTGATCAAACTATCAATAATTCTCACCACAGCAGCAATGCATTTCCTTCTTAAATGGGTGGGAAAATTTACTCACCTCACCCCATGCTTGGTGGGATATCACTCTACGAAGCGACAATGCAATGTTACCGCTTCCATTTCCATTACGAATTTTCAAGGAGCCAGCAAGGGTTGCAGTGTCAACTCGTGTCAGAGGGGCCTAGAAATAAAATAAACACCATATAATTATATATTTTTGTTGGCAGAACTAGAAACAAATTTCCCTAATGGCTAAGGGATGAGGAGAATAGAGTGACATATCTTCTCACTTTGCAACAGAGGATTGATAAAAATGTTGCCACAGAAACATCAAGCCTTACCTCAATAGATTGTGCAATTAACATGTTACTGACTTCAATGTTGGGTAGCATTCTGATGAAAAGACAGACGCACAATAATGAATACACTAACGATCCTCATTGACCAATTTCTAAATTTTCTCTTTCAGATCCAGATATCAGATACTGTATGATACAGCCTGGAGAACTTGGCTTTTGGTCTTTTTTTTTTTTTATGAAATCAATTCTCACAACATCGCTTAGTGTACAGGACATGAAATACATATTGTATAATAAAAGAAAAACAATTGCAGCTTACCCACAGGCAAGCCTGACACTAGCACCATGACTCGCTTAGCCCAGATCATACTGTAGTTCAAACAGAGCAAGTTGTCTGGTAGCCGCCATGGCTTTTGTTGTGCCCCAACTGATTTTTTTTCTTCTTGTTACATTAATATTGAGCTTGAGAGTAATATCAATAATGTTAATGCTCACAGATGGTGAGTACAGTATGTTCTACTGTACATGGGTTATATCACTCATACCTGTCTTCAATGAGGTCTTCATAGTTATCAAACAGGTCTGTTGCATCAACTCCAACTGAAATGGTACCCTGATGTGCACAGATGCAGTATATCATTGTATGTACAATTATAATGACTAATCAATCAAACTAAATTATTTTAGTCAGTGTGGTTCTTTTAATTGTTTTGTTTTTGAGCTCCATTTCACAGTCTAGGTATTTCATGTATAATGTATGGTGGTCATTTTTGCTTAGTACAAGTGGTGGTTATGTTTGCTTATTGCAAGTTACTGTTTTATTGTGCAATATTAAACCTCCTTATTATTTTTTTTTTGTGAATACCAATCTTGAATTCAAGAGCATCTTTGATACAAATTACATTATAAAATATACACCATATGTCATGTACAGTCATGTACTTCACTCAACTGTAAACTCTGTCAATGGTTGAAGATAATTTGTATTTATTTACCCTAGGATTTGTTCTTTGTTGCAGGCGTCTTTCCTCTTTCTCTCTTTGAAGACGTTCATACTCAGCTTGAATCTACAATAAAGAACATGATTTGGAATAATGCCAAAAGGTTGGTAGCCTGTACCATAGCATTAGTATCTTTCATAACATTAATAGACTGAAATACTTATATTTATTCATTGACTGGGGTTCAACTAAATGTTTGTTGTTGTTCATTGACAATAATCATCAACTAAACATTATCTAATAGATTGAAATAAATTTCTGTTCTTACTTCTGCTGGGGTTCTCCGCCGTTCAATGATCTAAAACCAAAAAGTACACATTATCTTATTTATTTCATTAATTGAGAACATATAACACAATCCATTTAATGTTACTCCACCCCTTCATTCTCAGGAGTGACACTGGCTCTTGAAACCTTGCTCAGATGACAGCTGATTAAACAATCAATTCTCACTACATCACTTATACATTTTCCACTTTAGTAGTTGGGAGAATCTGAGTGTACAACATCACTTACCTCCCACCCAGCATCCAGCCCCTTCTGACCATATATTTCAAAAATTGCTCTACTTTCTGGGTTGCTCAAGACTACAAAATAAAAGAGCAAAAAGACAGACATAGAGAGAAACAGAGACAGCAAGTTAGCTTTGCATGTATCCCTGTGCTGTAGATCTGTAGAGTATTATGATATTACAGTTATACTGTACCTTGATAAGCAGTCTGTATTTTACTGAAGAGTTGAAGTGCAGTCTAAAAATGTAAGAGATACACGATTAACAACAACCTCTTTTTCGATCCTTGGTTTTAGTATCTCCCTTAAAACAAGTTCTTGAAAGTGATCATGTGCAATCATCACGCCACCTGAAGATATAATTTGGCAACTGATAAAGTACCTCATTCATATAAAATTTGATTAAACTATCAATTCTCATCACATCACTAATGCATTATCTTCTTGAGTGGTTGGAAGAATTTCCTCTTACGATCCCAGGAGTACCCCTCCCTATCTTTTTATTAATACAGACCTCTCAGCTGTTGATAAAACGGGAGAGTAAATACGGACTTGGATTAAGTTAGTTTTGCACCGTTTACAGGTACAGCATCGAAACTTCTTTCTTCTTCCGTAGAAAACCGTTGTCTTTAGTCGCATTACCTTCTTCTTATCGGGATCTTGATGTTTATCGGGATGATAAAGGACACACATGCGGCGATAAGCTGCCTTCAATTCCTCCTCAGTCGCCTGCAAAACAACAAAAATAGCATCAGATGAGACCAAGCCGTCAGCATGCATCTAATAACATTGAATCGTTTAAACATGCCTCTTTTCGAACGTTCAAGATAGCAAAATAGTCGTTGTTTTCTTCTTCAACACTATCTCCCTCGCTGTCCGCCATTTTTGAAATTATATTAGTTCCCAGGAATAAACATCTTTTTATCTCTTTGAGTAAGCCTGGGACTGGCACATTGAAACGTTGGTGTGATTGGTTGGTTCGAGACTCCAGTCCCCGCCCCCAAAAAAAACCCAAATATGGTTCACCATAGTTTCTCTTCCTTCTTCGGTCAAGAATTCTTCTTGTAGCCTTTGTGAAGGTTGCTTCACTGCCCAATTCAGAATGCTTTCAGCTCGAAGATGTTTATCCAACCAGTTCCTGAGGTAGGTATTCGCCATTTTGAAATGAGATTGCTTTTATTCATTGCAACTTAGCGAATTCCCACGGTATTAAAATTACGCAATCTCACCTGGTCGGAAGCGTAGTTGGAAGACTGAAAGGCGTCTTGCACATATTGCGAGGGATTTGCTGGTGCGATTGTGTGAGCTACCAACGCTTCGCTTTGGATGACAAAGAACGACTTTAGTACAATATTATTCAATGTTTATAAATAGGACCAGGTGCGATAACTGTTCTGCGTCTATGCAGACAGGATTGGCAGAAATTGCCCCAATGTATCTATCAATCGTGCTGTTTGCTTTAAATAGCGAGTTCCCACGATTATCGAGATGAGAAATTTTTTTGGGATTCGCCTTTGTTTTCTTAAAATTTATATCGATACATGTATGAATACTCAATTCAAAATTGCCTCTCCCTTGCACTTGGAGCTGATCCAAACAGATGGATGTTATCACAGTTTAAAACAAAGGATTAAAAAAATAACACACACAATGGCAGTGTAATATAACCTATGCAAACAAAAACTGGGAAAAACGACGCCACAATATATAAATATCGATCAATATTGAAGTCAGTGTTCTCTTCATGAAAGCGAGGCTCTCGTATAAGACATGATAATGACTGTAAACAGCGGGAGATTTTGGCCGGGGTCTGGGGCCCGGTCAAATGTGTCACCCAGCTGTGGAGGGGTAGTGTGTTTTTGACAAGTGAACTAATTAGTCTGTTTAGGAAGAAGATTTGCCAAAACATGTTCTTGATTTGTGGAAAGCAGAATGTTTCAGATTTGCATGGGAGATTTCAAATTCATGCAGAACTCTTGCATGGAGATGGAGAGTTGGCATCTGATTTTCTGTTGCTACAGAGAAAATTACAAAGGTGTAAACACTCAAGGGTAACAGCTTTCAGGACGAAAGCTGGCTGTTGTATTAGAAAGTTGTTCAAAATAATATCAGTGCCCAGGATTTGAAAAATAGCTCAGATTGCATATGGACATGTTATAATTTTATGCAATACCATGTATGTACTGTACACGCAGCTTAGATGTTTAGGTAAAAAACACAGGCAGCTTTATCTAATGTTCATGCAGAATTTTGCATGAAAAATGCACATGAGGTAGTGGGTTTCGAAATTGTCCCTTTGACAATAATAAATTATTCATAATTGCAGAATCCTTGGCACACGAAGTATCTCCCTCCCTCCAAATGAACCTCCAACTGATTTGACAAGAGACAGTCCTGAACTGGTTCGTGTGAAAGAGGAAGTCCAGAGAGTTCAAAATGAGACTTTGGACATCCCTTGTATTGTTAATGGCAAGGAGGTCTTCACTGGGAACACAAAAGATCAGTTTGCTGTAAGTACTGTAAAAATGAAAATAAAATCATACGTATAGAACAGAATATAATGTTTTTGTTTTTGTTTTTGTTTTTTTTTTTTCAAATACATAAATTAGGACAAATTTGACTCGATCATGTCCATTATAGGTTCTCAAGAGCTCTCAATAAGTGATGGCTTTCTTCTTGTCATTTTTTTCTTCACAGCCATACAACCATTCTTTGACAGTTGCAAAGTTCCATCTTGCTTCAGAGGTAATTTACCATATACATTAGCTTGGGCAGGATGTACTGTACATTTAGCATTCCTATGATTGGTCAGATTATCATCCCAGGCACATCTAAAATTAATGCCCCTGTTACTTCTTGACTATAAGATTCACCTACAGTCAGCTTCTGTCAAGCTTTAACTGTAGCTGTTTTGGTTTTGGCATTTTTATTATTTCTCCCTTCCTAAGAAATTAATTAAATAACCAGTAGACGTGCGCCAATCTCCACAATTTTTCAGGTAGAGGATAACCTGCAGGTGTAGCTAGCGCTCTCAGTATAGTACACATGCAGTGCATGCATTGCATGTAGAATGATGAAATTCTGTCCAAAAACTTTGTTCATTTTGCAACAAAGTGGCTATTAAGGGGGGAGGTTGTGGGCTTTTTTTTTTTGTTTCACAAAATCCTCTTGCCCCCTCCCCCTTTGTCACTTTTCCTCTAGTCTCTTCTCTAGCAAGTCTGCATGTACTATTCACCTGCCACTATATTGAGACTACCAAATATGCAGGCCACACTCAGAAGAGTTGGCAGGTGGGGTCTGGAGACCAGTAAATAATATCAACTGACATTGTATTATCTTCTGAATACTGTTATAGGAAGTCATTAATGATGCTATCAATGCAGGAATGGCTGCAAGGAAAGAGTGGGAAGGGATGCCATTTGAGCACAGGTTTGGTTTTCATCATTTAAATCTTAATTGGCTGAATGTATGTTTGGAGATGAAATAATTGATGTCAAGTAGAATGGCCAAAATTTTGTATCTCTATCAGCACAAAGAGACTAATACCGTAACTTTATTTTTCTTGTCCAGGCATGCTATATTCAACAAAGTTGCAGATTTGATCAGTGGGAAGTATAGGACTCAAATGTTAGCTGCCACCATGGTTGGTCAGGTGGGTTATAGCTTGGTAAATTTACTAAAGTTATAGAATATTAATTGTGCTACTGTATGTACTATTAGTAGCTCAATGATGTCCTCAGGCACACTGACCCACAGTAGGTGGTCTACGTGCAATAATTATTGATATGTGACCTTGCAGTAAATGTGTTTTCTTTTTCTTCCACAGGCAAAGACTGCATTTGAAGCAGATATTGATGCTGTCCAAGAACTTGCAGACTTCTACAGATTTGCTGGCCACTTTGGAAAGGTAAGCCTCCACAATAGACATCTTGTATCTTTTCACTCAATTCTCCCAACCAATCAAGAAGAAAATGTATTAAGTGGTGTGGTGAGAATTGACTGTACTATCAGCTTTCATATTAAAAACCGAAGTTCTCCATACTGTGGGAAATATCTCTGGTGAGAGACTGAAGTTGATAGTAAATTGCTGATGAGAAGGGTTATAACTTCCTGAAACTTTTTTGAAGTTGGCATCTGTGAAGTCAAACATGTATCTGTACTGTGTTGAGATGTTCTTTGTTTGTTTTTTTATAATTATTATTAGGAACTCCACCAAGGCATGGAACTTCATCAGCCGAGAGGGCAGATGAACCATGTGATTTACAGAGGCCTCGAGGTAACTCAACGTATCGTGTGCTGTACATTTAGAGCCCAAAAGTATCGTTCTGAAGTCCATATTTTCATAATAATATTATGAACTTCATAATAATATTATAACTTCGTAATGATATTATGAACCAGGGAGAAATTGTGTCCTGGCCATTTTTAATAAATTTATGCTTGTTTAGAAGTTGTTTAGACAATAAAAATAAATTTAATGTTTCTTTTTTTTAAAGTACACATAAAACAAATTCAGTTATTTTATTTTTGTGGAATCCATGTCCAAGAAGTAATGCTATTATTGGATCTTTTTGTTTTCCAGGGATTTGTTGCCGCCATTTCCCCCTTCAACTTCACTGCTATTGGTGGAAATCTGTCGGGCACACCTGCGCTGATGGGAAATGTTGTCCTGTGGAAACCGGCAGGCACCGCAGTGTTGTCTTGCTACCTTGTGCAGAAAATATTCAAAGAAGCTGGTGTTCCTGATGGTAAGGAGCTTTGAGTCTTGTAGCATCAAGAGATATTAGAATTGAACAGCAAAATTTTTGTAGCCAATTGACTCACTACCTCAGATAGTTCAAACAGCTTTCTTCTGAACAAGTTGTCAGGGTTGATGTCTGGTAGCCACATGCCAGCAGATGATCATGTCTTTTGTTGTGCCCTATTTATCTGTGTGTCTAATAATGTACCGTATCTCTCCAGGGTTTCTATTTTATCTGTCTGTCTGTCTGTCTATCTAGATCTACTATAAACCTGGTATCTAGTATCTACAGTATCTCTGTGTCTGAAGTGTGAGTTTGTTTGTTTGTTACTTGCTTGACCAAGTACCTGCATTAGCACTGAAATTTACTGAAGTCTGTTCCCATCCAAATTTTTGAATCAGCTCAGATTGTAGAATGTCACTACATTGGTACATTGCCTTTGACCTGGCAAGGCTCCTTCTTAAACTAAGTTTTTCGTTTAACCTGTTGATGTTCTTGTCTGGCAGGTGTAGTCAACTTTGTTCCTTCCACTGGGCCAACATTTGGTGACAGCATCACAAAGTCACCCCATTTGGCTGCTATTAACTTCACCGGCAGTGTTGAGTAAGTGCCGGTATACTATTTTATTAATTACTCTTTCACTCCCAAGTTCAGAACTCAAATTCTCCCAACCACTTAAGAAGAAAATGTATGAGTGTTGTAAAGAGAAAATTAAAGCTAGTCACTCAGGGGAATAAAAGGATTCCTACTTGTAATTAGCATGTCATTCCCAATCTTGCATTTATTCAAGTAATCAGTGGTGTACGGTACATTTTTCTTAACGCCAACTCTTTTAAATTGTAATCACTATTTGTCTTACTTCAGGACCTTCAACACTGTCTGGAAGAATGTTGCAAATAATGTTGATAATTACAGGTATGATTAGTGTGGCAGTCAATTTTCAAATTAACCCAGTTCGCAGTCTCTACAATGATGAAAAAGATTGCATCAGATCTACATTCCTCTACGATGATATATACAGTAGTACGTGTATAGCAACACTACAATAACCTTTTCTCAGAGGCACCCGTGAACCTTTATATAGAGACCTAAATAATCTACCAGAGTATATCTCAGCAATGGTATGTTTCCTGCAGGTCTTATCCAAGGCTAGTCGGAGGTATGTTGGAACTTCTCTGATTACTATACAGTATCTTGAATACTTTAAATTTGTGGGTGTTCCGATGGTCGATGTTTCAGGGAAGTGCTTCTCAGAAGAAAAATGAGGTTTGGCTTTCCAAAATGCCATTTCCAGAGCTTGAGAGCTAAAATTATAAAATATGACCGGTTTTCTGTGCAAACCAGCCTGTGAGGTTTTTTAAAATTTCAACATTTGCTCAATTACATTTCTGTTTGACCATCCAGAGTGCGGAGGAAAGAATTACCACTTCATCCATCCATCAGCTGATGTCGGTAGGTTCAATTAATCAAACCTCAATGCTTTTGTCCATGTAAGATTATTTATAGGCTCGGTTTCCGCCACTCTGTCGAGTCCGGATCTTCATTCCTCCCTGGTCTTTGTTCTGTCGTGCCTTCAGGGGAGAAGCGTGGGCTCACTTTCCCAGGCAGCGGCTGGTAATAGAGCCTAGATTAGTTCCCATAGTTATTGGATGCACTCGAAAACTTAAATTAGCCGCGGTGTAGACGTAGTTATTAATTTGTACAGGTTTATTGATCGCTTTGCTTTTTGTTGGCTTGTATTTTACCGGTACCTTAAATAGACACTTCGTAAAATGTGACAGACAGCAGGTGAATTAAGTATAACAACGAAACAACCGACCGACCAATCACTACCAACTCACACTAAGACTAAATCCAGCCAATCGAAGCGACGACCAGAGGTGATAAAGACCCTTCACTTGACTCTGAATAAGACTACCACTCAGAAATTCAAGCGAAGAGGTTTACATCTGGGCATGGCCTAAGGCACTACTACTTTTTTTTTGTTTTGCTCGAAAAACAGACACAGTAGTAAAGGCTACCATGAGAGCAGCATTTGGTTATGGAGGACAGAAGTGCTCGGCGTGTTCCAGACTTTACGTGCCGGAATCACTGTGGGGAGAGGTAATAATGTTGACAGTAATCTCACGTAAACTGTAACCTCTTTAATCATAAATATTACAATTTCCTCGAATGTGATTGGTTCGTAAACCACCCGATTAATCATTAATTGGACACTTATTGTTCTGTAATCGGATATTTTTTGTTCTGTAGTCGGACATTCGGCTTCACCAATCATAAGCAAGAGTGAAACGCGCGTGTTAAAATCGATCGACGATGGAGTACTTGCAACGCAACATTGTTGCACGACAAGTTGCACTGAAAATGTTGCCCGTGTTACTTCACCTTTAGGGAGAACTAGGGGCTTGATCCTAAGGCCATTAAAGGTGAATGCTATTTCTATGTATTTCTCAGGTAAAGGAAGGTTTGATTGAGCAAACAAAGCAGATCAAAATGGGCACGGTAAGTCGTTTATAAGTGAACTAAGCAAGGGATTTTATGAATTATATAGAACTGGTTCATCGAGGTATACTTGCTTGGTTCTGTAGAATTCAGTTAAAAAGTCGAGCATCAGTTTTGTCCATTTGTTCTTGAATATACGGCGCTTATTGCAGCAACAGCAGTTCAGTGAATATTTCAGTTTGAATACAAACCCAGTTTAGACATATCGCAGAGACTTAACTATTAGAATATAAGCGTGTTTGTTTTTTTAGGTCGGTAGGAAACCCATGCAGAAAGCAGGGTTTTTTTTTTTTCTGATCAGGAATTTCTCTTTTAGGCATTAATATATCTTTTTCATTTCCTTCCAGCCTGAAGACTTTGAAACATTTGTATCTGCTGTTATCGATGAAAAGGTAAAAATATAATGGCAATTTTGTTAATGTTTTCCGACGTGCTTTCTGCCCTGAAACCATTAAATCCATTTTAATGCGAAAAGACGTTAGGAAATGAAATTCTGATACTGAACTATCTTTGCCATGTACTCGTATGTAGAGAAAATACGGTGTAACGACGACGATCTTCCTATCGACCGTACGATGACGCGTGCAAAGGCTCATTTCTCTTTTATAATTGGTTACTCACAAGTTGGAACTTCTAATGCCTGGTCAACGCAGAATATTTAATTAAGTTTTGTTGTGTAAAATATAGTCCCGATACTGATGGTGGTATCTCTGCTATGGTTGTTTTCCAGTCGTTTGATAACATTAAAAGCTACATCGACTACGCAAAGTCCAGTCCAGACCTCACGATAATTGCTGGAGGGAAGTGCGACAAGAGGTAACGTGGCTCATCGGAGGCAAACTTCTCTCGTACTGTAGTCAGCTAGATAGAGTTCAGTATGGAGAAAATGGCAGGTGATCTCTTGCAATGCCAGGTCAATCTTCTGGCCATTTCTGGGCTGCCTTTTGCCTCAAAACGAGAGCTGTTGCCTAAAGATTAGTTTCAGCCACCCGTAGTTGACAACGACAATAAGAGCAGTAAATGTTCCTGAAGCTAGCGTTTTCTTAATCCGGATTATCACTTTGTGTTACCTGATATCCCAGGCTGACAAAAGACAAGTTTTCGAGCCCTGAAAAATTTTTCTCTGGACTTCGAAATAGAGTCAAAAGACGACTAACCGGGAAGTCTCAATTCTCCTAACATTCCTCATACAGTTCGTTTAGGGCAGGTTGGGAGAATTAAGGCCTATATATCCTGACTCTTTTGAGCTTTCCGTACAATCTGTATCGTTATAAAGTCTATCTCATGCAATTCTCTCACCAGTGTTGGATACTTCGTAGAGCCGACAATAATACAAACTGATGACCCACGCGACAAACTTATGCAAGAGGTAGGGCCAAATGGATTGGTGTCTAATATTCTTCCTTTTGTACCCCAAAGAGGCTCAACGTGTCCGTTGTGATATAGATGCCGTGCACGAGACTTGGGTTGTAAGTTTTGGTTGAAACAGGGTGATTGAAAAGGATGCACTGTACCTAAGTTTTGAGATTTCGCAGTATGTTTTTATAGCTGTAAAAAATGTTCAGAGTTTTAACGATTCGAACCTATGACGTCCGCGACACTGGTGCGACGCTCTAACCCTTTTCATTTGATTTTTCTCCCAGGAAATTTTCGGCCCTGTGGTGACCGTCTACGTGTATCCTGACAACAAGTGCTCAGAGACGCTTGAACTGGTATGTGTGTTTGTGTGTGTGTGTGTGTGTGTGTGTGTGTGTGTGTGTGTGTGTGTGTGTGTGTGACTGGTGTTGCAGTATGTTGTGTCTTATGTGTGTGGAGTAGTATGTTGTGTTGTGAATGTGCCTATTACAGTATGTCTTCGTTGTGGTATGTTTTACGTCCGATTGTCGTGTCCATCTTGTTGTGATGTTCATGGTTTTTGTGTTGTTGTGTAGTGTGGTGTGTTCTGTTCTGTTGTCATTTTGTGGTGTAATGTAGTGTCGGTCTTTTTTCATGTTATGTGGTAGTGTCTGTCGTTGTGTTGTCTTGACTTGTGTGTAAGTTCTGCTCTGCTCTGTGGTCTTGCTGCATGGCGTGTTATTATGTGGCGTGGTGTCTTTTACTCTGCTATGCCGTAGTGTCTGTTGTTTTGTTCAGTTGTGATTGTGTTGTGTTGTGGTATAGTAATAGCGTAGTGTAATGTCTATCTTTGTTATGTTATGTTGTAGTGTGTTCGTGTGTTCTTCTCTTGTTTATGTTTTAGTGTTTTGTGTCGTAGTGTGTTGTTTTGTGGTATAGTGTAAACTATATCTTTGTTATGTCATGTGTGGTAGTGTCTGTTATTGTGCTATTCTGCATCGAGGTTATCCTTCATTTTCTGTCTGTTTCGTTTCAGGTGGATCAAACCTCTCCGTTTGGTCTCACAGGTGCTCTGTTTTCGAGAGACAGGTGTGTTCTGGGACGTTTTGTAATTTTCATTGACGAGTCCCATACTTGCAATCATACTGGCGCGGAGAGGGAGCCAGACAGACAGAGAGATAGACAGAGGAGAGAGAGATACTTTATTTCGACTAATTTCAAATGTAGAGGCATAATAATAGAGTAAGTGAGTGGGTGAGTGAGTTAATGGGGGTGGGGGGCAGTAAGCAGGGAATTGAATCAAGGATAAAGTGCGTCATGTGATAATTAATGAGCGAACGAGCTGCATTTTGTGTTTTTTTTTTTTTTTTTTTTTTTTTTTTTTTTCAGGAACTTTGTTGTCGAAGCCTCCAAAGCTCTGAAGGACTCTGCGGGCAACTTTTACATCAACGACAAGTCCACGGGTTCAGTTGTGGCTCAGCAGCCTTTCGGTGGAGCGAGAATGTCTGGTAAGACCGCTTTTGCCCCTCCTTTTTTATGATGTGAAAATGGTTTCGCTTTTATACATTTCTAGGGGAGGGGGAGGAAGTCTTGGTCACCTGTAGAGAAAAAAACATAAGGCAATTGTCGTAATCTCTGTAAATTCTTGTTTCTTTTTTCGTCAGGAACAAATGACAAGGCAGGCAGCAGCCAGTACGTGTTGAAGTGGGTTTCCATGCAGAGCATCAAGGAAGCGACGGCACCACTGGGCACGTGGAAATATCCTCATCAGAGTTGATAGCACGAAAATGAAACAAGCCATTTACAGTCTGGTCGCACTATCTACCCAGTCCAAAATGCTTTTTAAAATGCCCTTAAATGGACAAAGCAGGTTAGGAGAACTCGAGTAGAAAGGCTCAGTTTTAGGTCGTAGCACTGACATGTGGAATTTGGTGTCATCTCGAAGTTCAGAAATACATCAGGAAGATTTGTATGGAGAAATAGTCATTGTTGAATAAGGTTTGCAAATTTTGGTGATTTGAAAATACATATATGAACGGCTTTTTTTTCAAAATGCAATATACTAGGAATACGATATTTGCACGTGAGGCATGATTTGTAATAGGCCATTCCCGTTGCCTCTGTTTCAAAACGAGGCCTAATGCGAAAGCTTTCTTTTGAAACTAATTGTCATAGGAGAGTTTATGCACAAGGCCTTGTTTCGAGACAGAGGCAATAGGTATCTCTTTTTTTAAAATCGTGACTTCCAACATAGCCGCCGTGTCTTTGTGCGTGTAAACACGTTTTATACTATATTATAGACATTGACTGACAAGCCAGACGACTATGATCAAATATATACAGGAATTGATGTATTAGTCTGTATTTTGTTGCTCGGGGGACAACCAATCAGATTGCGCGTACTGTCGGTTAAAAATAGATCATTTGAGTCGCGCGCTCGTGACGGTCACTTCTAATTATCTGACCTCAAACGCGCACACTTAATTAGACCATTGTGACGTCTAAATTCAACTATATATTGCTTACTGGAAAAGTTTTCTTTTTTATCAGCCGGTAGGAATTAACTCTTGTATTTCTAAAATGACGGAATGGATCGACTACCTGAAATCATCCTGTTGAAAATATTCTCGTTTCTGACGATCGCTGATCTTGGAATAGTCGCCCAAGTTTGTTTGCAATGGAGGCGTATTGCGTACGATCACTCGCTGTGGAAAGTTGTAAACTTGAAACGGCATGCGCTCCACATTAACGAGGACACGCTCTGCATGTTAATCAGGACTCGCTTTTCTCCGTTTCTCTCTGTGTTGAATCTTGGAGGATGTCGCGTAACACACGATGTTTTTACGGAACTCTCCAAGAGATGTCGCAATCTGAAATATCTTATCTTTGGACGCGGCGCAAAGCTCCGTCCTGCAAACTCAAGACGAGGAGCCATGTTTGATTTCCCATCCGAGCTGCAGATGATTGAATTGAGACCGGTGAAAGGCGACTTCACCTTTTTGCGCAGGATTACAAGACACCTCTGTAATATCAAGTATCTTGGCATTGGGAATGCTTCGTCCAAGGGAACCATGCCGCACATCTTTAACAAAATGCAACAACTGGTGATGTTGGACTGCACCAACTGCGACACGATTACAGACGAGGCCGTTTCTAAAGTGGCGGAGAACTGCCCATTGTTGGAGTCGCTCTGCCTTAACGGCTGTAAATACGTCTACGGGAGAACGTTCTTGCAGCTTCTTCGCTCTTGTTCGCGCCTGCGTACACTCCTCCTTCGCTACACACCCATTCGTGATGACTGTCTGCAGCTCCGGGAATGGTGTCTGGCGCCTGTTGAGGAACTGGACATCTCGGCTTGCACGAACGTCACCCAGATCGGCCTCATAAGCCTCTTAAGTCGAGTGAAGACCTTGACTTATCTTAATTTATCTTACTGTGGAGTGGGCCGCGCAGTTACAGACGCGGTGCTGATTCAGATGTCTCTACAAAATAGCGGACTCAAACTAGAAATGCTGGACGTAAGATGGAGTTTATCGTTAACCCCCGACGCCTTATTTAGCCTGCTCCGCGGTTGTCCTTTACTAAGATGCCTCGGCGTATATCAGTCGTCCAGCATCACAACCGCAGCCATGGCGGACATACTGCGAGTCTTACCAAAACTGGAAGTTTTCGAATACGGAGCGTTTGGCAAAGCTTCTTTGTCGGAAAGTATGTTTATCCCCAATATGATCCGATATTGCCCGCTGGTCCAGTCAATTTCTCTCATTAATTTTACTACGGTGGATTCGTTTGCGGATGGCGTTCTCTTGGATACCCTGGCCGAGAATTGTACTCGTCTGCAAAGAATAAATCTCTGTGAACCAGACCCCGCGCTCCTCACTCTCGTCGCGTTGGCGCCCGCGGACACAAGGTCTAAAATCACTCAGCGGTGGCAGTGCGTCCTTCCGCCACCCGCTCATACGTTGGATTCTGTGATCGCGCGTTTGAATTACTGTCCGACCTACTCGAATTAATTTAACATGCTGGACTCAACTTCACCAAGTTCAGAGCACATGCGCACTTTTCTACTGAAGTACGTGAACAACTTAGCCTCGGGCACGATTTCTATTTGTATAAATGTTCACAAGAATGATAGCATATTTTATTGTAGTGATATGAGTGGTCAATACCGAATGCCCCTGTAATATACCGGAATGACTACAAAAAGTGTAGCTTTTGTATTTGTATTTGTTATGGATTAGAATTAAACACCAGTGTGCCACTATTTTATTGTCCTCGTGAACTATCTTTTAAGACAGTTAAATGTTAACACTTAAAAGTTGCTTGAGTCAATAAGCAAGTAGAACTAGTCGATATTTGATCGGTAACGTTATGGGTATGTGGTCGGTAAGCTGGTCGTTCTGTGGTCCGTAACGTGGTCGGGTAGGACTGAAAACAGGATGTAAAAGGAGAGGAGTGAAAAGTAGTGGAGAGGAGATTTAAAAAGAAGGGACGGAAATGGGAGGACAGAAACGCGAGGGCAGAAAAAAGAAAAGAAATGACAGAAATAACAGGAATTCGCTGCAGAGAACAGAGAGGGGACTGGGGCCAGACTGTCCAGCAGTCTGACAGCATGCGCGCGCGCAAGTTGGGCGCGAGAATCCAATATGGCTCCTCGGGCAAAGCAGGTGAACGTATGGAAACAAATCTGGGAATGGGCAGAAGGAACGGACCCAAAAGACATCAAGCAGCACCAGATAGAGCGCGTCTATCGCGTCAAGACCAAGGCATGTGCTCAAGGCAACTGCAGGTATTCTTATGTAGTAAATATAGTACTTACTGCGAGTCCGCGATTTGATTGTTTATGTAGTTTAGTGTTCATTTGACCAGTAGCGTTGTTTGAGCGCTGTTTACTGCAACCGCTTGATACTACGACCTCAGCTCTGACCCCAATGTAGCGGTACAGTTTATACAGCAATGTAGCAGTTGCCGTTCTGTGGGTGAAGAATTGAAAAGAAAAGGCTTTCTTTGATTGCGTGCGTGCGCTAAAGTACGTAGTACATTTCAGTGTACATTTCATGCCTGGTAACCCGGTCACCAGAGAGAACACTGATTAAAACAGAACACTGTAGCTTTATAAAATGACATCGTGTTGGTCTTTTAGCATATGTACATCAATCTTTTGTGTATACAACGTACTGTCGATTGAGACCAATGTTACTATGATTATTGTATTTCTTATTGGGACTCACAAATACCTCACCGCAGACCTGTCAACCCTAACGCTTCTGCCTGAGACTTTTGGGAATGTCAAAGACATTGAATCTCGTGCTTTTTTCCAAAACATTAAAAAATATGCTAAAATATGATTGTAATGCACTCCAACCTCCTGCACCAGTTAGTATACATGTGGAAAGATTATATTTGTGAGAGGCTTACCGGTGTCACAAAATCTATGTTTCGTACCAGAGGCCAAATACTTCAACAAAATGCTAATTCCTGTGGCTGGGGACCCAAGCCTCCCACCTCCAACCTGGACCATGGGGACAGAAATTCTCTCATCTTTTTTTTCACTCTGGGTCGATGGCATGCTACTGCATGTCAGTGTCTGTCTGTCTGTCTGTCTGTCTGTATTCCTGACTTTCTTTCAAGCTGTCATGTTTTCCCAACTTTTAAGACACTACTTCCTGTATGCTCCTTTTGTTTTACTGTGTCGAAGAATAACAATATTATCTTTTTCAGGAGAAATTGTAAAGCTAATCCTAATTGTTTTAATGCCCTTGGGGAACGTTTGTGGTTTGGAGAGATTAAAGGTATTGTATGTACACGTATGTCATTTTTGAGAGACTTGTTAGGTTGTTTAGTTGTTACCCAGGGAAACAAATTTAATGTAATTGAATGATGTCATTTGGGTACAAATTGAATGGATTGACAAAGAGGGTTGTGAAGAATAGCAATGAAAAGGGAACTTAAGGTATAATATTTTTGAAAGCTAGAGATGGAGTGTAATAATATTACATTTATTATTTTGCCTTAGTCGATGCCTTCAATCTTCTAGTAAGTTTTATTGGCCAAATTGTCAGGTGAACTAATGCTAAAATATGATTGTTGTTATTGTTTTTGTTTTTTTTTTTTTAAGATAATTTTTGGGTTACATGTGAGGACCCAGAAACTAGCAGAAGGCCAAAGGTAAGCCAATTCTATACTTTAAATTTAACACATACGTACAGTTGAACCCCGCTATTTCGACTTTGAAATAACAGGGACTTCAAATTAATTGAATGCAAAGCGGAGTTCCACTGTGCTACATTGCTTTGTGAGAGAATAAAATCATATTACAAGATATTGACCCCTTTATGTGTGTGGCATATTGTCTCTTTACAGGATTTATTTGTTGGACTGAAGAATTTGGGAGCAACATGCTATGTCAACACATTTTTACAGGTATGGTACATTTTGAATTATTGAAGAGAGAATGTCATTTGGGTCGTTTATGATAAATAAAATCACTAGCTTAGGAATAAATTACTGTTATCTTGGGAATAATCAATTTTTGTTATTTTGTTATCATTGGCATAAAGTGTCAATTGAGTGATTTTTGTTTGACTTTTGAAAACCAAATCCAACATAATATTGGTAACGTTTGATTATATTGGTTTGTGTAAAAATATAAAAAGTGAGATCTTCATCATACACAGTGATATCTTCCACATGATATACCTACTGATTTCAATGGTTCCAGGAAAGGTTCATTAATTAATTAATTTTTTCATTTTTTGCTTTAGTTGTGGTTTCACAACCCTGTGATGAGATCGGCACTTTATCGATGTGTTCATCTTGAATCTGAAGATGTCCAAGGAATTTCACATGATGGTACTGTAATTTGTCCAAGATTTGCTGTACATTGGCTTCATAAACTCTTGCCATTTTTGGTGTCCCAGCAACACTGTAAAACTTACTTAGTACATAGTTCTATCTGGCAAATGGTTTGAACCCAGGAGTGTGAACAGTAGGTTGGTTGTGATCGTCTGGGTTAGAGTAGTCCAACAGTCTTTCTGGAGACTACTCTAACCCGGACGATCACAACCAACCTATAGTTCTATCTAGCAACTATAAAAAATCCATTTCTCACAAAAATTACATCTCATACAAATAGGTTTTAATAGATTGCTGAGATGAATGATTAAAAATGTAATATTTTTTAACATATCACTCATACAGTTTGTTCTTGAATGGAGCCTTTCACTCCCAAGAGTAATATGAAATCTGATTGAACTATCAATTCTCACTATATCCCTAACAAATTTCTTTCTTAAATGGTTAGGAGAATATGCATTATGAGCTTTGGAGTGAAAGGGTTAAAACATTGTGGTGTTTGTGCTATTACAGGTGGAACAGCATCCAGCCATGAGAATAATGTTGCTCTTGACATAACCCCAGGCACTCACAAGAGTAACAGTCCTGCAGCTGAGGAGATCTCCAGTCATTCAACCATTCCAGCTCTTCCTCCGCTAAACACACTGAGCTCCTCTGCAACACATCTGTCTGTCTGTGGACATCTGCAGCTGTTGTTTTCTCAGCTTCAATACAGCACTAGAAGGTGACAGGAATTTTTAGTAATAATCACTGTATTAACTTTCAGACTAGCAGATAGGCCACTGAAAAAGTTCCCCTATTATCATTCCTGGGGTGGGGGGAGGGGGGGGGGGGGGGGGAAGCAGTCATGCTTCCCTCCATCTTTCCTCCCCACCCCTTAAGTAATTTAACCAAAGTGATCTGCTGGGCTAGAAAAGATGTGATACAAAAAAAAAAGAACCTCATACAGTTTGTTCAGGACAGGCTGGGAGAGTTAGGACCTGGCCACAGTTTGAGTGTGTGTGTGTGTGTGTGTGTGTTTTTTTTGCAGGTTCATTGACCCAACACCATTCATCAACAGTCTGGGCCTAGACACAGGACAACAACAGGTAATTATTACTGCTAGATGTATATACTGTATTTTGCTTAATGTACAACACATGCTCCTAACTTATGCTAAATGATTAATGATATTATTACCTTAATTAAATAATTACTAGGCATAGTTAATATTATTGTAGCTGAGTTATAATGATTGTTATTATTACCAGGACTATAATAATTTCATTATTAGTCAGTTACTGCTAAGTGACCCTACCTTAGCTACAGCTCAAGTGGTTGAAATGCAATCACCAGCAAAAGTCTTTCTGAAGATTAATCTTACCTGATAGATCACAAAACCCTAATGTGAAACTTTTATTTTGAAAATGAGTTTCTCATGCCCAAAAATCAAACTCATTTTCATAAGAAAAGTTTCACACCGGTCGGGCCTCATTTTGAAGCAGAGACAACAGGCATCTCAGAAGTGCGTACTGTATTGACACTTAGTAATTTTTCTTTCAAACACTAAGGATGCTCAGGAGTTCAGCAAGCTGTTTATATCCCTATTGGAGGAAAAGTTATCACAACAGGTATTGTTGGACCATCGTTGTAGCACCAAGCAAGCACATGTTGTTGTTGTAGTTTACGTTATTATTTTTCACTGAATTTTCACTGTTTTGTGGTCATTAGCTAGGCTTGTGTTACTATTGCCTGATGCAACAGTTTCTTTTCTTCTTTAGCCCAATCCAGAGGTGCGCCATGTTGTGCAGAATCAGTTTAGAGGAGACTACCATTATGTAACTGAGTAAGTCATGAAAACGATTGTTTACTGCTGATTTGTGCTCAAGACAATATTTAACAACTTAAACAAGTATTAAATATATATGTCTTATTAGACATCTACGCGTGTACATATGGATCACATGGCTGTATACATTTACGAGTTGTGCCATATTATAAGAAATATGTACAGCCTTCTGGTTTCCTTTTGCTACTCTCGTGTTATCCCAACTTCCTGCTTCTGGCTTTTTTTTTTTTTTTTTTTTGTCAAAGAACTCTTTTACAAAATCTCCTGCTGTTTATCGTTAATCCATGAACAGAGTATGACAGTAACAATTTGAAATTGTGATTTTTTCTGCATTTTTAGGTGCCAAAACTGCAAGAACAGATCTAAGAGGCTGTCCAGATTTTATGAGCTGGATCTTAATATTCAGGGTCATTCCTCCCTTAACCAGTGCATCAAGGAGTTTCTTAAGGTAACCGGTAGATATGTGAGAACTAGAAGATGGAGCGATTTTTATATGTGACGACAATAAATATTTGACACACATGAGGCAGAATCGACAATGCTGCGACGATAATTGCAGCGATGACGACATTGATAATGGAGACAACAAAGACGGTAATGACGACACGAGGGTGACAATGATGACGACAATGATAATAACGACATAGTTAATGACGATATGATGACGATAGTCATAACGATGACGACGTGATAGTAATGACCATATATGATGACGAAAGTCACAATGATGACAACAGTGATACCGATGACGACATGATAGTAATGACCATACATGATGACGAAAATGATACTGATGACGACATGATAGTAATGACCATATATAATGACGAAAGTCACAATGATGACAACAGTGATACCGATGACGACATGATAGTAATGACCATACATGATGACGAAAATGGTACCGATGACGACATAATAGTAATGATTATAGTGAAGGTGATGAAAGTGATAACGATGAGGATAAAAATTACGTGTTAATGATTACAACGACAACGGCAGTGACAGCGATGATGATAACGGTCAAGACAAACCAAAGGATCTCGGACACGTTAATAAAGTTATTCATTCATTCACAGTAATAGCGACACTGACGATATGACGACGACACCAGTGATATCAACGAAATAAGAACGACAACTTACCAACATGTCTTTTTATAATGCAATTATATTTTTCAGGAAGAAAAGCTTGATGGTGACAACCAATACTTCTGCACCAACTGCAGCAGCAAACAGAATGCCGAGAGACGAATAGAGCTCAACACTTTACCCCCTGTTCTCAACCTTCAGCTTTTGAGATTTGTCTTTGACAGGCAAGTCAACTTCACTCGTACAGTACATGAACGATCCATTGGTGCGATAGCATCACGTGACCACAACTTGCAAAATATTTTGAGTGAAACTGGTTTGGGGTTTGATTATTATTCATATTATTGTTTTTGTTTTGTTCAGGAAAACAGGCTGCAAGAAGAAACTGAACAGCTTCATCCAGTTTCCAGATGTGTTAGACATGACAGAACACTTGAAGAAAGAATATTCAGGTGAGACAACTGGTGTTACACTACAGCCATGTTGATTTCTGGCATAAAAAGCGCAATTTTCAGTTGGGTATTAAATAGTGTATATCCTTTTCTCTAGTCAAATAATTAGAAAGGCGTATATTTTTTTATCAAAAAATTGCTCAGACGGAAGGCTAGCGCTCGAAACGTCAGCTTCAAATTCTTTCACGGCGTCCAGCTTTCACACATTGACCCTCAGTCGATCCAAGTTATATGTATTTCTCCACGCCGACTCAGTCAGTCTAGTTTTTAGTTCTAGTTCTTTATAGCTGATTTTCCAGCTACTGAATAGCCATCTTAGGAGTCACCTCCTTGGTCTCTCATCTACAGCAACAAACGCCATTAAAATCTTGTCTTGAGTTTTTTCTTTAACCTTTCTTAAAAAAAAAACCTCTTAAAAGAATAACGTTTTATTCATGCACCAGGCCCTCGACCAGTGTACGAGTTGACCGCTGTCCTGATACATCACGGTCCCACGGCGTACTCAGGACATTATGTGGCCCACATCAGAGACAGAAAGGTGAACCCAGAAATTTTTTAAGAAGTCCGTAGCAAAGAAGTGGGAATGTTGCAGACCTGCTTTTATAGACCTTTTTTTTCATTTTGTACTTACGAAGTGTTATCTTTTATTGCCTGAAGTCTGGTGTTTGGTACAAGTTCAATGACGAGGAAATAAAGAAGATGGAAGGAAAGTTGAAGCTTGTAAATGATGAAGATTTAACAGGTATGATAACGACCGTACACCCTTGCTGAACCTATAACGTCGCCGGCCTTTTAATATACAAGTAACCCTATATTTGAAGTCGAAGCATAGGGACTGCTTCACAATATTAGAGATTTTAGACTAAAGATTTATCTTAAAAGTACATCGAACAATGTCCTAAAGGTCTGGTTATATCTCTTGTGTCATCTCTTGTGTTATTTTAACACAGATTTCTCGTTTCAGATGGAACAAGTGCAGGGAAAAAACCGAGATGTGGTAAAGGGTTCCACACGTCCAAGAATGCATATATGTTGGTGTACACTCTTCAGTCAACCTGGGGTAAGGTGAAGCCATTGATGTGCATTTTCTCAAATCGCTGCAACTCACATGGCTAATTTCTCATAGTCAAACTGCGACATTCGTCACTGAAGCTCAAAGAATATCTTTAGTAGTTCATCCAGTGACGAATACCGCAGTTTGTATAATGGGGAAAATACAGAGATTTTGAACGCAGAAACAGCTCACTGTCCTTTATCGTATGACAATGCACTTTGGTGATATCTAAATTTAGGATGTTAAATACCAATTTGGCAGAAGTAATAAATGTTGATCGATTTGATCATAGTAGCACTTTAAGCCGACGGCTATATCAACAGCAAGTAAGGTTCTGTGCGTGATAAGTTCGACTTTTGAACCGGGCCTTGTCTGATATAGGCTTGGCTTTTCTTGTTTTTTGTTTGTTTGTTTGTTTGTTTGTTTTGTACTTGCACTTGGGTAATAGTTCCGTAGAAGGTGTGCACGGTGTTCGTATTTTCGAGTTTCTGTACTAAAATTGGACCACATCGTAATGGAGAAATGCATACAATTTTTGCTGTGGAGTTTACTGGTGTTTTTTTTCTTTAGAACTCACCGAGGTGTGTGCAGAAGCTCCGCCTCACATTCAGGAGTTGGTTGCCACGGACAACAGCACGTTTGATGAGTGGGCAAGACAGGTGCAGGCAATCAGGGTGAGCAGCGGTCTAACTAAAACTCTCAGTTACAGAAATTGTAAACATGTTACACTGTTCGGCATGCGGTCTGCAACGTGGTCGGTACGTGGTCGGTATGTGATCAGTATGTCGGTAAAGTTTGTTTGTCACACTGAAAATTGTATTTATAGAGCTCTAAACGAATCATTCACTTTTATTAACGTGTTTACTAAGTGAGCTCTTGTAAGTAGTTTTGAAAGTTGTTTATTTGCTGTACAAGGATCAAATGGTGTTGGAGGGAAATAGGAGGCAATGTGAAATCCAGAAAATCTACCAGCAGCTCCCAGTACAAGAAGCAACATGTAAGTATACTACGAATAATTCAGTATAAGGAACTACGGCAAGTTGAGTTTCAATCGTAATGAATCTTCTTTTGTATTTATAGCCACTGAATATGAGTGGATCACAACAAAATGGATCAGGGACTGGCTGAGTGAAAAAGAGGACACACCGCCTGTGGACAACTCGTCACTTCTGTGTTCTCATGGCAAGTAAGTAAACATTAGTATTTGGTTTTCAGATGACTGCCCGAAAGTATCGTGTGATTGCTTTGGTTTTGTGTTTACTACGCTTTTGGGTTTGTCCGTACAAGTTTGGAAGCATTTTCAGCCAATCAGAAACAAAATAACACCAAATTGCGATCTGCTCACGCGAGTAAGTAAGTGGCAATAGAGCGGTTTTCCGATGACTGTCGAAAGTAATTGTGTGATTGCTTTGGTTTTGCGTTTGCTTCGCTTTTGGATTGGTCCACACGAGTTCGTCAGCATGCTCAGCCAATCAGAGACAAAACCAAAACCAAAAACAAACACTTCTCACGCAAGCGATGGCGGGTACTCGCACTGCTGATTGGAAAGTAAAACCAAACGCAAGACCAAACGCGAATTACTTTGGCTTCCAATTGGCTGAACTGTTTTCTCTCAGTCTCTGTGATTGGCCTGTGTGATTACTTTGGTTTTGGTTTTCGACAGTCATCCGAAAATGGCTCTAGTGTTGTCGCACTGCTGATTGGTCTTTCCTTCACAGTGAAGCCAGTTTCGAGCTTTGGCTTCTGGTTGGTGAAATTGTTTCCTTGCAGCCTTTGTGATTAGCATTGTAATTACTTTGGTAGTTTTGTCATCTGAAAACAGCTTTGTTTTCTAAATGGTGAACTCTTTCATGTCTCAGACTGGATCCTGATCAAGTACAGAACGCAAAAGCGATTAGTAAAACCGCTGTAGGTATCCCATTTGTAATCTTAAAGGTAAAACCGGTTTATTACAACGAAAACATGTCTAAACCTGTTTTGTGCAGTGAAACTACGCTTTTGGTGCGCAATACCGTCGCAGACCGGCCGCTTTTGTGACCTTATATGGTAAACTATGTCACAGTCATATAATAATATGCCTTATCGTATGTTTCTACCATAACAAAATTCTACAAGCTACTGCATTTTCCTCTGCTGTTCATCTTTTCAAGCCTTTCCCCATGGCTTTCCACCAGTATTTCTAGACATTTTACACCCCATTTGTGAACTATTTGTTTTGCAGGCGGAACAAATATTCCTTAAGTATGGCGGACACCCTCGCATAGAGAGGTCAGTGATGAACTTCACTTGCTATTTCTGAGGTCCGTTTTTGTTTTTTCCTTTTTTCCTTTTTCTTTCCTTCTTTCTTTGTTTCTTACTTGCTTCCTTCTTTCCAGTGACTCCATGTGTATGGAGTGTGTCCGATACAGATGCAAGCAAATCAGGTTTCAAGCGCGACTGGCAGACGACCACAAATTTTTGACAGAGGCGCTGAAGTCTTTGGATGCTCAGAGGTAAATCAACTCGGTGATCATTACTTGTTTCAGTGCACGAGTATCTATGATTAGGATACAGTGGAAAACTATTTCTGAGGAACCGGGTGTCTGTATGGCAGACATTGGCTGTAGTCCAATCTGTGTGCCAACGATTTTGTGTGTCAGACTTTATTTTTACTTCATTTAGTGCAAACACGACCAGATGTTTCTGGGTCGGCCGGAGTTCGCTTGTCAGCTGGAAAAAGTTGGCGAGTTCTCGAGAAGACCAGCGCTGTGGTGCGACGAATGGTCACTGTGAACCAGTTACAGACGACAAGGATACGGCGCAGGAATCGTCAACAGAAAATAACGCCGCGAGCGCTGAAGACTCGATTAAGTTCAACGAAGACTTGCTCTGCGAACACAGTAAGTATTTTTAGCGTTGTAAAATTCAGGAACTGGTTTAGCCATCACACTAAACTTCAAAGCTACAGTACTTATGTTCTGGGTCCGTTGTCGAAGTATGATATGTCAACGTAACGTCAGAACGAAGATGAGAACATTCTACATCAATCTTGTCTCGATGCATTCTGCGTTGCTTGTCCTATAAATAAATGGAGGAGCTTACAGCGGCAAGGCTCAAGCATTTTCCTGTCTCACTTTCCTTATTTGTCTCACGTGCCATGGGTTAGGAGGTAGCTAGCCTAGCCCTTGAACGCTGGGTTAGTAGGTAGCCTAGCCTTGAACGTAACACTCTTCTGCGAAATCGTCCGCCCCTTACATAAACGCAACATCATTGGCCCATGCGCACTCAGCCTCGTTTCCATTTCAAGATGGCGGAGGCCGAACATTCTGAAGATAAACTTTACTTCATAGTTTGGTCACGTAACGCCTTGACTTCTTTTGTTGCCGTATTTTCTACAGGAAATCTCTCTTCAGACGCGTCATGTCGGAAGCTTGTTCCTGCCACAGTGTGGGAGAGGCTCAAATACTACTTTCCATCAGCTCCAGAGTTCTCCAACTCTGAAGCAGGTTGCAGCCTGTGTAGGGTAAGTGATTAGAAAGTAAACCTTTCACTCCCAAGCTTAGAATATAAAGTCTCTCAACCACCCAAGAAGAAAGTACATGAGTACTGTTGTGAGAATTGATGGTTTCATCAGCGTTCATCTGAGCAAGATATCAAATGCCAAGTTCTCTTTACTGTGTTATTATATCTCTGGTGAGAAAAAGGGAGAAAACTGGAACTGATCACACTTTAGAGTGAAAGGGTTAAATTGATGAGATTAGAGCCTGTTTGAAACTTTGGAAACCCTGTCGTTGAATTGTTGCCGATATAAAACGTATAACGTGTCAACTAATGCTGATGTGGATAAGCTTAGCGTTGTAAAAGTGGTTTTAAAGCGTTGATAGTCCTTTGCCGGAGCAAGTGGCTCCGAAATTAGATTTGCTAAAGCTGTGAAAATCTTGTCGTTTGTATATTTCAGGCCGAGGATGAGGAGGAGAGATTAATATTTGACCAACGGAAACGTTCGGCTGCTGAACAACGCACTCAACTGAGCCCGCTGTACCACCAGCGCAACAGACCGCAGCTGGACACCGAGGTAAGTTATCAATTACATGTGATGTCACAATCACATGACACCGGATTTGGTACGGAAATACACCGAACAGATACGACAAAGCTCCGAAGATTTTCCAATCCTAAGACATCGAATTCTTGGCTCGAACGAATTAAAAGAGTTGAACGACAATATTTTAGAGAAAGTTTATTCACACGATGTTTTTCATTTAATGAATTATTTGATTGAGTGACTGCTAACCGGCTGAATTATCGAGCGATTGACCTGACTGACTAATGTGGTTATCCAGACAACAGAACAAGAAGCACGTTGTTCTCCTTTAGTCTCACCAGTGGAGGGGGGCAACGCGGTGCTTCTTGGTCAAATCTTGTACCCCTTTGAGGTGATACGCTATGCTAACGCGAGCCTTTTTACTGTCGCTTTGTTTTCCTTCAAGGGTCCTTTGCAATTGTACGTCGTATGTAGATCCTTTCTCGAAGAAT
Organism: Plumapathes pennacea; assembly: GCA_964036295.1. NCBI lineage: Eukaryota > Metazoa > Cnidaria > Anthozoa > Antipatharia > Myriopathidae > Plumapathes > Plumapathes pennacea. The sequence goes on along the minus strand of OZ038470.1, from coordinate 12,463,009 downwards.
GGAGGTCATTTCTCAGGTAAGAAACTGATGTTACCTTTCTTAAAATATGCGTCCAAAATGATCGTATAGTCGAATACTGTTTTCAAAGCCCGAGATGTGGTCCAGTTAACTCTTCCACTCCTGAGCTCATAATACAGATTCTTCCAACAATTCCAGAAGAAATACATGAGTGATGTGTTGGGATTGTATAACTCAATCAGTGTTCTTCTGACCTGAAAAGACTGAATGAGTACAATGAAGTTGATTACTCTTCTAGCAGCTGTCCTTTTCACTTCACAGGTGGCCTACTAAACGTCCTCCTCCAGAGAAAATCTCCAATTCCTGTCTACTGTGTCCCCATGGTAACCTTCTGTTTAATCCAGAGCTTGGTGCTGATGAGCTGTGAGTGGAATTTCTTTTTGCAAACCACAACAGAACCCCGCTATCTCGAATCCCGTTATCTCGATTCCCCGCTATCTCGAACTATTAGTTTATTACTAATTTTATTACCTGCTGATTAAACAAATGGAATGTGAAAAAAATTAGATGTCAGATACAGGAGGTTCATTTGGCTCTATACATGAATTCCTTATCGTTCATCAGTCAAACTCGACTATTTGCTGGATAGAGCCAGGCAAACTCGATCGCAATACGTCCTTTCCGATATACCTGTTGTCTTTGTTCGAAACCTTATACAGTAGCTTAGTGTATTTTCATGCAAATCAAACCCGTTTTTTTATAAGAAAGGTTTTTCACTGGGCTTCGTTTTGAAGCAGGCAACAGACGTCTCGGTAATTGCCTATCGAGGCAAGTTGATATTTAGATAAAATGTTCGTTTAGCACCCAAAACAGGGCTTGAGGTTTAACTCTTCACCTTCTAGGATGTGTTACGTGTGGAGCTACGAGTGGGACACTATTGTACTGTCTTATCCTTACGATGTCGCCATTACTGCCACCAAGGAAGTGTCCTCTGAAGGAGTACCCAAAATAGTGACTATACCTGGTAAGACTGGTCCATACTTGACCCTTCCACTCAAAAGTTCAAAATACGAGTGATTTAGTGAGAATAGCTGTTATTGCAGTTGAGCCTGCGGTCCAATATTCTTTTGTTTTTCGAAGCATGCAAACGAGTCTTTCGGGTCAATACAATGCTGAAATGACCCATTCGCCTCGTTTGTATGTCAAACCGCTGAGATCTGCAATAATAGCCGTTGATAGTTCAACCAGCTTTCGTCTGAGCAAGGTATCAAAACCCAAGTTCTCCATACTGTGTGATATTATCCGTCTATTTTATGGTTGATGAGCCATGTTACTGTGATGTTTTTCTCAGTGTTTCTGTTTTCACTAGAGCTCTGCGCGGAGTGCAGCGCGGCGCGTCTGGAGCAGAAGGCGCGGGAGTGGCTGCAGTACCGAGGTGCAACAGTTTACGTGCGTAAGATAACAAAAGATCATGATGTCAACGAACTGCTGCTCACGTCCCCTCAAAATGAGGTGAGAACCGGACAGGAGAAGAGAACCCTGCTAGACACAGGTTTCGAGGTGAAAGAAGCCTCTCTGTATGTCACTCCGTATGTGACTTGAAAAAGTGCGTTCACTCCAAGAAACAAGCCATCATGTGTGTGGTGAACAGAATTCTTTTGTCTGGTTATGTTTCAGCAGGCGAATTTCCCTCTACAAGACAAAGACAAAGAAGAACAAGACCCAGACTTTAAGGTAAATCAAATTGTTTAAATAATACACAGTCTTGTGTAGTGTTTCATACAAGGTCTTATATATAGTCTGTCTTGTTCAGCCTCGAAACTATACAGCCTATACAAGACTCAAGATGCTTTGACATAGAGTCAAAAGGATCTGATGAGTTCTGTATGGGAGTCTTATACAGAGAGAAGGGGAAAGAACGATTATGTTCTATGTTGAATATCTGCAAATAATGCAAATACATGGGAGCGTCAAATATTTTTTTTAAGTAGGAAATGCCTGTGGAAGGAAGAGTATATAAATGCGCAATGGAATGCTGGTCTCTGTGAGAATTTATATTGATTTGCGTCTACGAGGTGGTAAAGCATATTGTATACCAACGTAAGATTGGCGTAGATTTGCTGAACGCCGTAAAGAACGCGTTGGGTGACGTTTCGTTATTTTTGTTGTTGTTGTTGTTGTTGTTGTCAGTGCCAGCCCACAACCTCCAAGAAGCAGAAACTTTCCAGTACAGATGCGTCAAGCCGCCGAAGCTCCAGGTGATTTCATTTTTTTCACATTGCCTAACAGAAAAAGAAAAAGCGACTTGAGTTATTTCAAAGCCAATGGTTTGGCAGTAAAATTCCGTAGGCTTCTGTTTTTTTGTTTTGTTTTTTGTTTTTGTTTTTGTTTTTGTTTTTGTTTTTGGTTTTGTTTTTGTTTTTTGTTTTTTGTTTTTTTTCTCAAAGGCAAGAGCTTGTTTTAACGAATCATATGGCTTTTTTTTTTTTTTTTTTTTTTTGTGCAAAATTCTGGGCCACTGAGTACCAAAATCAAAACCAATTTGTCCAGTTAAACACAAGCAAGGGCGTACTGTAGCGATAGCGTTTCCTCACACCGCTCCCGCAAGCGGACACCCTGGGAAGCAGGTGTCTGTAACTGGAACTGTCCGCTTAAGAGAATTTGTAAATACAGAGTTTGACTGAGCTACAGTTTAAACGGGGTTTCGTAGAGGCGTCCGTAGGTAGAGATGTCCATTTACGAGAGTCCGCCCAGATACTCTTTGACGTATTATCGTATTATCGTTTTATTTTTTATTTTTGACAGACACCGCAAGCAGAGAGGTGAAGTGATACTGAATGTGGATTCTACACAAACTCTGAGAGACATCAAACTTCAGGTGCGGGATAAGAAACTTTAATGGAACAAACGTGAAGAACAACTACTACTTTCAACAAGAGTAAGCTTGGACAACACAGAAGCGGCACGCCTTGTGTTCAACTTTGTTTGTCTCTCGTCCCGCAGCTCATGAAGTCTTTCTCTGTGATGCCGATGGATCAACACCTTAGTTTGAACGGATCTGTTCTGCAGAACGACCAGGCAACGTTGGGTTCCTTGGGTGTACATCCGGGATCTCTGTTACTTCTAAAGGTTAACTATGAACGTGTGTGTTTGTGTGTTTTTGTAGTCGCGTATCCGGGCGTTCGTTTTCATCAAGTCGCGTATCCGTGCCTGTGAGCGAATCCTTTTTGTACATGTGTAATGTACCAGTTTACTAGTGCGCGCGTGTTCGTGTATGGGTGCATGACTGTGTGCGCGTGTTCGTGTGTGGGTGCATGACTGTGTGCGCGTGTTCGTGTACTGGTGCATGACTGTGTGTGCGTGATTTTTTGTCCGCGCCTGTTTGTGCGCGCGCATCCACAGCTCGGTTTGTAAGTTCTTACATATCACTCTGCCTTTTCTTTTAGTTTGACAAAGCTCTTTCAGCCAAGCAAGCTATGGTTTGTTTTTGTGTTTGTGTTTGTTTTTGCAGATCGACGAACCACGAGCGGACTGTCCTCCAGTTCTCCATGAAGGTAGAGACATTCAGTCACCGTCCAGTAAAATGTTGTATTCTGCGCAGATTCTAATGTTGTTTCTTTCGTTATCAATTTACAGCTGTGGTTCTTCCTGAGGAGGGGTTCAAAGGTCAGTACAAAGCCTCCATGCACATGTGTGCTCGCTAAGCGAAGGTCGCACTTTTTCAGTGTACGGTTCTTATGTTTATGAACTGATGGAAGCGAAGATGTTATCTTTCCTTTCCTAAAAGAGAACTTTCGACTTCTTGAACTGTCAGTGAAACTTAAAGTTGTGAAAACTCAAATGAAAGTCTGCAAGGAACATATTCTGACAGTAGTGTTCACTTCCACCTCCTGAACTGTCAAATGAAACCTAAAGGTGTGACCACTCAAATGAAAGCTCTCAATGAGTACATTCTAACAGCAGTGTTCACTTCCAACTCCTGAATTGTCAAATGAAACCTAAAGGTGTGATCACTCAAATGAAAGCTTTCAATGAGTACATTCTAATAGCCGTGTTCACTTCCAACTCCTGAATTGTCAAATGAAACCTAAAGGTGTGACCACTCAAATAAAAGCTTGCAATGAGTACATTCTAACAGAAGTGATCACTTCCAATTCCTGAATTGTCAAATGAAACCGTGTGACCACTCAAATAAGAGCTTGCAATGAGTACATTCTAACAGCAGTGATCACTTCCAACTCCTGAACTGTTAAATGAAACCTAAAGGTGTGACCACTCAAATGAAAGCTCTCAATGAGTACATTCTAACAGCAGTGTTCACTTCCACCTCCTGAACTGTCAAATGAAACCTAAAGGTGTGACCACTCAAATGAAAGCTGGAAATAATTGCATTCTGATAGCAGCATTAACTCCTTTCACTCCCAAGAGTGATCAACTTCAATTTTCTCCCTTCAGTTTCTCACTAGAAATATATATTACAGTAAGAAGAACTTGGCATTTGATAGCTTGCTCAGATAGTAGCTAATTAAAATATGATTTCTCACTACATCACTCATATATTTTCTTAAAAAGTTGGGAAAATCTGAATTTTGAGCTTGGAAGTGAAAGGGTTAAAGTCGCTCTTGGTGGATTTCACATTTTTAGAAACATAGAAACATCTTCTCACCTGGGCCTTTTTTGATCCTTGTTTCTTCTTTCTGTGTTTGGCTGTTTTAGGGACAGGCCTCTTGAGGAACTAACTTTGGAGGAGTTGCTGTGGACACACGAGGGAGCACGTGTTTCCACACGCCACCACGTGACCGGTAGCGGTAACAGAGAACAGCTCTAAATCAGTTCAAACACTCAAGGACACGATATTCCTTTACAGAATAGCCAAGATATGTTGCGTTTTGTTCTACAAAGAGATGTTTTTGGATGACTGTTGAAAGTAATCGTTAAATATTTTGTTGGTCCGGACTGGTTTGGCAGCATTCTTGGCCAATCAGGAACAAGTGATCACTTCTCGAGAGTAAAGCTAAACTCAAATTACTTCTACTAGTTTCTGGCTGGTTGGTTGACGTTGAAATTACTATATTTGGATTTGGCCTTTGAAAGGCAATCGAAAATTGCTTTATGCCTACTTCATATTATATATTAAGAATAATCTGATGTTGCAAAACACAAAACTAAGTTGATACACGATATAGATGTTTAGTGCCATCTGGCTTTCAAATTTCGTGTTTGTCACACGGAACCAGGCATCACCCAGTCCGCTCGTGTGTGTGTGTGTGTGTCTGGGGAGGGTTGGGGGGGAGGGGGGGTGACCGTTTTATACGCGCAATACAATTCTAAGACCGTGCCTATTGAGCCGCGGTCGTGCTGTGATTCAGTGTAACACTGTTAAAACCTAAAATATAGATTTGTGTTTCCACTTTGTTGCTGCTGTTGTTACTGCTGCCACTGTTGTGTTGTTGTTGTTGTTGTTGTTGTTGTTGTTGTTGTTGTTGTTGTTGGAAATATAGCATTTGTCGACGTGCTATGTTGAGTTATAGAAGGACTTGAGAATTTGGGAAAGCACGAGAAAAGTGCGAAGAAGTACAGCGCTTCCTGGCTAATCTAGTGACCATTAAAATTCCCGCGTGAGTTTATAATTCAAGATCATTACATGAGTGCTTCATTTCTAGTGATCGTGAAGTGGAATAGCAAGTCAGACTTTTCAGCTTTCTTAGGGCCAGTTTAGACGCCGAACTTTTCGATTGTTAACTCTTTCATTCCCCAAGTTTAAAATGCAGATTCTCCCAACTCTTTGAGAAGAAACTGATTGATCAGTGTAGCGAGGGGATCATCTGAGCAAGGTATCAAAAGCCAAGTTCTCCTTACTGTATGATATTTGTGCTGCCGAACTGATGGAGAAAACTTGAGCTTGTCATTCATCTTTTTCTCAGTTAGTTTCCACCTCTGCTTCTCCCTTCTTTCACGCCTTTCCTTCCTCCCTTTGATTTTGTCTTTTCTTTCTCCAAGTTTTGTCTTGTTGTTTGTGTTCGTTTTGTCTTGTTGTTCGTTGTTCGTCGAGAGATACCAATATATTTATTTTTGCACTACATGGATGTTTCAAAACTATGCATTTTGAAACAAACTTGGGGTGCAGATTGTCCAAATAGCCGATGGCTAAACAAGCATCCGGATATTTCGTTCCGTCTTTTTTTTTTTTTTTTTTTTTTGTCCCTTGTTTTTTAGTTATTGTTTGTTTCACTCTTTCTATGCAGTGGCGTTGTTGTTTGCCTGGCACGGGAGGGACTGTGGACGTCCATGTTTATACTATGGCTCTGACAGACATTCAAGTTTCTTGGAGAAGAAAACAACAAGTGTCAAGTGCAGGGTAAGTAATCAAAATAGACTTCATAAATCGGATATCACCGAGTAAATATTTCTATCATGAGAGTATAGATCTTATCTCTGTTTGGGTTTAGGAACATCAGCGAATATTGTATTAAGTATTATGAAAAACAAAAATCAGAGCACTCTGTGCTCTTTCCGACACAGCTGTCGTCGGCTCGAGTTCGGAATCGCATCGGAAAAATAAGTGAACCCGACTGTCGGTCACTGTCGGGACAACTCCGCTCCGGAGACTAAATTAGCGCTTTGAAAACATTGTTCGGTACTTTGATCTGATGGCATACGTTTTACGACTGCCGATTTCTTTACAAAAGTCGACATTCCTCCGTTGCTACATCTCAAAGACCAATGAGTCGTTCCAGTCAAGCATATCAAAATGATATGTTTATTTTTCATTTTCAAAGAGTAATGAACTATTTGCTGTTAATTGTCTTACTGTTCGTAAGACTGTCGATGCTCCAGTGAATGTTTCCTCAGCACTGATAGTTGATACTTCTTAAATTTAACTCTTATCCCAGAGACAAGTTGCGAGAATTTTAAGTTTTCTAAACAGGAACACTTGGCAACACCGAGCGTGGTTTTTCCTTGTCACGAGTCTTTGTCGAAAACGCTCAGGATATCTGGGGGAGGGGGTTCGTCGCGAAATCGCAAGTAGCGAATTTTGCGCATTTCTTCCTCCGAAGGAATCTCTTCCTGTAGTTGTCGCAAGCGTTGATCGATGACCTCGTTGAAATCCATGAAGCCGAGGCTCTTCAAATCCGGCAGGGATGTGGATAAACCGTCTTCTCTACTCGCTTTTAGGAGAAGGGAATTTCTGAATAGTTCTTCGTCGCAATATAAATCTCGAGTTAATAGCTGCTCCCCCTTTTCACCTTCGCTTGTGTCCAGATTACCAGAAGCAATCTCTTTGTCAGGTTCTTCAGTCTTGACAACGTGGGCTGAAGCCTGGCTGCCTTTCTGGCGCTCATATGCGCCAAAATCCTCTCCTTTAGTGCTCGATCTCTCGTTGCTTTGCGAGCGTCGAGAGCCTTTCTTTGAGACTGAATCTTCCCCTGGTACCAGTGGCTCACCTGCTTGAAGCCTGTCCTTTGGTCTTTGCTTGCGCGTTCCGCTTGAGGCGCCGCCGCTATCGTCTGTAGATTCTGTGAAGATATTGGGCGACGAACGCGGTCTGTACAAGTTGGTCGCATGTGGCATAACAGACAAATTTCTCGCGCTTGAACCGGGAGAACGTGCTCGCCTGTACGTTGGTGGCGAGAGTGATTCTTGACTCCCCTTGCTCACCAACCAAGTATCTTCAGTGTTAATTTTTGGCAAGAGCGGCACATCGCTACAGCTGTCATTTGCATTCCCCGACACTTGAATCCGTGGCAGTCCACGTTTGTGAAGACGCTGGTTTCCGTTTGCAAAATCGCCATTTGCTTCTCGATCTTGACCTTGAAGTCTCCGGGTGTGTTGGTGTGTTCCCGAGGAGAACCCGTGCGGGCGAGCGGGACTTCTAGAGCGGCTTCGTCTCCCGGCGTAAGGAGAAGCTTTTACCTCCATTATTTCGGCTTGAAGACTGACTAAGTTTTGTTTGAGCTGTGCATCCAAAGTCTTTATGTGGCCTTCAAGTCTTCTGTGCTCGCTCGCATTTCGCAGAGTCATTCCGCGACTCAAGTCGCTGGACCGCATGTAACTCATCTGAAGTTATGTCTGCTGTTAAACTCGCCAGAGCGAGGGAACAGAGAACGGAGAACAAACCGCGCGTAGTGCAAACTGGAAAGTAAACACGAATCTGATTGCATTTACTTCACAACAAGCCTCCTTTCAACAACACACTGGGTTTGACACCAGACATTATTTTAATCATTGTTTGGTCTACGGGTTGACTCTGCGGGTACACTATTGATCTCCTGAGGGGGGAGGGTACAGTCGGATGGTTTTTGACAGAACAAGTATAGCTTTCATAAGTGAAATATTGGGCAAATTTACAGAGATTTACAGCAGGTAGAAAGGTAATTGATAAAGATGAATATATTTATTTGTCGTGAAACAGTCACTAGTAAACCCTAACCCTACCTACCCCTTGTCCGTGACAAACTTTTATAGGCGTCCGTGACACTTTTGACACCTTGAACAAAGACAAAGTGATTTCTTCGTGATATACAATAGGAAATGAGGTCACCGTTTCAGAAGGATTATTTTTGATAGTTCCTTTATCTGCCCGGCTCCTTATCTCCGTACAGTAGAATAACAATATGAGAAATCAAAAATTGTGACGGCAGTTTTTTTGAAAGTATGTATAACAGATTTCAAAGGTGAAAGTGTGTTTTACGTTGGCAGTCAGTTTATGATTTCGTTTTCGAAAAGACTCAGCCGCTCCCTGGGGAAAGTGGCCCGTGACGTAATTTCAGTGCGTCATTGATTGAACTTGTAAGTCACGAAGATTAAGGAAAAACACACAGAGACAAGCGATGATGTTCTTATAACACGCAGATAATGAAGCAACGTTAGCAGTTGGAAATCCTCCAACAAATCACATCGCGAAGTTTATAAGTTCGAAGCCCTCAGTAGCGTCAGATTTCTTTTCTGGTTTGTACTGTCACAGTAGTAAAGGTGAATCTATGCTGAATTTTAATCCTTTCACTCCCGAACTCAAAATACAGATTCTCCCAACTTTTTAAGAAGGAACTGTGAGTAGTGAAGTGAGAATCGATAGTTTAATCAACTTTCATGTGAGCAAGGTATGAAAAGCCAAGTTCTCCCTACTGTATGATACATCTCTGGTGAGAAACTGAAGGAGAAAATTGAAGTTGATTACTCCTGGGAGTGAAAGGGTTAGAGAGACAGATTCGTGATTGGATTTTTGTTTTCCCAGACAATAAGGGTGTGTTTCTTTTTAGGAATCCAAATCCGGATCACAAATCCAAAAACAGATTCTCTGTTTCTTTACTAAAATCCAAATCCGGATAATGAATCCATGTGATCCACACTGGGGACGGATTCACTGGATCATATCCAAAATTGGATACTTTGGATCATGCATCTATTAAAGAAACGCACCCTAAATTTTGCGGATCCGGCTATTTTTCCTTCTCTTATCCCTGTGACGCGTTTTCCTTGTTGCGATCACTTGAGCCGGGGTACTTGAAGTTACAGGAGCATTGCAAAAGGCAGATTTGATCCACCGCCGTGAAATCCTGGCGGTCGTCTTGGAAGGGCAAACAGATGACAACTGACTGTCAACAGAGTCAAAGTTCTCAGAAGTGGAGAACATTCTCAGTACACAATACAGTGCTGCAGACGCCAGCTTTTAAGCTTAAATTGTTTCTGAGTACAGAAAGTACAATCAGCAATTATTTTGGTTTCTGTTCATTTAGTGAACAGACTAGGTCAGCTCGAAATCACAGCTGCACAATTAATGTCAGCCACAGACTACACGATACTCTGGTTGCTAGAGGCCTCTCCCTCTTGGAAGCTCCGAGATGCGTGGCCGCGTGGAGGCGGGCTGGTGGCGAGGCGGAGCCTCGTGTAGGATAACCACACGAAGACAATGATGTGAAGTTGTCCGGAGGTTAAAGCTGACATATCTGGAAGTTTTCATTTCCGTAAACAGGAAGACAGAGAATGAGATAATAGACGCGATTAGCATTTGGCGCGTCTAGTACGCTCGCTCTAATTGGTTCCTAAGCGTCCGGATTTTTCTGTATTGCCCGTAGGCAAGAACGTCAGTAGGAGTACTGATAGCAAAACCTCCAACACGAGCGGCCGCGCGTGGACTTGTGCCGTAGGAACGTAATTATTCTCACCACTCTCAATATGTATGAGAAGAAAATATTCACGTCACAGATGAACAGCTTCAACCGACGATAACACTGCTTCGTCAGAAAGGAGGAAACAGTTCCGCGCAGTTTTACAATGGGACAAGCTATATTTGGTGCTATTAGAGAGAGCGAAGAAAAAAACGAAAAAGAAGTCAAAGAGAAACTCCAAGCATTGCAGAAGCTGCTTCAAAACAAAGTGGAGGCTGTGTCAGCAAAAATGGTGTTTAAAGCAATAGAAGACCAGCGACTGCCCATCGCAGTAGTCGTGGACAAGAATTCTAAGTTCTCTGTCAATGTCACAAGTGTTCCCTCGAAGGAAGTCGGAGAAATGATCGATAGTTTATTCTCTGGCAAATTTTTGGATGGCTTGAAGAAACTGGTGTCACTTGCCCTCAACGAGTTTCTTGGTAATATGTCTGCTGGTGAACAGGAGATGAATGCATTCATGGTGGTCTTCTCCAACAACAGCTTGCTTCGCGTGGACTACATGATGTACAAGTACCAGTTCGAGTCCCATGGACTGAAGGACAAATACGAGAGTGGTTTCTGCTACTTTGCCCAAATTGGTGTCCTGGACATGGAGAAAGTGAACCGTCAGATCGTGCTGTACGAACTGACGAAGTCTGTGGGATCACAGAACATAAAAGAGGTCACTGAGCAACTGAAGGAAATCGCCGAGTTCGCTAAGAAGCTGTACGAAGTGTTGCGCATCTTGAAAGGTCGAACTACACATGTAAAGAGAAATGGACCACGCATGCTGCCGGAAAGGGAGCAAGATGATAATGACAAGACGGAAGGTGCCGATTATGATGAAAAGAAGCAAAATACTGACTACAGGGAGCACGATTATTATGGCAAGGACCAAGGCAAGAATGATGAAAAGAAACAAAATGCTGACTACAGGGAGCACGATTATTATGGCAAGAAGCAAGGCAAGAATGATGAAAAGAAACAAAATGCTGACTACAGGGAGCACGATTATTATGGCAAGAAGCAAGGCAAAAATGATGAAAAGAAGCAAGATGAGGCTCACAGGAAGGAAATGAAGAAGTTGATGATGATCATGATAATGGGAAAAAGCAAAACGATGATGAAAGCTAGCAAGCTGATGAAGACAAACAGGAGCAAGATGATCATGAAAAGAAACAAGATGATGATGACAGTGAGCAAGACGACGAATCTTACACATGTTGCAGGGCGGCGGTTCAATCACGGAGGTGCCACAAGAAGAGGAGGAAGATAACAATACGGACCAAGACTGAGGGCCAAGACGACAACTGTGATGTCGTAGCAACTTAATATTTTGTACAATGTAAATTGAACTAAAACTGTGAAATAAGACACTGTGAAATAAGCCGTTTGGTCAAATGTTGTGTATTTCCCGGCCTCTTGAAATGCCCTTGTACCTTCACTAGATAGCGCAACAGTGAAAAGACGTCACACTTAACACGACTCATTTTACACGCATTAGTTATCAACATTATCCGCAAAACACCGTACCGCAGTCTATGTGTTGCACTCGGATCGAGTGCCGTCGTCTTCAAAGGACAATGACAACCGACTGTCAACAGAGTCAAACTTCTGGAGAACAGTTAATTTTACCTGCTCTGCTTCGAAACTTTTCTCGATACACAATGAAGTGCTAAAGTTTGCCGTATCTTATACTCCACTAGCCAACTAGTTTTCGTTTTTTGTTTTGTTTTGTTTTGTTTGTTTTTTTTCCTAACTAATTTCACATTAACTGAAAGGAAATAAAGGTCTCTTTTTTCGACTTCACTAAAGCCTGATTTCCATATGATCGCCCCGATTAACGCGGAATCACTGCGACCGCTCAGAGGTTTCCATATAATCGCGACGGCAATGGCTTCGATCGCCGGTGACTGTGTAAGTGTATCTTCAATAACATCAAGTGGCATCTCTTCCTTTGATGGTGATTTAGACAACTGAGGCGAACTAAACTGTGGAAAACGTGATGTGTCCTTCCCGCTGGTACGATGGAGTTCGATCGTACCAGCGGGAAGGACAGCGCGAAATAACCAGACTATCTTTAACCGTATCTTCAGTCGAGTACATACAGAGTAAAATGTACCATCGGAAACTCAAGTAGAACTGCTTGACTGAATTATATTTGACACAAAATGAGCCTCACAGTGAAGCAGAGTATAGTAAAGTGTGGTGTCCTTTCCGCTGGTACGCTGTCTTTGGATCGTACCAGCTGGAAGGACAGAGTGGAATAACTCAATTATTTTAGCTTAGGATGTTAAGAGTAAATATGTAATCTCTCCTTTAATTGATGTCTCATACTGCTATCAGAAAGACTACTGCAGGAAAAATGTTGACAGATAATTTTGCTGAGCTGCCTTCTTGGGTGCCTTGAAAGCTCACAAAGGAGGGCAGGAAGACAAACAGAACTTTATATATTATGTGTATGGTTGGGTTGATTACTGTGTGAATAAAGAAAAAAATAATTATGTGACACAAGAGTGCTTGTAATGTGTCATTGTTTTACAAATTGACCCCTTTCCCCCTACCCATTGTGCACAGATCATTCACACACATAATACAAATTATGCCAACCCCATACAAGAACATGTTATGTAGTGAGAAAGAAACAATATTAATGGGAAAATCATGGCTTTACAATAACTTCAATGACTAAGAAATTACATATTTCCAAATCCATGGGTCACTATATTTATCTCATGGGATGTTCATGGCATAAAAGATAATTTTTTTGGTGGTAACTGACATTATATGAGACAACCTGAAATGTTCTGTACACACCTTCAGCTGCCTTTTCTTATTATATGGTAATTGACCATTCATATATTCAGTTACTGTCATGCCAGCAGTGTTGCTGAAATACCTCTCATAATGTTTATATTAAAAAATCATGACCACTTATAATAATGTTAATATATACCAAGTATGAAAGGGATTCTCTATATGTACCATCACTAGTGTATGTAAATCAAACCAACTGAGCAATTTGAACTAAAACCAGCTATATTATTTTAGGCAATGCCTATGACAGCATATGCTCACAAGGCAGGTATAAATGCACATATAATAAATATTCGAAATATTAATGAAGTTGTCTGCTGCCTGTTTGTCTGTCTGTCTATCTCGGGGTCTATCTCTCCTGTTATAAGATGATAGTCTTTCTAAGAGCCTGTGAAGTAATTGAGTTATTTCACTCTGTCCTTCCAGCTGGTACGATCCAAAGACAGCGTACGGAAAGGACACCACACTTTACTATACTGTAATGCTTGCCGAGGGCACGGAGTAGAATAAACTCACGGGTCACTAATAGAACACTTTAATCACAAACGGTCTGAACGCTACAAGCGACTCAGCAATCTCTCTCTCAAGTCTTAAGTACACGTATAGTTATACACTTGAACAAAGGCTATACAAAAAGGCAAAACAATAAAGAAAGGCTAATTCACAGTAATAATCAAGTATTGTGCTGAACGGATATTCCAAAGATATCTGAGTTGTGACTTAATAGATTCAAGCACGTACTGTACTGTAATCAATAACTAACTAAACGCAACACAATGATCAGTGTTCGCTATGCACCAGTCAATTGTAACCCCCACCCCCACCTCGGGGAATGGTGGGGCAATGTGGGGCATTTTTTCCTATTTGAAAGGTGTTTAAGCCCGAAGGGGTGGGGGATTTTCTCTTCAGGATTCTCGACCTGCGGAGGTGGGGCTCAAGGTGGGAGATCTGACCAAAAATATGATGCAATGTGGCCTCGTCCAGTTCGACCACGCGGTTTGTTCGTGAGAGAAGTTTTCTGTGCAAAGCCTCTTTTGTAAAATTTTGCCAAATTTTTGGCCCCACAATGTGGGGGATTTGTCAGCAGGGGGGGGGGGGGGGAGGGGGGGGGGTTACAATTGACTGGTGCATTACAATACTCTGCTTCACTGTGAGGCTCATTTTGTGTCAAATATAATTCAGTCAAGCAGTTCTACTTGAGTTTCCGATGGTACATTTTACTCTGTATATCCTCGACTGAAGATACGGTTAAAGATAGTCTGGTTATTTCGCGCTGTCCTTCCCGCTGGTCAATCGATCAAACTCCATCGTACCAGCGGGAAGGACACATTACAATGGGGTGGTTTGGGTTGTGGAAAGTTGTTGGAGGGGCAAATTGTTTGTGAAACACATTTGTATTTGTAAAAAATTGTTTAAGGCCTGGGGATCGGGATAGGGGAAATGGAAAGTTGTTAGGGGAAAAAATTGTTTGTAAACTCATTTGTATTTGGAAACAGGAAAAGGAGTTTCGTAGTTGTTGTTTCTGTAGGGTGGGGTAGGAAATGGAAAGTTGTTGGAGGGGAAAATTGTTTGTAAAACACATTTGTGTTTGGAAACAGGAAAAGGAGTTTCGTCGTAGTTGTTTCTGTTGGGTGGGGGATGGGGTAATTGTTTGAGGTCTGGGGATCGGGGGGGTGGGTTTGTGGGTTGTAGAAAGTTGTTGGAGGGGGGTAATTGTTTGTAAAACACATTTGTATTTGGAAACGGGAAAAGGAGTTTCGTAGTTGTTGTTTCTGTAGGGTGGGGGAGGGGGGAATTGTTTGTGAAACACATTTGTATTTGGAAACGGGAAAAGGAGTTTCGTAGTTGTTGTTTCTGTAGGGAGGGGGGGAATTGTTTGAGGGCTGGGGATCGGGGTAGGGGAAATGGAAAGGTGTTAGGGAAAAAAATTGTTTGTAAACACATTTGTATTTGGAAACAGGAAAAGGAGTTTCGTAGTTGTTGTTTCTGTAGGGTGGGGTAGGAAATGGAAAGTTGTTGGAGGGGAAAATTGTTTGTAAAACACATTTGTATTTGGAAACGGGCTTGTTTATTTGACCAATAGGTTCAATAATCATCCTTCATATATAGGTATTAGTTATTGCAATAAATTTTAGTTAAGAATTCGTTGTTCCCCGTAATAATCTCGGTATTAGTTATTACCGTTGATTTTAGTTAATAATTAGCTGTTTCGCGGTTTCGTTGTTTCGCTGTTTCGCGTTTTACACCTTTTGCCCTTCATTAACAGAAATAAAATCATTTATCTTTTGGTACATTCAATAACGCGTTGGTGTTTTCATTTTAACGAACAAAGATTCATTTGAGTTATGTGCGTATTCATTAACGCCATTTACATAGTTATGTATAATCAATAACACCAAAGGAACTTCAATATAATCATGGAAATATCTTTAATGCAATGGAATGTTCAATAACACAAATATCATAAACGTTTACATCATAAGAATTTCAAGATCGCGCAACATTCACAAAGCTTGCGCCAGTGCTGTTGCAGGGTACATTTCGCATGAAAATTGAAGGCAAGCTCACGCAAATTGTTAAAATTGGTGCCAAGCAATGTTTGCACTGCGCATTTACACGCAGAAAAGTTGTCTTGGCAGAAACAGGGGAAATGTCTCGTGTGTTGCTCACAGTACGGTTTCACAACTCACTGGATTTGGAATGGCACAATGGCAGCGAAGACGCATCCCAAACGAAAGCCGTCAAAGGCTGGTAAGAGCATTTGAAGATGCTAACGAAGATTACCTGGTCGTCGCCGATACAATAGGTGTGAATAGGTCGACGGCAAGGGGAATCATAGCAATCTACCTTAGGGAAGGCAGAGTAGACGAAAGACCACGTGGTGGACGAAACAACGTTAGGGTGGAGGAAGAAATGAAGCAATGTCTGAATGAGATTATTGACGAGAACTTAACGAAGAGCTCAGGAGACGTCAACCCCGCAAGCCGTTTGTGCATGACAGAACAATTGGAAAAGCCCTAGATGGGATGTTGGTGAGTGTGAAGCTTGCCAGGTCCGCGTACCAGCAGAGCGCAATCGGCCCGACGTGATAGAACGGCGGTTCAGTTACGCCTCTTGGTTCATGACAGAGGTGTCATAAACCACTGCGTATTCATAGATGAATGTGGATACAATATATGGACAGCCAGAACTTG
The DNA here is from genome assembly GCA_964036295.1 of Plumapathes pennacea. Lineage (NCBI taxonomy): Eukaryota > Metazoa > Cnidaria > Anthozoa > Antipatharia > Myriopathidae > Plumapathes > Plumapathes pennacea. The sequence goes on along the minus strand of OZ038470.1, from coordinate 12,446,892 downwards.
CGGGAGAGCTAGGGTCGGCGAGAGGGCGTACCGACAAGTCTGTGGTCAGCGTGGGCGAGATGTAACAATATGTATGGCCGTTTCACCCACTGGTGGTCTACTCCATCACACAGGAATGCAAGGAGGAATGAATGGCGAGCGATACAACGATTTTTTGGTACAACTGCAGGAGAGACTGAACGAAGAACTGACGTTCCTCACTTATGATGGCGCACCAGCTCACCGCAACGCTGTCAGTCCTGCGGAATCTACCCAGTTGATGATGCTTCCGCCCTACTCACCTTTCCTCAACATTGTTACGGAGCACTGTGGGGGTAACTCCGCAGATTTTGCTTTACGGGGGAAACTCGCTTCTGCTGGTCAGCAAGGGACTTCAAACCGTTCTTCTCGAGCCACTCACGTTTATTCCTCGATTGAGTCAAAGCGTAAAAGACCCCGAACTACAAAGTTCGTCCGTATATATAAGAAAAAGGACGCTAAACTTAATTAAAACTTAACACACAAAGGCCGCAATCAAGGGGTGTCTACAAAACGAAGACCTAAGACCTAAGACCCTGAAAACCTAAGACCTAAGACCATCTTCGTTTTGTAGAAATGTACTACTTAATCTACAAAACAAGGACCCCCATTAAAACGGTGTAAAATATTGAAATAAAGACACGATCAAACTCGATTCGGTACCTAAAGTCGTCTGTTGATAGAGAACGCGATCTTTTGCTGGGGTACGAGTGATTTTATCGGGGTCTTCGTTTTGTAGATTTCATAGTGCTTTTCTACAAAACGAAGACCCCCTCTGAAAATGTGTCAAATGCTCAAATAGATACTTTAATGAAACAGTGTAACGTTTTTTCACTCGATTAGCACGCAACTAAGTCATCTTCGGGGGGAGGGGGAGGTGTTTTTAGTGGGGTCTTCGTTTTGTAGATTTCATAGTACTTTTCTACAAAACGAAGGCCCCCTCTGAAAATGTGTCAAATGCTTAAGTAGATACTTTAATTAAACAGCGTAATGTTTTTAAGCTCGATTAACACGCAACTAAGTCATCTTTGGGGGGAGGGGGAGGTATTTTTAGCGGGGTCTTCGTTTTGTAGATTTCATAGTACTTTTCTACAAAACGAAGACCCCCTCTGAAAATGTGTCAAATGCTTAAGTAGATACTTTAATTAAACAGCGTAATGTTTTTAAGCTCGATTAACACGCAACTAAGTCATCTTTGGGGGGAGGGGGAGGTGTTTTTAGTGGGGTCTTCGTTTTGTAGATTTCATAGTGCTTTTCTACAAAACGAAGACCCCCTCTGAGAATGTGTCAAATGCTTAAATAGATACTTTAGTAAAACAGTGTAACGTTTTTCCACTCGATTAGCACGCAACTAAGTCATCTTTGGGGAAGAGGAGGTGTTTTTAGCGGGGTCTTCGTTTTGTAGATTTCATAGTGCTTTTCTACAAAACGAAGACCCCCTCTGAAAATGTGTCAAATGCTTAAATAGATACTTTAGTAAAACAGTGTAACGTTTTTTCACTCGATTAGCACGCAACTAAGTCATCTTTGGGGGAGAGGAGGTGTTTTTAGCGGGGTCTTCGTTTTGTAGATTTCATAGTGCTTTTCTACAAAACGAAGACCCCCTCTGAAAATGTGTCAAATGCTTAAGTAGATACTTTAATAAAACAGCGTAATGTTGTGTAACAGTGTTACGTTTTTTCCACTCGATTAGCACGCAACTAAGTCATCTTTGGGTGGAGGGGGAGGGGCACGGGTGTTTTTAGTTTGGGCACATGGTCATGGTTTGTTTTTGTTGTTTTTTATTAAACACCTGAAATCAGCATAAGTTTGGATTGCACTTGCAATCTGCTTTGAAACAATTTTTCCTATCACAATTTCCTAATCAATTATATAATCAATGGTATAATGATATGTTAATGATTGATGAGTTTGATCTTAGAATGAACCTAGCAAGTGTGAACATCATTCAGCAGTTTCGCCTCTTTGGCGAAAAGTTTTTTTGCCTCTTCACCAAGGTTGTGCATTTCTTTGACCACAACATGCTTGGCCTGTTGAGTGCGCTTGTAGATAGCAACACTGACAGTGGCGAAACCACCACGCCCAATTTCGACTTTCTGCCCAACATCCTTGTAGTCAAAGGTTGGAACGCCATTGATTTCAATCGGTACAGGTGCAGTGGGTTGAAGCTTCGGCAGTTGAAATGCCATAAAGCGTAGATGAGAAGAATGATCGTACTACATAGAAGAGGAAAAGCGAAGATGAAATTAATTCAGTTTTCAAACGAAATACCCGCGGTACTCAGTATTAGTTGAAACCATTACGAAAGTGAACAGACTGGTACAAACTATATGGAAAACTTTAAAATAGAAATGTTAGTACCATTTAACCGATCACAAAAAATCCTTCGGAGCCCGTCCACTAGTCCGTTTTTGTTTGAAAACGCATCCTTTTTGTCTGTTTGGCCTTCCGTCCAAACTAAGCCGGCTTTTCCGGTCAGAAACAAACGAAATTCTGTCGTCGTTGTGGCGGACGACAAAAAAAAAAAACATTTACAAGAAAAATGGCTACATTAGTAAACTGAAACGAACTAGTGTTGTAAACCCTTTTACTTATAAACTTTCTTAGCTTTTAAAGGCTGGTTTACACGAGTAAAGCAAGCGCAAGTGCAAACGCAGGCGGAAGCGACCGGTTCACACGGTAAAATTTGTGAAGCAAGCGCAAACGCAAGCGCGAGAGAATGGAAAAGTTTTCATTCTCTTGCGTTTGCTTTACCGTGTAAACCAGCCTTAAGATGAAAAGATATGAACAACGAAGTGAGAATTAATACGAAATCAGCTGTCACCCGAGCAAAGCGAAATTATCCGTACTGTATCAATGACATAACGGTACTAACGCTAAATTGACATTTATCACCATTGGGAGTAAAAGGTTAAAAGCAATTTTTTTTTTTTTTTTCAAACCCATGCCTTATAGTTCTAGAAGTACGAGCACCTAGGGAATTACATTTGAGAACAAAAATTCTGTCCGGTGTTAAAAGCGCAAGGCAGACAGACATTGCGTAATTTTCGGCGGCATGGACTTGCCGTGGTAAAAAATTGAATTATTTGTGTCTTTAGAACTCTTGGCTCTACAAAAAAGACAAACTTATAGAGGTTCTTGTAATTGAGGAAATGAAATTACATTGCAGGACTTGCCACTCTTATATATTCGCTAAAAAGATGCGCCACTTTTTAGAAACCACACAAGACAAGTTTCAGCAAACAAGCTTAAAACGGCTTCATGACCGGTGCTACTATATTTACAGAATGAGCCACAGAAGGGAAAAGAAAGAATCTCGCATTGTTAGCTTTTGTATGCCGAGTTTACAAAAAAGTTATCAGATCTCACACAGAAATTCCTAAACAATCAGCGTCGTCGAGTTATCACGCCGCAGAATTCAATCGAATACTGGCAAGTTGTTCGAAAGTAAAAAAAAAAAAAAAAAAAGTAAAGCTGTCGTTTGTCTTACACTTAAATAGTTATTGATACAGGAAATACTCACATTTCTTGCAAGGTTCAGTGAAGTGTGCCGCTTTCAAAATCTTGTCTTGCCTGTACTCGTGTCAATCACGCTCCGATGATTCATCCAGTTTTTCCCAACCACCTGACATCGCATTAGCATTCACCCCGACCCCCGACCCTCACTACCCCTCCCTCTTCCTGTATGTTGAGAAAGTACGAACGAAAAAATGACACTGGTTCATTAAAGTATTTATTTGAGCATTTGACACATTTTCAGAGGGGGTCTTCGTTTTGTAGAAAAGCACTATGAAATCTACAAAACGAAGACCCCGCTAAAAACACTCGTGCCCCTCCCCTTCCCCCCAAAGATGACTTAGTTGCGTGTTAATCGAGTGAAAAAACGTTACGCTGTTTCATTACAGTATCTATTTGAGCATTTGACACATTTTCAGAGGGGGTCTTCGTTTTGTAGAAAAGCACTATGAAATCTACAAAACGAAGACCCCGCTAAAAACAATCGTGCCCCTCCCCTTCCCCCCAAAGATGACTTAGTTGCGTGCTAATCGAGTGGAAAAACATTACGCTGTTTCATTAAAGTATCTATTTAAGCATTTGACACATTTTCAGAGGGGGTCTTCGTTTTGTAGAAAAGCACTATGAAATCTACAAAACGAAGACCCCGCTAAAAACACTCGTGCCCCTCCCCTTCCCCCCAAAGATGACTTAGTTGCGTGCTAATCGAGTGGAAAAACATTACGCTGTTTTATTAAAGTATTTATTTGAGCATTTGACACATTTTCAGAGGGGGTCTTAGTTTTGTAGAAAAGCACTATGAAATCTACAAAACGAAGACCCCAACAAAAGATCGCGCTCTCTATCAACAGACGACTTTAGGTACCGAATCGAGTTATCGTGTCTTTATTTCAATATTTTACACCGTTTTAATGGGGGTCTTTGTTTTGTAGATTAAGTAGTACATTTCTACAAAACGAAGATGGTCTTAGGTCTTAGGTTTTCAGGGTCTTAGGTCTTAGGTCTTTGTTTTGTAGACACCCCGCAATCAAGGGCTAGTAATTACGCATGCAAAACTCCATCTATTGTTGCTTTTGGCGGTGTTCTTTTGCGCTCCAGTGGTCCATCGTGTCACCTGGTTCTATAGCTAATTAACTTGCCGTTGGTCTTGTATTGCAGCCGTTCCTTTTCTAAAGGATTTATTGCACACTATTGTACTAATGAAATGAGGTACTTAATTACGAACTAAGTGCTTTCACTTGCCATCAAAGAGTTGTTTTCAGGTTTCGGCCTAATTTATTCTGGTACTATTTCTGTACCTTTTGAACGTGTCGTTGTTCCAGATTTGTCCCTTCACAACATCGTCGAGCAAGCCATCAGCGCAAGGAGGAAATACAATCCGCAGGTTCCAATCTCAAATATTTTGGTCACGAAAATAATAGTATTGCAGGGCTCGAAACTGCGACCGATACGGTCGCAAATGCGACCAAAATACTATCACTTGCGACTAAAACTTCCCTGGCAGTCGCAAAAATGCGACTAGACTTTACTCCTATTGAAACGATTGAAAATTCATCAGCAATTACTATAATTCCAGAAATACCTTCGTCTCAAATTCGACTCCCTGCCGATGTTCCCAAGTAACTCCAGTAGTTAGACTCTGTTGACAGTCGGTCTCTAACACCTAGGACTTTACCTTTTTAGCCAAACAAAACCACAAAAAGGTCTAAGGGGGATAATCCGCATAGCGACACAAATTGCAAAACAAATTAAAACTAATTACATTCCAGTGGTAGGGGGTGCATGTTAGTCGTGTTGAAGGGGCCCTAACAACCACATTCCTTTGTGCGCCGAAATTATTGATCCTCCCCTTTTAGGCCCCCAGAATATCGAAATATGAATTAGCAATCCATTTCCCTTCGTTTGAGACCAAGAGTATTAGTTTCTTTTTGCTTAAAAGTGTTACTTAATATAATTGCTCCCCCAGAAAATTTTCAAATTTTGGCTCTCGGAAATGCCATTTCCTGCATTTTCCGTGGGATATTTCAATAAATAAATACTTCAGTAAAACGATCCATTACAAATTTACAGTGATGTTAGCGGTCGGTGTCACGTTTTAATACGTGTAGTAATTTACGCTCTTTCACCTCACAGAAATTTTGAAGGCGTTCTCTGAAGCAGTTTCTTCGGACCCTCAGACCTCTTGGACTTCACACCATTACATATTCACTAATTCCTTCTCTCAGTTGAAGGCAATTTTGTTCAGTTCTGAAGCCGTACGGCGGGGTAGCCTCTCCTTCACAGTTAAAGGTTAACTAACGTCTGGTGGGGCTGACACTGAGGGAGGAATGCGTGTCGCGTTTTTTCGCGTAACGTACACTATAATACGAACAAACATATGAAATCAATTCAAATCAGCCAGTTTAATGATAAAAACGTAGAAAATTATATTTTTGTCACATTAAAAAAAAAGTCTTAGATTTCAGCTGTACGCCCGTGCGTACGTGCGTATATGGTAGCTACGCCCCTGACAAAGAAGATACACTGAAATAGCCACAAGAAGACTAAGTGCTCCGTAGCCTTACCTACAATAGTCATGCAAATACAATGTCCTATATTTCACTATCCAATTATTTCAGTGGCAATAAAAAAGAAGAAAAGAAACATTAAGTCACTACGACATTAGTATTGCTCAGTGTCTTTGTTCCAAGTGCCGCTTCCAGAAGGTTCCTTGCCGTCATCATCACCTTGCTTCTTATGTGTAAACTGCCCAACGCCGACGTTCTGTTTCTCCGGGATGCGCCGCAACACTTCGTACAGCTTGTTAGCGAACTCGGCGATTTCCATCAGACGCTTAGTGACCTCTTCTATGTCCTTTGATCCCACAGACTTGGTCAGTTCGTACAGCATGACCTGACGGTTCACTTTCTCCAAGTCCAGCACACCAATTTGGGCAAAGTAGCAGAAACCACTCTCATATTTGTCCTTCAGTCCTTGGGACTCGAACTGGTACTTGTACATCATGTAGTCCACGCGAAGCAAGCTGTTGCTGGAGAACATCAGCTGGAATGTTTTCATCTCCTGTTCACCAGCAGACACATTACCAAGGAATTCCTCCACGGCCAATGTCACCAGTTTCTTCAAGCCATCCAAAAACTTGCCAGAGAATATCTTATCAATCATTTTTTCGACAACGCCCGAGGAATCAATTTTGACATTCACAGAGTACTTGGAAAACCTGTCCACCACAGCTACGATGGGCAGTCGCTGATCTTGCATCGCTTCAAGCTCTAGTTTTGATGACACAGCGTCCACTTTGTTACGAAGCAGCGTCTGCAATGTTTGGAGTGTCTCTCTGGCTTCTTTGTCGCCCTTTCCTTCGCTCGTTTTTATGGCATCAGATATAGTTTGTCCCATTGTAAACTGCGAACGTTTCTTCCTCTTTGATGAAGCGACCTGTTGTCGGTTGATGGACTTCAGCTGTGTCGTGGATAACTTGCAAAACTCTCTTTCTATACACATTAACATGAGTAAGATTAATTACGTTTCTACACTTCGGCAGCTCAATTGTTCCTAACCACAGGAAATACAATCCGCAGGTTCCAATCTCAAATATTTTGGTCACCAAAATAATAGTATTGCAGGGCTCGAAACTGCGACCGATACGGTCGCAAATGCGACCAAAATACTATCACTTGCGGCTAAAACTTCCCTGGCAGTCGCAAAATTGCGACTAGACTTTACTCCTATTGAAACGATTGAAAATTCATCAGCAATTACGATAATTCCAGAAATACCTTATTAAAAAAAAGAGCCACAGTTGGCTCATACGTTTTTAAAACAATATCAATGCTGATGGACAGTGGAGTGTAAGAAATATCATCAAACTTTATTTATTGTGTACAGAGAAAAATTTCGAAGAGTAGACTAAAGTAACTCCAGTAGTTAGACTCTGTTGACAGTCGGTCTCTAACACCTAGGACTTTACGACATTTACGAAATGCTCTTTATTTTCCTGCTTCTTAAATGCTTTTCAAACTTCAACGGATCACAACAGGGAAAACGTGTCACATTGAGCATTTGATTATATACAAAACAATACAGGAAATGCACGGGTCGCATCAGTTTTCAACTCTATCTTTTGGCGTTTGTTTAGAGGTTCAGTTACTTGACGGATAGTCATTGGCCGATGTCCTAAGATTTCAGTGTCCAAGTAACTGTATATTTTTAGCCAAACAAAACCACAAGAAGGTCTAAGGGGGATAATCCGCATAGCGACACAAATTGCAAAACAAATTAAAACTAATTACATTCCAGTGGTAGGGAGTGCATGATAGTCGTGTTGAAGGGGCCCTAACAACCACATTCCTTTGTGCGCTGAAATTATTGATCCTCCCCTTTTAGGCCCCCAGAATATCGAAATATGAATTAGCAATCCATTTCCCTTTGTTTGAGACCAAGGGTATTAGTTTCTTTTTGCTTAAAAGTGTTACTTACCTACCGTAATTTGTTATTGATTTACACGGCTACGTTTATTTCGCGTTGGGCTTCGATTTTTACACGTTTCTAAACGTGAACAAATATATTGAATTGGCTGATAGGGCACTTTTAATGTAAAGTTTTTCCTCTAAATTTGTACATTTTCTGTTTTGTCTATGCAAACAAAGCTTTAATACGGAACATATCCGTTGTCAATGGAAACAAAAGTACGCATTCTAGTGGTTTCAATCAACTACAGAATATACAATATGAAAATTACAAGCGACTTTGTTCTGTAACAAGGTTTGGTAACACTGGCTGACAACAGTTGCTCAACAAGCAGCAAATGTTCCACAAAGACTATCAAGCAGGAATGCTTACAAACAGGGGCCTAGCTAGCGATTTTGTAACTGTACGCACGAAGGGACTATTTTGAGCGGCGGATGCGCTCCTCGCTAGGGGTCTGGGGGCATGCTCCCCCAGAAAATTTTCAAATTTTAGCTCTCGGAAATGCCATTTCCTGCATTTTCCGTGGGATATTTCAATAAATAAATACTTCAGTAAAACGATCTATTACAAATTTACAGTGATGTTAGCGGTCGGTGTCACGTTTTAATACGTGTAGTAATTTACGCTCTTTCACCTCACAGAAATTTTGAAGGGGTTCTCTGAAGCAGTTTCTTCGGACCCTCAGACCTCTTGGACTTCACTCTGACTTCACACCATTACATATTCACTAATTCCTTCTCTCAGTTGAAGGCAATTTTGTTCAGTTCTGAAGCCGTACGGCGGGGTAGCCTCTCCTTCACAGTTAAAGGTTAACTAACGTCTGGTGGGGCTGACACTGAGGGAGGAATGCGTGTCGCGTTTTTTCGCGTAACGTACACTATAATACGAACAAACATATGAAATCAATTCAAATCAGCCAGTTTAATGATAAAAACGTCTTCAGGCAATAGAAAATTATATTTTTGTCACATTAAAAAAAAAGTCTTAGATTTTTAGCTGTACCGCGCCCGTGCGTACGTGCGTATATGGTAGCTATGCCCCTGACAAAGAAGATACACTGAAATAGCCACAAGAAGACTAAGTGCTCGGTCGCCTTACCTACAATAGTCATGCAAATACAATGTCCTATATTTCACCATCCAATTATTTCAGTGGCATTAAAAAAGAAGAAAAGAAACATTAAGTCACGGCAAAACTGCAGTCCATTTGTTGAAATTGTCTCTTCCAAAAGGTTCGTTGCCGTCATCATCACCTTGCTTCTCTGTACACAATAAAGTGTTAAAGTTTGATGATATTTCTTACACTCCACTGTCCATCAGCATTGATATTGTTTTAAAAACGTATGAGCCAACTGTGGCTCTTTTTTTTAATAAGGTATTTCTGGAATTATAGTAATTGCTGATGAATTTTCAATCGTTTCAATAGGAGTAAAGTCTAGTCGCAATTTTGCGACTGCCAGGGAAGTTTTAGTCGCAAGTGATAGTATTTTGGTCGCATTTGCGACCGTATCGGTCGCAGTTTCGAGCCCTGCAATACTATTATTTTGGTGACCAAAATATTTGAGATTGGAACCTGCGGATTGTATTTCCTGTGGTTAGGAACAATTGAGCTGCCGAAGTGTAGAAACGTAATTAATCTTACTCATGTTAATGTGTATAGAAAGAGAGTTTTGCAAGTTATCCACGACACAGCTGAAGTCCATCAACCGACAACAGGTCGCTTCATCAAAGAGGAAGAAACGTTCGCAGTTTCACAATGGGACAACCTATATCTCGTGCCATAAAAGACAACGAAGAAAAAAAAAAGAAAGAAGTCAAAGAGACACTCCAAACACTGCAGGCGCTGCTTCATAAGACAGTGGACGCTGTGTCATCAAGACTAGAGCTTGAAGCGAGGGAAAATCAGGATCTGCCCATCGTAGCTGTGGTGGACAAGAATTCCGAGTTCTCTGTGAATGTCACAAGTGTTCCCTCGAAAGGTATCGGACAAAAGATCGATAACCTATTCTCTGGCAAGTTTTATGATGGCTTGAAGAAACTGGTGACATTGGCCCTGGAGGAATTTCTTGATAATATGTCTGCTGGTGAACAGGAGATGAGTATATTCACGGTGGTGTTCTCCAACAACAGCTTGCTTCGCGTGGACTACATGATGTACAAGTACCAGTTTGAGTCCCATGGAGTGAAGGACAAATACGAGAATGGTTTCTGCTACTTTGCCCAAATTGGTGTGCTGGACATGGAGAAAGTGAACCGTCAGATCATGCTGTACGAACTGACCAAGTCTGTGGGATCACAGAACATAAAAGAGGTCACTGAGCATCTGAAGGAAATCGCCGAGTTCGCTAAGAAGCTGTACGAAGTGTTGCGCATCTCGAAAGGTCGAACTACACATGTAAAGAGAAATGGACCACGCATGCTGCCGGAAAGGGAGCAAGATGATGATGACAAGACGGAAGGTGCCGATTATGATGAAAAGAAGCAAAATACTGACTACAGGGAGCACAACCCGAGGAAACAGAACGTCGTCGTTGGGCAGTTTACACTTAAGAAAAATTTCGAAGAGTAGACTAAAGTAACTCCAGTAGTTAGACTCTGTTCACAGTCGGTCTCTAACACCTAGGACTTTACGACATTTACGAAATGCTCTTTATTTTCCTGCTTCTTAAATGCTTTTCAAACTTCAACGGATCACAACAGGGAAAACGTGTCACATTGAGCATTTGATTATATACAAAAAATACAGGAAATGCACGGGTCGCATCAGTTTTCAACTCTATCTTTTGGCGTTTGTTTAGAGGTTCAGTTACTTGACGGATAGTCATTGGCCGATGTCCTAAGATTTCAGTGTCCAAGTAACTGTATATTTTTAGCCAAACAAAACCACAAAAAGGTCTAAGGGGGATAATCCGCATAGCGACACAAATTGCAAAACAAATTAAAACTAATTACATTCCAGTGGTAGGGGGTGCATGTTAGTCGTGTTGAAGGGGCCCTAACAACCACATTCCTTTGTGCGCCGAAATTATTGATCCTCCCCTTTTAGGCCCCCAGAATATCGAAATATGAATTAGCAATCCATTTCCCTTTGTTTGAGACCAAGGGTATTAGTTTCTTTTTGTTTGTGTATGCACAGCTGTGTTTACTTAACCTTATCCGCTTTTGGCGGTGTTCTTTTGCGCTCCAGTGGTCCATCGTGTCACCTGGGTTCTATAGCTAATTAACTTGCCGTTGGTCTTATATTGCAGCCGTTCCTTTTCTAAAGGATTTAGTACACACTATTGTACTAATGAGATTAGGTACTTAATTACGAACTAAGTGCTTTCACTTGCCATCAAAGAGTTGTTTTCAGGTTTCGGCCTAATTTATTCTGGTACTATTTCTGTACCTTTTGTACGTGTCGTTGTTCCAGATTTGTCCCTTCACAACATCGTCGAGCAAGCCATCAGCGCAAGGAGGAAATACAATCCGCAGGTTCCAATCTCAAATATTTTGGTCACGAAAATAATAGTATTGCAGGGCTCGAAACTGCGACCGATACGGTCGCAAATGCGACCAAAATACTATCACTTGCGACTAAAACTTCCCTGGCAGTCGCAAAAATGCGACTAGACTTTACTCCTATTGAAACGATTGAAAATTCATCAGCAATTACTATAATTCCAGAAATACCTTCGTCTCAAATTCGACTCCCTGCCGATGTTCCCAAGTAACTCCAGTAGTTAGACTCTGTTGACAGTCGGTCTCTAACACCTAGGACTTTACCTTTTTAGCCAAACAAAACCACAAAAAGGTCTAAGGGGGATAATCCGCATAGCGACACAAATTGCAAAACAAATTAAAACTAATTACATTCCAGTGGTAGGGGGTGCATGTTAGTCGTGTTGAAGGGGCCCTAACAACCACATTCCTTTGTGCGCCGAAATTATTGATCCTCCCCTTTTAGGCCCCCAGAATATCGAAATATGAATTAGCAATCCATTTCCCTTCGTTTGAGACTAAGAGTATTAGTTTCTTTTTGCTTAAAAGTGTTACTTAATATAATTGCTCCCCCAGAAAATTTTCAAATTTTGGCTCTCGGAAATGCCATTTCCTGCATTTTCCGTGGGATATTTCAATAAATAAATACTTCAGTAAAACGATCCATTACAAATTTACAGTGATGTTAGCGGTCGGTGTCACGTTTTAATACGTGTAGTAATTTACGCTCTTTCACCTCACAGAAATTTTGAAGGCGTTCTCTGAAGCAGTTTCTTCGGACCCTCAGACCTCTTGGACTTCACACCATTACATATTCACTAATTCCTTCTCTCAGTTGAAGGCAATTTTGTTCAGTTCTGAAGCCGTACGGCGGGGTAGCCTCTCCTTCACAGTTAAAGGTTAACTAACGTCTGGTGGGGCTGACACTGAGGGAGGAATGCGTGTCGCGTTTTTTCGCGTAACGTACACTATAATACGAACAAACATATGAAATCAATTCAAATCAGCCAGTTTAATGATAAAAACGTCTTCAGGCAATAGAAAATTATATTTTTGTCACATTAAAAAAAAAGTCTTAGATTTCAGCTGTACGCCCGTGCGTACGTGCGTATATGGTAGCTATGCCCCTGACAAAGAAGATACACTGAAATAGCCACAAGAAGACTAAGTGCTCCGTAGCCTTACCTACAATAGTCATGCAAATACAATGTCCTATATTTCACTATCCAATTATTTCAGTGGCAATAAAAAAGAAGAAAAGAAACATTAAGTCACTACGACATTATTATTGATCAGTGTCTTTGTTCGAAGTGCCGCTTCCAGAAGGTTTGTTGCCGTCATCATCACCTTGCTTCTTATGTGTAAACTGCCCAACGCCGACGTTCTGTTTCCTCGGGATGCGCAACACTTCGTACAGCTTGTTAGCGAACTCGGCGATTTCCTTCAGATGCTCAGTGACCTCTTTTATGTTCTGTGATCCCACAGACTTGGTCAGTTCGTAGAGCATGACCTGACGGTTCACTTTCTCCATGTCCAGCACACCAATTTGGGCAAAGTAGCAGAAACCATTCTCGTATTTGTCCTTCACTCCATGGGACTCGAACTGGTACTTGTACATCATGTAGTCCACGCGAAGCAAGCTGTTGTTGGAGAACACCACCGTGAATATATTCATCTCCTGTTCACCAGCAGACACATTACCAAGAAATTCCTCCAGGGCCAATGTCACCAGTTTCTTCAAGCCATCATAAAACTTGCCAGAGAATATGTTATCAATCTTTTTTTCGACATCTTTCGGGAGAACACTTTTGACATTCACAGAGAACTCGGAATTCTTGTCCACCACAGCTACGATGGGCAGATCCTGATTTTCCTTTGCTTGAAGCTCTAGTCTTGATGACACAGCGTCCACTGTCTTATGAAGCAGCGTCTGCAATGTTTCGAGTGTCTCTTTGACTTCTTTCTTTTTTTCTTTTTCGTTGTCTTTTATGGCACGAGATATAGGTTGTCCCATTGTGAAACTTCGAACGTTTCTTCCTATTTGATGAAGCGACCTGTTGTCGGTTGATGGACTTCAGCTGTGTCGTGGATAACTTGCAAAACTCTCTTTCTATACACATTAACATGAGTAAGATTAATTACGTTTCTACACTTCGGCAGCTCAATTGTTCCTAACCACAGGAAATACAATCCGCAGGTTCCAATCTCAAATATTTTGGTCACCAAAATAATAGTATTGCAGGGCTCGAAACTGCGACCGATACGGTCGCAAATGCGACCAAAATACTATCACTTGCGGCTAAAACTTCCCTGGCAGTCGCAAAATTGCGACTAGACTTTACTCCTATTGAAACGATTGAAAATTCATCAGCAATTACGATAATTCCAGAAATACCTTATTAAAAAAAAGAGCCACAGTTGGCTCATACGTTTTTAAAACAATATCAATGCTGATGGACAGTGGAGTGTAAGAAATATCATCAAACTTTATTTATTGTGTACAGAGAAAAATTTCGAAGAGTAGACTAAAGTAACTCCAGTAGTTAGACTCTGTTCACAGTCGGTCTCTAACACCTAGGACTTTACGACATTTACGAAATGCTCTTTATTTTCCTGCTTCTTAAATGCTTTTCAAACTTCAACGGATCACAACAGGGAAAACGTGTCACATTCAGCATTTGATTATATACAAAAAAATACAGGAAATGCACGGGTCGCATCAGTTTTCAACTCTATCTTTTGGCGTTTGTTTAGAGGTTCAGTTACTTGACGGATAGTCATTGGCCGATGTCCTAAGATTTCAGTGTCCAAGTAACTGTATATTTTTAGCCAAACAAAACCACAAAAAGGTCTAAGGGGGATAATCCGCATAGCGACACAAATTGCAAAACAAATTAAAACTAATTACATTCCAGTGGTAGGGGGTGCATGATAGTCGTGTTGAAGGGGCCCTAACAACCACATTCCTTTGTGCGCCGAAATTATTGATCCTCCCCTTTTAGGCCCCCAGAATATCGAAATATGAATTAGCAATCCATTTCCCTTTGTTTGAGACCAAGAGTATTAGTTTCTTTTTGCTTAAAAGTGTTACTTAATATAATTGCTCCCCCAGAAAATTTTCAAATTTTGGCTCTCGGAAATGCCATTTCCTGCATTTTCCGTGGGATATTTCAATAAATAAATACTTCAGTAAAACGATCCATTACAAATTTACAGTGATGTTAGCGGTCGGTGTCACGTTTTAATACGTGTAGTAATTTACGCTCTTTCACCTCACAGAAATTTTGAAGGCGTTCTCTGAAGCAGTTTCTTCGGACCCTCAGACCTCTTGGACTTCACTCTGACTTCACACCATTACATATTCACTAATTCCTTCTCTCAGTTGAAGGCAATTTTGTTCAGTTCTGAAGCCGTACGGCGGGGTAGCCTCTCCTTCACAGTTAAAGGTTAACTAACGTCTGGTGGGGCTGACACTGAGGGAGGAATACGTGTCGCGTTTTTCCGCGTAACGTACACTATAATACGAACAAACATATGAAATCAATTCAAATCAGCCAGTTTAATAATAAAAACGTAGAAAATTATATTTTTGTCACATTAAAAAAAAAGTCTTAGATTTCAGCTGTACGCCCGTGCGTACGTGCGTATATGGTAGCTACGCCCCTGACAAAGAAGATACACTGAAATAGCCACAAGAAGACTAAGTGCTCGGTCGCCTTACCTACAATAGTCATGCAAATACAATGTCCTATATTTCACTATCCAATTATTTCAGTGGCAATAAAAAAGAAGAAAAGAAACATTAAGTCACTACGACATTAGTATTGCTCAGTGTCTTTGTTCCAAGTGCCGCTTCCAGAAGGTTCCTTGCCGTCATCATCACCTTGCTTCTTATGTGTAAACTGCCCAACGCCGACGTTCTGTTTCTCCGGGATGCGCCGCAACACTTCGTACAGCTTGTTAGCGAACTCGGCGATTTCCATCAGACGCTTAGTGACCTCTTCTATGTCCTTTGATCCCACAGACTTGGTCAGTTCGTACAGCATGACCTGACGGTTCACTTTCTCCAAGTCCAGCACACCAATTTGGGCAAAGTAGCAGAAACCACTCTCATATTTGTCCTTCAGTCCTTGGGACTCGAACTGGTACTTGTACATCATGTAGTCCACGCGAAGCAAGCTGTTGCTGGAGAACATCAGCTGGAATGTTTTCATCTCCTGTTCACCAGCAGACACCTTACCAAGGAATTCCTCCACGGCCAATGTCACCAGTTTCTTCAAGCCATCCAAAAACTTGCCAGAGAATATCTTATCAATCATTTTTTCGACAACGTCCGAGGAATCAATTTTGACATTCACAGAGTACTTGGAAAACCTGTCCACCACAGCTACGATGGGCAGTCGCTGATCTTCCATCGCTTCAAGCTCTAGTTTTGATGACACAGCGTCCACTTTGTTACGAAGCAGCGTCTGCAATGTTTGGAGTGTCTCTCTGGCTTCTTTGTCGCCCTTTCCTTCGCTCGTTTTTATGGCATCAGATATAGTTTGTCCCATTGTAAACTGCGAACGTTTCTTCCTCTTTGATGAAGCGACCTGTTGTCGGTTGATGGACTTCAGCTGTGTCGTGGATAACTTGCAAAACTCTCTTTCTATACACATTAACATGAGTAAGATTAATTACGTTTCTACACTTCGGCAGCTCAATTGTTCCTAACCACAGGAAATACAATCCGCAGGTTCCAATCTCAAATATTTTGGTCACGAAAATAATAGTATTGCAGGGCTCGAAACAGCGACCGATACGGTCGGAAATGCGACCAAAATACTATCACTTGCGACTAAAACTTCCCTGGCAGTCGCAAAATTGCGACTAGACTTTACTCCTATTGAAACGATTGAAAATTCATCAGCAATTACTATAATTCCAGAAATACCTTCGTCTCAAATTCGACTCCCTGCCGATGTTCCCAAGTAACTCAAGTAGTTAGACTCTGTTGACAGTCGGTCTCTAACACCTAGGACTTTACGACATTTACGAAATGCTGTTTATTTTCTTGCTTCTTAAATGCTTTTCAAACTTCAACGGATCACAACAGGGAAAACGTGTCACATTGAGCATTTGATTATATACAAAAAATACAGGAAATGCACGGGTCGCATCAGTTTTCAACTCCATCTTTTGGCGTTTGTTTAGAGGTTCAGTTACTTGACGGATAGTCATTGGCCGATGTCCTAAGATTTCAGTGTCCAAGTAACTGTATATTTTTAGCCAAACAAAACCACAAAAAGGTCTAAGGGGGATAATCCGCATAGCGACACAAATTGCAAAACAAATTAAAACTAATTACATTCCAGTGGTAGGGGGTGCATGTTAATTGTGTTGAAGGGGCCCTAACAACCACATTCCTTTGTGCGCCGAAATTATTGATCCTCCCCTTTTAGGCCCCCAGAATATCGAAATATGAATTAGCAATCCATTTCCCTTTGTTTGAGACCAAGGGTATTAGTTTCTTTTTGTTTGTGTATGCACAGCTGTGTTTACTTAACCTTATCCGCTTTTGGCGGTGTTCTTTTGCGCTCCAGTGGTCCATCGTGTCACCTGGGTTCTATAGCTAATTAACTTGCCGTTGGTCTTATATTGCAGCCGTTCCTTTTCTAAAGGATTTATTACACACTATTGTACTAATGAGATTAGGTACTTAATTACGAACTAAGTGCTTTCACTTGCCATCAAAGAGTTGTTTTCAGGTTTCGGCCTAATTTATTCTGGTACTATTTCTGTACCTTTTGAACGTGTGGTGCAAAACAAATTAAAACTAATTACATTCCAGTGGTAGGGAGTGCATGATAGTCGTGTTGAAGGGGCCCTAACAACCACATTTCTTTGTGCGCCGAAATTATTGATCCTCCCCTTTTAGGCCCCCAGAATTTCGAAATATGAATTAGCAATCCATTTCCCTTCGTTTGAGACCAAGGGTATTAGTTTCTTTTTGCTTAAAAGTGTTACTTACCTACCGTAATTTGTTATTGATTTACACAGCTACGTTTATTTCGCGTTGGGCTTCGATTTTTACACGTTTCTAAACGTGAACAAATATATTGAATTGGCTGATAGGGCACTTTTAATGTAAAGTTTTTCCTCTAAATTTGTACATTTTCTGTTTTGTCTATGCAAACAAAGCTTTAATACGGAACATATTCGTTGTCGATGGAAACAAAAGTACGCATTCTAGTGGTTTCAATCAACTACAGAATATACAATATGAAAATTACAAGCGACTTTGTTCTGTAACAAGGTTTGGTAACACTGGCTGACAACAGTTGCTCAACAAGCAGCAAATGTTCCACAAAGACTATCAAGCAGGAATGCTTACAAACAGGGGCGTAGCTAGCGATTTTGTAACTGTACGCACGAAGGGACTATTTTGAGCGGCGGAGGCGCTCCTCGCTAGGGGTCTGGGGGCATGCTCCCCCAGAAAATTTTCAAATTTTGGCTCTCGGAAATGCCATTTCCTGCATTTTCCGTGGGATATTTCAATAAATAATTACTTCAGTAAAACGATCTATTACAAATTTACAGTGATGTTAGCGGTCGGTGTCACGTTTTAATACGAGTAGTAATTTACGCTCTTTCACCTCATAGAAATTTTGAAGCCGTTCTCTGAAGCAGTTTCTTCGGACCCTCAGACCTCTTGGACTTCACTCTGACTTCACACCATTACATATTCACTAATTCCTTCTCTCAGTTGAAGGCAATTTTGTTCAGTTCTGAAGCCGTACGGCGGGGTAGCCTCTCCTTCACAGTTAAAGGTTAACTAACGTCTGGTGGGGCTGACACTGAGGGAGGAATACGTGTCGCGTTTTTTCGCGTAACGTACACTATAATACGAACAAACATATGAAATCAATTCAAATCAGCCAGTTTAATGATAAAAACGTCTTCAGGCAATAGAAAATTATATTTTTGTCACATTAAAAAAAAAGTCTTAGATTTCAGCTGTACGCTCGTGCGTACGTGCGTATATGGTAGCTACGCCCCTGACAAAGAAGATACACTGAAATAGCCACAAGAAGACTAAGTGCTCGGTCGCCTTACCTACAATAGTCATGCAAATACAATGTCCTATATTTCACTATCCAATTATTTCAGTGGCATTAAAAAAGAAGAAAAGAAACATTAAGTCACGGCAAAATTGCAGCTTATTTCTTGAAATTGTCTCTTCCAAAAGGTTCCTTGCCGTCATCATCATCACCTTGCTTCTTATGTGTAAACTGCCCAACGCCGACGTTCTGTTTCCTCGGGATGCGCAACACTTCGTACAGCTTGTTAGCGAACTCGGCGATTTCCTTCAGATGCTCAGTGACCTCTTTTATGTTCTGTGATCCCACAGACTTGGTCAGTTCGTACAGCATGACCTGACGGTTCACTTTCTCCATGTCCAGCACACCAATTTGGGCAAAGTAGCAGAAACCATTCTCGTATTTGTCCTTCACTCCATGGGACTCGAACTGGTACTTGTACATCATGTAGTCCACGCGAAGCAAGCTGTTGTTGGAGAACACCACCGTGAATATACTCATCTCCTGTTCACCAGCAGACATATTACCAAGAAATTCCTCCAGGGCCAATGTCACCAGTTTCTTCAAGCCATCATAAAACTTGCCAGAGAATAGGTTATCAATCTTTTGTCCGATACCTTTCGAGGGAACACTTTTGACATTCACAGAGAACTCGGAATTCTTGTCCACCACAGCTACGATGGGCAGATCCTGATTTTCCCTCGCTTCAAGCTCTAGTCTTGATGACACAGCGTCCACTGTTTTATGAAGCAGCGTCTGCAATGTTTGGAGTGTCTCTTTGACTTCTTTCTTCTTTTTTTTTCTTCGTTGTCTTTTATGGCAAGAGATATAGGTTGTCCCATTGTGAAACTGCGAACGTTTCTTCCTCTTTGATGAAGCGACCTGTTGTCGGTTGATGGACTTCAGCTGTGTCGTGGATAACTTGCAAAACTCTCTTTCTATACACATTAACATGAGTAAGATTAATTACGTTTCTACACTTCGGCAGCTCAATTGTTCCTAACCACAGGAAATACAATCCGCAGGTTCCAATCTCAAATATTTTGGTCACGAAAATAATAGTATTGCAGGGCTCGAAACTGCCACCGATACGGTCGCAAATGCGACCAAAATACTATCACTTGCGACTAAAACTTCCCTGGCAGTCGCAAAATTGCGACTAGACTTTACTCCTATTGAAACGATTGAAAATTCATCAGCAATTACTATAATTCCAGAAATACCTTACTAGAAATACGATAATCGCAGATATCCCCTCGCTCAGTAGTGGGTTTTCGGAAAGCGGGATTCTTGTTTATTTTCCGTTCGGAGATTATTTAAATTTTTTTTTGCAAACCACGGCTGTGTAGCGACGTCACCAGTCGGCCGCTAAAAAAAATCTTTGTCACACGGCAGTCTGGTTTAGTTCAGACAACGTGCATAGTCTGCAATTTTCGTAGACACTAGCTGAACTTCAAAATTCGCTGAGAAAACATTTACACGCAACTACAGAATACTCCCGAGGCTTGAAAGCCAAGCAAAGTCGATCTTGGACACCGAAATTTTTATGAATTTCAAGAAAAGCCGCGATTTCTCCAGCCAATGCTTTATCCTAACCACATACGTGTATGTTTGTTTTTTTTTTGTGTGTGTGCCAAATTTAGAACCGTCAAAGCGATTCGCTTGTTTACACGCTTTCGAAGTCTCGGAATCGTGTGAATTTTGGCAGGGATTCGATTTTGAACACAACAACTTTTCAAACTGCGTTTGACGATTTAAAATCTTTGACAGAAAAAAGAAACCAAGTCACTAAATAATACAAGGTCCGATTTTATTGAGCGAGCAAACCCGATCACTAAATAATACAAAGTCCGATTGTGTTGAGCGAGTATCTTACGGGGGTCCCGCTAGTAGACATAATTATTGTTTAATTTGGAAAGCAATGGCCGGATATTTTCTACTTTAATAGCCTTCAAAAAGCAAAAGCATTTTAACCCGGTTACATTTTATCCTTGAATACAGTGTGTCAACAAACGCGGCGACAAAACTTCACAGCATGTGTCAGACTGTCAATGAAATTATGCAAACATGTCAGGAATCGGATGATACAATCTTGCACGAAGGCACTCTGAAATAGCTTTGAAAACCAGTGCACCCTCCCATGCACTGGCAAAATATCCGGGCAATTTACAGCCGTCCGTCGAACTGCTTGGCCTTGTATCTGCATCTTCTTGTACAAAATCACTTCAGTTCGTACTCTACCGCATGTCACCAAGAAAATGGCGGTTTACAGTTAAGCTGCCGATGTAACCTCGCCTGCTGTGGTCGCTCGACGCGGAGGGCCTTGGGACGAGGTCGTATCGCACACACAAACACACAAACACACGAACATTAGATTTCGAGATGGCGACACGCTTGGAGTCACCGATAAGGCGATAATACTACTGCATTAGCGTCGTGAGTATTTCCCTCACTTCGTTCGGGGATTAAAAAAAAGAGCCACAGTTGGCTCATACGTTTTTAAAACAATATCAATGCTGATGGACAGTGGAGTGTAAGAAATATCATCAAACTTTAACACTTTATTGTGTACAGAGAAAAATTTCGAAGAGTAGACTAAAGTAACTCCAGTAGTTAGACTCTGTTGACATGCAGTCGGTCTCTAACTCCTAGGACCTTACGACATTTACGAAATGCTGTATATTTTCCTGCTTCTTAAATGCTTTTCAAACTTCAAGTACCCTCAACGGATCACAACAGGGAAAACGTGTCACAATGAGCATTTGATTATATACAAAAAAAAAAAAAAAAATACAGGAAATGCACGGGTCGCATCAGTTTTCAACTCTATCTTTTGGCGTTTGTTTAGAGGTTCAGTTAGTTGACGGATAGTCATTGGCCGATGTCCTAAGATTTCAGTGTCCAAGTAACTGTATATTTTTAGCCAAACAAAACCACAAAAAGGTCTAAGGGGGATACTCCGCATAGCGACACAAATTGCAAAACAAATTAAAACTAATTACATTCCAGTGGTAGGGGGTGCATGTTAAGCCCCATGCACACGAGCAAGTTTTCTATGACAAGTTTTCTGCGACAAGTTTTTTTTGCTCGTGTACATGAGAAAATTTGGGCAAATTTTCTGTGACAAATGCATTTGCTGAAAAGCTGGCGTACTAGCTTTTTTATGACAAGGAAAACTTGTCACATGCGAAATTTGCTAGTGTACACAAAAACTTGTCAAAGTTTTTCCTCTAAATTTGTACATTTTCTGTTTTGTCTATGCAAACAAAGCTTTAATACGGAACATATCCGTTGTCAATGGAAACAAAAGTACGCATTCTAGTGGTTTCAATCAACTACAGAATATACAATATGCAAATTATAAGCGACTTTGTTCTGTAACAAGGTTTGGTAACACTGGCTGACAACAGTTGCTCAACAAGCAGCAAATGTTCCACAAAGACTATCAAGCAGGAATGCTTACAAAGAAGATACACTGAAATAGCCACAAGAAGACTAAGGGCTCAGTCGCCTTACCTACAATAGTCATGCAAATACAATGTCCTATATTTCACTATCCAATTATTTCAGTGGCATTAAAAAAGAAGAAAAGAAACATTAAGTCACTACAACATTGCAGTGTATTTGTTTGAAGTGCCGCTTCCAGAAGATTCCTTGCCGTCATCATCATCACCTTGCTTCTTATCTGTTAACTGCCCAACGCCGACGTTCTGTTTCCTCAGGATGCGCAACACTTCGTACAGCTTCTTAGCGAACTCGGCGATTTCCATCAGATGCTCAGTGACCTCTTTTATGTTCTGTGATCCCACAGACTTCGTCAGTTCGTACAGCACGGTTCACTTTCTCCATGTCCAGCACACCAATTTGGGCAAAGTAGCAGAAACCACTCTCGTATTTGTCCATCAGTCCATGGGACTCGAACTGGTACTTGTACATCATGTAGTCCACGCGAAGCAAGCTGTTGTTGGAGAACACCACCGTGAATGTATTCATCTCCTGTTCACCAGCAGACATATTACCAAGAAATTCGTTCAGGGCCAATGTCACCAGTTTCTTCAAGCCATCAAAAAACTTGCCAGAGAATATGCTATCAATCATTTCTCCGACATCTTTCGAGGGAACACTTTTGACATTCACAGAGAACTTGGAATTGTTGTCCACCACAGCTACGATGGGCAGTCGCTGATCTTCCATCGCTTCAAGCTCTAGCTTTGATGACACAGCGTCCACTTTGTTACGAAGCAGCGTCTGCAATGTTTCGAGTATCTCTTTGACTTCTTTCTCGTTTTTTTCTTCGCTCTCTTTTATGGCATGAGATATAGTTTGTCCCATTGTGAAACTGCAAACGTTTCTTCCTCTTTGATGAAGCGACCTGTTGTCGGTTGATGGACTTCAGCTGTGTCGTGGATAACTTGCAAAACTCTCTTTCTATACATTAACATGAGTAAAATTAATTACGTTTCTACACTTCGGCAGCTCAATTGTTCCTAACCACAGGAAATACAATCCGCAGGTTCCAATCTCAATGTGTTCACAGAATTATTAAGAAGAGACAGTTTAAAAACTTTGACAAGGAAAATTTTCTATGTGACCTTAAACAAAATGATTGCAATGGGGTCTCCTCAAGCAGAAACCCAAATGACATGTGGAATGCATGGAAACACCTCCTAATGAGCTCTATAGACAAATATGCTCCTCTGAGGACAATAAAATCTAGTAACAAAAAGTCCCCGTGGGTTACTAAAGAGTTGATAACTAAAATGCACAAAAAGGATCTCTTAAAAAAGAAGCTTGCGCGGTCAACAAATAACCAAGAGTCTTGAGTTCGATATAAAAAGGCCAGAAATGACGTTAAGCGAGCAAAGCGCAAATACTTTGTTGAAAATCTAGATGCCAGCAAGAAAGATCCTCGAAAAACCTGGAAGTTAATTAATGAACTCCAATCTCGCAAAAACAAATCAACTACAATTCCCGAAATCAAAACAGGTGACCAAGCTGTCAACAACCCCGCGGACATAGCTGAGAATCTCAACTCACATTTCACCAACATAGGGCCAAAGTTAGCCCAAGAGATACCTAGAACAGATGTTGACCCTCTCAGCTATGTGAACACCACCGAAAAAACTTTTTCTTTCACGCAAATTGATGTTAGAGAAGTCACCAAATTACTACATGGCATAAACGGAAGAAAGGCAACGGGACTGGACAAAATTACATGTAAACTTTTGAAAATCGCCGCCGATGTTGTCGCTCCTTCTCTGACGCACATCTTTAATCAATCGATCCAAGTGGGTATCTTTCCTACCGACTGGAAATTAGCTAGAGTTTCTCCCATTTTTAAGAAAGGTACAAAGTCTGACCCAAGCAACTACCGGCCTATATCGGTCATACCAATTGTTGCCAAGATATTTGAAAAAATTATCTATGACCAGCTATAAAAATATTTCAACGACAACAGCTTACTAACAAACTGCCAATCAGGGTTCCGTTCACTTCACAGCACACACACAGCCTTACTCGAAGCCACCAACAGCTGGAGTGTCAACATCGACAAGGGTCTCCTAAACGGTGTAATATTCATTGACCTAAAAAAGGCCTTCGATACTATAGATCATAGCATTATCTTACAAAAATTGTCTAAATATGGAATCCACCGGAACGCCCTAACATGGTTCCACTCATATCTGACAAATAGAAGTCAAAAATGTTACGTAAATGGCCACTTATCAAGTGCAAGCCCAATCACCTTTGGAGTACCCCAAGGGTCGATAATTGGTCCTCTTCTCTTCTTGATTTACATAAATGACTTGCCAAACTGCTTGGATAAGGGCTCCCCCAGAATGTTTGCCGATGATACAAGCGTTAGCGTCGTTGCTTCAAAGCAGTTTGATCTCGAAACAAAAATTAATCTAGAGCTAGCTCGAGTAAATCTCTGGCTCAAAGCAAACAAGCTCAGGCTTAATGTTACCAAAACCGAATTTATGGTCATTAGCTCTCGACAAAAACTACAGGCTCAACCTGACAGTGATTGTACCATCGACATCCATATGGAGGGGAAGACAATAAATTAAGTAAACTACACTAGGTCCCTGGGGTTATATATAGACGATAACTTGTCCTGGAAAAGGCATACTACCGAGATTTCTAAAAAGATTTCCTCTGGCATCGGTGCACTTAAGCGCGTAAGACCATTTATTTCTATGAGCATTGCACATAAAATATATAAATCCCTAATTGAGCCACATTTCACCTACTGTAGCTCAGTTTGGGACGGCTTAAGCCTTCAGGATAGTGAGAAACTCCAGAAACTACACCATCGCGCTGCCAGAGTAATAACTAAATCCAGCTATGACACAAATTCTAGCTTACTGCTTAGTATGCTTGGATTGGACAAGCTATCTGTAAATCGGAAGAAACAAAAGGCCATTGCCATGCTTAAAACTATTCACAATAACACCAAATTGCGATCTGCGCACGCAAGTAAGTAAGTGACAATAGTGTTCTCGCACTGCTGATTGGTCTTTGCTTCACAGTGAAGCCAGTTTCAACTTACTTTGGCTTCTGGTTGGTGAAATTGTTTTCTTGCAGCCTTTGTGATTAGCATTGTAATTACTTTGGTAGTTTTGTCATCTGAAAACAGCTTTGTTTTCTAAATGGTGAATTTTTTCATGTCTCAGACTGGATCCTGATCAAGTACAGAACGCAAAAGGGATTAGTAAAACGGCTGTAGGTATCTCATTTGTAATCTTAAAGATAAAACCGGTTTATTACAACGAAAACACGTCTAAACCTGTTTTGTGCAGTGAAACTACGCTTTTGGTGCGCAATACCGTCGCAGACCGGCCGCTTTTGTGACCTTATATGGTAAACTATGTCACAGTCATATAATAATATGCCTTATCGTATGTTTCTACCATAACAGAATTCTACAAGCTACTGTATTTTCCTCTGCTGTTCATCTTTTCAAGCCTTTCAGTGCTCGACATTAAAGTTTTAGGTTGGTTGCCCTTCGGACTGTAGATTGACTTCAAGCAATAGAAAGTTTTATAATTTCTAGTTGCCCGGCCCAGAATTTACCTGCCCGACCAAAAGTTTTGGTTGCCCCGGGCAAGCGGGCAACCGTTAATGTCGAGCACTGCCTTTCCCATGGCTTTTCACCAGTATTTCTAGACATTTTACACCCCATTCGTTAACTATTTGTTTTGCAGGCGGAACAAATATTCCTTAAGTATGGCGGACACCCTCGCATAGAGAGGTCAGTGATGAACTTCACTTGCTATTTCTGAGGTCTTAGAAATTTAATTTACGAATATACGCACTTCTTTTGTTCTGTTCTTCCCTCTTTCTTGCTTCTTTTTCTCTGTCTTCTTCTCTCTTTTTTCTCCCTTCCTATATTTCCTTTCTGTTTTTTTTTTTTTTTCTTTTTTCTGTTTTTTTTTTCTTTTTCTTTTTTCCTTTTTTCCTTTTTTCCTTTTTCTTTCCTTCTTTCTTTGTTTCTTACTTGCTTCCTTCTTTCCAGTGACTCCATGTGTATGGAGTGTGTCCGATACAGATGCAAGCAAATCAGGTTTCAAGCGCGACTGGCAGACGACCACAAATTTTTGACAGAGGCGCTGAAGTCTTTGGATGCTCAGAGGTAAATCAACTCGGTGATCATTTCTTGTTTCAGTGCACGAGTAACTATGATTAAGATACAAAGTAAAACTATCTCTAAGGAACTGGGTGTCTGTATGGCAGACATTGGCTGTAAGGCGACTGAGCACTTAGTCTTTTTGTGGCTATTTCAGTGTATCTTCTTTGTAAGCATTCCTGCTTGATAGTCTTTGTGGAACATTTGCTGCTTGTTGAGCAATTGTTGTCAGCCAGTGTTACCAAATCTTGTTACAGAACAAAGTCGCTTGTAATTTGCATATTGTATATTCTGTAGTTGATTGAAACCACTAGAATGCGTACTTTTGTTTCCATTAACAACGGATATGTTCCGTATTAAACTTTGTTTGCATAGACAAAACAGAAAATCTACAGATTTAGAAGAAAAACTTTACATTAAAGGTGCCCTCTCAGCCAATTCAATGTATTTGTTCACGTTTAGAAACGTGTAAAATTCGAAGCCCAACGCGAAAAATAACGTAGCCGTGTAAATAAATAACAAATTACGGTAGGTAAGTAACACTTTTAAGCAAAAAGAAACTAATACCCTTGGTCTCAAACGAAGGGAAATGGATTGCTAATTCATATTTCGATATTCTGGGGGCCTAAAAGGGGAGGATCAAAGATTTCGGCGCACAAAGGAATGTGGTTGTTAGGGCCCCTTCAACACGACTAACATGCACCCTCAACCACTGGAATGTAATTATTTTTAATTTGTTTTGCAATTTGTGTCGCTATGCGGAGTACCCCTTTTTTTGTTTTTTTGTTTATAATCAAATGCTCAATGTGACACGTTTTCCCTGTTGTGATCCGTTGAGGGTACTTGAAGTTTGAAAAGCATTTTAAGAAGCAGGAAAATAAACAACATTTCGTAAATGTCGTAAAGTCCTAGGTGTCGTCTTCAAGACCGACCGTCAACAAAGTCTAACTACTGGCCTACCGTTACTTCTGTCCACTCTTGCTTCGAAATTTTTCTCGGTACACAATAAGGTGCTAAAGTTTGCTGATATGTCATGTACTGCACTATCCAGCTGCATTGATAGTGCTTTAAAACAGTGTGAGCCAACTGTTTCTCTCTTTTCTTAATAAGTTTACATTTCTTTTTGTAACTTTGAAACCGCACTGTGTGTGATGTGATGAGTTATTTTTCTTTTCCTTTTTGATGACGTGATTGGCGCTGTCGTTACCCTAATTTTAATTTTACAGAAGGCGATGTAAAACTGTTTTGAATAACAATGTTTAAAACAAAGCTTTTTTTTTTTAGAAGTACTGTCCAATCATGCATGTAGTCATAACCGGCTTTACGGCAACATTTGGATTGTCTTAATTTATGCTTTGTTGTGTTTTGAAAGACGATGAAACAAATGTGCCTCCGAATCAAAACAAATGTGAAATATATTCCTATCTGATATAATAAATTATGCATCTGTTGGCACAAAAATCTGCGACAAACTGAAATGATAACAATATTGTAATAGCATTTACTTTCTGCGAAAAGAAAAAAAATAAGCTGGCCCACAAACATTTCGGAGTCTTCAAGCGTTCGGTTAGATTGAGCAGTTTGGCTACTAAAGCGTGCGGCGGGGTCGAAAAAAACATGCATCTATGGCTTGCCTGATAACTTGATTTTCTGTCAGGCCGATATCACGGAGTTCGTGGGAGATGTTTCGTCGATGGTGGCGAAAGTGTTTCCACAGGGAGGACTTTTTTCTTGAAAAGTAAGCGAGCGACGTGATTGCCTTTTCCTATGTTTTAGGTCGTTCTTATTGCTTCATATAACTAAATGGACAGTATCAAATAGATTAATCCTGGCAGTAGTGTATTTCAAATTCACAAAACTGATGAATAGGGAAAATCTATATGTGTTGTGCGATACACTTTGTGTTTGTCTGTGTCTTTCTGTGATTCTGTATCAAATTATTCAAACGGCACAAAGATTACATTTATTTCAAGTACTTAATCCTTAGAGACACATTGCAAATAAGCCGAACTTATTTACTTATTAATGTGATCATTCAGTCTTTTAGGACACATCAATTTGTGTTACATGAAGTAATACGGATAAAATATAAGAACAATAGATTATGCACCTGTATTTCCCTGTTTGATTTTAATCCTTGTTTAGTTTCTATGAACAGGTTTCTGAGCAGGAATGGAGAAATGGCCAAACAATTCGACAAATTAAGCGTGAGTAATTATATTTTATTGTTTTTCTTTAGCTTGGTACTTCTTGCTACCATGCGTGCAGAGCCTCCTTTGAAAGGAGGCTCTGCCAACGAACTCTGCTTTCTTAAGTGAGCATGCGCGAGCCCTGTGTGACCAGGCCTGTTGAAGCAGCGTTACAGTTCTGAACGCCACTGATTAATCCCAAAACCTTTTTGTCTTCCTGACTTTCGCTGTTATTTATTGGGATGGGCAATTTGAAACAGATTTCTGCTCTCTCTTGTGATATTTATCAAGAAAACGGACAGTTTTTTAATTGACTCCGAGCTGCATTAGACTCTTTCACTCCCAAGCTTGAATGCAGATGCTCTCAAAATAAAGAATATCTAAGAGTGATGTAGTACGAATAGGCCATTTCCGAGATGCCTGTTGCCTCTGTTTCAAAGCGAGGTCTAGTGCGAAACCTTTATTATGAAAATTAGTTTTCATTTTTACGCAAATCAAACTAATTTTCACGAGAAAAGTTTCGCACTGGGCCTCGGGTTGAAAAGCAGAGGCAACAGACATCTCGGAAATAGTCTATTCGCACTACATCACTCTTACACTTTCTTTATATAACTGAACTGTTGAGGGCATCTACATTCAAGCTTGGGAGTGAAAGAGTCTAGTGCAGCTCGGAGTCAAGTAAAAAAAAACTGCCTATCGGAAATGGCCTATTTTAAAAGCAAGTTCTCCAAACTGTGTGATAAATTTCTGATAAATTTCTGGTGAGAAACTGAAAAGAGAAAATCGGTCTCTCTTGGGAGTGAAAGAGTTGAATTGCCAACTTTCAAGAACCTCTTTAGCTTCAAGATGCTGTGAAAATACCCGATTACTGTTTTGACTGATGAATTATTTTCTTTTTTGTCCTAACAGGGGAGTCACGCGGGTCTTGTATTCTGCGCGGGCAGGTTTTGATAAAAAAGGATGCTGACCAACTGGTCCCAGAATGCTACACGCCGGAAGACCCAAACACACGTGCTACGTCACTTGGTAAGGATGACAGAGTGAGAGAGAGATCGATGACGTCATGCAAGGAAAGTGACATTAACGAAATACCATCTGAAAGCTTACAGAAAATGCGAAACGAATCTGTATTTAAAGAAGGACTAAGTGATTTAACCAAGGATCAAGTAGACGATTCAAGCCGAGGTAAGACTTTCTCAAAGGAAAAACTGTTTTCTCGCGTCACTGCTGAGGAGTTGAAGAGCAGAACGACCAATAAAACAAAAACCAAAGTTTGGAGGCGATTATTCCGAAAACATAGCTACAATTTGTATAAAAATCAAAACGGAGAATTCCAGGAAATGTATCCTGAAGAGAACAAACGTAATTTCCACGAATTTCAAAGAAATCAGAAGAGAAGACACGGTCAGGATCCGAAACATAAACCAATCAGGTTCACTCCTGGCTACGATGACGTCAGCCACATACAGACCAGAATTTCTTTTGCGGCTTACGTGAAGAGGCGAGGCTCAGGCTTCACCGCGAGTTGTACCCAGACCCTCAGAAAACGAAACTATAGCTCGCATCATGACGAGTTTGAAAGAGAGCTGCGCAGCAATGTGACATTTAATCCGCTCTTTGAAGACGACGATTCTGTTGTTGAAGCCGATTTAAGCGTCAGATGGCATCGTAACCCTCGAAGACATCGACTTTATACGATAGAAGAAGAGGCAGAACCGGAAGAGTACGATCACAGTTTGATTTGTTCGATTTAGAGGACGAAAACATATCGATTATGAATGGAAGATATGACAGGCCGGACCAGAAGGTTATTACGACCACAGCTTGATTTGTACGCCGATTTAGAGGACGAAAACATATCGATTATGACTGGGAAACATAACAGGCCGTACCAGACTATTACGTCCTCAGTTTGATTTGTTTGACTTACGGTACGAAGATATATCGATTTAAAATGGCAGGTGGAAGAGTTACAGACAAAAACTGATTCAACTCACCATATCCGGCACCACAAATTGCTAAAACAAATAGTTCTGTTCAGTTTGATAACTTAATGTTTAATACAAAAAAAGTACAAACATCAATTTTGAAGGGGGAGCCCGGAGGGCCATCCAATAAATCGAGGTGGCAATATCATTGTAATTATCACAAAGAAATACATACGTACAAATAGATAACTAGACAGGAAAAATAATCTGATACAGTGACCCTTTTTGGAACGACATCAGAACATTTTATTGAGCTTGTTTAAGCAGAGTGGCCATTTTGA
The DNA here is from genome assembly GCA_964036295.1 of Plumapathes pennacea. NCBI lineage: Eukaryota > Metazoa > Cnidaria > Anthozoa > Antipatharia > Myriopathidae > Plumapathes > Plumapathes pennacea. The sequence continues at coordinate 12,416,245 of OZ038470.1, read as the reverse complement.
TGAGTCGAGAAACAACATTATTGTAATTATTACGAAAAAAAATATGTGGATGAGAGGAAAGTTTTTATTCAGTTACGCTCTCATGGGCCAACATAGTTTGTAGGTAGAAGCATTGGAGTGTACAGTTTAACCTGTTTTCCTACCTCATTTATTATGTTATTTATTACAATCATAAAACAATCGTAATAAGTTGTTCAATTAGAATTAATGGACATTTAAAAACACTTAGACAAAGTTCTGAATTCAAATTCCTCTACATAAATCTTTGCATTTAGCTTGTTAACTTATTATCAAGCACATTTGGATCTATAGCGAAAAGGATTTTATAGAGAATTTAAGCAGGTGTCAAGTCATTTACACCTGTTAATCGTTCGAGACCGTCATGTAAATAAATCTAAAATCTTTACTCTAAAACACCTGTCTCTGTCTCACATCACGTGACATAAGCATGTTCTTTGTTTCGAGTTTTTCAACCAGGTTGTTATCATACTCCGTCGATTAAATAATTCTTTAGTTTCCTGGGTGGACTCGTTGACTGTTTCGTCAACCGAAAAGTAAAAATTATTTTACATTACAGGAAGATTTAAGGATTTTAGCACTTCAAGAAGTGTTGGTAAGTGGTTGGTTTCACCTATGTTCTGTATGGTAACTGTCAGGCAAAGATTTTACCTTCGTTTTTACATTACAGAAAGGGCTATTTATACTCCTTCGAAATTACATCGGCCCTCTTTGGTCAAGAACAATATCTTTTGTCGGAAATTTTAACTTATTTTTCCAAGTGGTTTTTACAGGTTTTGAAGTTATGAATCCCTTCATACATGTAGCTTGAGTAAATTGCCACATAAGAAAACGAATTATGACTGATAAATGTTTTGGCAGATGTCTGACTGAGAGTAAATTAAACAGGTATCAAGTCTTGGAGACATTTCTGACTTACTGCAAAAAAAACGTATACTATTTTTAAATTACAACCACCAGTATTCCTTAAATCCAAAGTTGTCTCGTCTTCCATCGAGCAGAAATATCTTAATGTCAGACTTCAAAGACGAAATAGCGGATACAGAGCCTTTATTCACCGCAGTTCTCCATAAAATGTCCACTTAGAATTGTCTTAACTTTATAAAATAGGAAAAGTGCCTTACAAGATTATCAAATTGTCATTCCTGGGTTGCTCAGCTTAACTGAAAGATGTAATATATACGAAATACTCGAGTTTTATTAGGCGTATAAAGTGCGCAAACCTTTGCGGCCATAGCCGACATCACGAGTTATACTGTACAAACCCGCTAACGCCCCCATCTTACGCGGGAATCTTCCGTACCGTACCTAATCTCCCCTCTCAAGTGCGAACTCACGTCAGTCGTTCGCGAATTTACGTTTTAAAGAGCTGGTTATAGATAGGTTTCTTCAGATAATAGTTTAAGTGACAACAAGGGCATAATTCCGAATCTATTCTAAAACAAAACTTTGAGCTCTGGTAATATGCTGTTAAAGTGCTGATGCTAAAGTTGAAGTTTGATACGCCAGCAACAGATCAGCACTAGTGAATTCTGCGGAAATTGCTGGATTCTTGGCATTTGCAATTCCGAATAAGAGGTTTGTCCCTTGAGAAGTCTGTGTTGCTCGTTTACAGATGTATAATTTCTCGTAGTGCAGTTGTCGTTAGCCATGTTTAGGAGAAGTGTGCTGGTCTTCTTCCTCGCCACGTGTTCACTGGCGCTGACTCAAAACTTACCTTCCAAGAAACATACAGGTGAGTAACAGTGTTTTAACCTACTTTTGTGGATATTTGTGTATGAGAGATCCTTGTGTTTTTTTGTTTTTGTTTTTGTTTTTTTTGTTTTTGTTTTTTGCAGTTATCGCCCTCCTCGTAAAGAATGGAAATCATACTACTCCTCCTGGTAAGTTTTTCCTTCAGTGTTCAGAGACAGATCAGCCTCCAACTTCTCCTCACCTTACTTCTCACAGCTGTTTATATAGTGAAAGGAGAAAATCGACCTTGATCATTATTATAAACTGAGTCCTAGAAACAGATCAGCTGCCAACTTCTCCATACCAAACCCTTCACGTCTGTTTATGAGAGAAAATTATCCTTGAGCTTTGTTTGGCATTCAAAGACGAAAGTGTACCAGAGGCTCTGAAGTGTGCATATTTGTGCGGCATGTGAAAATTTTGATCCAACATGATTGTTGGTTTGTTGGCTGTTGATGGCGGGCCTGACATGAAAGGGGACAATCATTTTCACAAACAATTTTAAATATAAATGTAAAAGTTTGACTTCAGTTTGTGTGAATCGAATAAAGTGTGAAAGGAACGAAGGGTGGTCTCAAAATGACTTTTTGTCAAAACAGAAGGGGTATTCCAGTTGATTCAAACTATCTTTTGTTTGTTTGTTTGTTTGTTTTTTAGCTGTCCAAATAAACGGCCAAACTGTTATGAACAAGGACCTTGGTGAGTAGGACCTCTTTGAGTAAAAAATAACATTTAGGTTTGAAGAAGAACAGATGAAAACAACGAGTGAATCCAGTCACAACAAGAAATCTGACAAATTCCTGTTTTAAATCTGGTTCAGTCCTCCGATTTCTCCGAACTTCACCTGGCAAATACGTCTTTTTATATATTTTTTTGGAAATACGGTGTTTGTGCATAGTTTCGTTACCTTGGTAGTTGATCGAACCACATAACCACATCATGGGAACACATGATCTATCATTCGTTCGCTTCTAGCTGCACCAGCTGTTGTACCCGCACAAGGAGCACAGTTTCAAGGACCTCAACCGCAGGGCCCTCCTCCACAGGGTCCTCAGCTGGGTATGTTGCTATGGAGCATTAAATAAATGGACCGTTTTCAGGGTAAATTCTGATATCTTGTTTCAATTAACACAGCAGCAGCGATGCAACAGAATACTCTCCCACCAAAACCAGGTAAACATCATTGTCAATACTATATATAGTTAAATTTATTTGATCACTTGAAATATTATTCCTCGTAATTTTTAGCAAAGTAGTTCAATTAATTATTTTACAATAACACGTCAGTTTCTCACTTTGTGATTGGCTAATTTTCATTATCAATAAGAGGACAGACACATAAAATCGAGTGCTGACAACAGTGATTTGGACGAAGAAGGTGAATTCAGCTTCAATTTTACCTCAGTTCTTGCAAAAGCGACATTCGGCATTTGAAGTAGAGAACCAGAAGTGTTCAGAGGCGAATTTCCTTGAGCTTTGCCTTGAAATTTCGAGAAAACCGCAACTTTTTGACAATGTTATGACGCGTTTCATGATCAATAAGAGGACAGACACATAAAAAACTGACGTCAATTTGTTAATTTGTGTTTCAATTAACACGGCAACAGCGATTCAACAGAATACTCTCCCACCAAAACCAGGTAAAAATCATCGTCAATACTATAGTTATAATTTTTTGATCACTTGAAATAGTATTCCTCGTAATTTTTAGCAAAGCACTGTAATAATTGCCCTTCCCCTTCTTGGACTTGACTCAAAATGTTGTATTTGTTTTCAGTCGCTCCTCTTGTAAAACCTATGGCTCAGCCTCCTATCCCTCCAGGTAAAGTTTCTTCTAAAAAAAGTAACTACTATTTTTTGTGCTGCTATTTATTTCTATATTTTACTTTTTAGCACAAATTCTTCTCAAACCTAAAGACAAACCGGCTGAAGGTAAGTTTGTTATATCACTGAGAGGTCTATGTTAGATTTCCTTTGTGTACTGCTTTCCAATTTCGTGTTAAGTCCAAAGGATGTGCTTGTGACTTGAGAGAGAAATCATAGGTTGCAGATTATACGATTCAGGGCCCAGTTGTTCAAAGCACTACGGTTAGACTAAGCCTGGATTAGGTTCAAACTGTTTCCTCTTTTAAGCCTGCAAATTAGAAGGCTGTGCTCACAACTCGATTTCCTTAGTTTGTTGAGCAAGGTGAAGTTTTCTTTTTGCTGATCTCTGATTGAATCCCAGCAGTAATTTGGCAGGTCTAGAGGAAGAATCTGGTTAAAACAACTGAGCCCAGAGTCATAATTATATTTAACAGTACAAAGCAGAGATGAAATTTTGCTGATACAAATTTGATGCAATTTTGCTGATGCAAAGTACAATTGCTGTTCACTTCCTTGTTCTTTTCTGTCGTTTAATTTGTCTTTCCTAATTTCTTTTGCGTGGGGACGATTGCAGAGAAGAAGCCGAAAAAGATGAAGGATTGTGAGTACTCATCTATTCAATATTTGCTTCACAGTATTAATGTTTAACATTGTCCACTTCTAAGATATCTGTTGCTTCTTTTTCAAAATGAGGCCAAGCCAAGTGCTGCACGAAATCTTTCTTATTGTGAAAATATAATAAACTTGAGTTGCATGAAGATGAACATGCGAGTACCATATACGTGGTTTCTCTTGTCAGCACTTCTGCCCTGTGAAGACTACAGCCCCATTTGCGGTTATTATGGCAAAGATCCGCCGCAGTGCAGAGATGTGTGGATGCAAAGACATTGCAGAAAGACCTGCGGTCTTTGTGATGGTAATAATAAATAATCAAAGAAGAACACAACGAGTTCATGATTACAGAGAAAAGGAAAAATATGTGAGGACAAACGAATTGACGCGGTCAGCAAGTGTTGGAGAGAATTAGTTGAGAGAAAGGGGAAGAAGGTTGGATGGATGGAAACACGAGAAGTGGATGCATGGAAGAAAGGATAGAAGAAAGAAAAAATAATAGTAAACAAGAAAGGCACTAAGATACTTATAGACGGCCGGGAAAGGTTGACAAAAAATATTAGGCAGGCCAAATAAAAGTTGAAACGATACGAAGTAGGAACGGAAAAGAGAGCGTTTTCTGCACATTTAATCGTTGGACGGAAAAACTGGGGAAGATTTTGCTAAAGAGCACCATTTCTGACAGCTTTCACTTCTTCCCAGTCCCCGTCGGAGTGTTTTTGGGCTGCGTGGACATGAAGCACTGTCACCAGTTCGGCAAGTCGGCGTGCATGCATGAGTGGGTCAAGAAGACATGCAAATCCAAGTGTGGACAATGTGGCTACTGTAAGTGACTACTGTTCAAGTTTACCCAATGCTGTTTATTGGCACCAGTTACTTAAAATATGACTATTCTAGAGAACTTTTTGAGTTAATAATAATTATACGCTACAAAGAGGCAATGATACAGTACGTTAGTTTTTTTTTTTTTTTCTTCTTCTTTTTCTTTTTCTTTTTCTTTTTCTTTTTCTTTTATCGGCGTTTTAATCGTTTTGCACGGGATTTATTAGAAATATAATTCGCCTATTGCACGGTGTCGTCATCTTGGATTCAAAGCGAGGCTAACCTGGCACGAAATTCGCCAGACATAAACCAAGAGAGTTTCTTATCGCTCTAAAGCACCAAGGGGTCTACAGAGGAGATGTACATGTTTCATTAGGGGAGTTTACATGCACAAATTGCCAAGGTAATGTCCTCGGTTATGCCAGGATAGCCTCATTTTGAAGCTTGTGCCAGTTCCCGTGCAAGGAGCTCTTTGCGTTTCTTCTTTTGTTCACGTTGTGTCTCCGGGCTTCGATTGGTGAAAATCAAACTGTTTGCATATTTGTTTATTTTGTTGTTTGCTTTACAGCTCGTGAAGCAGCATCCAACATTCTTATTGGTAAAAAGAAAGGATCGGTTCCGAAGGCGAAAGAAACAACGCACCACGAAAAAGACAAACACGTCCATGACGTCAAGAAGGCACCAGTGCTTGCCAACACAGTGGTCAAACAAGTGAAACCAGTTCCAGTGCCTACTCACGACACAGAAAGCTCGGGCTCTGGTAGCGCAGATGACATACCATTTGACGATGAGGTCAGTAAGGATGACGTCAACGATGACGATGATGACGACGACGATGATGATGATGATGATAATGATGAGGACAGTGATGACGATGACGATGACGATAGTGAGGACGATAGCGGTGACGACGAAGATGAGCTGGATTCTTCTGGAAGTGGACATGGCAACGTCAGGCTGGTTGACGTAGTGAAACCTGATAGCAAGAAAGCAGTGGAGAAGAAGAGCGAGAAGAAGAGTGATAAGGTGGTTGTCAAGGCTCCGGAACAGAAGAAGATCCTGGAAGCGAAGAAAAGCGATGGAAAGAAGGCTGTCAAGAGAATGTTTCTCAAACACAAGCCTTTACGTCGGTCGTGAACAGAGATGATAATTGTCTTGGTGTATTTAGTGGAGTTGTTCTACTCTTTCAGAACTTTTAATCGCCATTTCTTAAGAATAAACATTTACATGTAACGAAAATCAAAAGAACGCCAAACGTAGCTCTACAAATGCGACGCAAACTTTCCCTCCCTAAATTGGCTCCAGTGATGTAAACCTGTAGTGCAGTTTCTTTTGAATGCACACTGCTAATAATCTAGCCTTTGGCATTTTCCTCAAAAAAAGAGATTGGGACTATACGTAAACAAATGTTATAATGGGAAACTTGCTTGCGTTGTCGTTTGACAAGGCGAAGCGAAGGAACTCTCAACAAATGTAATCTCTTTCAAAAACCAAAGCATAAGTGGATTTTGATTTTGATATCCACAATTTGTTTATTTTGGGTACGTGAAAATGAGACTTTTGTTGAATCTGATTCATTTGAACGCTCAGTCCCAATCTTTTAAATTTACACAGTGAGTAAATTCAGTGCAACGTTTTTCCTCTGTTGATGCTACAGGCTAAGATGGACTAAGATGGCTGATATAATTTCAATATCATCGCCTTATTTAGAGAGAATATCTGTATAAATGTACTCGTTGGTATAAGATTTTGTCGTTCATTTACGTTTTCGATACCCTGGTATACAAAAAGTATTAAAAGATGCGTGCAAACCATATCGTATCATTTGATATTCACTGTTATAGACTTGATGCATTGTAAACAAAATCTGACAATGAATTACACGTACATTTCCATTAATTGTTTATTTCTTTTTGTACTACATCATGCAAATTCCATCATAAAATTGGCTTAAGTAAAACCTGTGGGTGTGACGCCTTAAATGAAAGCTCTCAATGAATACATTCTATATAACAGTGTTCACTTCCAACTCCTAATCGGCTGACAATGAAACCTAAAGGTGTCTGCGACCATTCAAATGCAAGCTCTCAATGAATACATTCTATATAACAGTGTTCACTTCCAACTCCTAATCGGCTGACGAATGAAACCTAGAGGTGTCTGCGACCATTCAAATGCAAGCTCTCGATATGAATACATTCTCACTATTCGCATTGTTTAGGTAGAGCAAACTTTGTTTTTTGTTTTGTTGTTGTTGTCGTTATTTTTTTAAGTTTTTCTTTAGTTGGGAGAGTGACAGGAAAATGTTTAAAATGGGCTCAGTCCCCCCGCCGAAACGCCGACGGCTGGCCGGGTCAAAGCCTGGGATGTATCGCCACTTCGACAAAGTCTGAGTGATCTCCAACACCAGTCAAAATGTGGAAAAGAACACAGATTAGTAGTGTCATAGGACAAATTAGCACTCGTCTGCTGGTCCACGGATTGGTCAAAATTCTGTGTATTTTCACACGAAGGGGACTTCTCAATTTTCTAATCATTCGAATATATATTGTATGGACGAATTTGCGTCACTTGGGCAAACTCTTTTCAAATGGCTTCATCACGGAGCTCTAAAATATACAAGACCTTCACCGAGAAAACCAACGGATATACCTTAGTTAGAACATTTCCGTATCTAGAACTACTAAAGACAAAGTAAAGCACGCAATCATTTCATTGTCAACTGAATACAAACCTCACACTCTCTTTCTCCTGCATTCCAGGTTTGAACACGTGACCAAAAAGGCCCAGGTGCATTGTGGGATTGGCCGCTCAGTCAGACATCGATTAGTGAGTGCTGAGTTATTGTTATAGATTATCACATTTCAGTATTCAAAACATTCTCTTAGGATTCTCAGTTTTTTAATGACCATTTTGTGAGACGAGAGAATATCAGGTAAGGTTATTTTTCGTGTTGTAAGAATGAATTTGTGTTCTGGTGGTGTAGTAAACCTTTGTAAAAGACAACGTAAAAATATAGCGCAAGGGTAGATACTGACGATATCTGGGTTATCTAAGAGGTTCTATGCTTTATTTTCTTATGGGTGTAGTGTACACGCTAACTTTAAACTTATGTTAATTCGTTTCGGGTTTAGCGAAACATTTTCTACAGCCGAGTGTAACACACTCGAAGGAAATGTCGAACAGAAAGAAGCTAGCGCGCTATCCCACGTTTCATTTACTTTGTGCTTCGTAAGTTCATTTTTCGCTAAACACAAATCACGAAAGAGTAAACGGGGGAAAGTTTTAATTTATCACCTAATTTACTGCTCTTATCAATGCACTCAAATCAATATATACTATAAGTACAGGAATTTGCTTTAAAGCAAGGCTCTGATCTTATGATAGCTTTACTTCAAAGCTACCAGTTACACCTGTCGAAAATTTCTTTTACAACCCAAACAGACATGAGCTCAAGAACAAGAACGACTCGGTTATCTATTATATTCCTGATCTTGGCTATCCACTTGTGTTCTCTAGAAGGAAAAGGTAAGAGGTTTAAAGTCCATCTTTTCATCTCGGGATATCGTTTATTACTAAGATCAAGATGTCAAACATAACTTGTTGTCGTTTATTGATTTGTTTCTCAAAACACTGACATTCATGTCAGGTTGCAATCAGGGATTTTTTAACACGAGAAAAGACGTAAGTGTACAAATCTAGAAAGATAAAACGGAAAGGATCCGCTGTAAAATCAAATTTCTGTCACTTTTCAATAATTATAAGCAGAATGGTGTCATTTAGTGCAAACAGGAGCTGTTTAATATTTTATCACATTTCTTGGTACCTGCGAGCAGGGTTTCTGCGCTCTACTGGACATCAATTACTTTGCTTCGCTTTGCGATTTATAAACTGACCTTAAAGTGGAATCCACTTTATGGACAAAGCCTTTCGTCAAAACCCTCGGAGGATAGCATGCAGATCCACTGGTGTATCAGCCTCCATATAAATCAAACCATTAAGGGGCTATTTTAAAAGGTGTATTTGGCCGTTGTACTTTCTCAACCGGAGAGCTTAGTTGACACATGGCAGATTCGGGTCTCTCGATGAACGAAGAGAAATTGGGTTATTTGCGGCGTTTGAACAAAATCAAAATTTTAAAGTAATTTCGAGGCCAGAGATAAAAGCGTGATTTTGACTAACCCGTCCGGTCAAAGTCATTCCACCTGTAAGTTGCTAAAATTATCCGTTATACAGCTGACATGGTACATCACACTGGACCGTAAAGCAATCTGATGTCAATCCAGGCTAAATGCGAATCAAATGTGATAATCCTAGTTCGCGAATTAGCTAGCTACAACGGATTGCAAAACTAGTTGAAACACTTTATATCATTTTTGACCTGTTTTTCGATTTTGGACTTGTTTGCTTCTCTCCTCCCCTCCCCCTATTGCAATGTTGTTTGAGCCCCCAAATCTGTTGCAAAGTATTACAGGATCAACATTGAAAAGGGGGGAGGAAAAAATTATCAGATTGAGCACAATTTTACTTTGGCGGAAAGCGAAGGGAACAAACGCGAAATTTATCATTTTTTTAAAGAACGTCTCAACAATTTTGCAACTCGTTGTAGCTTGGTTAACGAATCTCAATTCGATCCATTTTACTGGCGAACTAAGTGCATGAGTGGGAGGGGCCAGTCCGTTCTGTCATCCGTGGAGAGCGCGTGTGTTCAACCACCAGCCATCCACTATGTGTTAATAAGCATAAGTTCACAAAAGGATCAAATAAAAGGAATTTTCAGTCCTAGATTTGTGCGAATGAAATGAGAGTTTTTGGGTTCGTTGTCGTGTCGGAATAAAACTAACAAACTGCTCAATATTATCAATTCGACTTTCAAGAAATCTCACAATTAAGCTTGTTCTAATTGATAATGATAACGATAACGATAATGATAATGATATTTTTTTTACCTGCACTACTGTTCCCCTTAATTAAGCGTCCTGCCTTAATTTAGTTCTCCTGAATCAGACCTACAGCGGTCATATTGTTAGCAAAATTGTCTAGCTCCGTCGAACAAAGATTGAGTTACTCCAGGATAAACTACATTTCTTCTCCACATTTTTTTGTCAAGAAACTGCAAAGTTACTTGACAAATGATGAAGGACAATAAAAGCCAGTGAATCGTTCAGAGACAAAATATATTTCCCTCCGCTGGACAGAAAAGCATTGCTCATGCAAAACTGCAGTATAAAGAATATTGTTCAGCGGTTATTCGTGCCCATAAACAAGGAAGTCGGCCATCTTTTGAGAGACGGATTTCTGTTGACTGTTTTTTTCTCTACGGTTTGTTTACATTTGAGAATCACGCTTCGAAATCATGGCAGGGAATACCTTGAACACTTATCAGCACTTAGAGCTGGTAAGTTATGGCGTCTGGAACTAATGTTCGGTGATTCGTCTGGTATTATAGCAATCAGCTTCCTTCAGGTGAAAATATATCTAAGCTTTCCAACAATATTTAACGTGCTTAACTTCTACAAAGTGATAATCCTTAAAAACAGCTTTGCGTTTTCTGATAAAAAAAAATCAGTATACGATGATATAGGGTTAAAAGCCAGAAATTATCTTTTGCAACATTTTTAACACTTTAAAGTCCTAGACTTAAATTCCTGGTTTGAAAATTAGCCTCTGTATAGAGAATTGTGAGAAAAGTGCTGTTATCTTTCAGCAATCAAGAGGAAGCACAAGCATCATGCATCGCATCACAAGGGAAACAAGAGATCTGAAGGTAATTTAACATTGTCTTGTCTTGTTCGAATAAAGCGGTTTTCGGGTGTCTTTGTAAACCAAAACGATTCACAAAGGCTGTAAGAAAACCCTTTTAACCGACCAGAAGCTATTTACAGTGATTTGCGCTTCGTTTTAAAGAAGACACTATTAAATAGTGTGAGAAAGCGTCATTGCCACCGGCTTGCTTGCCGTGAGAAGATTTGTTCCTGATTGGCCAAGAATGTTGCTAAACTTGGACCAATCCAAAAGCGTAGCAAACGCAAAGCCAAATCACACGATTACAATCGTCTGAAAACATTAACCGCTCTCGGTGTTTGCGTAAATCGTATGAGAATTTAACGCGTTGTTTCTTTGCACAGCTTTCATTCTCAAGTGCGATGATCACAAATACTGCATCAATTACCGCCTTTATGATTGCAATCAATTCTGGGTGAAAAACAACTGCGCCAAAATGTGCAAGCTATGTAGTAAGTAATATAACCCTAACCTCTCGCAATAATCATATTCTAACATGCATGCATATAATGCAATGACCAGCATAACAACCTTACAGCGGTAATACGTTGTCGAGTACATAACAATAATAATAATAATAATAATAATAATAATAATAATAATAATAATAATAATAATAATAATAATAATAATAATAATAATGACAATAACAATTCAAAAATATTTCAACCTTCAACACTGAGTACTTCTATCTAGATCCTCTTGATGGTGAATGAGAACTTAACAAACTTTCTTCCTGTCACTTAGAATCTAACGAGCCAGAGGCCCTGAAACTCCCAGCTGTCCTTTACTACAAGAATGGCGAGAAACGGAGCGATGTTCCAGCTGGTGATGACAAAAGTGCAAGTACAAGAGACGTTGTTTTTCTCAGCCACATGAACGACCCAGCGCCGACCCAATCTGCAACAATGAGTGTCCCGTTGTTTGATTACAAAGGAAATATAAGAAACTGGGAGTTTCAATTTCCTAAAGAACACCCGGTCTACGCTCACGCCGAAGGGGCAAAAACTTGGGGAGACCAACCCTCGACTGCTGCTGCTAACACACCACAGCAAACCCAGCCAACCACACAGGATCAACCGGCTGTCGCGGGAGCTGCTCCCGCCGCTGTTCCCGCTGCTGCTGCTGCTCCCGCTACTGCTGCCGCACCTGCCCCCGCTGTTGCTGCCCCCCTCGCCGCCGCTGCTCCCGCAACTGCTGACCCTGCAGTAGCTGCTGCGGCTCCCGCAGCTGCCCCCGTGGCTGCTCCCGCAGTGGCTGCTGCGGCTCCCGCAACTGCCGCCGTTGCTGCTCCTGCAGTGGTTGCTGCAGCTCCCGCTGCTGCCCCAGCTGCTGCCCCAGCTGCTGCTCCAGCTGCTGCTGCTGCTGCTGCTCCTGCAGCTGCGGCTTATGCTGCTGGTTCCACCGTAGCACCTTCCGTCGCAGCTCCCGTCACCGAAGCTCCCTCTACTACAACTGCTGCCAACACCACCGCTCCTGCTGCCGCTGCCCCTTACGCCCCCGTTGCAGCCCCAGCTGTTGCTCCCGTCGCGGCCGCCCCTGCTGCGACCACGGCCCAGAATGCCTCAGTCCCCGCTGTAGCGCCTGCTCAGCAGTACTTCAGTAACCAAACGCAAGTTAACTCCCCAGTCGCAAACTCGACTGCTGTCCCTTCGCCAGTCGCGGCGGCTAATGTTAGTGCGCCTGCTCCCGTGACGTCACCTGTGGCCCAACCTCAAGTTGCTTTCAACCAATCAGCGCAGTCTGTCAATCCGATCTCCAACCAGACGGCCGTAGTCCAGCAAGGTACGTTAAGCACAGAAATTATTTGAACTTAAGTGAACTGTCGTTTTTGTTTTTGTTATTATTTTGTTGTTGTTGTTGTTGTTACTGTCGAAGTTTCACGCTTGAACTTAGGACTTAGTTCAGGATCAGGGTATTATGTTTCGGTAAACCTGAGGGAAATTAGAACAAATCGAGCAAGCGACGCCGCGGTGGTCACCATAATTTCAGTCAGAGGCCATTGCGCCAACCTGTGGTAGATTCAAGTGCAGATTTCGTAGTTTACAAAACCTCCGACGAACGGCTAGCGGTCGGTAAACGTTGACCTAAATGATTCTGTATACGGCAATCATCAAATCCTCATCAATCGCTAACGTTGAAACATTTTGCTGTTGTACCTCCTTCGGGAAAATTTTGTTTATAGAAAGGAGTACCGCTGTTTTTGTTTTGCAGTGGTTGGTGATCAGACCGCTGGTGTTCAACAGACTAACGATAAACAGGCTGACTGCAAGGAGTGTCCCAAAATGACCAAACCACCAGTGGGTAAGCTTAAACTCACGTGTGAATGTGCGGCTTGTTAGTGACGTCATTTAATACGTCATTCCAGATATGGCTCAAGCTTGATAACGTACTTTTTCCGCGCCAAAATCATACCCAGGGCCTTTGCATTACGTTTGTCAGCTTGTCCCAATTATTTTCCTACAGAAACTACAAGTGGCGCTTGGGAAAATTTTTCACCATCTTCACCTTTCTGTACTAAACATTTGTAGGTAGGAGGGAGGGAGGGAGAAAAAAGTGGCCGATTCACGTTAATTCGTCAGATTATGCATCCCAGCACAGGGCACAGAGAAGTTCAGTTATGTAAGACCGTACATACAGTAACTTGATGAACGATACCGCAGAACAAGATGATTTCACCGCGGGCGCGCGCCAAGCGATACACGTATGCCTCCGCGCGCCCGCGATGTAATTGTTCTGCGGTATCTTTCATTTATTCGCGCGCCCGCGAAGTAATTGTTCTGCGGTATCCTTCATGTAAGTCAATATATAGGGTTTTACATAATAAAGCAAGCGAACTCCTCAGCGCCCTGTGATCCCAGTTGAAAACATGCACGTAGAGATTATATACACAGGAGAAGTGGTACGACGATTTTGGGAAGATTTTAATAACAATATTTGGACCAGAAACAGGCCAAAATAGATTCCCCTTTTTATCATTCTCTAATTCTGTTCATACTGATAATAAATTATTAGTTAATTGTAATGCTAATATACTGATGACGTTTGCCCTCAATAATCAAACTTCGTGTGAAATGATTTTACCTTTAACCAAAATAACTGATCCATGTCCACAAGTATTTTAATGCTCTGGAAAACCAAAACTTCTAGACCTTCTAAAACGGCTTGTATTGTGCGTATAGTTTATAAAGAAGAACTTGAACAACGAGAAAGACCTAAATCATGGTAATTGGATTCTGGACTACCGGACTTGTGATTGATAACCTTTCAGAAGGAAAACTTTAGTTCTGAGACTGGCTTTCAAGTCTGATACACGATACAATCTTGCAATACACTGGACAAAACTGTTGATGAACAATTTCCGACAGCACTATTTGTCTTGTAGTTCCTTATATTTCATGCTTTGCACAAATTTTTGAAAAAAGAACTTTTGAAACCAAAACTAAACTGAGAACTTAGAAAGGATTGAATATACTAAAACTTTCATTGATCGTACTTGTGAAATTTAACAAAAGTCGACACTTACAACTCTTTGAGTCTTACAACGGTACTTTGTCGCTGACGAATTTGTTGCTGTCGACTTCAAGGTTCAAGCAGTCGTCTTGTGCTGTGGGTTTTATTAACTTTCCAGCAAATGGGCCCTAAGCAGCGATTTCTTCGCACACATTTTCTTCCTTCCCAGTTAACCACCCATTCCTTGTGTACTGTGAGGACAAGTGGCCGAGCTGTGCTGTAGGCTACTCGGCTTGTAATGACACGTGGTGGCAGCTCAACTGTCCTAAGCGATGTGGCGTGTGCAAGCCAGGTAGTCTCTAATAACCTCTAATAATTATTATTAATATCTCATGCACTAAGGTTTAAAGTAAATTAAAATTCTAATGTCAGCAATGCAAGATTACTAACACATTATTTTTTATAATATATCGAATATATTAACATAAAAATGCACATTCAACGCTTGTGACTAATGCAGTATAACTGAAAAGGAAGTCTGTGGTTTTGAGATAATCTTGTGAAGAAATGAGATATGAACGAACTTTTTCAGTGTAAATGGAGTCAATCAAAAATGAATCTTGAACAATGATTGATTCGGGATCAGTCTATTTGATTGGCCACCGAATCAAGTAATGTCACGCCAATCTCTCGCTCAAAAACATCTCACTTATACCTTATACCTTATTACTGTTATAGAAATAGGCCTTAGCAATACCCGATTGTAAAAGCATGAAGGTCATGCCAATAAAGCTCTTGTCACTCACTCACTCACTCACTCACTCACTCACTCACTCAACCAACCAATCAACCAATTTATTATAGATCCGGCTAAATAAACCTTCGAGTCACCGAGTGAGGGTGGAGTCACTGAATCATTCGACCAACCATCAATGTCACCAATCGATTGTCATAGATTAACCTCTCGATTTATCATAGATTCTAGTGAAACAAACTCCAGCCAATCCACATCAGACAACTCACAAGAAGGATCGGAGATTTATCCGAACGAGGTGGAAAACTTAGAGTTACCCGAGGACAAGATAGAGTCGGATTTGGTCGCTCCATCTGCCGGAGAAAAGCCGTCCGTGGCCAAATACACTCTCCGGGTCAAGCCGAAGCTCAGGAACGGAATACCACAGATCCAGGAGATCCGAATCCTGCCACCGCATAACAAGAAAGGTTGGTATGGAAACTTAACTCCTGTGAAAGGCTACTTTGAGCGCTGGTAATACGAAGGGAAGAGGCGGGGCGGTAGGTGTGCCGCACGGTTCTTAAAACCCTGGCGCTACTTCAAAACCCCATTTGGACCAAAACTTGAGATTTTCCATGCCCTTATTCAGACCTGTTTACAAAAGTTTATGGTGTACATTTATCAAAATCACAACTTATTAAACCTATATCCTATTCCAAATCATGGTTTATAGCACCGTCGGGTATTGCGAGTAGTGAATGATGAAGACTAAGCCATTTTAGTCAACTCCTTGATAATTTGCTGACATATATTATAGGATATACCAAGCCTTTAATGATCCTCAAGCAAAACATCACCAAGCCCATGATCGAGAACATTGAGATTGATGTGCCGAAGAAGGGCGCTCATTTGAGCAGCAGGCCTTCTGTAGAAGTGATCGAGGGGAAGCACAAGGAATTGCTAGCTGTTAAGAAGGGACAAGCTATCTTACCCGACACCTCGTCGCAGCCAGAAACTGTGCAAAACACGACCAACGTAGGGGCCACAAACGCATCCCAAGCTGGTGGGTATATTGCTACATTACAGTCGTTGCACATGAAGGTTTTTACGCGAATAAGAAATTAATTCCTTTCTTACTCGATACAGCCTATCTAACAAGCTCAACCGAAAATCGAGTTCGAAAACAGTACTTATGTCTTTGAAGTATTCATTACAGAAAGATGTCAAACGAGTTAATCAAACGAGAAAACTACAGAATGAAGCATTAATTCATTGAATAATTTCTTTAACTTGTAAATATTACTCTCGCCGCACAGATCAAACCCAAGACAACGCGACTGCGCAGGCCTATGCCCCTGCTCCAGCCCCAGCCCCAGCCCCAGCCCCAGCTCCAGCTCCATATACGGCCCCCGCAGCAGACCAACCCTCGTACCAGGCCGCTGCTCAGCCTGCAGCTTATTCCCAATACCCCGTAGCGGCACAGACAGAGGCGTCTCAAACTGCCGGTTATGGGCGAAGTGGTATGTGACCTTTACGAAAGAAATGACCTGCGGGTTAAAAATAGGTTCAGCGCTTGCCTAGCACGTGCTCTCAATTGGACATAATGAAAGCTAAAAAAAAAAAAAACTCGTGCTTCAGAACTTCTTACAAGCTATTATATAAATGCACTAGAAAGGTAATTTCTATTCAGATCACCCAAACTGATCGATAAAATCCCATCTTTCTTTTTTACTCTTTTTACCTTTTTTATGCACTTTGACAGTTTTGTACGCTTGTCAGCTTTAACTGATACTCATCTTGTTTGCAGGTGTTTCAAGTGAGTGTTCGGATCATGAACTCTGCACTACCTACCCAGAAAACATGTGCAAACAGCACTGGCTCCAGAGGAACTGCCGCAAGAAATGCAAAATCTGCAGTTAAGGTTTGTGTGCACTCAGCGTACTGTAGTTCCACCGCCGCATAATTAATTTTCGCCAAACGCCAGAGAATCCTGGATCGATCAGTTTGTGCTGTTAGAATACGCAATCCTCAGAACTGGAAAAATCTTTGATTTATATCTGCTTTGATCACTGATGTATCGACAACTTTTGGCAATGTCTGATGCAAATATTTCTCTTATATCCTGAACTAAAATCGGCCCTAGAACAATCCTCTCACTCCTGAGTTTAAAATACTAAACTGGCCAATCAATTTCCTAACTTACTGACATTTTCGCGCCTCGCAAACTTACTGCTCGCTCTAGGATGTTGAGGTTATGTTGGAGGCTGGGGACCCGTTTTGCTGGCCGCCCTTGTCGAGATATGGTCGTTGCAGGAAATTGGCCGTTAGTAGAAAGCTCGACGTATACTAACACAGTTTTTTTTATTTATTTATTTATTTATTTATTTATTTATTTATTTATTTATTTATTTATTTATTTATTTATCTTTTAAGATACACGACGTGCAAGCCATTGGCAAAGCACCCAGCATCCTTTTTGACGAAGAGTGCTTCAAACCGAGGCAATGTTTCTTGAAACCAATCGATGCCAACAAAAAGACTATACTTAGTGTAAGACTATACATAGTGTATGAGTAATTGTTTTCCGTAATAAGTTCCAATCGTAGTAATAGTGACAAGTAGTGGGTAGCCTTATCTCCACTCCATTGACCAAATTCCATCGACCCCGCGCAAAGAAAGTTTGCTGAGTCAAGAGAATTACTTTCTTTCAAGTTCGACGGTAGCAAATCATTTGGTATACTTTATGTTCTTTAATGCTCAATGGCTGTGTTTTCACAAGGCGGCATCTATCTCGCACTAATTGCCATGGCAATTGAATTTAGCTGCCTGCCTAACAAGACCAAACCCAGCAACTAGAAAATGCTCGGGAAAACACAGTCGATTAATATTTTCGCCTTGTAGGGTTTATCGTTTTTTGCTGTTAAACTAAAATATATATCACTAATTTGCCCAGAATATATATTAGCTACTGGCTCAAGTTTAAAAGCATTTTACGTTAGCTTGATTAGCTTGGGGTTTAAAGCTTTAATAGTTTCATTTACCGACAGTGTCGATCACCGGATCAAGGACACAAAAGAAATAAACAGATTACTATTATTCGAAGGTAGTGTTGTACACGTTTCTCAACTTGTTCAACTCAGTCCGTCTATTTTGTCATTTCTGCAGTCGAGAGTGGAAATGGACGGAATACTATTCCGTTTATTTATTGTTCCAAAAGAAGGGCGCCCTAACGCTCATCCTCCGTTCAATCCTGTTGTTCTCCATCGATTCTGGCCGACTTACCTTTTTGGCTGTGTAATCACGTTGTTTTCCCTTGTCATTGCCTTGAGTTTTTATTACCCGTTTCTTTTCTTTTTTTTTTTTTTTTTTTTTTTTTTGTTAGTCTGTTTTTCTCTGTAATTGGAAGTTGCGCAGTTGTACTACAACCCAACAGCGTAAAACTTTTGTAATACCCTCAACAATCATGGAAAAGACCTCAACCAATTACTCCGACGAGGCTGACGCTCGAAACGCCGACGGCGTTAATTTTTTCCACGTGAACTTTTCACGCCGACACATGTTGAATCAAAGTTGGCTAGTATCCATTCCGCGGATCACTGATAGCCTATTAAAACATATGAATTTTCCGCCTGTTCTTCGGCTTTGGTATTTTTCGCCCTCGCAAAGCAACAGGCGGGAAATCGGTCCGTTTTCACATTGATTGGTTCAGCTCTCCGTGATCCCTGGGAACTGGTCCTATTCGGACCGCGCGGTCTCCTGGGATATATTTTTTAAAAATGGCGGACGTCAGTAAATCCACGATGGCAGCTCTCTGGGCCATTTTCACCATCACGTCAGGTCCACATTATCCAGAAAACAATGATAAGTATGACATAAAGCCACGGTCGATAGTCTTCGCTGCAAATTCCCGAACGGAAATGTTGCGCAGCGATTTGAACGGTGTTTTCGAGCGAGCTGGGCTGATGTGTGTACAGAAAAAACGGGATAAACTCACTTGGAGAAACATAACCTAGAAATGTACAGCTGCAGACCTGGACTACGACATCAGAAAAAGGTAAGATTTAAACGATAACAAACAGAATATCATGTATCGGAATTGCTGGCACGTGACATACTACTATCATTAACATGCGTGGTATTTCCCCTTTCCATTGTCATAGCACATGTACTTCCTGAATGCACAGAATTGAACATTTGACAGTGATAATAAATTTATTAAATCACAACCACATAGGTTCTCAGTTTTCTGATATAATTATTTTTGTATTTGTACTATTTTTGCTTTGGTGTTTGCAGAGCTTTAATGCTCTAAAATTTATGCAAAGCATTATGAATACAATGTTGTGTATTGTGGTTCACTCTCTGATACAATGTTAACATTGGCATTAGAGCAGTTTGCAT
This sequence comes from Plumapathes pennacea, assembly GCA_964036295.1. NCBI lineage: Eukaryota > Metazoa > Cnidaria > Anthozoa > Antipatharia > Myriopathidae > Plumapathes > Plumapathes pennacea. The sequence goes on along the minus strand of OZ038470.1, from coordinate 12,396,822 downwards.
TAGAGCAGGATGACTGTCAAAGGTTTGATTACACTCTTGGATTGGTCCAAACAAGTTTAGCAGCTGCTCTCACTTCTGAGCCAATCAGAAACAAAGCGAAACCCAATTGCAATTTTCTCACACAAGCAAGCAAGTGTTGTTGTCACTGGTGTTTCATCACATTGCATATAATATAATATAATATAATATAAATAACATTATGTGTATACACATTTATTTATCGTACAAATCACAGAGCTACAGTAACAGAAAGTGAACTTACACAATCAAGGGCACAATGAAAATTTGTCAGTGCAAGCCGTAGTCATGCTCTAGTTCAAACAGCTGAAGTTGTCAGGAAAATCTACTAGCCGATGTGAGCATCTGGTAGCCCTGGGCTAATAGATGTTGCTTTCATCACTCCTGCTACATCTGTACTGTAAAATCTAATTTTTTGGAGATAAATGTTAAATTGTAGATCCCTATCAATCATTTCATGTAATTTAGGATTTGATAATTTTGATGGAGCTACTGTACCATAATGTTAACCTTTTTACTCCTAAGAGTGATCAACTTCAATTTTCTCCTTCAGTTTCTCACCAGAAATATATTATACAGTAAAGAGAACTTTCCTTTTGATACCTTGCTCATATTACCACAGATAAAACTATAATATGATATGAAATAGTTTATATACTTATCCAAAAAACATTCAGTTACATGATTGTATATAATATTCCCATGTTTGCATTTTAGTGTCAGTCAAGGAAATGAATGCAGTTTGTTTTATGGGGAAATGGTACAGTACCAAAATTGCCATACGTATGCGAAATATACAGTGCACAGTGTGAACATAGTAAAGAAAAAAAATAATAGCATTTCATCCTTGGAACTACTACAGTATTAAACACAAGTGGAAAATTGTATCAAAATACTGCGAGAATCGATTTTTAGTTTGGTGCGCAGTTATATCGTTGACGGGTGGCTTTGATTCAGGACGATTTAAAAGAGGCGATATGTAACTTGAAATCCAAACACAATGGACGAAAAACGAGAGTTGCCGTAATTCAGACCCAGTCTTCCGAGCTTTGATAGCCTTGTTTGGATCTGGGAATGTGTAAAAATAATCTGGTACTGATTTGGGTTTCCAACGCGAAGAAACAAACTAAAAATCGGTGACAAAATGGACTATTAAACTAATCGTTTTCACAAACGAGTCGGAGTGCTCTGAAAATGGAGGATCGAGGATTTTGGCACGCAAAGGACTGTGGACCTCTCCAAGATTCGCAACACTGCGTAGCTCAATGAGTGTGAAAGAAGAACAGAATGGGCGTGCATTCTTGTCACCCGGTACAGTGAATCGCTGGCGCACCTGTTAGTGACGTCATGGAACGCTGCCCTCAGCGAAAGCCTTTTGACATCACCATCGAAAGTTTTAGCAAGTCAAAAAATGACTTGGTTTATCTTGCGTCTTTGTCTTCTTTTGACTGCTGTTAGCATTGGGTCGCCGAAGTCACATCGCATGGAAGGTGAGATGCTTATAAATGGTCTCACATGACCATAAAGTGATGCATTTATATTTTGTTATTTAAATGGGGTTACTTTTAGTAAACAGTCGTGAAATACAGTGCTGGATAGACACACCAACGCCTGCTAATAACAGACCAAAGATATAAATGTGACAACCTTAGGTACTCATGTTTAACGCCGGAAAGATGGTGTGAACTGGCAAGCAAGCACATTATATCATTTGTCTCTGATGTACGCCGACACAGGCCGAGTTTTACATCTCTCGGGGACAGAATGCCATTGTAAGACAACTAGGAAAGATGAGATGGTGTTGTTTTAGTCAACACATTCTGATAAACTTTCCAATTGAGTCTAACCTGTTTAAATATATAACTTGTGAAATTTAAAGATATCGCCCTGTGTCCCATAAGCGGCCTTTTTCCCCGGTAAGAAACACGGATATCGATATCGCGCTCTCAAAGCTGCAATTAGCGCAACGGGTGATCAGACAGTGAAAGTCATGTACGAGTTTTCCATAAATGCACCTCGTCGCTTGAAACGTCTTGTAATTATCTGGACACTTCAGTTATAAAGACAGCCCGACCTTAGCGAAATAAATTACCTTTTCTACGAGAAAGGGAAATTTCTGAAACACTTTTCTTTTTTAACGAATCATTTCGTGTTCAAGAAGCGTGGCGACGACTGTCTTACCAGACGTGACCACATCTTAATAACGAGTGGAATATGGCTTTGTTTGCACTTGCGGACTTTAACGAAATTTATCTCGACATTTCTCAACTTTTCAAGTGCAAACGACAATTTGTCGCCCACGTATATTCTGTAAGTCGCTACCAAACTTATCGTGTTCTTCTCGTGTCGTTGTCGTGTCCCTGTCGTGTTCTTCTCGTGTCTCTGTCGTGTTCGTCTCGCTCTTTCCCTCTAAAGTCTCCTAAAATTTAAAATCACCAGTCTAGTGCGAATGGGCCCTACAACGGACACCGGAATTTAGCCAAAAAAATATCATAGTTATTAACAAATTTTCTTTCTTTTGTCGCAGAGAAACCAAAGAAACGAGACGAAATCATGAACGTGAAGGTGACCATACCCAGACTCATGGTGGGCCATTCACGACGTAAGTAAGCAATTGTCGTGCAGATCAGTTAAATAATTATTAAAGCGCTGTGCAAATGATCAGGTGCTAACTTCTCCATATTGCTGCATAAAGATCGTAAGGAGAAGTATATTTTGATCATTACAATTCACTTTAATCCCCTTCTCTCTTCGTTTTAATAGACGTCAAGTGTGCTGTCAGGACCATCAGAGGCAACGCAGAGAACCGCTGCTGCGTGTTTCCGTTTAAGTACAATAACGTCACGTACGTCACGTGCACATACGTCAATCACAAGAAGCCGTGGTGCGCGGTTACCAAGGACTACGAGCGGGATGGATTGTGGGGAGAGTGCCCTGGTTGGTTGAACTTTAAACAAATGTGATAATCACCGTTTACAAACATTTATTTTGTTATTTTGACCGAAACTATAAAGAACTCTATTTAACGGCGAGTTGATCAATAGCAATACGTGACATCATGGTGGTTTTATCAAGAGGTCACGTGACTGTTATTGGACGCCCTCCAACAGTGCCGCTAATTGTAAAATTATTGCAAAGTTAAAATTTGACAGGCTGACTAATTTGACCGAGTTCTGCCCGTTTCTTGAGTCAGAATAAGTAATATCTGGTGAATTTGTAGTCACAATTTTACCTATAATGTGGTCGACAAAGATAATCACAACTATGCGATCACGTATTTTAAGTTATAGTTTCAATATTCTATCGAATCTTAGCCTGAGGATCTTTCCAAATAAGCTGACAATCTCCCAATTTGTCTTTCAACAGAATCAGTGAGAGAAGTCAAGGATTATCACAAACGGCAGCATCAAAATCAGTCTTATACTTCAAACGATCAAATTCCAGGATTCTGGAATGCGACCCAAAATGCGACGAATGAGTCGACAGAGGCGTCTGGGAGCTCAGCTGTAACATCTGAGCACGAAGACGAGGCCTTCAGTGAACTGATTCCTTTTCTTGATAGCGCATTGGGGCTCGGTGCGGCCCCAGCTGCAAGTCCATCGGCGGCCGTACCGTCAAGTTCCTCCAATTCAATTACACCCCGCTTAACTTCCACTCCTGTCACGCCCGGCACAACGTCAATCGTCACTCCCAACCCGACGATGAACGCAACAGCAGCTGGGCCAATTAAAACCTCTGTTCAACCTAATAACTCATCTGCGATTCCATCTTCCTCAAACGTGAACGTCACACAATTTTCTTCGCATTCGGTAACTGTTCCAGCTGCGACGACCGTGGGACCTGGTGGTGGCGGACAGACGACCATCACCACCACTTGCAAGACAGTCGTGACACAGACAGTCACGCAGGCAGGACAGACATGCGCGCCGACTGTACCCGGTTTGCCGAATCCGGTGCTACCACTCCCTCCGTACTTAATACCGGGTAAGGAAACATGAACTTTGTCAGTAAACTCGTTTTTACAAACCTTATTGCCCTGGGCCCGGTTGTGCAAAGCACGGTTAAGCTAACCCTGGGTTAAGTCTGAACTTAGTTTTCATTTTGTGCTTGAAGTATAACATTTTTTGCAAACATAATAAGGTAAACTTTTTGGTAAGTCTTTGATCAAAACTCTCTAGTTTGTTCATCAAAATCACGAGAGACAGAATTTAGTTAACCGTGTGTTAGCTGAACTGAACTTTGAGCAACCGGGCCCTGTAGTATAGTGGGTTTTCTCAAGTCAAGTATTTTATTTTCAAGCATATGTCTTAAAATTTAACAAACTGTCTCGACTTTTCACCAACAAGGCAAGGCTCCCACTCCAGCGACAGCAGTGACGTCACAGCCCACAGCAACGGCCGCGCAACCTGGCCTGAAGGTGATAACTGAAGATATTGGCTGCAATGGACGCAAGGTTGAAACCGAGGAGGTTTGGACAGGAACAGAAATCGTCCCTGCCACTCAGACCGTTGTGGAAAAACCCAATGAGATAATACCGAACGGGAATGCTGGGATTTGCAAGATTATTTTGCCGTCGGGTAAAGTTGTTGAAGTGAAACCTCTACCAAGTATATTGGGACCACTGAGTACAACGAGCCAGACCATTTTGACTGGTGTTACAGAAGCAACTAATCAGACTCAAACTTCGACGATATTGCCGAGTCAGTCACAGTCTTCGGTTATATTGTCCACCGCGAATAGTAACCCGATGACTCCAGTGCCGACTACCACTACAGCGGGCCAAGTTCTGCCATCAAAGAGACTGCTTTAACTCTTTTGTTGACTCCGCTCAACAAAAGTAAACATTGCTATTAGAATGTATTCATTATGAGCTTTCATTTGAGTGGTAACACCTTTAGGTTTCATTTGACATGCAGTTCGGAGTTGAAAGTGAACACTGTTATTAGAATGTACTCATTATGAGCTTTCATTTGAGTGGTCACACCCTTGCTTTTCATTTGACAGTTCAGGAGTTGGAAGTGAACAATGCTACTACTCATTTAGAGCATCTGAGTGGTCGCACCTCTAAGTTTCATTTGGTAGCTCTGGAATTGGAAATTATTCCACTTCTGGAGTAGCTTTAGCAGACTTTGAGTCGAGCCAAATTCGCTTTTAGTAATGAAAGGTTTTAAAATAAAAGGAAAAATAGCTCTACTTGACACGTAAACACTGCTATAAGAATGCACTCATTTGAGCAGTCACTTTTTGAGTCGTTCATTTGACACCTGTAGAATTGGAAGTTATTCTAAAGCTGGTGTTACACTGGTCGATTTGCAACGCCGATTTGCTCCAAATTCGCGCAACGGTGTTGCAAGTTTATAAATCGCTTTCAAAAACTTGCAACGCGTTGCAGCACTGCAGACATCGCGAAAAATCGTTCGCAATGGGGTGTTACACCTGAACAATATTTTTAGCGCAACATCGTATCGTTGCAAATCGTCGTTGCAAATCGACCAGTGTAACACCACCTTAACTCGTGGAGTACATTTTAGTAGATTACATTTTGCAACAACTCATTCCAAGTAATATTCTATTTCTAATGTTGTTCTCCTTCTTTGAGACTATACAATCATGTACGTTCCATCGAATTTTATTTTTTGAATTTGACTGGGCCATTATTTAGGATTTTAGTGTTTGTTGTTGCTGTATTATTTGGAAAAAATATTCTAAACCAGAGAACCCGCTTCAACAATCCAATTTTGTCAATTTTATCAATCACAAAGTTTGACCTGTTTTTCAAGACCCTTGTGAATAGAAACGATGTTCTAACAAATTCACATGAAAACGTCTTGAAACCAAGTTTCAGTGTTTCAGGTGACAGTCCGGGTTAAAACAATGTTGTTTTCAAAGACAATGGTTAAGTAGAACTTGTAAGTGAGAATCAACAAAACTTGTGTTCTCGCTTCTGTCCCCAGGCAAAATAGATCTTAGTATATCGTAAAGTGTATGAACGCAAACTCTGACGTTGAATTAATTATAGCCCTTCGCTATGAGAAAATACTTTGCTCTAACCAGCACATTCTTTACCGGCGCTCAACATATCCAACTGACGAGAAAATGAAAGCACGACACGGTCAAGAATATAACAACTTGGACTGTATCATGTCAAAGTGGGAGTGAGAAAAATTGTCTGAGTCACTGTTTTGTTCATGTAGGAGAACACAAGGTGTTTCTGTGTGTTTGTAGAGACAAGCCACCAGTTTGTTTATTTAATCTTTGATCGAATCTACTGGGCCACTTTGACGGTGATGATCATTCTCTCAGCATCTTTAGATAAGTTATCTTTTCATAACCAAATAAAATTGAGGATAGCTCTGTCAACGGCTGGGTTTCGAACCTAAAATTTTCTGAAATTGACTAAAGAGAAGCCAAAGCAGCATACCCACGAGCTGATGTCTGACAAATTGTCGAGTTTTTTGCCTGAGAAGTAATGAGAAATTGCTGAATTTTAACAGCAAAAAGATGGCGGATAAGCTCTTTTCCAACCTTCATTTTTCTCAGACCAAAATTACTCGTACGACTTATGGCATATTAAAGAGATATTGACTACAGTTAGACTTTAGTTTGAATCCTTAAGAAATGCAAGGTGGGCAAAAATTAATCCTCTTGTTCTTTGCCGTGTCACATTCATTTCATCTTCTATTTGAGCCCTATAATAGCTGACTAAACAAAGATGACCTTCCAGAATTAAACCCGATTGATGCCACAGTGTGACACTGTCAGCATATCACAGACCTGTGTTCGACAATTCAAAGATGGCGATTTCGGATATCGAAGTTCTAAACAATTCTTTTTTTGATTGTAACTCTTTGATTTTGAACAACTTTGTTACTCTCTGGCCGGTAACATTGAATTATGCGCCATAAAGTTGGTATCAAAGAGGTTACTTCTCACTACGTACTTCTCACAAACGTAAATTAGTTCACCTGTTATGTTTGCATTCCGCGAACGGTGAAGCGTAAACTACCCGTTTGGACGAGTAGGTGTCCGAACTGATTATTATACGTGGCCTTATAACAGCGCATGCGCGAGTCGAAAGGCGAGATTCTGGTAACAAAGATATTAATTATTCCCCAGTTCAAAGTTAGTTTATGGTTTCTCGAAGAAATGTTGCCATCGAAAAATGGAGAGTGAATTTAATGTAGCTGCTTAACAAGTACACGGGTTATTGGTTTTGCGCTTAAAGGAAGGTACACTGCTGTATTTTTAACTTTTTCTCGTTCTTGTTGATGATGTTTGTGTTAGATTAGGTCGAATTACAGAGCGGCGTTCAAATCAGAGAAGTATCATTCTCGATAAACTCAGGAGCTCGTTTTTTCGCTGGTTCGCCTCGTAGAAATTAAGACTAAGAAGCAGGGAAAACGTTTGCCCCTTTTAAGTGTAAATATACGACATTTTACACAGTGAAAATGGGCAAGCCGCTCATTTGCCCCTAATGGCAGTGATAGCGGCTCGCAATTACTCACTGTAGTAAACTTAAAAAAACGCCGCAAAGATCCTTCTGTGAGTATTTTACGAACATAACTAAATTGTTAACTTTGTGAGCAATTTGAGAGAGACTGAATATAACATGACAATTAATATGAATCGATTGACTTGAAAGTAGCGGCATTCCACTTCTACTCCGCAGCCCGACTTACGTCAGAAGTTATGTTTTCTTTATAAATGCCGTTCAAAACTTCATTGGCAAACTTAAGTATAGTTGAGACCAGGGCAAAGATAAGATCGAGACCGGACAAAGATAAGAACGAGTATCGCTCGTTTTGAAGGCGAGTGGGGGTTGACTCACACTGACAACTCCCCATTTTCACACAGGAAGACGCAGGTGTACTTGTTGATCCATTAACAGTCGCACGGACAACAGCAACTAGCAATGGAGGTCACCATACTGCGATGGCTTCTTCTTATAATATATCTACTCCAAGCTTCTGCAAGTGCGAGAGGTATGTGAACATTTATTGCTCTTTGAACTTCTATTCCATATTCCTGGCTTACAGTACCGCTTATGCAGGGGTACGCAAGCCCGAAAGTCACTTTACGTTAAACTCGCTTCGATTTCTGTAACTTGCTTTCGCCTTCAAAATGTAGGTATACATGACAAGATTTTTAGGTCTGTAGCTGTTGAATCTTCAAACCAAGGAAAACCACCCGCTTCTGTTTAGGAGTCTGTAGTTTCGATAACAAACAGTGTATTTGGCGTACGCTCGTACAACAGTCTTTTGTAAAACGTCTCAAGAAGTGCACTTCTATAATAATTTCCCTGCTTATGCTGCCGAGCCTGACTTAAGAAGATTGAATTATTTTGCATTCGAAAATAAAAGGCAATATAGCAAGAACAGTTTTCTTCTTTGAATTCGGGTGCTTTCCAAGTTGAACCTATGCAGTAGACATATTTGCTCTGTTGCGACGAGCGGAACACAAGCGATACAGTTTGTCGATTAAACAGGAAGAAAGCATAGTAGTGTAAATTATAACGTATCGACCCGGGATCGATTTGATGGGTTAACCACTGGGATCAATTACATCGCCTCTAATCAACGCCTCGGCTAATCTCCTTTTCTTCGTTGGTGTGCACGTATAACTGTAGCACGAAACACTGGTATAATTTTGAATCATCTACGGTGAGTTATTTTGAAAGAAAGTTGCAACTAATTTTTAGTTCTTGCCTTAAATATTTGACATTTTTTCTTCTTAACTTGTTCATAAATATTTGATGCTTCGGGAGTTACCGCGTTCAAAAGACAAAAGGTTGCGGGTTGGTCGAGATTTTGAATGATACCACCAGGCGCAGCAAAACTGGTCGTTAGCGTCTAAAATAACTGTAAAAGTCGACCATTTTAGGTATCTTCGTAGCACTATTTGGTGAACGCTTTAAGCGAGGAAATTGTCCGTTGTTGTCAGACATTTTGCTCATAAAACCATGCAAATAAAGTCGTAATAAAGCTGTCTGGATAAATTTGAGTTAATTTTAAGAGTTGAAAATTAAATTCAAAAGATGTGATTTATTTACAGAAACAAGTGATTTAGAGACGCAAAACTCTGACACTTTCCAGAAAAGCTGTGTAAAAACAAAATTCACCTACACACACGCGATGTAAAGTAGAAGAGCACCGAGGACGTTTTACTGTTTTCTCACAACTTTCCTACCTTTTTTGAGTACAAAATGTAAAAGATTTGTTCCCTGTGCGGAAATGTCAACATAGTTTTTTGAAACAGAGTCAAGTACAAAACAGCCGTAGCTAAATACTAAATCAGGAACTAAGAGAAAATATATTGGCCAATTTTGGTAACTTGTATTCATTCCAACAGTGTACGTTTTTCCTCGTGAAATTTCAAAAAGAGGATTGAATCTGACTTACCTTGTAAGTCAGTGTATCATTGCAATGGTTTCATATCTCCACTTTTATTTATGAGCATGTCGCTATCTCATTTTCATCTCTAGCCGGAGTAGAGCTAAAAACCTAAAAATTGAGGCTCATTTGTTTAACAATACTTTTATCCGGTTTTTGAAGAGTTGTGCTTACTCCCATCTGTCTGTCTGTCTGTCTGCCTGTCTGTTTGTCTGTTTTGGTCTCTTTATATCTGAGTGTCTGCGTTACTGTCTCTGTCTGTACTTGACTGCACACCTCTCTCTGTTTGCATCGTTATTATGAAGATGACTTTACGAATCTTAGTAGTTACATCCAGTAAGATTAGCGTATTCAGTTCTAATGTGATTTGCTACTTTTCTTTCAGACTCTGCTTGTGTTGATCACCCAACGTGTGCAAGCTATCCAGCAGAAACTTGTTCCGATTACTGGCTCCAACGAAACTGCCAAAAGAAATGCGGAATCTGTGGAGGTACGGAATACTTTTCGAATATTTGTCAATTTTAGATCTTGGTGATTTTGGTTTAGAATATACACTTAAAGGTCCGCTTAAACTACGGCAGTTATTTAAGGTCTCGTTCACAGTTGGATCTCACTTACTATTTACGCACGATGACCTGTCGAAAAATCGTGCGATCGACTAAAGGGTAAGTCGGTTCTTCAAACTCGGTTCGTATTTAGCCCAGACTGATCTCAAATTGCTGTACCTCGTTAGTGTGAACGGGACCTCAAAGTGATCCCAGCTAAATGCGAGTCAAGTGTGAACCGTCGACGTTCTCTTAGATTGATCTAATTTTTATTTTGTTTTTTTCAACTGTGGAACTTGTACTAACACAATTTCGGTACCAATCTCGGACCGATGTCACTTTAGCGATCTCATAGAGCGAACAGACCCAAAATCAAACTTATTTTTCGTTTTAGTAAACGCTGTTGGTGTTTCGCCAACAACTGGTCCAACAGTTAATCCTCTGATCGAGGACCTCTCGAACGTCCCAACCTCGGCGCCAGATCGCGCCACGGCTGTACCGCTCAGAGAGGCGACGTACCCACAAGATAATTACCATGTCGGGGTACAAAGTCCAACAGCAGCCACTGGCGCGTATAATCAACAGATCTACGCGCCCGCGCCTGCGACTGCTCCCGCTTCTGCGCCTGCGCCTGCGCAAGCAACAGGAGTTTATAATCAACAAAACTATGCTCCCGCGCCTGCACAGACAACAGGAGCTTATAATCAACAGAACTATGCGCCTACACAGGCTACAGAAGCCAACTCGACGGCATATAATGGGGCTTATAACCAACAAAATTACCAGCCCGCAGAAGCTGGGGTGTACGTGGCACCGCCGAGTTTGCCGGTGCAAAGCGCAGTCACACCACAGACTGTGGGAGGGGTCCCAGAGGAGGAGCCGTTCTTAGTAGAGTTGCCGCCGCCTGAGCCAACCGTAGAAAATGGCGGCCAAGAAACGATCAAGATTGCTTTAAGCGGAGACGAGAACGCGGCCACCGAAGGCTCCAAGTTTGTGAGCGTAAAGCCGGTTGTGGATGGGGGCAAGGAAAAAATTAAGATATCGTTTATCGACAACGCGACGAGTGTACCCGGTCAAGGGGTGCAGGAAGTCATGCTGGAACCGCCGTCTGAAAAAGGTATTCGCATTTCTTTCGGAGACAAAGAACCGACCGGCGTCTCGCTCAGCAAATACCCTCATGGAGAAAACCACGTCAAGAATATCAAAATTATGTTAGCCAAACCGAATCAAAGTGCTGACATGCCGGCTGAAGCTGTGAGTGAAGGCCATGATAAGAACGAGAATATCACCATCAACTTCCTGAAGAACGTGGAAATTGAGGGTCTGTCACCGAAGGAACTGCAGGAAATGGTCACCGTGCAGAAGCAACGTAAGTAGAAGTCGTTTATGCGCATGAATGCAGCCCTTACATTGCTTTACTGACCAACTAAGGGACACAACGGAGATACGTTCATCGATATTTTTTCTTTAACATGTTGTGCACGACGGGATTTGCACATGGTGTGAAGTTTTATCTCGAGTTAGATGGTGTAACAGCGACGAACGCTGACCAACGGAATTGGTGTTGCCTCAACACGATGGTCCCCTTGCCGTGACGTCATAACTTTTGACTGGCAGGTGGCCATCAAAACAAATTGAACAGACATTTTTCATCCTAACCCTGATAGATATCGGCACCACCCCGTAGCCATGACTGTAGGCTACAATACAGGAAATGAAACGTCCTATAGTTCTGCGTTTATGGGCGTCGACTGTGTTCATCTTTTTAATCCAGTGTGAGTGGAGGTGTTTCTCTAGTCTCGCGGTGCTGATTATGACAACAAAATCTCAGGATCTGCTTCTTAACCAGTTCAGCGTTCAATAGATATTGAGTTATGTTGCCGCACTCTGATACAGTAGTTACTTTTGTGATTTTATCTGTCACGCGCTAATAAGATCAATGTTAGATCAACTAATCGATTGTCTGCACGAGTAGTCACAAGGACAAGCTCGTACATCGAAACGAAGACGCAGTCGCGTAAATTTATAGTAACGTTTTAACTGTTCATTTTCAGCTCCGGGAATGGAAGGAAAACATGGACAAGGTATGCAGCTATTAGTGACTAACAGTGGTGCCAGCTACAGTAATAGAAGTTGTTGCAATTCTAGTAGTACTGGTAGTAGTGGATTACAAGTAATGTATTCTCATGGCCTTAGTGAGTGTCTCAATAAATTCCTTGGTTTTGACTTTTGGTTTTTAGAGCCCTGGTGCACAGACAGTCCGTTGTGTTCGCAGTACGATGTTGACAGATGCCAGCAAGACTGGGTTCAAGTCAACTGTCCGAGGAAATGCAAGTTTTGCGGGACAGGTTTGTCAGCTCATTTCATAAGAGGGACATTCAGTCAGTGCATAGAATGCCATACCTTAAATAATCATTTTCCATTTTTCACAACTCTTTTGCATTGCATTGTATAATGATGTACATGAAAATTGTGTAAGTCACTAAAGCTCATTCTGCTCCTACAAAGGGCTAACGCCTAAAACGTTAATGTAAACTTCTTTAACCCTTTCACTCCCAAGTTCAAAATGCAAATTCTCCCAACCTTTTAAGAGGAAAATGTATAATTGATGTAGTGAGAATTGATAGTTCAATCTACTGTAATTTGAGCAAAGTGTCAACTCCTTAAACGTTTGGTTGATTTATTTTACGTATCAAAGCGCATGATCTTTTGCTTTTCAACCAAAAATTTTTCAAAGAGGCCCGTGATTATTTGTCAGCGTAGTCGAAGACAGGTTTTCCCTACAAATGAACAGTCATCAATTAAATTGCCTTGCAGGAAAGTCCGCTGATAAACCGTACACTCAACTGAACGTCACTGTGCCACAAGAAATGACATCGCAGCTAAAAGAATCTAAAAATCCAGTGATGGTGAAAATCGAAACCGAAGGTAGTCTGGCAGAAGCGGCCAGAGAAGGGAAAGGAAACTCTCCCGTAGTGGAGTCTATAGTCCTGAAATTACCGTCAAAGTTCAAGGCTGAAGAGCAAGAGAAGCTTCAAAATACAAACCCAAGCTTCGCGGACAAGAGCAGTGAAACGGCGGCGACCGTCGCCATTGAAATACCAGAAAGTAAGTTGCATTGGTTATAAAGTATAAATAGGCAGTGCATCACATTGAAGCAAGGGCTCTATCTGTCAAAGCAAATTTTGGTAATGTGAGGTTGGGAATTCTCTTCGTGATCATTGGTCTTATTCTAAGCTCATTGTGGGTCACAGTTCGGTCGGTATCATATTTTATCCCGTGATACAGTTAATTGCATTCAGGGTACAGTTTTTCAAAGCACGGTGAGGTTAATCCTCGACCAGGGCTAAACTTTGGTTCTGGAAATTGAAAGATTTGGCTTAAACACGATTTCCTTTTGACATGTTTTGAGCAAAAGTAAGCTGCCCAATTGGTCTTTAATCATCACCCTGCAGTGTGTTGGTCAAGAAGTCGAGAGAAAGAATGTCGAACAACTGGGGACCAAATTATTATCCATTACTTCATTATATCAATAGATCAACTGCTCACAATCTCGTCCCATGCCCCTCTCTTTTTGCAGCTGCCTGGTGTCGAGACGACTCTACGTGCAACCGCTACATCAATGCGCAATGTGACGATACCTGGGTGCAATCCAACTGTCCAATGAAATGTGGATTCTGCAGACGTAAGTCTTCATTTCTATTCTCTTCACTTCACTTGTTCAAACTATGCGCTCGAGCAAAATAGTCAGCGGACAACTTGCTCAAATGAGGCCGCGCGAAAACCTGATTTTTGTGAGCGACGTAAGGGCAAGAGATGTACGTGAAGTGAAAACGAGCAACGAAAGCATAGCACAAGCACAAGAGACGCACGTCAAATGAAAACGAACAGAATGAAGCGGACGTGAGCGTAAACAAAATGATCCTTGTGCTTCTGCTTTCTTCGAGCCTGTTTTCATTGTAAAAACGAGGACATTGTGCGCGTGCGTTCTTGTGTCGCTTTTGAAAGTCAGGCTGAAGTGTCCTGACTGGAGTTATATATTCGAGCGTTGCTTGTGTGCTCTTTTTACACAGCGATCTGCAAAGATAGCCCTGAGTGTAGCAGATACACGACAGATAATTGTAAAGACAACAACTGGATGAAAGTAAACTGCAAGAAAAAATGTAGTTTGTGTGAAGGTGAGGCACAATATATTTGTTTGCCTGCCCTATTGTATTTCACCTAGCCAGATTAGCTTTTTAGTTATTTCTAGGTGACCAATACCTGTAATAATGTACTCTTTACTATTACTATTATTATTATTATCATTCTGTTTTTGTGTATTGTATATGCAAGCGTCGTCTGTGAAGATGAAACAATATAATATTGCAGCTCTAATCTAATCTCCATTACGACTAACCTCTAATCACTTTAACTAATACAAAAGTAAAAAGTCTGACTAATGAAAAATTGTACTAATAATAATGCAACGCAAAATAACAGACAGAGGGAAAGGTCGAGTCTTATCACTACACTATTACTATTACTGTTATTACTATAACAGACAACAATAGATCATCCAGTATAACAGTATGATTTAACACGCTGAACAATCGATGCGACTTTAACCGATGCATTAGAAGGTGAAATGCCACTAACACTGGAAATGGTGATGGCTGTACAGTCAACTCCTTCTAAGACCCTCTACCAGGTGTCCGTCTGAGAAGAGTGTCCGTTAAGAGAGAGTAGACTTTATATCATGTAAGCTTCCTGCGTCCGTTGTAACTGGAGTGTTTAGATACATAAGCGCTGAGTGTACCTCATTCGCTTGTAGGGCTTAAAAGCAACGCAGAGTCGGCGCCAGGTGAGATGCACGCAAGCTCGCACAAACAATCTAATCATCTTCTATTTTATTTATTTTTCTCTTCTTATGTCCAAAAAGAGATGAATTTTAAGGACTTGGTACAATACCCCCATCAAATGTTACTTGTCCTCAGTAGTGTATGACAACACGCAAAATGCCAGTGTGACTGAGTCTATAAATTGACCCCCCCCCCCCCCCCTCTCCCTCCCCCTTCAACCTCTACAAAGCAAGGGCTTATACAGTAAGTTTATTTACGAACCCATGTAAAAACGTGCGCCTAAAATCAAATCATATTGGTAGACCTATCCATTTTGAATTAACATGCTATAATAATTTTCCCTAGGCAGTAAGTCAAATATCTCGAATTTTATTAATACTGCGCGAAATTCAGCAGGTCTAGGAGGTTTAGCTTAAAACAACACCTTGTAACTTGTGCACTGATGCAACAAGAATGTAATTTCTGTCTGATCTAATGCTACATAAAATACTAATTACTAACTAATAACCCATCTAACACATACAAATGTAAAAGCCTCTAGAATGTACTGTAATGCAATAAATAAGCTCAAAACTAACCAAGTTCCAAGATTTAAGATCAACGTAGATTTTGTAAACTCGTATACTCGTTACAGGCCCCTGCGCTATCGATGATCACATGGCCTGTGAAAATTACACCGACTGCAACGGTGATTGGATGATCGAAAACTGCAAGAGGAAGTGTGGATATTGTACAGGTGTGTGTTGGTTTGGTGCAGACAACAGAATTGTATTCGGATGACTTTTGTAAAACTACAACCATAGCGATAAGCTGAAACCATAGCAGCTTTCATCCGGGATAAAGATAATGTTTGGAAGTGCGTATATTATTAGCACTGGTCTACTTGTTATGTTTGTGTTTGAGATAAGTTTTTCCTTTAGTTTAAGTCTCAGTAATTTTCCTCCACAGCTGATACAAGCTCCGCATCCAACACTTCCTCTTCATCTACACTATCAACACAGGGTAAGCACATCTTTGCTGCAACTTTATTGGTTTTCAGTTAGCTTTTTGACCTCCTGTAGTTTTGGCTTCAAAACCTTTGTTTTTCCTCCTATTTTAATCAGAATTAGTTGGCGCCTGTTGTTGTTGTTGTTGTTGTTGTTGTTGTTGATGTTGTTGAGGATGAGGATGACAACGATGCTAACAGCAATTAAAATTTGGCGCTTTAAACTTTTATTTGTTCAACTAACCGGTCCTAATTTTCGTTGTTTCAACAGCGAACGACAGCACTGTGACGTCTGTGCTGGGACATGCAGGTTAGTGACTTTTAAATGACATCAACCTAGGTTGATACCTCATCCGATAATTTACAAACTTTAGCAATTAAGATGTTGACAACACAACAGTTGTTGAATGCAGACGACTAAGACGATTAAAATTTTGTACAAATTGATTAAAAAGTATTTTCACTCCCAGAATGTTATTATGATGGCGTGAAGCACTCGCACGGAGAGCGGTGGTCACCCGGCACCTGTACCCCCGAGTGCAAATGTGACGACGGTAAAATCCACTGTACGGTGATCGAGTGTCCCGACCTAAGTTGCAAGAACCCGATCAAGAAGGAATGGAAGTGCTGCCCAGAATGTCCACAGGAGGAAGGTAACTGTTGATCCCTTTTACTGTCATGTCTTCCTGTGCACAAAAATTTGAAGTTTGCTCAACGAGAACGTAAACACTGCTATTAGAATGTACTCAGTGAGAGTTTTCATTTGATAGTCACACCTTTGGGTTTCATTTGACCTCAGAAGTTGGAAATGAACACTGCTATTAGATTGTACTCGTCGAGAGGCTTCATTTGACTGGTCACACCGTTAGGTTTCATTTCACAGTTCAAGAGTTGGAAGTGAAGACTAGAAATACTTTTTTCTTAACTTTTGTCTATCTCAGGTGTAAATTCTCGCTGTGTGGAAACACAAGGAGGCAACGGTAACAAGTCATGCTGTGTTTTCCCGTTCATGTACCACGGCGCTCAGTACACCAAGTGCCTTGACAACGAGAGCAAGAAGCCCTGGTGCGCCACAACCTCAAACTTCGACATTGACGGACAGTGGGGAAACTGTGTCGGTAAGACGTAACTTCAAATACGATACTCGCAGATCTTCCCTCGCGCGGTTAGGTACTAATCGCGACATAATCCGCTATTTTGGGTTTAAAAACATATCCCGGGATCCGTCAGTCGTTCGTCGCTCGTCGTTCGTCGTTCGTCGTTCGATTCCTCACTTGACTCTGAAGTGATTACCGCTTAGGTGCAGGTGTGATACGTTTTATGCCAGACAAACTTTCTAGTTGGTCTTTGATCAAAATCAAAATGCTGCAGTTGTTTGGCAAAAATACTGGGAATATTAAATCTGGACTTGCTTAATCAGGCTAAGAACAACTGCACAATAAAGACTACTCTTACTTGGGCAATCACACTAGACAAGCAGCTAGGCTCAAACCATTTGCAATGTCACCATAAACTGCAAGATAGTGCCGCGACTACTCGCGCAGCGAATGATAGAGTTAAGCGGTTTTTACAATATTTGACCATTTGCCGATTGATGGCACGGAGTAAACCTTGACACTGAAACGGCTTCTTCCACAGGTCCTTTAAACACGATTTCATCTGCTGTGCAACATGCTCCAACGGAGCACAAACAAGCAGATTTTGTTTCGGCTGCCAGTACCATTTCCAAGTCTCACAGTAAGCCAGGAACACTAACAGGTAAGTTCAGACGAGTGGGGTATATATGTCATTCGATTGACAACGTTAGTACACTACATTGTATTGTATGACTGTAAATTTCACAGCCTAAGAATACGAATATGAAATTACCAAGGAGAACTTGGCACCACAGCAGCAACACCTATAGAGAATGCTATTGTATCGACCTTTAATCATCTCTTTATTGTGGTGTGAAGAATTTGAACTAGATCATTTAAGAAGTGAAATGGTTTAAAATACCAAGTCTATTATGATCACTTATCGAGTATAATTCATTGATGTTCTTTTGTATAACATCAACTTTTAGTAAGATCGTTCGTTATAAGTTAATTCACAATGTATCACTTTGGTTTACTAACGTTAGTTTAGTTACGCATGTGCTTTATCATATCATGTTAGTTGTTTACAGACATTTGTTTACTGCGGTTTTGTAACTACTTTATAGCGGCTGGTGTGTCAACATTGTCAACATTTATTATATCACAAAGTGGTTATGTGTCAATCGTATATTTACTAGTCACCATCTCTCTCTCTTGTACACACAGCCGCGGAGCGTGGCATTTACTCCGACTGGAACAAGTGGTCCACATGTTCCGCGTCCTGTGGGGGAGGGACACAAGAGAGATCACGTAACTGCACCTCCCTGGGAAGGGTCCTGGGTGGTGTGGACTGTTCCAATCTGGGACCTGCTTTTGAAACACGAGAATGCAACTTACTGTCTTGCCCAGGTAAGTCCTGGGTTAACTATGTTTTAAAATATGAACTGACAATGAAAAAGGGAATATTGCATGATAGCTTGAAGTCGAACTTCTCTAGAAAGCCGAAAAAAGTTATTCAGATGTCTCTTTTTGTTGGTAATGTGACAAATCTATCTATAAATAATCTAATCTACGTAAACTCCCTAGATGAGCTGCATTCTGCAGCTCTTGGAGTTAATGTAAAGTTCCAAATATTGTTTAAATAAAAAAACTAATAATAATAATCTAATCTATTATTATTTTGATTTAAGACATGCGGCCTATACACAGATATTTACGGCAGATTTCGTCTATGCCCATATATGTTATAAACATTCACACGCTGACGAAACGATACGGCTTTGTGAATTAAAAAAATATCTTATAGTTACAAGAAGAAGGAAACATTTTTGTGTTCGCGCTTAGGGTAGCAATGTTGCCGCACGTTTTGCCAGCCTGGAAACGTTATAGGATACAATTTTGCCGCCATAAAGTGTCCTTGTTTTGCTTAGCTCTAACTTAATAACCTACATGCCTTATCACAGTGCATGGAGGCTACACGAGGTGGAGTAACTGGTCATCCTGTGACATTACCTGCGGCGGAGGACTGCAACAGAGATATAGGTCCTGTTCCAATCCCTCCCCGTCCAACGGGGGACGGGGCTGCCTTAAGAGACACCTGGGTCCTTCCATCGAAACGAAAGCTTGCAACGAAATGCCATGCCCAAGTGAGTGCCACTACCATAATCACTTATAAAACTTCTCACTATAAATGAGTTGTAGCACAGGAACAACACTTGAAATGAAAAATCTGTAGGTCTATTAAATGTGTCTAACGGTATTATGTCCTGTGCTAATAAGCGTGCTAAATTAAAAGCATAATGGGAATCTATATTTGCGCTCCTTGTACACTGTTTAACAAAATGTGTCGGCCATATTTGATTATAACTGAGTTTCGTCATTTTCACAATTCGATCCCTTCGACCCTAAGTGAAAGTATCTATTTGTCTTAGTATCTTCTGGAAGAAGAAACGTATGATTTAGCAAATGTTGATGTGCGTCTGTTTTCACCAAAAGGGTCGACCATGTTTAATTTGAGGGGAAGTTTGTTCATTCCCCGCTGAATCCGTTTTAATGTGAAAAAGACTTAAAAGAGTGTTCTCTGCGAGTCTTTCTCTGTGAGTCTTTCTGAAATTTCCAAAACCACGTGGAAACAGAACTTCATGTTTTAGCAAGATGCATGCACATCTAGGCCGTGCCACAACCGAACAAAAGCTTACATGCGGGTCTTACCATTGTCAAATTAACGCTATTTCGCGCCTTCCATCTAGTCGACGGGGCTTACACGGACTGGACGGGCTGGTCCGAGTGTGACAAGAAGTGTGGAGTGGGCAAGAAAATCAGACATAGATACTGCACCAACCCACCCGCAGCTTATGGAGGAAGAAACTGCACAATCTACGGAGCTGACAAGGAAGTGTCTTACTGCAACAATCGCGCATGTGAAGGTAAGCACTCGATAAACACACCCTGTTGAACTATTTAGAATGCAGGACAGGGGAACGAGTTCCATTCAAATTACTGTGTGAGGTTCTGTTCTGGCAAAGAAAATTTGAATGACACAAATCCAGGTAACAGGGAAATTAGATATTTTAGTGTTTTTGGAACGCTCGAACTTTGGAGATTTTTTTAATCAAAATTTAACAGTAGACAAAGTTAAACCCTCAATAAAAAATAATTCATAAATTAAGTTAAAAATCAGTTCGATGGGCCATTTCCAAGATGCTCTATTTAAAAGCGAGGCCTGTTTTGAAATCTTTCTTGTGAAAATGAGTCTGATTTGCATGTAAAACTCATTTTCATAAAAGTTATACACTAGGCTTCGTTTTGAAACAGATGCAACAGGCATCTCGAGCGACATCTTTGAAACAAGCGCATGACAATATTAATCGAAAGTAATCCGTTAAAATTGACTCCATTTTAAATTTCTTCTTTTTAGTTGACGGCGCGTACTCTGATTGGTCAGAGTGGACCACGTGCAGCCGTTCCTGTGGCCCAGGCGTGACGTCACGCCACCGCACATGCAACAGACCTGCCCCGTCTGAAGGTGGCGCGGACTGCTCCAACCTCGGGCCCGCGTTTGAACAGCGGCCTTGCTTTTTAGCGATATGCCCGGGTAAGATACGCATGTCAGTCTCGTCCACCAATATGGCGTTTTGCCTTTCACTGCTATGTTTTTCTGTACAAATGGACTGAACTTAAAGAAAATTAAATAAAACAGTCCACTCGACAAGAACACGATCACTGCTTTTATAATGCACTCATTGAGAGCTTTCATTTAAGGTCACACCTTTAGGTTTCATCTGACAGTTCAGGAGTTAGGGTTAGGGTTAGTGAACACCTATTGGAATGTACGCATTGAGAGTTTTTATTCGAGTGGCCACACCTTTGACAGTTCAGAAGCTTGAAGTAAACAGTGCAGCTATTAAGTGTACCCATTTAGTACCTGATATGAGTGATCACACCTTAAATATTTTTTTTACAGTTCTTTCTCTTTGTTATTAACGCCCAGTAGCGGGCGTTAGCTTTTTATCCAACTGGCCCCAGGAGTTGAAAGTTTTCTGTGTTAGGTCAAGTTCTGCTTGACCGTGAAATGGGTGAAAGTCTTTTGTGCTGATAAAAATAATAATGGCTTGCTATTGAACTTATTATCTCCTGTGTTCCCTTTTTTTCTCCAGCTCAAGGTAACTGGAAGCAATGGAGTGACTGGTCCCGTTGCACGCTACCATGCGGGGGTGGCATCCAGTTTAGGAAACGACAATGCGCTGGTTTTAAGAAGGGGTTCTGCCTTGGAGAGCGAGTACAGTCGCGGTTGTGTGACAGTCAACATTGCCCAGGTAAAACAGACAACATACGTAAAAAAAACTGCGCAAGTGAAACAAAATTTATATTCAAACACCAAAAATTATTGTATGAGGTACTTTGGTGAACAGTTGGGCTTGTGTTTGAAAGAAACCTTCTGTTCATCGCGGTAAATCTTTGGTAAAATGGTTTTGTTTGAGCCACTTTCAGCGGAAGGTAACGAGTAATGTTTTGTACAAGATCCACCAACACAGTCGCAATTTCGTCACAAGACACAAACACGCAAAGCATCACAGTCGTTATGTTTTAGTTACCAAGTTAACAAGACCATAATTTCCGATTTTCTGGAGAAAGTTAACAGAACGTTTTTGTTTTTATTTTCAAGTCGATGGAAATTACACGAACTGGACGGATTGGACTTCCTGTTCCACAACGTGTGGCGTAGGCATCAAAATGAGAAACAGAACCTGCACCAATCCCACTCCACAATTTGGCGGGAAATCGTGCGAGGAGCAAGGACTGGGCCTAGCCAAGGAAGCCGCGCACTGTTACTTGAGACAATGCGCAGGTGAGTGATTCAGTGTTGCTTAGCAACTCCGAAAAGTTTGTAAACTTGTCTCTAATCGTTTTCATTTTCACAGTTAATGGTAAATACTCTGACTGGGCACCGTGGCAAGCTTGCTCTCAAACTTGTGGACCTGGGTACAAGATTAGAAGCCGGTCATGCACTAATCCCCCACCGGCCAACGGTGGCCAAGACTGCTCGCGCCTGGGGCGACCTGTGCAAAGTGCCCAGTGTTATGACACAGACTGCCCTGGTAAGTAAAAAGTTCAGGTTAACACCACTGACTGTCTCTCTCTCCCTCTCTCTGTCTCTCTCTGTCTTTTTATTAACATTATTTTATGCATATACTGTATCATATAGTTTGTGTCGTGTATTTTATCAGCTTTGTTACTGTTCTATTAGCTTTAGTAATGATAGCTGTTATTGTAGATGTCAACGGTTTGATACAAACGAGGCGAATGGGTCATTTCAGCATTGTATTGACCCAAAAGACTCGTTTGCATGCTTCGAAAAATAAAAGAATGTTGGACCGCAGGCTCAACTGCAATAACAGCTATTGGGTCATGCTATGCCGTAATACCATAAGTGGGTCATGCTAATAGAGTTTATGTCAACTCAACTCAACTCAACTCGACTCTCTTCACAACCTCAACTGACTAAAATTGTACTAAAAATCAACCCATTTTGATCATTTATTTATCAGTAAATGGAAACTATTCGTTGTGGTCCAGTTGGTCCTCCTGCACTGCGTCCTGTGGAGAGGGCACCACAACCAGGACCAGGAGCTGCAACGACCCGGCCCCGGCCTACGGGGGTAAAGATTGTTCCAGTTTAGGTCCCAAGAATGAGGTTCAACCTTGCAGGATGCGTGACTGCGTTGGTAAGTGTCACGATTCAGTTTGATAATTTTTTCTCGTAGAGCAGGAAAATATGTGAAAAATAACTCAATTGTTTTGAAAGAGGAAACAGCAAGGAAATTTTCGATCAAACTCGTCTTTAGTATTTATCATGTATCTGCTTATAATAATAATTTTTAATAAATAATTAAAGTTAATCAAATGTCTTGTTTCACTTGCAAATTCCAGTCGACGGTGGTTTTAGCGCATGGTCCTCATGGAGTATGTGCAGTAAGACTTGCGGGCGCGGCGTCAGGAGACGACTCCGGAGCTGCATCAACCCAATCCCCACCGGCGGCGGGAAAAGCTGTACCGCGCAGAAACTGGGGCCGAGCAAGCAATTTGACCATTGCTTCGACAGAACTTGCCCTCGTGAGTTGCCCTACCGTTTTCTGTTTCTTCTTTTCTTTTTTCCAAAAGTATGCGAAAGAAAAAAGGGAAAGAGAGGGGGAAATAGCCACCGACTAACACAACGAATAGCTTTGAGACTAAACTTCCTAAGAATGGATGATAAACCATTGATACATTATCTAGTCATGATATGACTGCCATGTTTTTTCTACGATTGCGTAACCAAAGACGTATTTGGGATGGACATGAGTGCGTGACTTAGTATAATTGCATGATTTGCTATAGACAAGAGTACGTGACTTAAGCTACACTAAGGTATAACTGCGTGACACTCTGTTTTACTGCAGTGGATGGTAACTACAACGACTGGTCAGCGTGGACCTCGTGCTCTGTGTCATGTGGCAGTGGCGTCAAATATCGACACAGAAATTGCTCCAACCCCATGCCCATGCACGGCGGTCGGGACTGCTCTCTGATTGGTTCAGCCACGGAGAGTTACAGCTGTCACAATGAGCCTTGCCCAGGTTTGTTCAAGTCTGGATAAGCTAATTAAGTTCGTTCTTCACTTTTTGGCGAACAAGCTATGAAATTTTGGTCAAAAGCCTGCATTTGCCTATGACATATGTATAACTATATTTATGTATTGTTATGTACTGTTCCAACGCATTAATGCTTTCGCTCCCAAGCCCAAAATGCAGGTTCTCCCAACCAAATATATGAGTAATGCAGTGAGAATTGATAGTTTAACCTACTTTCATCTAAGCAAGTTATCAAAAGCCAAGTTCTCCTTACTGTATAATATAGTTCTCGTGAGAAACTGAAGGAGAAAATTAAAATTGATCATTAATGCCTTGTTGTAGTAAATGGTAACTACGGTACATGGAGCCTGTGGAGTGAATGCGACAGAACGTGTGGACGCGGCAAGCGACTCAGATTCCGCTCGTGCTCCAGCCCCAGTCCCCAGTTTGGTGGCTCTGACTGCGTGAAGCTTGGACCCAAACAAGAGTCGGATGTTTGCAACCTTAACGCCTGTCCAGGTACGCTATGGATTGTGGGGTATTTAGGTGCTTTTTTCTAACTTAATCAGCTTTCATTTGAGTGATCATATCTTTAGGTTTCATTTGACAGTAAAGGAGTTGGAAGTGAACACTGCTGTAGAATGTATCGAGAGCCTTATTTTGAGTGGTTACCCCTTTAGGTTTCATTGGACAGTTCAGGAGCTGGAAGTTTTCTGGGTAGAGTTGGTGATGACAGGGTCTTGAAGAAATTGATTGAACAGGAAGAAATACCCATATCAAAATAAATCTTTTAATATATATAATATATAAATATATATAGATATATATAATTATATATAAAATATATAATTTCTTTATTACCAGCATACCAGCATTGTAAAGCCTTTGTACAATTCAGAGTAAGATTTCCCGCTCTTTTTTCTGACAGCTCACGGAAATTACAGCGAGTGGTCAATTTGGTCCCCATGCTCGGTCACGTGTGGTCAGGGAGTTATGTTGCGGAAGCGATTCTGCACCAATCCCCCGCCTGCGTACGGTGGTTTGGACTGTAAGGGACTGGGACCAGCAGATGAAAAGAAGAGTTGTCAGCTATTGGACTGTAAAGGTACGTGACGTCACCTATTGTTTTTATAAGTAGATTGATGGCCCCAGAAACTAGCGAGGCAAGGGTCGTGTACTTTGAAGTAAACCCCTCAGGTTTTAATTTGATTACGGAAAGAAATTTAGGCTGTTTTTAGGTTCACTTCCAAAACAATTCTGATCAGCCGTTGAAGCTCAATGCATATTTACTCGTGTTATTTAAAAGCCTGAGACAATTTCAATTAAAGAAATTTCCCACAAGAAGCATTTTTAGTTTATCAGAAAAATGTCGAATATCGTATTCTAGTTATCACACATGTACCAATCAGACATGCAAAGATTTGATTTGTTTAAAATCGAACGAAAACAATGTCCAAATTTCCAAATTTTCAAGCGCGAGTGGCACTTTGTCGTCTATGAATACTTGTCGCTGCCAAGCTTTAAATAAACCGTCGTCTTACTCTGGATACTGTCTTTATCGACTGTCCATTCAGGTGCTAACTGATCCCATTCCTTAGAAAAAAGAAAGATATTTACTACTTTACCAATCTTCCGCCAGCTAACTGCACGTGTGGGGCCTGGGGATCATGGTCAGACTGCAGCAGCACTTGCGGAGGAGGAACACAAACGAGAACACGTGACTGCTTCTCGCCCAGATACCAAAAGGATTCATGTGAAAATGACAAACGGGAGTCCCGCCTTTGCCGAGTCGAGAGTTGCCCAAGTGAGTAAAGACGTTTGAGACATTATACTGGGAACAAAAATTCTTCATTGGCTCCTAGCTCAGTGTAATAGGCGTCGCTTAGCTTTAAATAATTTACATATAACTCATGGAATTTTACAGATATGATACTTTATCCCCAGGCTTTGGTTATTAAGCAGTCCTCTTGAACAACTAAAAGATTAGGTTCAACATTTCCGATAGTTTGAATACACGAGGTTGTTTTGTTAAAGTTGACTTGAATTACCACTAATCAAATCACTATGTTCCACAGTCGATGGGAAGTTCGACAGTTGGTCTCCATGGTCACCATGCTCAGTCACGTGTGGTGTTGGCACGAAGAACAGGACTCGCTCATGTGTGGCTCCCAAGCCCCAGTTTGGTGGGCAAACATGCGCCGAGCAGGCACTAGGTCCGGGTCATGAGAGCACCAAGTGCTACCTCGTCCCATGTCCAGGTTGGTGTACTTTTGTTTCGAGGAAATTTTCCGTGTTTCCAATAATTTTTAGATGCTGACGTTGTTTATCTGTTGTTTCTTCGAAATCTTCTTCAACATTTTTCGCCAAAAGTCGACCTCTCTAGTTTTGTATCCACGTTTTTAACTCTAAAGTTGATAGTAGACTGATCCAGCAAAAAAAAAAGTTAAAGTTTCTTTGTCTGGAACCAAATTCCGTACAATATAATGTGGGAATCGTTTTACGTTTGATTTCCAGATTTATGGCCTTTAGGAAATTGAACAAGTGTTGTTATTTACTTATTTACTTTGTTTACTATTTATGATGTATCGTGATTTTCCTCCAGTAAGCGGCGGCTACTCAGAGTGGTCTGATTGGGAGAGTTGCTCTGTCACGTGCGGCAAGGGCGTCACAGCGAGGCGACGCTCCTGCACCAATCCTGAGCCTGCCTATGGTGGTGTAGCCTGCGATGCTTTGGGGGCACCGGTTGAGACGATGCAGTGTTATGACGCCAATTGTCCAAGTGAGTAATGTTGGTCCTTATATTTTTTTCCTTTTTGAAGTCTCAAGAGTAGGATGTCCTTCTAAGTGCAGTATCGTGCAACCTTTACCTGTATCACAATATGTAACTGAAGGAATATATAATACAGCTGTTTATTAACCTGGTTGATACTGGAGCATATTTTGTACCTGTTCTAATAAGTAACGCAATAAGAGAAACTAAGCGGGGAACGATCAAATATCATCTCTGCCGCTTCGTCTCACTTCTTTTTTTCTCTCAGACGACCCGTTTTTGTATCTGCCTCTCATCCTATCACTCTCACACACCTACACACATACACTTAACATTTTCTCGTTTCCTCTTTTTCAGTTGATGGTCGCTTCACCTCGTGGAGTGGGTGGTCCGCTTGTAGCAAGTCATGTGACTACGGTATTCAAACCCGCAAGAGAACCTGCACTTCCCCTGAACCTCAACATGGCGGTAGAGATTGTACGGAACAGGGTGACCTTGAACACGTGCGCCCGTGTCAAGTGGTCGCATGCCCAAGTGAGCAATAGTATAGTGAAGTTTAGTTCGGTCTGTAGTCACAAAACGATTACGAAAACGGACAATTTTGTCCAATTACCAAATGTCTTATTTATACCAAGTGGTCGCTTACCCAAGTAGGCACTATTAGAGTACTGGGTAATGCAGTCATAGGAGTCTACAAAATCGGACAATTGTGTCCAATTTCAAGTAACTACTGCCAAGTGGTCGCATTATTAATAATTGTGAGCCGACTGCGCAGTCTGATTCGGTTTGTAATCACACGAGTCATTACAAAATTGAACGAGCGCGAAGTCCTGTTTTTTTTGTTGTTGTTGAGAATAATACTAGGGAAGTTAGGCTAACTTTCAAAAACATCACCTGAATTGGACTGTTAGTTAAAATTTCTACTTTTGTTCCTTCAAAGTCCATGGAAATTATTCGTCGTGGTCCAAGTGGGGCTCGTGTTCTACAACTTGTGGTTTTGGAGTGAAGAAACGAACTCGAACGTGCACCAATCCCCAACCAGAGTACGGTGGGATGGAGTGCACCGAGAAGAGGCTGGGAAGGAATGTTGAGGCTGCTAAATGCTTCGCACAAGATTGTCCTAGTGAGTGGAGTACCACTACTACTACTACTGCTGCTGCTGCTACCACTATTCTACTACTACTACTTCTACTACTGCTACTACTGTAATACTGTCTGAATTATTTCTGCAAAAACCTCACTTCAATGTTATTACTAAAACTAAAACTAAAACTACACAGCTAGCACCAAGCCTGAAACATCATAAATTTTACTAATAGTCAACTACTACAGTGTGCTTCCGCAATGTCCACTACTTAAAGGTGATTTTAGACATCTTCCCTTCTTAAGAACTATCGAAGAATCTGCCTTCTGTAATTACTGAACAGTTGTCTCTGGTTCTGGTTACCTCATTTAACAGTAAACGGAAAGTGGAGTTTATGGTCCCCGTACAGCGCTTGTTCTACCACGTGTGGTCCTGGGGTCAAAACCAGAAAGCGTACCTGCGACAACCCTCCACCCCAAAACGGCGGGAAAGTGTGCAGCGGCGCAGAAACCGAGGCTGCTGACTGCACTTACAGGAATTGTCCAAGTGCGTATTTGATTACTTAGCTACAATGGCGGACAAAATGTGTTGATACATGCTTTAAATTTAGTACTTTTTGTCAAAATTACCTAGCTGTGAGTCATTCGGTTCCAGGGAGAACTGCTTTTGAGGCCCCCTCTCCCTTCCCGTATCAATGTTTGGAATAGTTCTGGTAAGATTTTGACGGAAAAACGGGGCTAAATAATTAATTTATCAACATTGAATGGCTGGAAGGGGGAATGTGTCAACAGTTTTGTCCGCGGTTGTAGGACAATAGCCTAATATTTTCCTCTAAAACAGTTCGCCTTCAAACTCTCGCACGTGTGTTTTACACTTTCTTTTTTTCTTAATCTAAATCAGTCAGACCTTTAAATCTTACGCTTTGATAAGTTGTTCGTGATCTGTACTTTGTCACAACTTTCTTGGATATCTTGATGCCCGCCGTCTTTTTGACTGCAACACCGAAATACAACTCACAAAATTCTCCAAGAAACAGGAGGATAAATGTTCCTATCAAAGGCATGTGTTGCGATCATTCTGCACACATTATTGCGCTTTTAAACTAGGAAAGCGACCAAAAGCCCTCAAATCTTCCCTTAGGCCCCTTCTCTGTTATCAGGGTTACTCGTGCACGAATATCTTAAGCAGTCAAACAAATAATCGTACTTGATTTTGGTGCTTCATATCATTCATGTCGCAGTTGATGGAAACTACACTTTGTGGTCTGACTGGTCCGAATGTGACAAGGAATGTGATACTGGTATCAAGTCAAGATATCGCTCCTGCTCGAGCCCAGTGCCCCAGGACGGCGGACGAGACTGCTATTTGTTGGGCGCGGACACCGAACACAAGTTCTGCAATGAAAGCACGTGCACAAGTACGTTGAAATTTAACTTACACAGTATTAAGCCAAACCAACATTTGTAAGTATAACTTGGATCGACTGAGGATCGATGCGTGAAAGCTGGACGCCGTGAAATAATTTGAAGCTGACGTTTCGAGCACTAGCCCTTCGTCTAAGCAAAAACGAGAATGTGTAAGGACAATCTAGACAATGATTTCTTCACAAATATCAAATCTGAAGCCTGTCATTCTCGAAGGTGAATTTGACCCAACTTAGAAATGCTCAACTCCTTCCCCGAGAGACAAAAACCTCAAGGTGTGGTTGTCCATTTGAACTTCAAACGTTTACATTTTGACCTGTGCATTTTTCCTAAATAACCTGTTCTCAACCTTGGTTAGAATCCAGTAATCCCAGAAAGGTAACGTCACGACCCAGACACTCTGTTTACTTGAGGACATCTGATTTAAGTTATACTGACCTTTTCAGACGATGGGAGCTGGGGAGAGTGGTCTGCCTGGACTGCCTGTACCAAGTCCTGCGGCTCTTCAGTGCGCACGCGTGAACGGATATGCAACAATCCCGTCCCCTCTGGACAAGGGAAAGATTGTCCAGGAAACAAAAGGGAGTACCAGGCTTGCAAAGACCGTGACTGCTGTAAGTGAAATGTTTTGCTTGTCTTTCAGGCTGGTATTTACTGTAGTAATCCTGATTTAATTTGTCATTGCGGTTTGTTTGTTGCAGGTGATGTTCCCTTCAGACCAATTGGGTGTTACAAAGACAATCAAGTCGGAACCAGGCCACTGCCTGAGCTCCTTCTTACCGACAGCAACCCTACAAGCCCTGCATACAGTGGGCTCAACGTTGACCTGACGAACTTTGACCACTATGTTCCTGAATTGATATGCAGGTAAATGAGTTGTCCTGTTTCTCCGAGCGATTGCTTTTCATTTGTTTACTTTGCTTTTGTTTTTGTTTTTGTCTTTCTGTTCTTGTAACAAAACCGTTTAAAACAGATCTTGGTCTTGGTCTTAGTCTTGGTCTTGTTTTTACTTTTGTTGCTCTTGCTCTTGCTCTTGTTCTTGCTTGTGTCTTTGTTCTTGCTCTTGTTCTTGCTCTTGCTCTTGCTCTTGTTCTTGCTCTTGTTCTTGCTCTTATTCTTGCTCTTGCTCTTGCTCTTGCTCTTATTCTTGCTCTTATTCTTGCTCTTGCTCTTGCTCTTGCTCTTGCTCTTGCTCTTGCTCTTGCTCTTGCTCTTGCTCTTGCTCTTGCTCTTGCTCTTGCTCTTGCTCTTGCTCTTGCTCTTGCTCTTGCTCTTATTCTTGCTCTTATTCTTGCTCTTGCTCTTGCTCTTGCTTTTATTCTTGCTCTTGCTCTTGCTCTTGCTCTTGCTCTTGCTCTTGCTCTTATTCTTGCTCTTGCTCTTGCTCTTGCTCTTGCTCTTATTCTTGCTCTTATTCTTGCTCTTGCTCTTGCTCTTGCTCTTGTTCTTGCTCTTATTCTTGCTCTTGCTCTTGCTCTTGTTCTTGCTCTTGCCATTGTTCTTGATCATATTGTTGTTCTCGCTCTTGCATTCGTATTTGCTTTTGCATCTGTCCTTTGGATTCGATTCTTCTAATTTACTGTTGTTTATGGATTTCTTTGTGTATTTCATAGTCCAACTTTTGTGTTTTATTCCAAGGTGTGCCAAGGCAGCGAACACAAAGGGCTACACACACTTCTCCATTCAGAATCTGGGTGAATGCTGGTCAGGACCAAATGCAAATAAAACTTATCTCAGGGATGGCATCCAGTCTCTTTTCAGTAAGAAGCCTGCTCCAAAGCCCTGGGTCGGGTGTGTTGACAGCGATTATAAGCAGTGCATGCCGGGATCTGCGAAGTGCGTTGGACAAGACAAGTCCAATGCCGTGTACACGTTTGTTGGTAGTAAGTATGAGTTTTATGTGATAAATGTTTTGTCTTTGATTTTGCAGACGTTTTTTGACAACATTGTTTAAAATTTCTGGCCATAAAATCATGTAAGACGTACGCCACAGGTTTTTTAGATTTAGCTTTTCTGTGTTACTGCTGTTGACTAGAATTCCATACTGGGCTCCAAATAACTCTGTCTGCTACTCCTCCTCCTCTTCCTTATTTTTTTCTTATCATGCATATTACTATTTCTCTTTGCCTTTTTTTTCGTTTTTTCTTTTGCTGCTCCTCCTCTTCCTTATTTTTTTTCTCATGCATATTACTATTTCTCTTTGCCTTTTTTTCTTCGTTTTTTCTTTTTCTGCTCCTCCTCCTCTTCCTTATTATTTTTTTTCTCATGCATATTACTATTTCTCTTTGCCATATTTTTCTTCGTTTTTTCTTTTGCTGCTCCCCCTCTTCCTCTTCCTTCTGCATCATCGTCATCTTCTTCTTCCCCGGATTCATTAGGTCTCTTTCATATTCTTACTTATATCCTAACCACAATCATTTCTAGTTACTTCTCTCGACTGTCTTCTGACCCAAAGGTATCTTATCTAACGTTTCAGTTATTCCTATCGATGGATTTTATGGTCCTTGGTCTTCTTGGACTCCTTGCTCCCAGTCATGCGGGCTTGGAACGATGTCGCGAACAAGAAACTGTTCCAATCCAGCGCCAATGTTCGGTGGCAAAGACTGTTTATCATTAGGAGCCTCCGAGGAGACGCAGCCATGTAAATCCAGGGCAGTCTGTCCGGGTAAGCATGGGCCCCAGGTCACATGACCCAAAGTTCACAACGAGGGCTTACTCACCAACAGAAATGGGCATAAAGGAATAGGTGGAAATATAACGTTTAAGATTCATATTTAAACATCAATTTTGATGGCACAAAGTTTTAAAATACTAGGATGATTTGTGTGGCAAAAAGGTGATGGAGAGCAGGTTTCAGTCACGTGGTGAATTTTAAGTCATGTGACCTCCAGCTGCGAAAACGAAAAGCGTATCAGAACACGAGAATTCGTGCTTCATTTATCTCAGTTATAGTTTAGGTGCTCGGACGAACTGAAGCAAATATGCTCGTAGCTTACCTTTTACTTTGTGTTTTTGTTTTCTCTCCCAGTCGACGGTGCTTTTAGTACGTGGGGTAACTGGAGTAGCTGTTCAGCTTCCTGTGGCATGGGCTTCAGGACACGACAAAGGAGCTGCACCAATCCTGCGCCATCGAATGGTGGAAAATCCTGTCGGGGTACAAGCACTATCAAGCTGCCATGCATGCTGCAGGACTGTCCTGGTAAGGATCTGCCGTTCTGTCATTCTAGCACTTCACAGGAACTGCATCTGACTTTTTAGAAACCTGTTTCCTTCAAACTGCAAACAACAATAATAATAGCTATGACCCATCAAATATTTCCTCCCGCGCGTGATTGGTAGAATCGTGACACGTGACCGAATAACGTCCGCTCTATGACCAACCTGTCAAGAGTAAGATATGTCAGTTGTAGCCTTGATTTGTCTGAAATCTCTAAAACGTTAAGACTAATTTGTAGACGTAAACTTGTGAAACTGATCTACCCATTTAGTTTAACTCTATAATTGATGCCCACAGTCAATGGCAGCTGGTCAGCTTGGAATGCATGGCACGCATGTTCAACCACGTGTGGTGATGGCGTGCAAATCAGAACGCGTTTCTGTAATAATCCACAGCCGTCAATAAACGGCTTCCCTTGCACTGGTGATGCCGCTGAACAAAAGGCATGCGCAGTCAAAAGATGTCGTAAGTAGCTTTGGTATTTATTTATACTCTAGTTTAATTGCATAAAAACTGTCCCAATTACCTACAGCAAGCACTTGTGTTTTTCGGCAGGAAACGGAAAAAAGCGCGAATTACAGGAGCAATCTTATTATAATTTTATCGAGATTGCTTGTCCTCCTGCACGCTTCTCGAGTATTCTGCGAAATTCTAAGTAGTTTGTTAAAAGCATTACACGATAATGCGTGATTTATTAATTGCTATGACAAATTACCGCAAGCGAAAATAACCGATCCCAGTAGATAACAGACTATCCATTCCTCGCACGCATTCATGGGGTATTTGTCTCACGTTATCTTCACTTGCAGCCGTGGACGGTAACTACACGGATTGGACTGAGTGGAGCGACTGCTCGCGGTCGTGCGGCGGTGGTGCGAAGATCAGAACTCGCAGCTGCAGCAACCCCTTACCTCAATACGGAGGGAAGAACTGTTCCGCATTTGGCGCCGACAAGGAAACAGTCCACTGCAACTTACAACACTGCCCAGGTGCGTTTTGACATCAATTTTTATGACCTTTGACATCGAGCTTTCTTGACTTGCGAACTCTATTGGCCAGATGCATGTTGATTATTGACTTTAATCTCTGTGACCTTTGATCTCAAGATATCTAGAGTTTTTAATTTTCCCTTAAGCGGCCTGTTCTCAAGTAACTTATATATAGATTGTGGGATGAGGGGAGGTAGGGGTATGTTTTGAGGCCTTGATTAAGCAAAATATCAGCTGCAAAATCCTACATTCTAATACTTAACGTCTACGAAAGAGGCCAAAGCACTTCATGTCTTTAATGCTGTACACTTTTACCAACTGCTTTGTTTGTTTGTTTGTTTGTTTGTTTGTTTGTTACAGTGCAAGGTAACTGGGGTGATTGGAACATGTGGAGTTTCTGTTCCGCTAAATGTGGACCAGGCAAGCGAGAGCGCATGCGTAAATGCAACAACCCCGCTCCCAAGTACGGTGGAGGAAATTGCATGGGCTCAGACAGACAAACAATGCCGTGCAGTCTCTCAGACTGTCCAGGTAAGAAGAAGTGTTCACATTTTTCTATATGTGGTTAAGTTGTTGTTTTACGAATTCTCTACCAGCTCAGGCCGTTTGAATGGTCACGTGGTTAATCACGTGGTGCTTTAATTGTCTCCGTTCAGTGGAAGGCAAGTGGGGTAAATGGACTGAGTGGACCGAATGTTCTGCCACGTGCGGCGCCGCTAAGCGCTCAAGGTCACGTGAATGTGACAATCCACCCCCGGCCCACGGTGGCCGTTCGTGCACTGGGCAAGAGAAACAAGAAGAGTACTGCAAACTGCCCAACTGCCAAGGTAACCATGGAAATCATAACTTTTTATAGACACCTTTTCTTGCCTTAACGTAATATATGATAAGCGGTTCCTTGTTTTCTTTTGTTTTCAGTTGACGGTGATTATTCAGAATGGGGACCTTGGAACCAGTGTGACGTCACCTGTGGCGGGGGTCACAGGCTGCGCTCAAGAGCATGTACGAACCCTGTACCACAGTACGGCGGGCTCACATGCGCCTTAAGAGGAAATGCCCAAGAAATGGACACGTGTAACACTCGCGCATGCGCACGTAAGTGTGAAGTTCAGATGACGACAACAGCAGTGATGGAAACCGTAGTTGTGATCTCGGTCTGCGTAGAGACGAAGATAGTCGCAGTTGTATTTGTAGCTTTAGTATTAATCTTATTGTAGTAATGGTTAGTGGTGGAGCATTAATGGAAACATGTAGTACTAGTGGCAATAGTGGTACTCTAGTTGTAATGGTGATAGTACTAGTAGTATAGTAGTAGTAGAGTGATTTCAATAAACCCATGAAACAGATACTACACTATTAGAGACACGTACACACTCCAAATAGATGTCAGACGATACGGCAATGGACTATGTTTATTTGCCACCGAAAATTCTTCTCAAAAGCTCCAACACAAAGCTCACAGTAAACTAGACTCTTGCCCATCTAATGTTAGGAAACAATGTGGGCACTTGATTGGCGTGTTGAGCTGTGCGAGAGGAGTCTAGAATTGTCATTTTCCGCGTAATTTGCAAAACTAATGAGCCTGTATGCACTACTGGCATTTGGTCGGTGAAAGGACAAGAAATTGCCTCGAGTTGACGTCGACTCGCATGTTTTTAGTGACGCTCCGTAGATATGCCTTCAATATATTTGTATCGACGCGGACATTAACACTTGCTAGCGGTCGGATCGCGGCCACTTCGGATATTCAATTTCCCAATATCGCGACATTTTGTTTCCAATCAAAGATATAGACAAATACTCTACTAGATACTAGTACACCCTCACTAATACAAACTGTTTCACGGGTTTATTGAAATCACTCTAGTAATTTAGTAGTTTAGTAGTTGTTGTAGTAATAGTAGTAGTAGTATTACTAGTAGCAGTAGTACTTTTAATAGTATATATTGTATTGTTGTTGTGGTTGTTATCGTAGTAGCAGCATTTAATGATAGTTGTGGTTGTTGTAGTGTTGGTTACAGTAATGGTTGTAGTAGTGTGGCTGTCGCTGTTGCTGATGCAGTTGCCTGTGTTCTTCTTATATTACAGAGCCGGGTGGTTGGTCTGGTTGGTCCGTGTGGTCCTCGTGTTCTCGTTCTTGTGGTAGTGGCGTCAACACCAGAATTAGAACATGCACTGCACCGTCCCCCGCTTTTGGTGGTGAGGAGTGCGTGGGAAAGAGCACAGAAATCAAAGCCTGCAAACTCAGAGATTGCTGTAAGTATGCAAGAAGGAGAGTGTGAGAGTCCAATATGTGCTGAGTTGTCACCCATGTAAGAGACTCCGGAATCCGAAACATGGGTTGCTGTTGTAATCCAGAATCCACGACGGTTGGAATTTGGAATCTGGATTGGTGTAGAATCCGAACTCCACTGTAACCAGCATCCCATAAGACTAAGATTCTGAACAGAACGGAATCCAGGACCTTGGTAAATTACCTGACGTGGGATGAAGGTTGACAGCCGTAACTTTGTAGATTAGCTGTGGCATTAGAAATTAATGATAAAATTCGGTATCTGCTTTTTTTTTAGGCAACGTTCAGTACAAGCCACTAGGTTGTTACCGTGACGACCACAACATGTATAGACCTCTACCTGAGCAGCTGTTTGACGATGGAGACAAAGTCGACACGAAGGACTGGCCCAACTACCAGTCTGACGTCATCTGCAGGTAAAGCTAAACTCGTATTAAAGTTAGTTTAGATTGACTTAGATTTTAGATTTTTAGATTTTCCTTCCTGATCAATCAGTCGACGCACGAAATTGCCCGGGCTTTGCCGATTATATATAATATATTTATAATCACATAGTTCGATTGATTCAAAGATTGAAAGTGTGACCACGCAAATAAAAACTTTCAATAAGTGCAATATAGTCATTGTTTTTGTCTTGATAGAGCGGAGTTAATGTTTTTGATGTTGCCCACACCCCGTATTTTTTTACAAACCTGTTTTGAACCCGGCGACCTGTCCAACAGGTTGAGTTAAATTCAAAAAGATTAATTTTAATCGCATTACCTCAGGTGTGCTCGTGAGACCCAGAAAAGAGGTTGGACAACGTTTGGCGTGCAGAACTTCAGTCAGTGTCTCTCTGGTGAGCGGGCAGGTGACTCCTACCGCATGGAGGGCGAACAGCTCTTGTTCATGACGTCACCACAGCCCAAGCCCTGGCTCGGATGCGTGGATAACGAAATGGGGCCGTGTACAGGACAAAACAACTTGGAGTGTTCAGGACAAGAAAGGACTAACTACGTCTTCTCGCTTGAAGATGGTAAGGATAGCTGTTGTTATTTATTTATTTATTTATTTTTATATTTAAAATATTTTTTGGGTACAATTTCCCAAGAGCATGATATGCTCATCATGGGAGCTCTTGTTCTATTAACATGAAGATTGACAAAATAAGGTAATGAAGGAGATAGTTACACAAATTATATACAAGGTAAATGCACATACAGGTTCTTATTTTCTTCCTTCTGTGTTTGTGGTGAGAGACTGAAACAGAAAATGGAAGTTGATCATTCCTGGGTGTGAAAGGAGTAAGCTCTTAATTCTTGTTTGTTTTCAGTGAAACCAGTGCAAGGTAACTACACGGAGTGGAGCAAATGGACAAGTTGTTCGGCCATCTGTGGACCAGGGGAAAAATATCGCACCAGGAACTGCACCAACCCTCCGCCCGCATTTGGCGGGATGGACTGTTCCTTCGTGGGAAACGACAACGAGGTTCAGCCCTGTCAGAACAGAGCATGCGCTGGTGAGTGCTTTGCGAGTTTTGCGTTTGTTACGCCTTTTGATTGGTCGAAACAAGTTTGGCAGCATTTTCAGCCAATCCAACTGCGATCTGCTCACGTAAGCAAGCAACGTACGCTTGCGTTTTCTCGCATCGATGGTTGATTTCTTCTAATGTTAAATCAATCATTATCCCCGAGCTCTGCGAGGGTAATAATCACGACGCTAATGCTGTAGTATCGCGCTATTTGGAGACTCCAAGCGGGTCGACATCTCGAAATCTAATGTTCGTGTGTCAGTCTGTCTGTCAGGCGTACGATCTCCAGGCGAGGTGGCTAAGCATTGAAGCAATCGATCAAGCATGTAGTATTACTGACACTCGGGAAAAAAAGGATTTGAACGAAGCAACAATATTGTTCGTATTTGTCTAGTTTTAAAATGCTTTGGCTTCTGGTTGGTTGAAATTGGTATCTTACAGCCTTTCTGATTGGCGCTGTAATTACTCGCTAAGTAAATACGGTGCTGACCCAAC
Organism: Plumapathes pennacea; assembly: GCA_964036295.1. Lineage (NCBI taxonomy): Eukaryota > Metazoa > Cnidaria > Anthozoa > Antipatharia > Myriopathidae > Plumapathes > Plumapathes pennacea. The sequence goes on along the minus strand of OZ038470.1, from coordinate 12,359,575 downwards.
TTTTCTTATAGTTGATGGCAACTGGGGCGCTTGGGGCAACTGGACCGATTGCTCAGCTTCTTGTGGCAATGGATTGGTGCACAGATCACGTGTTTGTAACAACCCAGCCCCTTCAATAGATGGCAAACCATGCGCAGGCGAGGATACGGAGCAGTTCAAGTGCCACGTGACTCCCTGTCCTGGTAAGCAATGTCTTTATTGTTAGTGAGGATTTTGAAGTGTTATTCAAACTTCTTTAAAGTAAAGGCGTATGAAAAACGTTTAGCTTTTTGTTAGTTATTTACTAACAGCAACATCGTTTTGTGTTCTTGTATTAAAGTGGATGGAAGGTGGTCAGCTTGGAATCCGTGGGGCGCATGCTCAGTGTCGTGCGGCAATGGCCGCCAGATCCGTGCGCGCCAGTGCACCAACCCCCAGCCGTCTTATGGCGGGAAATTCTGTGACGGACCCGAAAAAGAATATCAAAACTGCGAAGAGGACGATTGTCCTGGTAAGTGGCTGGTGCTAACTGTGTCTTTGTGTGAAGATATTGACGTACTTTACGCGTGAGTGACTCGTCTGTGCCTTCTCAGCATCACCTTAGCTCTTCTTGTAACTGTTTTTCTCTCTTCTCCAGGTTACTGGAGCGAATGGTCGGCGTGGAGTTCTTGTTCTCGCACGTGTGGCACGGGCGGCAGACGTCACAGAACACACACGTGTCAGGCCGGCGCCATGTGTCAAGGATCTGCGCAGGACGTCGAGTTGTGTAAAGTTCAGTCGTGTCCAGGTAATAAGGACCCGGATGTACTCTTAGACCTACTGAGGGTTACTAAGTAATCTCTTCAGCTTCTATTACTTTGTACTTATTGGGTATAGCAGACTAAATGAAGTGGTTTAGGACAAGCCATGTTAATTGAACGTGGTAGTTCTAATGTCGCGACGATACACATACGTTCAGATATGCCCGTGTGCGTTCGTACAGTGTACGTGAATAAATACTTATGCCTAGATACATAGAATACGTATGTAGATAGTCGCATACATTTGTAGATGATTTAATATGTTTGGTGCTTTGGGTTTTGACCTCACAGTGAATCACGCTTTTTCTTCATAAGTTCGTACATGCATACATTCATTTAAACACAAAAATAGCGAGAAAAAATGTGAAATAACGTAGTCCTGACTCAAGTGTTATCAGTGTTAAGTATGGCTCAACAAGGAACAAACAGAATAGAGATCACACGAGTTAACTCTAGCATCGTGAAACCATTATAAAACTCATTTTCAATGTTATCCAGTTTGCAGCAAGTCCCTGGACTTGGCCTTCCTGTTGGATGCATCTGGGTCAGTCGACGACTCGCAGTGGAAACTCACCAAAGACTTCGTGCAAGGAGTGACGGATGCGTTCACGCTCTTACCCAACTCCACTCGGGTCGCCGTCATTGCCTACTCCACCCAACCACACCTGGAGATAGAATATGATGATATGAAGGACCAGGAGCACCTCGCCGACTACATGGGCTCCATGTCGCAGCCACGTGGTAGCACGCGCACTGACCGCGCCCTGCAAATGGTGCGGGAACAGCTGATCGGCAACGAGAGCGGTCCGAGAGACGACACACCAAAGGCTGTTATCATCGTCACTTCGGGGAGCACTTCGCCTGTGGCGGCGAAAGCTGCTGAGCAGCGCGCACGGGAGTTGAAGGACACGGACGGGGTGACTATTGTTGCTCTTGGTGTAGGGAACACGGTGGATCAGTATGGTCTGCAGCAACTTGCGTCCAATCCTGATCACGCTTTCCTGGTCAACTCTTATGATGAAATCATCGGGTTTGTCAAGCCTGCGGCAGATGCTGCGTGTGCGGGTGAGTCTTAGAGCTTCTTCGGGTCCTCTTGCAGGTCTTAGATTAGTTCTCGTGTCACTTAAGAGCCAACGAAGAAGACGGCAGCCTCGGAAATATAATATGTCTTATTGCAGTAGACAAAAGGCCCACGTAGATAATGTGAGATTTATGTGCTTGAGGTTCAAGTCATTGTCATAACGTGATCGGGTATTTGAAGAGATAGAGGGACTTTTTGACAATGAAGCGATCGTCACAGTTATGAAACAACTTAAGCATTAACCAGTAAAAGACGGCCAAGGCAACTGAACTATTGAACTTATCAAAGCTTTGCACTGCCGTAATACGAGTTGGAAAGCTTGAAAGAGTGCCAATTGCACTCCCCTTGACTGCATTGCATGCGTCAAAATAAAATACTTCCTAACATCAACTCTGCTTTTCTTACAGCTAAGCCGCCACCACCTCCGCGTAAGTTATCTTTAAGTGCTCCACCTTATATACTTTCCTATCACACGCTATTGTGCCACTACTGATTATCATCGCTAAAGCAAGTTATGTATATCGGTACATTATCTTGCCCTTGTTCTTGTCCTTGCTCTTGTTCTTGCTGTTTCCATTGATCTTTTTCTTGCTCTTTCCCCAGTTGTTATTGCAGCTATTGTCCTTGCCCTTGTTCTTGCAATTTCTCTTGCTCTTGTTCTTGTGCTTTTTGTCTGATGGCAATGTTCTTTATTCCTCCACAATTCACAGCGCGCTGGGGACCTTGGTCCGACTGGAGCCCGTGTATGAAGACGTGTGGCCAAGGCGTTAGTGTGAGGTCACGTGATTGCCTGACCGGAAACAACTGCAGAGGCTCCAAGACTTTAGAAAAGCCGTGCAAGATTCAAGATTGTCCAGGTAAAGTGTTTGCGAAAACTGAATATAGCCCCTCCACTGTCACGTTTCTGTGTCCAAATTAAATTTTAAACAAGAAACAAAAACAAAACAAAATAAAAACCGACAGATTCAGTCAACAACAGATTGCCATTCTGATGTCTTCAACGAGAGCTTTCATTACACTTTTAGGCACTTTGACAGTTCAAGAATTGGGAGTGAACACTTCATTTAGAATGTACTTATTGACAACTTTCTTTTGAGTGATGACATTTTTAGGTTTCATTTGGCAGTTCGGGAGTTGGTGGTTTTCTACATCAAATTCATTTTTGACAGTGAAAGTTTTGAACTAGTTTGCTAGAAGTAATCATCTATTTCTCCACGCCTGCAGCTTGTGCCTTAGCAAGTGACCTGGCTTTTGTGCTGCCCGTGGCATCAACTATTAAAGACACGGAATGGAAGGATGTACAGAACTTCATCAAGGGCGTAACCAACGCGTTCAATGTCTCCTACACCGGTACACACGTGGGAATTCTATCCTACTCGTCCCAGGCCACTATGGAAATGAAGTTCGGCCGCTATTACTACCCCCAGGATATCCTCAATGTTGTTGAGAATTTGTACCCGGAGGCTGAAAGCAGTCCTGGGACGAGGCTCGATGACGCAATGGATATCGCACATTATGAGCTTTTTACACCCACTGGAGGATCACGGGATCAGTATCCTAAGATCCTTATTGTTTTAACATCCGGGAAACTTGGTCCCCAGAAGCTAGATGACGTCACTAAGCGTTTGAAGGACAGTGTTGTTACCACTGTTGCTGTAGACGTCGGTCCGCGTACTGAGCATGATCAAATGGCCATGATCGCTGACTCCAATCATACGTTCCACGCGGACTCATTCGATGATCTAATAGCTGTTGTGGGAAAAGTCGTGAACAGCGCATGTTTCGGTGAGTAGCATTTATAACATGCCTAAAAAATGGAGCAGGTAGATAGAACAGCTGTTAACAAGATATATGTATTGTAATACAAAGCTTAACTTCACAAATTACACGTGAATCCTACGCAAATGAAGACAGTTCATATCAACGCTTCCTTGGTACTGAAACCTCATTAAGTCGCTTGACGGTTTTTATTTTAACTGCTTTGCAACAAATTGCCTCTGTTGTGGATCAACTGTTTGCAATTTTTTGTTATTTAGTTCCCGAGCAACTCAAAAGAGAGTGGGCATTGAAACAACAGCAAGAACAACAAAAACAACAACAACAACAACAACAACAACAACAACAAGGTGTCGCAGCGCCCGTTATGGTTACAACGACGGTTACACAGCTACCGCAAGAAACGGAGCAAACAACACCGCAGGCAGAGCCAGGTTTTACAAATGTCAATGCTTCAATCGAACCCCAAGCGTCTCAACAACAGACAAATGTGCCAGCTGGGTCCCAGGTTTACGCTTCCCAGCCAGCCGCTGTGTCCCAGGCCTCCCAACCTGCCGTGCCCGCGCAGGTGGCTCAAGTCAAGCCTCCGGCGGCATCGCAGGCTCAGGTGTATCCCAAGGTATCGCCCACGATAGCTCCGGTACCTGGAGCCGCCAACATTGCACCAGTTCTCCCTCAAGTTCCGGTGTCTGTGCAGAGACCTCAAACACCTGCAAGCTCCAACGTGCAGATTCCATCCGATGTGAGCACGTCTAATGCCGCCAATCAAACGGTAACTCCGCCCTCTTCAGCGGTTCCTGTTCCGAATCAGGCCCCAGTCCTCGCTCAACAAACTTCTGTATCGCAGAGCAATGTGACTGCGCCTTCAACAGGGCCAAGCGTTCCAGCGGGTGAGTCTTATAATGGGCACGAGAGTCGTCCACAAAGGAGGAATAATGTTTATTATGTAGGACTGATCGATATCTTGTCTTGTATAAACACCGTTAACACTGCTGTTAGAATGTACTCATTGAGAGCTTCCGTTTGAGTGGTCACACCTTTAGGTTTCATTTTACAGTTCAGGAGTTGGAAGTGAACACTGCTGTTAGAATATACTCATTGAGAGCTTCCATTTGAGTGGTCACACCTGCCTCGTGACAGTTCAGGATCCGGACTTAAATTTATGTCAAATTATTTATTACTTGCTTATTTATGTAAAATAATTATTATCAATAACAATTGTTTTTTTTGTTTAATTTCAGGTCCACCACAGGTCCCTGCCGCTCAGGAGCCGTCACAATCTCGACATTACGGTAAGAGACTGGGGTCGAGGTCAACATTTTCAGATCAAAATGTTGCTATGTTTCTTTAACTTTGTTTCTATTTGATTTTGTCCGTTGAAAGAACGCACCAATGCATTGGTTTTAAGAGGAATTCTTTATATACAAACAATCCACTCTCCCCTTCTTCCCAACCCTTTTCGTCCTTAGTCGGTGCTTCCTTTAACATGACATAATTCTGGTCGATGTATCATTTTACTTACTCACCGCTGTTCACGTTTTAACAGAATGCCCTCATCAAATGGACCTCGTTTTCGCGCTGGACTCCTCGACTGACGTCACAGATGAACAATGGGCCAAACAAAAGCTATTCATGAAAGCTGTGTTGAGCAGTTTCCAGATCGCCGAGGGTGCCTCTCATGCAGGAGTGGTTGCTTATTCGACCATTCCCGCGGTGGACATGAAATTAGAAAACAGCAACCGAATGGATGACGTGGTGAAAGCCATCCAGGACCTACCACGTGACCTCGGAAACAGAAACTTGGTTATCCTCTTGGAGATGTCCAAATTTGAGGTGTTCACGTCGTCAGGTGGAATGAGGACACACGTACCTAAGGCCCTCATAGTTTCGGTCCTGGGACCTCAGAATGACCGTAACGCGAACGCGGCCAAGAGTTTGAAGTCATTCTCCCAACAGTTGCACACAGGTGGGGTCCAGGTCATCGCTGTGGGCTCGGACAAATTTCAGGAGAGCGACCTGCAGAGCATGGTAACGAGACCAGATTACGCTGTGAGTGTTCCTGACCTTACGTCTGGAGACGAGGCTCAAAAAGTGGCAAAGATAGTCTGTCATGGTAAGATAGTAAAATCCAACGTGCTCTGTTGATGTGCATTGATAAATATGATAAACGTTGGTTTTACACTTATCAATGTTCTGTGCCCAAGGCTTTCACTTGTATATAGTTGTTGTTGCTTAGTTTTCATCTAAATCCCCGTGTATATTGTGAGAAATTTCATCTTTGTTTTCTTCTTAGTTGCCGCCTTGAATGCAGCAGCAATACCAGGTTCGCTGCCAGTCTCCACGCCGCTTGCCCCAGCTCCCTCACGACCAGCGAACGCCCCCGTTTCTCCCGCCGCTCAGGCACCTGTGGCGGGAAATCCTCCGGCAGTCGCGCACTCTGCACCAGAACCGTCAGTTGATGCTTTGAAACCAGCAGCGCCACGAAAGGGTGAGTGCAGTGGGCCAGAAATATTGCCGGAAAACCAACACAGAACCAAACATGAAACGAAAAGAAACAACAATGGATACATTAGATTATGATTTGATCTAACAAATGTCAAAGTTTCACATAGTCGCAAAACAAATTACAAAACAAGATTATTTTTTTGAGTAATGTTTGCTAAAACAGTTTATTCCCTGTGACTTTTGAAACGGGAAATCCACGGAACATTTGTGTATATTAAGCATATTGTTAGAATTTGTAAATTGAGTGGATCAAAAGAAGAAAACTTTGCTAACATGGGAGGGCCCTTATTGGTTGTTTTAAAACCAAAGTTACCTCCACAGCAGCGTTGTGTAAAACTATTTGCTCTGGTTGTTATTTTCTAACAGAGTATCCCTTCAAGTGTCGTCCAGTGCTGTACTTCGACTTTGACAAGATGTGCTCTGGCACAGTTTATGACGAGTCGGGCCTGGGTAACAACGGACAACTTCAAGGCAACGTCCTCACTGAGGGAGGTTACAACGGAGACAACGGCGTTGACCTATCAAACGGGTTTATCCAGTTAGACGACAACTTCAAAGGCAAGCCCACCCAGGCGGTTACCTTGGCAACTTGGATTAAGGTCAAAGACCTGAGTGGACCAAACATTAATGAGATATTCTCGACCCTCGCACCGGGAACTAAGAACCCGAGTGCGGGTCAATATCACTTTGAAGTCGACCAGGGCAAAGTTCGATTCTTCCAGAGAAATCTTGAAAAGACCGTGTACGGGCGCACGACTAAAAAAGTGATCGAGCCGAACACGTGGGCGCACGTGGCAGGCACATACGATCCAATCACTAAACAGGCCGTTGTGTACGTGAACGGCGAAGCCGTCAAGGATTACGATCACATGGATCCACAACAGACCAACACGCTTAATACAGACTGGGCACAAGGGGCCTTCATAGGCTCACATCTCCATGACAACAACACCAGAAGGCAATTACGGGGGGCCATAGATGAGTTTTACATGTTCCCGTGCGCCCTGACAGCGAAGCAGATCAAGTCGCTTAAAGACATACATACTTTACGTGAGTATAAAAGTCTTTTGTAGAACGCATGACTTTGTAATGCCAAAGTGCATAGAATTGTCTTCGTAAAGTGACGTTTCCCTAACCGATGTTTATTTTGCCTCTATGACAATAGTCGTTATGATAACAAACACAGATTTGTGGTAGTAATATCCCACCTCTCTTTGAACCATTGGTAATCAGAGACAAACTTCTTTCCATAAATGGTAAATCAATATGTGGTTCAGCGTGAAAAAAAAAATGGCAATGTTGCCTGTGTTCAAAATGGTCAGATTGTCTATTCTTCTAAATTATTGCAGAGTGATTGAGAGTATTAAATGAGTATGTCAAAGACACACCGCCAATCTTAAACATGTAAATTATTTTTCGTAATGCTTATTCTCTCCCCCCTCCCTTCCCCCACCATGCACAGAGCGTGAGCAATGCTTTTTGGAACCTTGTAAAATATATTAATAAATCGCCTGATACTTTCAGCGATGAATTCCGGCCCATACCCCGGTATGAGGCGAGACGTCTGGCGTGGGATACAAGGCTGGACCATCACGGACATGGCAAAGGATAAAGACTACCCACACCACCCCAGTGAGGTCTCACTCATCCCCAACTTTTCATCTCCTGAATACGAGGCTGAAAACACTGGCTCAAGGATCAGCGGTTACTTTGTTGCTCCTTACACCGGCAAGTACGCGTTCTCTCTGACGGCTGATAACGAGGCTGAGCTGTTTTTGAGTGGAGACTCTCAGGAGAAGAACAAAAACACAGTGGCTGGCGTAGGAGCTTTGCTGAAACGGCGTCAGTTAGGCGGGTAAGCTCGCTACCATGGTTACAACTGCTCCCTTAACGAGATGTTGCGCTTTAAATTTAGCATCTGCTACTGCTACTGCTATTACTAATACTAACACTACCCCTACTATAATCGGTAAGAGAAACTTCCGAGCGAATCAAAATAACATTGAATTAAAGGGACCCTCTCACCGTAGATGCTTTGCGCGCCCAGTGTCTGACGGCGGCCATTTTTGTATTACACCGAAATGGCGGATTCTCGTGTTTTTCTACGTTTTATCGCGAAATAAAGCAGCACAAACTCAGAAAGTGTATTGAAACGGCAAGCAGCGACAGTCAGATCGATCGGTCATATTAACGTGGGCGCCTCAGGAAAGTCGAGCTCCAGATGTAAATATAAATATGGGCGCGCAAATCATCCACAGTGAGAAGGTCTCTTTAAGGGCAATGATCGGCTGGGTACTAACTCATCCTATCCGCGTCAAAACTTCAACAACGTACATTCGTATTTCCTACAGTTCTTCTGCGCACCAGCCCGTCTTCAACTTGGAGGCTGGAAACTACTATTGGATCGAAGCCCTGCACAAGGGGGCGAAAAGAAGCTCCCTCTCTGTGGGCTACTCCTTGGAGTGCCCCAACTCTCCTTCAGTGATCTCTGAAACGCCCATCTTACAGTCAAGCTTGCAGTACAAGATACCACGTAAGTGCTGCAAATAGTAAATATAGTATATAAATAAGATAGGAAATCTCGCAGTCTTCGGAAGTGCTTGTATAGGTAAGATAAAGACATTACAGTTTCTTACAGCGGTATTTTGAATAACTGTCAAAAGTGATCACGTGATTGCTTTGGTTTTGGTTTTGTTTTGGATTGGTCCTGCAAAGTTTGGTAGCATTTTCGGCAAACCAAGAACAAAAACAAAACCATATTGCTATCTTCTTACGCACGCAAGTAGTGATGGCGTGTTCTCGCGCTGCTGATTAATTTCTTATTCAAAGTAAAACTAAACGCAAATTACTTTGGCTTTTGGTTCTTTAAAAATGCTCTCGTACAGCTTCTGTGATTTTTGGCTGGCAGTGTCATTCGAAAGTCATTCGAAAACCGCTCTGTCTCTTTAATGTTGACTGTATGACGCCATGTTTTCCAGGGAGCTGTCAGGAAGTGAAGAAAATGTGGCCAGGATTTGATGACGATGAGTATGCTATTCAGTTGAATTCCTCGTGCGAACCAGTTCGGGTTTATTGTCACGGCATGAAGACGGCTACACCACGTGAATATCTGACGCTTGAAGCGGGACCTGACCGAAACTTCGCCAGCTTTTATAGAGAGAGGCTTCTTAATTACGAGAGTTGCTCGGGTCCCACAAACAAGCAGCCAAAGTTGACCGAGAAGTACTGGGGAACAACAAGGTAAAGGAGATTTCCATGCTCCATATAAGGGAGCTGTCATGTCATGAACTGTCGAAAGAATTTAGTAAAATCTTCACGTCCTGAGTTTACATATACACACTCTCAAGATTATGAGTTTAGTCTTTTCTGAAACTCTGCAGTTTGTTGCGCCTCTGGCGTTGTGGTTGCTATTGTTGTTGTTGTTGTTAAATCTTATTCAGCTTTTCTCTCTCCTTTGAACAGGTTCCACAAGATACGCATTGACCCTCAAACAAACCTGGTTCAACGTGACGACTTCACTTTCGCCGACACGCTTGGTAACCCCGTCCGTTATGGGCGCGCGGGAGACTGTTTCTCAGCGGCGTCCAAATGCAAACGAGGCAAATTTCAAGTCGACTTGACTGGCACTGGACTGCGCGTGCGTAGCGATATTGATTGGGAGCCCTGGGGAAGTCCTAAGATTCCCAAGAAACTACTCAAATATCGCAAGTCACCGGATGGATCTATGGTGTATGGAGAATGTGGGGGGTCCTGTGGGGGATGCCAGCCCCAAGGCGAGAAACTTTACCTGGAGCCCACGAACTGTGCCGCTGGAAATACTATGGGTACGTAATGAGACTGTATTATCCATGTTAAAAGATTGAAGGGCTATAATGTTGAGGGTGGTAATAATGATGATGATGATGATGATGATGGTGATGGTGATGGTGATGGTGATGGTGATGGTGATGGTGATGGTGATGGTGATGGTGATGGTGGTGATGGTGATGGTGATGGTGATGGTGATGGTGATGGTGATGGTGATGATGATGATGATGATGATGATGGTGATGGTGATGATGGTGATGGTGATGGGGTGATGGTGATGATGAGGATGAGGATGGTGATGATGGTGATGATGATGATGTTAATAATGATGATAATGGTAATGATGATGATGATTATGATGATGATAATGATGATGATGGTGACGATAGTGATGATAAGGATTATGATGATGATAAAGGTGATTCGTTTTTTTTTTAGGCTTTTCAGATATACTTACTTTCTTCTTCAAACCTCCAGCTGCTGTGAGCCGAGGCGCGGTCCCGAAGCCCCGCAGTAAACAAAACGAACCAATCAGAAAAACCACCCAAACTAGTCACCAATCTCCTTCCAAAGCTGCCCACGAGACCCCACATAAAGTTTCAGATGAGACAGCGACAAAAAAGACCATAATAAACCCCAAGCCGGAAGTGAAGCAGCCAAAAGAGCACGTTACTTCCTTCTTCAGTTCGGAACCAGGCCTCGACGAAAGTGAGCTAGAAATTGTTGGTCACGTGAACCGGAAACGGAAACGGAGTGACTTGAAGCGGAAACGGCATGCAAGTGGTTAGTTATTCATAGCAAATATAGCGTTTGCCGCTGTAAAATTAAGTATTGCACGAGAAAAATCTGTACCAGAACAAGAAACACTGTTTCTGTGATTTATTTTGATTTTCTTGTTTGATTGTGTAAGATAATCATGTACGAGTAACCCAAAGAACAGACAAAGAGTACGAGGGAAGATATCATGATGTTTGTTCGCACTAATGCGCAAAACAATTATTGAAAAACTCTTATTTTCATTGATAGGAATTTTCGTCCTCCTATTACTTGGATAGTACATTCAGTCTTCACCTCTGAAGGAGGCGGTGAAAAATAACTTTTACAAGTAAATTATCTTGGTACATTATGTTTTTCTGTTTATCGTAAGCAATACTCGAAATTGTGGTGGAAATGCTCTTACAATAGCATTAGATTGACACGATTTTCGAAATCACGTATATTTTAGATAAACAATAACAGACAACACAGTTTCACCAATCATATTTTCTACATCTAGCAACTCATTTTACTGAACATTGTCAATGAGTAGACGTTCGCACTTGTACAAGTAACGAAAATAATGTCAACACCTGCAACTTTTCAAGAGTGAGCAGCACTTCATCGCTAACGAATTTAAGTCGACATCAGTCAAGTAGCGAAAAACCAGTTTCAACAACGGCCGCTTTTTCGCCTTTTAGCCGGAAACATCACACAATAGGGGAGGATCTATTTGTTTACATGAATAAACACTAGGTCGATTACTACTACAACAAGTAGATTATGAGCTTGATTTTTTATGGGGTGTTAGTTGATTCGCACTTCTCCTTCATCAACAATCACCTTATAGAAACGAGTTCATAATCTTATTGTTAAATAGTAAGGCCTTACGTCACGAGAAGCCCAGTGTTCGTTGCAGACTGGCACGAGTAGGTTGCTTGGGGGATTGATCTTTTTATTGCCAACGGAAATTGGACTCTAATTCCTGAACTCGGATTGTAATTTAAAGATGTGACCACTAATAGCAACGTTGAAGTGCAGTGAAACCTTCATTAAGGGGACGTTCTCGGGACAAGGAAAAGTGTTCCCTTAATGGGTATGTCACTTGGAGGTTTGTTAATAATTGACCAGCTAGAGATAGTAGTGATAGTAGTGTCCTCTTAATGGAGGTAATCAATAGAAGGATTATGTGAGCATTTTTCCGGGACAAGGAGAACACCTTAATGGAGGTGTCCCAGAGTAGAGAATCTATTGCACGTTTAGCGAAGTTTGTGGAAATTGCTTCCAACTGTAAGGTCTAGTTACTCTGTGTTCTGTTCGGGTCTCTAACTACTTCATATTACTGGAAAACTTTCCAAAGAAGCAAACGTTATTTTTATGTACAGAGATGTAACCAAATAAACGAGTGTGATATTACACTGATGGATAGGTATGGTATAGCACTGTGTATCTACATCATGGCTTAACCCTTTAACTCCCAGGTTCAAAATGCAGATTCTCCCAACCTTTTAAGAGGGAACTGTATGAGTAGTGTAATGAGAATTGATAGTTTAATTAGCTATGAACTGAGCAAGGTATCAAAAACCAAGTTCTCATTACTGTATGATATATTTGTGCTGCAAAGTATGAAGGAGAAAATTGAACTTGATCACTCTTGAAAGGGTTAAGAAACTTGGGTGGAGGTGCTTTGAATAACAGCACAGAAATCTGGTGATACATAGAGGATATTACACGGCGGTGCGAAGATATGAATTTTGTTTTTGACCGGTAAAAACAATATTTTACGAACGAGCGCTTCGCAAGTGAGTAAAATATTGTTTTTACCACGAGAAAATAAAATCCATATCTTCAAGCCGCCGTGTAATTTTCTTTTTATTATATTAGACACGAGTGTTTTACGAGAAATTGCACAAACAACCGTGCAAAAGCGGGAAATGATGCCAACGATATCCTCACTAGTGAGGATATGGAAAATACGCCACTCGGGTCCCGGATGAAGTTTCGTATGGATTTTACGCACGGTATATTTTCCAGTAAAACACTCGTGTCTATATAATAAAGTGCGAGAACCAATATTCAGGTGATCAGGTGTAACTGTAACATGTTAGCCCTCTCTCTTGACCATTTACAAATTCTCCCATTTACAAATTCTATTTATGAGGACAGTAATGGAAGTTCCCTCGCCTCGCCCCCAGCCCGTCTCGGTTCCGCCTCGTCCTCAGCCTCTCGCGGCCCACGCAATCACGCTGCCGAGAGCGAGGAACCTCTGGCACCCAGGGTAATGGAAGTTAGACAAGGAGAACTCGTAGTTGGATCAGTTGCTTACTGTGCATGTAATCAGACACTACGTTCTCTAGACAGTAAGGAGAAATGTATTTCGAGCGTTGCTTGGACTCAAAGGATTAAGAACGCATACAAAACATGTCAAGATGCAGTCACGAGATGCATCCGAGTCATAAATGCTTTGATAATATTTTTGCCTGCAAACCGCGCACGAGAAGCGGCGGAATAACCCTGGGGACGAGGTGAGCCCGCATGCCAAACGACTATCAGATTTGCGCTCAAGCACCTGGCGTTCTAGTTCTATTTTTAGCTACGATGGAAAACGTGCGGATTGAAGAATGACAGAATCAGCAGTTAACTGACGTCAATGATCAAGAAAAAAATGTATATACGCATGTCAAAAGGTCTTACTAACCTTTTTTGAGGAGATGGTTGCTAAACTGTGTTAGGCTTTGCTTGTATTACTCGCGACCTGCGACTCTTCAAATTTTCACTGAAATCCTCCTGGGACTATAACGAGGTCTTTTGCAATACATTTGTTTATATTATTTCAACTGTTGGTGAGATATAGCAGCTAAACCACGCAAAACTGAAGGCTCCTTTGTTTGTGTGATATTTTAGTCAAAGATTTGCTTTAATTTCTCGCGACCCACTGAATAAAATAACCTTTTTTATACATCCAGGAACATTTCTTAAAATTTCATGCGATTTAGTGTAAGACTTCGATTTTGAGACTTAGGCCAAAAATAGCCGTTTTTCGACAAAATGGTAATAAGGCCATAGCATTTTGACAAAAGAATTAAAACTTCAAACTCTTCAAACTTTCATAAAAGTTTCCTAGGAGTATAACGAGACTTTTTGCAATACATTTGCTTATTTTATTTCAATGGTTTAGTTCGGGAAAAAAAATGGTAAAGATTATGACCGCGAGTTACTGGGAACGATAGTAAACCGCTGGCATGCTTGACAGCGGCCACTAGGTCATCTGTTTGTAAATAGACCGCCATGTTTTCAGCCAGCTGTATTTCAGTCCACGCCGTCGGTCGGCCGTTGTTTTGGACAAGTTTCTCAAGACTGAGGGACGGGAAATGTAGGTATGAAGGCGTTGTGCTGTAGTTGTTTTACCGAACGCGTGTCCAAGTTCATGTACACATTTTCTTGCCGTTGATACACAGGCAAAACGCCTGTAGAATAATACATTAGATTCTTCACGTGATTTCACAGGTTTGTGTGTGATTCCTTGCGCCTGAAGAAATAGCTTTTACTCGCTATAGCAGAGGAATCAGACAATGTAGCAGTAGGCCCTTTTGGGGATTAACACGTTTTCAGACGTGTTTGATTCTTCTGGTCTCAAGGAATCAGACAGCAACACAGGAATCAGACATTTGATTTACTGGTCTGGCGGAACTATACGAAGAATCTCATGTATTATTCTATAGGCGTTTTACCTGTGACAATCGTTTAATGAGCAATCTGAGAAATCTACCCGGCAAATATTTTGCATCTGTGTGGTATTTCTGTAAGAACCTGAGCGACAAAATGGGACTTGATCACTCCGAACAATGGGTTTAGTATCCTAAAAGGTACCAATAAGAGCATACCAGAATTTCAAGGTTCGATGTTTGAAGTTTCGATTTAAAGTTGCTTGCTAATGCTGGATATTTTCTTAGCACTGAAGCAACAGTTTATACAGGTCCCCGAAATGTTGATGATATTTTGACATCTGCGCATACTGTACTGTATTCTTTCCAGCAGATTATTATTTATCTGCCAGGGAAATATGATCTTGTCCTTTCAAACCCACATTATTCATTATTCTGGGAATCAGATGCATGCCTGTCGACCTCTTCTGCTGAGAAACAATATTTGCCCCTGTGACAAACAACATTTGTTCACTATTTATATTAAAAATAATAATTATTTTCAACATAAATAGTGAACAAATGTTTCTTAAAAAATAATCCTGAATTTCAGTATTTATTTAAAATCAATTCTCTATGCTTTTAAAATTTGTTTTCAAATTGGTTCAATTTCAGGATACATTTGTCGTACTGGAGAAAGGAAACAAGATCTCTGATGAGAGATTAAACCTGCAGGTATTAATAATAATAATAATATTTTACAGCAGTCAGCTGGCTGTGCTGGTCAGGGAACACGATACCCTTTCAATACATTGTTTGCAAAACTCCCTCTTCTTTTAAACCATGCATCTTTCTGGGTAGAAAATGTCCTAATATTTCTTTTTAACTCAGTCCTTTGGGAGCGCCCTGTCCTTCTAAATTATTAAACTTGTCCCTTTCCCCTATATACAAACCATCTATTTATTTTTGGAAACAATCCCCTGTCCTTTCAAATCATTGCTTTGTGAAACACCCATTTTTCCTCTGTTGATGTGACACAAGAGTAATCTGTTCATTTTGTTGTCTTCAACAGGATAGACATCCATATCCATGGGCATGCGTAAGCCTTTTTCACTCCACAGTCCCCTCAAAGATCCTGATAATGGTTGGGTTGGACAGTTGTCAAATCTGCTGAAAAGAATTTATATTTTGTTCATGTGGTCAACATGTGTGGCAAGGTGAGATCTGCCAGATTTGATCACTTGTTTGTGGCTGAAATTAAGAACTCATATCAACACCTATTGGTACATAACACAAGTAAAGCATTTTATCCTAACTTCACATAGGAGCCTTTTACTATAGACTGTATTCATATAGCATACCTTCCTTTATTTTAAAGCGTTCCAGCTGTATCAACTTACAAGAAAGTTGTATTGTGTGATTTGGAAGCCATCCCAAAATTAGAAATCTTGAGAAATTAGATTGTTGTAGCTTAAACATTTGCAAAGTAACTAATGATCCGATACACTATCTCTGCAGTTTGTGAATTTGATGTATAATTAATTAGACGATTCATTATAAGACACATGTCTTTCAATTTTTGCAGGAAAAGTGAAATTTTAGTTGCAGTGTATCATGGTGCTTAGTTGAATAAGTTCTTAAGAGCATTAATTGTTTTTTTTTTTTAATTGCATAAAATACAAGTATATCATGAGTCACATTCCTAGCAAACAAGAGTATTTGGTCATACCCAAGGTTGATTGATTATTTGGTCAATCCCACATATTCAAGGTTATTTGTGGTACCTTAATTGCTTTTGTCATGTCTGTGATGGAAATCTCATCATTCCAGTTGAAACAGTGCAGTGCATGTGTTTTCTAGCCCATTCTTGGCAGCTACTGTATCTAGCCACTTTTTGCTCACACAAGCTAATTAAATTTACTGCACATGTATACAGGTCAGAGCACCTCACGCAAGCTACTTATACAGGAAAATGTTAAATTAAGTTAGACTGCAATATATTGTACTTCATACCCAGGAAGGCTCTGTGGAACTTCTTGTTCTTACAACCAATATCAATTTGTTGTTTGTTCAAATGTGTTACCAAGTTCAATTTTGATATCTTCATGGACATTTTTTGTCTGATGAAGTTTCACAGAGCCTCCCAAACAAAAGTGCTTTGTGTCTACTGTATAATACAGTTGAACCCCTATTTAGCAGCCTGAATCTATTGTCCGGGTGTAACACTAAAAGTATAATCCCTGTTGAGCGACCACAATCACCTTCTGGCTGTTCCAGTAAGGTTCCTCCTATTGTATTTACCCCTATTAATAAAGTGGCCACCAATAATAATTTAAAACACACTTTGGCTTTGTTTAAAAAAGATACAATAGTGCATATAAGAGTCTGAAATAGAAGATGATGACTGATAAATGCATTTAAACACTAGTCCTCATCAACAGCTGAAGAAAAATAAAACAAATACCAAAAAGTCTTGTTGTAATAGTTTTTTTTTTTTTTTTTTTTTTTTTTTTGTCTTACCATTTTTTGGCCTAATCTGATAATTGCTATATCTCATCCACAGCTGGAAAAAAAAAAGAGAAATGTATAGCAAAAAGTTGTGTAATAGTCCCAGGAAGTTTTCCTGGAAGCTTCAAGAGTTAAATGATGTTAAAAAAAGCATGGGCTATAGCCTTAAAAAAATACCATGATTTTCAACTAATCTTATAGTCCCTTTATCTTGTCAGTGGCTGATAAAAAAATAAGACAAAAAAGGAAGCAAGAAGTCTTCTAATAGTATCAGGAAGGTTTCCTAAAAGTTTCAAGAGTATTTAAATTTTGGTAAAAAAGCTTAGGCTATAGCCTTACCATATTTTGACCTAATCTGATAATCGCTTATCTTGTCAATGTCTAAAAAAAAATCTTCTTCTCTTCAGATTCTCTTCAGGTCCTCTTCAGTCGCAGAGTTGAACCAGTGCTAACTAGAAACTCAACAGCATGTTTCAAGTTAAATATAGAACACTCCAAACCAAGAGTTACTGGACATAACTGCTGAAAGAAACAAAGTCAAAACGGACATCTAGCCATGAGACAGCAGCATCTGTTCAAGACAGATTGACAATGTATGGGATAAAGACAGTATCTAATTGTTTTTCACTGTGATAGGACCATTGTACAACTCTGTGATGGTGACATATAACTATGTTAATTATTAAGGAGGTATTGCGAGCGAGGGAACACTGTCAAGTACTTTATGGTACATTTGAAGGGCAAAGTAAGCCTGTTATGAAGAAAAACTCACTACCGAGAACTTTCAATAGGTTTGTAAGCTCTTACTGATTGCTGTTGTGTTTATTATTTGTAGGACTGAACTGTTACAAGTTTATTTGGAGCCACCTAGCGCCCAGTTGTGATGTTGTTTTAGGACTGCTCCTTTATTCTCTGTCACTTTATCCCACTGCAGCATATAATTTGCCCATGTACTTGTTGAATTATTTCAGTATTTAAACAGATATTTCAGTAAAAAAGTACTTATATTTTGTGATAATTTATGGTGGCTACTTTCAAACATGTCTCGTAGTATCGTTCCTGTATGAAAATACAATAAAATCTTGTGACGAAAACATTTGCTGATTCACTGACTCAAATAGAATAACCGTCACTCGTACCTTCATCCAGACCATCCCCTGCTCGCACTCCCGCAACAATAATAATTAAAATATTTAGCTCATTGAGGAAGGCCTCGTGAAAGCGCAAAAAATGAATAAAGAAAAAAAGAAAAAACAAAACAGTAGGAATGAGGATTCGAACTGCAACCTTTAACCGGTTACCGCTCCTGCTCCCGCACTAGTCTCCCTGTAAGTACAGGACTTAGTTACCGCTCCTGCTCTCGCGTTAGTTCGGTAGCGGTTACCGCTTCCGCTCCCGCGTTAGTGCGTACATTAAATTATAAATCTGAACATCGAGGATATCGAATGGTTCGATAGCACAGTCGGCTAAACGCACAGTTCTAAGGTGGAGGTCACTGGTTCAAACGCTGATTCAATCTTCCTCTTTTTTTTTTCTTTTTTTTTTTTCTTTTTTTTTTTTCTTTTCTTTTTTCTTTTTTTTTTTTTTCTTTTCTTTTTTTTTTTTTTTTTTTTTTAATTTTACTCCCTTTAATTCAATCAAAGCTCTCGCACTCCGCTCCCGCGTTAGTGCGTACATTAAATTACAAATCTGAACAGGGAGGAGCAAAACGCACAGTTTCTAAGGTGGAGGTCACAGGTTCAAACGCCGTTTCAAGAAAGAACTTTGATTTCTATTCTATATAACAACAAATTTGAACATGGTACACATCAAGTGATCCAATAGCACAGTCGGTAGGACGCCCAGCGTCTAAGGCGAAGGTTCGAGGTTCGAATCTTGGCTCTTTCTTTTTCTTTTTTCTCCCACTCATACGCATGCGCACTACTCTTTCTTTTGACGTCATCCATAGTCCCACATGTGCAAGGCGAGCGCTAGCAATAAGGCCAGAATTTGTTCGCTCTTTCGCCGAACTTTAAACCGCCGGTTCACCGACGCTGAAGGCTTAGTGATGAATACTGAAAGCCTGATGCTGGAGTGCCGGGGTTTTGCCTCTCGAGGACATCTCGATAGGAAGAACTCCACTGTGGGGGACTCTTGTCGAAGTTCTCTTGGGGGGACACCCTTACCTGGGGCCTGTCATAACTCTCAGGGGGAGGTACTGCTCAGGACTTCTGGAAGGGGGACCCTGGAAGGGGACCTGTCATTGCTCTGCAAGACAGGACTTACGGAAGGGGGACCCTAGAAAGAACCTGTCAGTGCCCTGTGAGAGAGTACTGGTCAGGACTCACGGCAAAGGGAGTCCTGATACCCTCCCTGAGAGGGAAGGGTACCAGTGATCACTGGAACCTGGACAACAAGGAAAGCTGCAACAAAAGAAACTATTAAATCAAAATGAATATTAATCAAAAAAATGAATAAATTAAAAACCAAAATAATATATACACTGCGCATGCGTATTATATACACCGCGCATGCGCACTAGTGCCAACTAGCTCATTAGCATCTCATTAACGAATTTTGGCCCATTTTCAGCTAAAATGCCCCGTTGCCATGGCAACCAATTAATTTCCGGCCTTCTGATTGGCTGAGAGCTTCATTAATATTTTGGAATAACATTAGCATAAAAAACTTATTGTTTACCAACGAAAATGTCTTCCAAAATTTACGACAACTGCTCAAAAAAATACAAGTCTTTTCACAATAATTATCGGCTCACCACTACAAAATCCGACACAAGAGGTACACGCATGTATAAAGTAACATCATTTATTAGCTACAGACCAGTTACAGCAATGACAACAAGCCACACTTCGAAAAACTTCCAAGTGTACAAGTCCTTAAATAACATTGCATTCGGCGCTACCCGCTTCAAAATAAACATTTAACAGCAAAAGTGACCAGTATAACAATCAGCACAAGTTTACCAACCTGCTCTAATTTTAAGTAGCGAGATATTCACGCAACACGGCCGCTTCGTCCTACAAAACACATTTATCCAAGTGTCCGAGTGTTCGCTCGCAATCAAATATCTCCTTTAATCAGCACCAAACGCTGCCCAATTGTCCCTCTTGTAGTGAAAAATCAACGCAGCCCATCTCATAACTTCATACTGCTGCCATGAACACTTCCATCAATTCCTACAGCCTCTTGGCGTTGTTTGAACATAAAATACTGTTCCGCGACATGTTGTCAGTAGCGGGTACAATATGTCATCAGTAAACTGCCTCCGGGCTCCAATGAGCTGGTTCGACGGAGTTATGAAAGAGGGCGTTCAGTAGAGAGCAGAGAGAAATGATTCCTTCACAGGGAAACTCGTCCCGTACCAAACATGCCGTTGGAGAGAGATCCCTTTCTTGCTAATGATACGATTCTACGTCGTTTTCCTGCTCACTCATCCTGGCCAGAGATCCGTACTGCACGATACACTAGTTTAGAGGAGTATGGAACGATAGAAATCGCTCGTAGAGGTCCACAATTGCAGGAATATCACTCTCAGGTCGTAAACGACAGCCACATGGAAAGCCAATATCGAGCTGGCCCGTATGCAAATCCCACAACACAACTTAAAAAGACAAAAGGACCGCATCAGCAAAACGTCTAATAATAATAGGTTTCGGCATGCGAGTTTGGTATTTCTTTTGTTCGAAAAAGAAGTTTCTTTTGTTCGAAGCAAAATTTTCTATTGTTCGAAACAAAAGAACTGTATGCTTGATACAAAAGAACCAAATGCTAGGAGACAATAAACTACAGCGGGGACTGCAGCAGCAAAACGTCTAATAATAATAGGTTTCGGCGTGCGAGTTTGGTATTTCTTTTGTTCAAAATAGAAGTTTCTTTTGTTCGAAGCAAAATTTTCTATTGCTCGAAACAAAAGAACTGTATGCTTGATACAAAAGAACCAAATGCTACGAGACAATAAACTCCAGCGGGGACTGCATCAGCAAAACGTCTAATAATAATAGGTTTCGGCGTGCGAGTTTGGTTTTTCTTTTGTTTAAAATAGAAATTTCTTTTGTTCGAAGCAAAATTTTCTATTGTTCGAAACAAAAGAAGTGTACACTTGATATGCTGGGAACTGATAAAAGAACAGCAAGCCGTACGTCGTAGTAAACAAACTAAAAACGTACGCGCTCGCCAAATAATTTAGTCGTGGCTCTTTAATTTCATCGGTTCCAAAGATATAAGCAAATTTTTTACCCTAATATTTTAAATTGAAGTCGAATTTTGATGTAAGTACATACTCTGTGAAAACACATTGTGAGTACCTTAATATGAAAGCATTTAAACTCCTCCATATTTTTAGGCAATTGCGTAGAGCTGGCTACTGTCCTAAAGAGCTTGTATCTAGAGTGCGCTGCTCCTGTCTGTGCCGCGATACCTCAATATCTAAGCGATAGCATCGAAGCCGTGCAGCGACGGGCATGATCTGTCTTACGACGCACGTCTCAATCAAGCCAATATTTTACCTCTCCATCAAATCTGCTCAGAGTTTATAAGGAAGAACAGAGTGTCTGGGCCATTAAAACCGATCCTTAACGTGGCTACAACCTTCCGAACCCGCGTCACGCGGCGCCCTTGAACTCTCGCAAAAAGACTTATTCAAATACGAATCGTAATTATCTCTCAATCTCGTGAAATCTGGTAGGGAAAATCACCCAAATGAACCAAAAATGTAGATTATATGTTGATCATAAACTAAATAAATGCAAAATGAGCACCTTAAGGATATTTCTCGTCTTATAAAGAGCCACTCTGATCGAAAACCGCTCGAAAATGGAATGTACGATTTGGGAAACTCGCGCACGAAACAAGTTCATGTACTTTTTGTTGATTAATAAAACCAGATGGATTCATGTGGGACAATATTTACGCAATGTACGCATGTTCAGGATATTTCTAGTCTTGCAAAAGTATTGAAGATGGCCCTCTTGCGATAAAGAACGACTGGCTAAACTACGAAATACCCCGCACTTCCAGAAGGGCTGTCTGCGTATCCGGATAGGCGGATACGCGGTTAAGTCAGACCACCCCTCCCCTAACTTTTTGAAGTATTATATAAAGTCAATAACTTAGGGGGAAGGGTGGTCTAACCCCACTGCGTATCCGCGTTTCCGCGTATCCACTTTCACATATACTTCAAAAACTTAAGGGGAGGGGTGGTCTAATTCCACTGCGTATCCGCGTATCCACTTCCACATATACTTCAACAATTTAGGGGAGGGGTGGTCTAACTCAAATTTACAAACCGCTTCTAAAGTGTTCATACAGGTCTTTAAAGTGTTGACCGGCTGTTATGGCGTCCGTAAGAAGAGCTGTCTGCTTACGAGAGTGTTCACCCAGAGAGCTTCGACTGTAATCGCAACGGTCGCAAGATCAAATCAATTGTTTCTTTCTTTCTTTCTTTCTTTCTTCTTTCTTTCTTTCTGCGTGTCTCTATCTGGTGTATCAGTACAGGTGTATCACAAACCAATGTTTAACACAAGATCAAGATCTGAATAAAAACTACAATTTAAATTACACTCAGATATAAAATATATTTTTAAATAGTAACCAAATAGCAGCCCTCACCTTGCCACCACATGAACAGAACAAGATTCTTCAGAAGGTATCAGGATGTCCAACCCAAAAGTAACCAGAACCGTTACATGTGGATCTATGGAGTGAAAGAGGCTTGCACCCGCTGCCCTAAATCACACTGACTTCTATCTTCTTGTAGGCCTACAAATAAATAGAACGGAGTACAAAGTACCGTTTAGTGACTTCTAAAAGTGTCAAATCAACAGTAGAAAATGTGAATGTTCCACAAACCAATGATTTGTTAGAACATTGGTGTTTCCCCATGGGGATGGTTTGAAGAGAGAGTGATGGTCCAAAGGAATGATTTGAAATGCTAGGGTTTAGGACACGTTGTTTTCCCAGAGGGATGGTTTAAAAAAAAGGTGTTTCCCAAACAAATTATTTGAAAGGTTAGTATAGAGTGTTTTCTTGGAGGGATGGTCTGAAAGGAGTGGTATTTCATGTATTGTGGTTTGAAAGATCAGGGTGTTTCGGAAAGGGACAGTTTGAAACTTGGGTATGATTTTGTCCAGATTTATGGTTTGAAAGGACAAGGTGTTTCCCAGAATGATGTTTTGAAAGGACTGCATATTTCCATAAGGGGTAGTAGGCAAGGAACAAAATGAACGAAGTCCTGGTCTAGCAAAGGGTTGATAGTCAACAAGGATAAATTTGTCAATTAACTCATTATTCATTCATTTAAAAATAAGTAAGAATAATTATTGATATGTTACTGAATATGTCACTGACAGGACAAAGAACAGTCCTGTTTTTGTAACAGGCTATGCTACTTTTGAATGCTCCATTTACATTTAACTCTTCCTGTTTCCTTGATTTTTATATATTATCAACATTATTTTTATTTGGATATGTGGTATTTTTAGGTGCAATGCTCATCTACTCACTATGGCTATCAAAACAACAATCTCCAATTTAGTATAGTGTAATGAAGCTGTAACCCACAAACCCATCTTCAAACTTTATACCTTTATAATTTCAACCTTGCTTGCTAACAACAACAACAACAAAGAAAAAACAAGGACAACTGCAACACGCAATTTCAGTGCATTCTGCCAGCAATATTTCCTCAAGTACTTACCCTATAACACCACAGGAAGCAAGAAATATTACACACATACGTAAAAAGATCACTGTAATGAAGTATTACTCAGATTCAAATTATTGAAATTGTGATTCTTGATCAAGCAATATTCCCCAACTGTGAAAATATTTTTAACTAGTATTATCTTAAAAATACAAACCACTAGATTGACATCTTCTGATTTATCTTCATTTACTTCTTTTTGATCTTTAATTATCTCGGTATTTATTTTCTTTAGTTTTGTACATTCTGTTTACCCCTCTGACTCTACATATTTACCCTTGACATTTTACATTTTACATTTTATTCATTAGATGACACACAAAGATTTACATAAAGAAGTAAGGCCAAAGCCAGTGGCTTAAATGGCTTGGGGTCAACAGATGAATTAAGTGTTTCATCGCAGAGGTGACGCACTCAGCAAATACAATGTTACAATAACAAATAGCAAATTAAATTAAATTAAATTAAATATAAACCTAACAGCAACAACAACAGAACTAACATTCCTATAAAGAGTAGGTTGAACTAAGCATATTGTAAACTACATATTAAATACATATCATTTCATATTTTATAGTGAAGTAGATGGAATTAGAAAGAAATTACAGATTTGGGCCTGGATAAACCAATATTTAAAGTGAGCTTAATTTCACCAATCACATTAATAGACTGTGGCATTATTCTTATTATCCTGATATTCAAAACGCTTCACTGGTTAGAGCTTTCGCACAATCTCGACTCGATCTAATCATTTCTGTGCGTGAATTTGGGCACACGTAAGGAAGTAATGTGTAATACAGCACAAAAAGGCTTCATACCTGCATCTCTCATCCTTCATGCTTCAGAAATCTAGCTGAATCAAAGGCTTATCGACTCTGTGAAGTAAAAATCCTCAAAACCAGCTCAAAACATGGCCGGATGTTTACGAATATTTACGATGCAGCGGTCAAATACGTCAGCGGTAACCCTCGTTCCCAGGAACTCACGATCATCACAAGCACAGTGAGTTCTAATCGCAAAATTGTCCGTAATCCTTTTTGATAAGTTTTGTGTAAGTATGGTAACCGTATTGCGGACAAACAAACAGCTTTGCCACTGCATTTATTCTAGCGCTCAATTTAAATTAGTTGCGCACTCGATCTCCAGTCAGAGGTCATAGGTTCCGATCTTAAAGCACGATATCTTTTCAATTCAATAAACTTTTCAACTGCTTAAGATGCTGTATACTTGCAAACAAAATATTCGCAGATGGTACTTATTAAACTATCATTTTGCCTGCATGCATAGCGTTGCAGTGCAAAATTTTAAAAACGCCGTAGGCGAAAATCTAGTAGTAATTGTATCGTGATTCTGTTTGGAGCAATTATGGGATCCGTATTGCGGATGAACATACAACATTGCCAGTGCATCTATTCCAAAGCTCAGTTGAACAAAGTTACAGATATTTTACAGCACATAGACGCATTACTGTTATTTAAAACACAAATCATTTCTGAAATGAACATTATACAGTAAACATGCGCACTTACGCAAGCAATGCTAATCCCATAATTGCGCCAAACAAAATCACGATACAATTACTACTAGAATTTCGCCTACGGCGGTTTTAAAAATATCACTTAAAACGATACACATGGAGGCTGCAGTTAAAAAACATTATGATAGAAAAGCAGCAGTGTTCAGATAACTCAAAAAGGAAGGGTCACACTTGTTTTACTAACAGGGACTAATAGACCTTGAAGTTTTAATGCAAATAAATCACCCATCCCACCTATAGAAACGTACCTACCTTCAGTTCGAATCCCATTCAAGCATATTTCTTCACCTCAGTAAACTTTCAACTGCTCGATGCGCTGTATACCTGCGAGCAGTAGTATTTACATTTAATTTTTTCATGTTGCTGTTGTTGTTTTAATTTTAACTTATCATTCTACCTGCATGCATAACGATTTAATGCATTTTTTTAAAACCGCCGTAGGCGAAAATCTAGTAGTAATTGTATCGTGATTCTATTTGGCGCAATTATGGGATCCGCATTGCGGATGAACACACAACCTTGTCAATGCATCTATTCCAACTCTCAATTTAACAAATACCTATATTTTACAGCACATAGATGCATCCCTGTTATTTAAAACACTAATAATTTCTAAAATGAACGTTATACAGTAAACATGCGCACTTACGCAAGCAATGCTAATCCCATAATTGCGCCAAACAAAATCACGATACAATTACTACTAGAATTTCGCCTACGGCGGTTTTAAAAATATCACTTAAAACGTTACACATGGAGGCTCCAGTTAAAAAATATTATGATAGAAAAGAAGCAGTGTTCAGATAACTCAAAAAGGAAGGGTCACACTTGTTTTACTAACACCAATTGAAGGACTAATAGACCTTGATGTTTTAATGCAAATAAATCACCCACCCCACCTATAAAAACGTACCTACCTTCAGTTCGAATCCCATTCAAGCATATTTCTTCACCTCAGTAAACTTTCAACTGCTCGATACGCTGTATACCTGCGAGCAGTAGTATTTACATTTAATTTTTTCATGTTGCTGTTGTTCTTTAATTTTAAGTTATCATTCTACTTGCATGCATAACGATTTAATGCACTTTTTTAAAACCGCCGTAGGCGAAAATCTAGTAGTAATTGTATCGTGATTCTATTTGGCGCAATTATGGGATCCGTATTGCGGATGAACACACAACCTCGTCAATGCATCTATTCCAACCCTCAATTTAACAAATACATATATTTACAGCACATAGATGCATCACTGTTAATTAAAACACCAATAATTTCTAAAATGAACGTTATACAGTAAACATGCGCACTTACGAGAGCAATGCTAATCCCATAATTGCGCCAAACAAAATCACGATACAATTACTACTAGAATTTCGCCTACGGCGGTTTTAAAAATATCACTTAAAACGTTACACATGGAGGCTCCAGTTAAAAAATATTATCATAGTAAAGAAGCAGTGTTCAGATAACTCTAAAAGGAAAGGTCACACTTGTTTTACTAACACCAATTGAGGGACTAATAGACCTTGATGTTTTAATGCAAATAAATCACCCACCCCACCTATAGAAACGTACCTACCTTCAGTTCGAATCCCATTCAAGCATATTTCTTCACCTCAGTAAACTTTCAACTGCTCGATGCGCTGTATACCTGCGAGCAGTAGTATTTACATTTAATTTTTTCATGTTCCTGTTGTTGTTTTAATTTTAAGTTATCATTCTACCTGCATGCATAACGATTTAATGCATTTTTTTAAAACCGCCGTAGGCGAAAATCTAGTAGTAATTGTATCGTGATTCTATTTGGCGCAATTATGGGATCCGCATTGCGGATGAACACACAACCTTGTCAATGCATCTATTCCAACTCTCAATTTAACAAATACCTATATTTTACACCACATAGACGCATCACTGTTATTTAAAACACTAATAATTTCTAAAATGAACGTTATACAGTAAACATGCGCACTTACGCAAGCAATGCTAATCCCATAATTGCGCCAAACAAAATCACGATACAATTACTACTAGAATTTCGCCTACGGCGGTTTTAAAAATATCACTTAAAACGTTACACATGGAGGCTGCAGTTAAAAAATATTATGATAGAAAAGAACCAGTGTTCAGATAACTGAAAAAGGAAGGGTCACACTTGTTTTACTAACACCAATTGAGGGACTAATAGACCTTGATGTTTTAATGCAAATAAATCACCCACCCCACCTATAGAAACGTACCTACCTTCAGTTCGAATCCCATTCAAGCATATTTCTTCACCTCAGTAAACTTTCAACTGCTCGATACGCTGTATACCTGCGAGCAGTAGTATTTACATTTAATTTTTTCATGTTGCTGTTGTTCTTTAATTTTAAGTTATCATTCTACTTGCATGCATAACGATTTAATGCAATTTTTTAAAACCGCCGTAGGCGAAAATCTAGTAGTAATTGTATCGTGATTCTATTTGGCGCAATTATGGGATCCGCATTGCGGATGAACACACAACCTTGTCAATGCATCTATTCCAATGCTCAATTTAACAAATACATATATTTTACAGCACATAGACGCATCACTGTTATTTAAAACACCAATAATTTCTAAAATGAACGTTATACAGTAAACATGCGCACTTACGCAAGCAATGCTAATCCCATAATTGCGCCAAACAAAATCACGATACAATTACTACTAGAATTTCGCCTACGGCGGTTTTAAAAATATCACTTAAAACGTTACACATGGAGGCTGCAGTTAAAAAATATTATGATAAAAAAAAAGCAGTGCTCAGATAACTCAAAAAGGAAGGGTCACACTTGTTTTACTAACACCACTTGAGGGACTAACAGACCTTGATGTTTTAATGCAAATAAATCACCCACCCCACCTATAGAAACGTACCTACCTTCAGTTCGAATCCCATTCAAGCATATTTCTTCATCTCAGTAAACTTTCAACTGCTCGATGCGCTGTATACCTGCGAGCAGTAGTATTTACATTTAATTTTTTCATGTTGCTGTTGTTCTTTAATTTTAAGTTATCATTCTACTTGTATGCATAACGATTTAATGCAATTTTTTAAAACCGCCGTAGGCGAAAATCTAGTAGTAATTGTATCGTGATTCTATTTGGCGCAATTATGGGATCCGCATTGCGGATGAACACAGAACCTTGTCAATGCATCTATTCCAATGCTCAATTTAACAAATACCTATATTTTACAGCACATAGACGCATCACTGTTATTTAAAACACCAATAATTTCTAAAATGAACGTTATACAGTAAACATGCGCACTTACGCAAGCAATGCTAATCCCATAATTGCGCCAAACAAAATCACGATACAATTACTACTAGAATTTCGCCTACGGCGGTTTTAAAAATATCACTTAAAACGTTACACATGGAGGCTGCAGTTAAAAAATATTATGATAAAAAAAAAGCAGTGCTCAGATAACTCAAAAAGGAAGGGTCACACTTGTTTTACTAACACCACTTGAGGGACTAACAGACCTTGATGTTTTAATGCAAATAAATCACCCACCCCACCTATAGAAACGTACCTACCTTCAGTTCGAATCCCATTCAAGCATATTTCTTCATCTCAGTAAACTTTCAACTGCTCGATGCGCTGTATACCTGCGAGCAGTAGTATTTACATTTAATTTTTTCATGTTGCTGTTGTTCTTTAATTTTAAGTTATCATTCTACTTGTATGCATAACGATTTAATGCAATTTTTTAAAACCGCCGTAGGCGAAAATCTAGTAGTAATTGTATCGTGATTCTATTTGGCGCAATTATGGGATCCGCATTGCGGATGAACACAGAACCTTGTCAATGCATCTATTCCAATGCTCAATTTAACAAATACCTATATTTTACAGCACATAGACGCATCACTGTTATTTAAAACACCAATAATTTCTAAAATGAACGTTATACAGTAAACATGCGCACTTACGCAAGCAATGCTAATCCCATAATTGCGCCAAACAAAATCACGATACAATTACTACTAGAATTTCGCCTACGGCGGTTTTAAAAATATCACTTAAAACGATACACATGGAGGCTCCAGTTAAAAAATATTATGATAGAAAAGAAGCAGTGCTCAGATAACTCAAAAAGGAAGGGTCACACTTGTTTTACTAACACCAATTGAGGGACTAACAGACCTTGATGTTTTAATGCAAATAAATCACCCACCCCACCTATAAAAACGTACCTAACTTCAGTTCAAATCCCATTCAAGCATATTTCTTCACCTCAGTAAACTTTCAACTGCTCGATGCGCTGTATACCTGCGAGCAGTAGTATTTACATTTAATTTTTTCATGTTGCTGTTGTTCTTTAATTTTAAGTTATCATTCTACTTACATGCATAACGATTTAATGCACTTTTTTAAAACCGCCGTAGGCGAAAATCTAGTAGTAATTGTATCGTGATTCTATTTGGCGCAATTATGGGATCCGCATTGCGGATAAACACACAACTTTGTCAATGCATCTATTCCAACGCTCAATTTAACAAATACATATATTTTACAGCAAATAGACGCATCACTGTTATTTAAAACACCAATAATTTCTAAAATGAACGTTATACAGTAAACATGCGCACTTACGCAAGCAATGCTAATCCCATAATTGCGCCAAACAAAATCACGATACAATTACTACTAGAATTTCGCGTACGGCGGTTTTAAAAATATCACTTAAAACGTTACACATGAAGGCTCCAGTTAAAAAATATTATGATAGAAAAGAACCAGTGTTCAGATAACTCAAAAAGGAAGGGTCACACTTGTTTTACTAACACCAATTGAGGGACTAATAGACCTTGATGTTTTAATGCAAATAAATCACCCACCCCACCTATAGGAACGTACCTACCTTCAGTTCGAATCCCATTGCAGCATATTTCTTCACCTCAGTAAACTTTAAAACTGCTTGATGCGCTGTATACCTGCGAGCAGTAGTATTTACATTTAATTTTTTCATGTTGCTGTTGTTGTTTTAATTTTAAGTTATCATTCTACCTGCATGCATAACGATTTAATGCAATTTTTTAAAACCGCCGTAGGCGAAAATCTAGTAGTAATTGTATCGTGATTCTATTTGGCGCAATTATGGGATCCGTATTGCGGATGAACACACAACCTTCTCAATGCATCTATTCCAACCCTCAATTTAACAAATACATATATTTTACAGCACATAGACGCAACACTGTTATTTAAAACACCAATAATTTCTAAAATGAACGTTATACAGTAAACATGCGCACTTACGCAAGCAATGCTAATCCCATAATTGCGCCAAACAAAATCACGATACAATTACTACTAGAATTTCGCCTACGGCGGTTTTAAAAATATCACTTAAAACGTTGCACATGGAGGCTGCAGTTAAAAAATATTATGATAGAAAAGAACCAGTGTTCAGATAACTCAAAAAGGAAGGGTCACACTTGTTTTACTAACACCAATTGAGGGACTAATAGACCTTGATGTTTTAATGCAAATAAATTACCCACCCCACCTATAGAAACGTACCTACCTTCAGTTCGAATCCCATTGCAGCATATTTCTTCACCTCAGTAAACTTTTAACTGCTTGATGCGCTGTATACCTGCGAGCAGTAGTATTTACATTTAATTTTTTCATGTTGCTGTTGTTGTTTTAATTTTAACTTATCATTCTACCTGCATGCATAACGATTTAATGCAATTTTTTAAAACCGCCGTAGGCGAAAATCAAGTAGTAATTGTATCGTGATTCTATTTGGCGCAATTATGGGATCCGCATTGCGGATGAACACACAACCTTGTCAATGCATCTATTCCAACCCTCAATTTAACAAATACATATATTTTACAGCACATAGACGCATCAATGTTATTTAAAACACCAATAATTTCTAAAATGAACGTTATACAGTAAACATGCGCACTTACGCAAGCAATGCTAATCCCATAATTGCGCCAAACAAAATCACGATACAATTACTACTAGAATTTCGCCTACGGCGGTTTTAAAAATATCACTTAAAACGTTGCACATGGAGGCTGCAGTTAAAAAATATTATGATAGAAAAGAACCAGTGTTCAGATAACTCAAAAAGGAAGGGTCACACTTGTTTTACTAACACCAATTGAGGGACTAATAGACCTTGATGTTTTAATGCAAATAAATTACCCACCCCACCTATAGAAACGTACCTACCTTCAGTTCGAATCCCATTGCAGCATATTTCTTCACCTCAGTAAACTTTTAACTGCTTGATGCGCTGTATACCTGCGAGCAGTAGTATTTACATTTAATTTTTTCATGTTGCTGTTGTTGTTTTAATTTTAACTTATCATTCTACCTGCATGCATAACGATTTAATGCAATTTTTTAAAACCGCCGTAGGCGAAAATCTAGTAGTAATTGTATCGTGATTCTATTTGGCGCAATTATGGGATCCGCATTGCGGATGAACACACAACTTTGTCATGCATCTATTCCAACCCTCAATTTAACAAATACATATATTTTACAGCATATAGACGCATCACTGTTATTTAGAACACCAATAATTTCTAAAATGAACGTTATACAGTAAACATGCGCACTTACGCAAGCAATGCTAATCCCATAATTGCGCCAAACCAAATCACGATACAATTACTACTAGAATTTCGCCTCCGGCGGTTTTAAAAATATCACTTAAAACGTTGCACATGGAGGCTGCAGTTAAAAAATATTATGATAGAAAAGAAACAGTGTTCAGATAACTCAAAAAGGAAGGGTCACACTTGTTTTACTAACACCAATTAAGGGACTAATAGACCTTGATGTTTTAATGCAAATAAATCACCCACCCCACCTACAGAAACGTACCTACCTTCAGTTCGAATCCCATTGCAGCATATTTCTTCACCTCAGTAAATGTCGGGAAAACCCACGTATATATGTTATTGATTTAGCTAATTGATTTAGTTATAGATTCAGTCACGAAATTTCCGGTTGTTATTAAAAGATTATGTTCACCAGTATTAGATTTCAGATGCTTCCACACTACAGTAAAACTACAGTCGAGGGAAAATTACATGAGGACTTTAGTCAGTAATTACACGAGAATTTTAGCCAGTAGAATTACTAAAGCTACGGAATTTGTACTGTAGAACTACGCAGGCTTAGACTATAAATAGAGGCCCGTTTTAGGACAAGGGCAGATGCCCAGTATGATTGTTGTGAAGAGTGCAGTAGCGAAGAATGTGTAACTGGGTCGGGAACTAATAAAGCAAGTGAAAGATACAGTCCTTTGTCGTGCGGACCAGCAGCGAGTAAAAACTTTTGAGCGCGAATAGAGTTAAAGAAGAAGAAGAAGACGCGCGCTGGACGCCGATCTTATGTGACCAAGATGCAACCAGAAGTGCGTACCTGCATCGAAGAATTTAACGAAGAGGTGAGACCGCGAGCTAGGATCCTTAAGGCATCCCTGGAGGAGCAGCTGGCCGCGCTCACCGAGCTAGATAAAGACATTTTGGCCCTCTTGGAAGAGGAGGAGGAAGTTACAGAAGAAAGTTTGATGAAGGAGATCGAGGAGAGCTGTAGGCAGCGAGCGGAGTTGAAAGAGAGCATCGAGATGATGGATAAACTGTTGACGCCCGCACCACCGACAGCATCAGTGCCAGTCGCGAGTCCCGCCCCGCAACAGCAAGTAGGAACGGCGGCGACAAGAAATGTCCGAGCCAAGTTACCAAAGCTGGAGGTGCGAAAATTCACCGGGGAAATCCACGAGTGGCAGGAGTTTTGGGACTGCTTTGAGAGCGCTATCCACGGCAACGAGAACCTCTCAGAGGTGGACAAGTTCTCGTACCTGAGAGGTCTGATAGAAGGCCCGGCGAAATCGTCCATCACGGGGTTTGCCCTGACAGTAGCCAATTACAAAGCAGCGGTCGCCCTCCTCAAGACGCGTTTCGGGAAGCCAACAATAATACAAAGAGCCCACATCAGCGAGATCAGGAAGGTGGCACCGGTGTATGGAGAAAGAGACACTCCGAGACTACGAGCCCTGTACGACACAGTAGAGACGCACTTCCGTGGACTGGTCGCCCTTGGAGTGGACGAGTCAACCTATTCCAGCATCGTGGTTCCGCCAATACTAGAGAAGCTGCCAGGGTCCCTGAGGCTGACGATCACAAGGGGACAAAGCCACTTGGAGTGGACTCTCGGCCAGATGCTAGAAGCACTGCTGAAAGAAGTCGAACTGAGGGAAGAGTACCGCTTGATCCCACAAGTGCGGAACACAACCAGTGAACCGAGACACGAAAACCGGAAGCAGACAACGCCCAGGACAGCAAGTGCGCTGTTCACGAAGCACTCTGGCCCGGATAGTTGCGCCTTCTGCAGAGGAAACCACCGCCACGAAGACTGCAAGAGATTCAAGGACTTCAGTGAACGTAAGAACTTAATACGTAAATATGGGAGATGTTTTAAGTGTCTTAAGAAGGGCCATTGTGCACGAGATTGTAAGGTTAGCGTTACATGTAAGATTTGTCAGGGCAGTCATCACACAGCGTTGTGTGGCGGAGGGTCTCAGTCTTCTGTGGGCGAAGGTGAAGCTCCACCAAATGCCAATGTGTCTACAGCCCCAAGTAGCTTGCTCGTTGGGACGGGAAGTAGAATAGCCCTTCAAACCGCCCAAGCCCTAGTAGAGGGGAAGGGACGAGGGAGGGTAAGAGGATTGTTTGATTCGGGAAGTCACCGGTCGTTCATTACCAACAGAGCCGTTAGTGAATGTGGTATAGAGGTTGTAAGAAGGGAGTGGCTAAGTCTAAGTACCTTCGGTCAGAGGGCCAAACAATCCGGGTTGCGGGATGTCGTGCAGTTTGACGTAAAACCTCTACAAGGCGGCAATGTGCTTAAGGTCGAGGCTTATGTCGTGCCGGAAATATCACGCATAAGTAACGAGCACATAGAGGTAGTCAAACGCGACTTCTCGCACTTGCGGGATCTTTGGTTCTCTGACGTTGCCAGTCTAAAGAAGAGTTAGAGGTAGATCTGCTTATCGGAGCGGACTATTTGTGGAACTTTCAGAAGGGGAGGACAATACGGGGGGAGGTCGAGGAACCTGTGGCGGTCGAAACTGAGCTCGGTTGGGTGTTGTCGGTACCTTTGAAGGGACGTGAGACGGAGTGCGAAGAACGTCGAGTGTCAGTCAATTTTGTAGCGCAGGACAGCGTAACCTCAGATAGGCAAAGTTTAGAGAGTGCTGTCGGGAGATTGTGGGACTTAGAAACTTTAGGGATACGAGAGAGTAACGAGGTACACGAAGAGTTCGTAGACAACACCAGGTTTAACGGCCAGAGATACTCAGTCAAGCTGCCCTGGAAAGCAGGTCACGACCGCCTGCCAAGCAACTATGACAACAGCCTGTCACGCATGAGGAGTCAGGTAAGAAAACTCAAGAAAGAACCG
Organism: Plumapathes pennacea; assembly: GCA_964036295.1. Taxonomy (NCBI): domain Eukaryota; kingdom Metazoa; phylum Cnidaria; class Anthozoa; order Antipatharia; family Myriopathidae; genus Plumapathes; species Plumapathes pennacea. The sequence continues at coordinate 12,325,007 of OZ038470.1, read as the reverse complement.
GGAGTTTTAGATGAGTACGATGCCGTGATTAAGGAACAGCTAGCCTCAGGAATTATAGAAAGGGTTGCAGAATTAGAGAAGGAAGAGAAAGCACACTACATCCCGCATCTAGCTGTTATCCGCAGAGAGGCAAGTACGACAAAACTTAGAATTGTTTACGACGCATCGTCCAGTGAAGGTAAGAAGGGTACGTCGCTAAACGATTGTCTGCATGTTGGACCGTCTCTAAATCCCCTGTTGTTTGACATCTTGGTAAGGTTCAGGGAAAAGCGAGTAGTGTTAATAGGCGACATAGAGAAGGCGTTCTTGAATGTGGAGGTAGACAAAGCCGACAGAGATTGTCTCAGATTTTTGTGGTTGGAAGATGTACACAAACCTGATTCACAGATAGCTGTGTACCGCTTCAGTCGAGTCGTGTTTGGGCTGAATGCATCTCCGTTCCTGTTGAATGCCACGCTGAGGCATCACATCTCGAAGTACAAAGGGATGGGCCCGGAGTTTGTGAAGAAGATGTTAGAGAGCTTCTACGTAGACGACCTTGTGTCGGGCGGAAGTAACACAAGCGAATGTCACGAACTGTACCAGAAGACCAAGCAGAGAATGGCTAGTGGCGGGTTCAGGCTACGGAAATGGAAAACCAACGACGAAACACTGAGAACACTCATCGCGAGAGAAGAGGCCAACGTCGATGGTCACAAACGCATCACAGACAGTGAAGAAACCTTTGCTAAGTCAACATTAAAGACAGAGGTGAGTCCAGGTTGTCAAGGGGTCTTAGGGGTACCATGGAACCCACAAAGGGATTCAATCCAGATTAGTTTCGAGAAGATGGTCGACAGAGCGGGAAGCATGCAACCCACTAAGCGAAATGTGTTGAGTTTGGTAGCTGGGCTATTCGATCCCCTCGGTATAATTTGCCCCGTATCCGTGAGTATGAAGATGCTCTTTCAGAAGTTATGCGGTATTAAATTAGACTGGGACGAGGAAATCCAGGGCGAGTTAAAACGGGAATGGGACGACTGGATCGCGAGTTTGGCTAGAGCTAAAGAGATCGTGGTAGATAGATGCATCTACGAGAATCCATGCGAGGAAGTGCTTGAGTATCAGTTACACGGATTTGGTGATGCAAGCACCAAAGCCTATTGCGCTGCGATCTACATGGTTTACAGAACCAGGGTCGGAGTGCGCGCAAAACTGTTGGCAGCCAAGACTCGTGTAGCGCCGCTGAAAGCTCTGACAATTCCACGGTTAGAGCTGATGTCCGCGAGAATACTAGCACAACTGATGGACACAATCAAGAAGGCGTTGAAATCCCAGGTAAAGGTGAGTGAAACCAGATACTGGTTAGATAGTAAGACGGCTATCTGTTGGATTCAGAACAGGGGTGAATGGAAGCAATTTGTAAAACACAGGGTAAACGAAATCCTAACTCTAACTGAAAAGGAAGAGTGGGGACACTGCCCGGGTGAGGAGAACCCTGCGGATTTAGGATCTAGGGGGGTACTGGCAACTAAACTCAGGGATAGTCAGATTTGGTGGGAAGGGCCCAAGTGGCTTTCTGGGCCCCGATCGGGATGGCCAGTCCTTGGCGAGATCACAAAACTTCCTGAAGCAGCAGAGGAGGAAAAGAAGTCCACGGTGTTGATGACCAGCGTAAACAGACCACCAGACGTTAGCGCAGCAATCGACTTGGAACGGCACAACAAGTCTGAGCGGCTGTTCAGAGCGACGGCATGGGTCATGCGGTTTGTTTACAACTCCAAGGTGAGTTGTAAACAGTTACGAAAACTAAGACCCATGAAAACGAAGACCTAAGACCTAAGACCTAAGACCCAAAAACGAAGACCCCCCTAAAACTCTCGTAAGACGGCTCATAGGAGCCCGCGCTGTGTTCTGTTACTTTGTGCGAGTGTCTGTTTGATTCCACGTGCGTTTTAACGGGGGGTCTTAGTTTTCGTAATAACCCCTTCGTTTTACGAAAACTAAGACCCTATCACAAATTAGCCGTAACAAGCATAACTGCTTCCGTGCTGCGACCAGAGCGAACAGTGAAACGAATAAAGTCAAGCGGAGTTGTCTGTTTGATTCTACGTGCGTTTTAAGAGGGGGTCTTAGTTTTCGTAATAACCCCTTCCTTTTACGAAAACTAAGACCCTATCACAAATTAGCCGTAACAAGCATAACTGCTTCCGTGCTGCGACCAGAGCGAACAGTGAAACGAATAAAGTCAAGCGGAGTTGTCTGTTTGATTCTACGTGCGTTTTAAGAGGGGGTCTTAGTTTTCGTAATAACCCCTTCGTTTTACGAAAACTAAGACCCTATCACAAATTAGCCGTAACAAGCACATCTGCCTCCGTGTTGCGACCAGGGTGAACAGTGAAACGAATAAAGTCAAACGGAGGTGTCTGTTTGATTCTACGTGCGTTTTAAGAGGGGGTCTTAGTTTTCGTAATAACCCCTTCGTTTTACGAAAACTAAGACCCTATCACAAATTAACCGTAACAAGCACATCTGCCTCCGTGTTGCGACCAGGGTGAACAGTGAAACGAATAAAGTCAAACGGAGGTGTCTGTTTGATTCCACGTGCGTTTTAAGAGGGGGTCTTAGTTTTCGTAATAGCCCCTTCGTTTTACGAAAACTAAGACCCTATCACAAATTAGTCGTAACAAGCATATCTGCTTCTTTGCTGCGACCGAGGCGAACAGTGAAACGAATAAAGTCAAACGGAGGTGTCTGTTTGGTTCTACGTGCGTTTTAAGAGGGGGTCTTAGTTTTCGTAATAACCCCTTCGTTTTACGAAAACTAAGACCCTATCACAAATTAGTCGTAACAAGCATATCTGCTTCTTTGCTGCGACCAAGGCGAACAGTGAAACGAATAAAGTCAAACGGAGGTGTCTGTTTGATTCTACGTGCGTTTTAAGAGGGGGTCTTAGTTTTCGTAATAGCCCCTTCGTTTTACGAAAACTAAGACCCTATCACAACTTTGCCATAACAAGCACATCTAGACAAGACCCCAATAGGTTGGCACGAATAACAAGCATATTTGCGGTCAGAAGTGCGAGGAAGTATAATTGCATGCATTATCAATTTAATTAAACGAAGAAATGTCGCACATTCTTGCAACATTCGCACCTTTGACAGATGCAAAAGAGTAAAGAAGTCAGGAGTAATAAAAATTAGCGTGTGGTCATTCTGATTTCGTAAATGACTTTTGATATTTTAGCTTACTATTTCATTTGTTTAATGATAAAAAATAAATAAAAACAGTAAAGGTATTTCGATAACTGTCAGTTGTCCAAATCGAGAAGCCTTTTAAACCGGAAGTTGACATCATCAATGGGACAAAAAGAAAATCTCGCGCTCCTGGGGTTCGCGTCGCACATACAAAATTTGCATGTTTAGTTCCACACTATACTCTTCGCAATGTGACCTGATAGAGCAAATATGTCTTCCAAGTTTCCAACTTTGAAGCCATCTACGGCACCAGACGCGCTAGGATCCCTGTTGGGCGCAAATGTTCCCTTATTCAACTGGACGGAGCTGTTCGAAAAAGAAGATCCCATTGGTCAAGGCACGTTCGGCTCTGTGTTTGTTGCGAAAAGAGGAAGCTGTGAGGGAGAGAAGGTTGTCATTAAGAAAATTTTGAGCAAGGAGACGTACGAGCAATGCCTTTTTCTCAAGGAAGCAAAGATCCTAATGGAGATAGATGATGAGCACGTTGTGCGCATGGTAGCGGCGTGTGTTAACCCGTGCGCTATAATGCTCGAATATGTATACTTTGATTTCACCCCATTTGGCGGATCAGAGAAGGTTAGCAACCTCGAGGACTTTCTCCGATACGTTGAGACTTCAGGAAATTTGGAGCAGTTTCCCTTCCAACCGAAAATTGCTGAGGATATTTCCCGGGGACTTGCCTACCTGCACCAGCGTGAAATTGTTCATCGGGATATCAAAACAGCTAACATTCTCGTCTCGAATAAACATTACCGAGATTTGTCTGTGAATCTTATCCGGGAAATTTTCGAGACCAAACCAATCATTTGCAAATTGGCCGACTTCGGAGAGAGTCGTTCAGTGGCAAATCAGACTGCCCAGCTCTGTCGACTAGCCACAACCAACAACGCACGTGGTACGCCGGCCTATAGAGCGCCAGAGTTGTTCGTAAATGCTCCGGGCTCAAGTCTTTCGATTAAAGACTTAAAAGCAGTGGATGTCTGGGCTCTGGGCATGGTTTTCTATGTCATTGTTAATCCTGACACGCGATATCCCTACCAAATTGAACTGCGTCACATAAGTCAGGGCAAGTGTCTAAGTGAGCTGGAAAGAATGATCTTGAGTAGGAAGAAGCCGCGCCATTCACCAAAATACAAGGTGTATCAAGAAACCGACTGGTACAGATTAGTTAAGATCTTCGATAAGTGTACCAGTTTCCAACCAGAGGACAGGCCCGATACAAAGGACATTGTCCGCAACATAACCATGCGCAATGCAAGTGCCCCGAACTGCCCTGACGTTCCTCTTCAAGTGAGCCAGAACAGTGCAATGAGAAATACAGTTGTTCTACACAAAATGGATGCAAATGATGACGGTGATCCGGGTAAGAAACGTGTGATTCGTTTTATTCTCAAGTCGCAGATAACAATATTGCGAGTGGCGCGTAATATTCGTGTGTTGCGGGTAATGCAGCTAATAACCTGTTAAGGTTCCGATAAAAGTTACCGCGTTGTGCAAAAATATTTTAGGAAAAAAAATTATTGTAGCGTTGCTATTTATGATAAATTCTATTACAATATATCGTTTTAAAGGTCTGGGACTGAAGAATGCAGATCTAGTATTATATTTTTCATACTCGTTAAAGGTAGAGTGCAATTCAGATCAGATCAATGAAAGATATTCGCGAAAATCAGGTCCAAACGGATCTGTCCGCACCCTTTTGGGTAAAGAGCATTTCTCAAGACGCGCAACGTCTTTTTTCTATTTAACTCGAAGCAGTTTAAAAACATACACAGAAATCAGTACAATACCGCCCCAATTTGCCGTTCATCACACCTTGTACTTACGTTTATAGCAGGAAATGCCCCGATAAACGAAGACATCCCCGCCAGTACACCTTTGCAGCTGAATGATCATCAGGTGAACAACTTGTCTTTTGCGATTTTAGGATTGAGGCTAAACTTTAAAAATATTTACCACTGTCTTTTCTCGTTTCATAGAAACGATACCTTCGAACTCGTTCCCATTTGCATGACACATCTCCGAAGAGAAGGACAGCAAGCCCAAGGTAGTGACGCTTGTTTCATCCATTTTGTAGTAATTCCTTGCAGAGACAGTGAACACTTCTTCTTATAAACATTGCGTTAACATTCGAACCTGCCCTACAAGAAATGTACAAAACGAAATGTATAATTTTATATTTTTACAAACCAGGCAATCTTGCTGCTGCTACTTGTATACAACACGCCATTCATCCTTTTATTTTTCGTCCTATGTGTTTATATGATTTTCTCTTCTTTACAAAAACCAAGCACCAAGCGGCGTCGATGCGATGCAGGGAATAACACTTCAAATGTACCAATCCATGTCAAGGTAAGGAGATAGACACTGTTGCTAATGTGACACTCACTGTGGTGGTACATTAATTGGTGTACAAAAATTTAGAAATGAACACTGAGACAGACCGATTTTTAATACAAGAATAAACCATGCACGCTACAAAGGGTGATAAAAAGATCACTGGTTAAGCTAGTCAGTGCAAACTGGTAATTTGATTCGACAAATATTTTATTTCATTTTAAAGACGGTCATTGATCTGACAAGAGAACCCGATGACGAGGAACATCCACTGGGTCACCTATCCAGGTCGACCGTTGATTTCGTGTTCAAGGTGTACCCGCTCTCCATTAGCCAAAGTAGTGCATTGGAAACATATGATGCAGCTGTATGTGCTGGAAGATGCCCTCCTTATCCTGAGAATGATGCCACCAACAGCTGCGCTTTCCTCTGCGTCAGTCTGGCCCACTGCATTCTGAGATCGGCGGCGTTTTCTATCGCACTATCAAGCAACTGGCAAGACCTCGTAACGCTTGCTGAATCCGTCATCAGAGCTTACCCTCGGAAATTTAATCCCTTAAGGGACGTGGAGCGCTTCTACGATGCTTCAGAGGCATATATGATACTCCGCGATTCAGGAATTGTTCCCAGTGACTACGAATTAACTGAGGAATGTATGCATCCAGATGACCCCTCGGGAGATTTGGAGAGAGCTTTAAGCACCTTGCAGACATCTACATCTCCCGCTGCAGGCATCTACACTTGTGGTGGATACGTCTTCCTCGCTGGAAACATCTCTGGGGCGCTCTTCCTGGTCGACACTCACACACTTGCGGAAAATCTGGGAGGAACCGGTGGAGGTGCTCTAGTGGTTTTTCCAAGTCACCGCTGCCAACTTCAGTCGATGACCGAATGGATGATCAAGCGACTACGATGCAGCGGGGTTGTGAATAATGTACACCAGTCATTTGCCATGATGTCAAAGGTTGAAAGGTATATAAATTGCTTCAATTGCCTCACAATTGGAATTAGAATAATAATACAACAATGCTAAAAGTCAAAATTGTACTTAACTCCTTGAAATATACAAGAAATGAAATATAGCTTTCGCTGTACTCCCCTGTTCGCAGTTCGTAAACAGATGCTTCCGTACACATAATCATATCACAAACTGATTTCTCCTTATGCTCTATGTGCCAGGTCAGGGGAACATACTGAGCAAGAAGTTCCTTCGGGTGACAGCAATAACGATTATCAGGTGCGTGCATTTTTAAATACGGCCTAGTTAGCTGATTTAGAATGTGAATCGTGTTGCAGACTGAAAGTTAGAGGGGCTAGCCTTAACATTGTTATCAACCCCACTAGGCCGTAATCATTACTTTGCATAAAACGGTAGGGTTTACAGCATATATACTTGAAAAAACATTATAAAAATATTAAAACTAAATTATGAAAAATTGGAATTTTGGAATATTATGATATTTATTATTAAAATATGAAAAATTAGTATATTCATTCAACTGATGAAAGTATCGAAAGGCCTACCTTTTGGAAATGGCTACTGTACTGCTTCGGATCTTCTTTTATTTTTAGCTGTAGTTCAGAATGCTTATGTATTTACATTTTGTAGGGTGACTCGATCATCATGGAAACCTCTTCTGGTGCAGCGGCCAAAGAAAAATCAAACGAACCAGGAGACCAGGTATAAGAGCCCGTGTTAGCAGAAGAGAATTTTAAGGACTGCAAAAATAATCCATTCAAAGGGAAAAAAGATCTAGTCGCAAAATGAAACAACAAAAAGAAAAAAAGGAGAGAAAAAAAAAAGAGGAAATGAGATAAAAATGACGAGCAGTAATGGAAAAGAGAAGAAACTTTATTCTTACACTTTCGCTCTCCGATTTTGCTTTTTCCTCCAGGAAACACTGTATTGGGAAAATAACCTGGAAACGCCTGTGTTTGAGTCAAGAAAGAAAGCCCGTTACACTCCAGCAGAAGCATCACACATCCTCTTATGTAGAAGTATGAAGAATGTGCGCTGCGATCGTCATCCTGTACGAGTCCGAGAGAATGCAGCGTTTCTAGTTAACACGAGTCAATATGAGAACTGGGAAGACATCAAAGACGACATGAGTGGTGCATACACGAAGGTATTGAGGTGCTGTATCTGGACAGTGGAGTGTGATAACATCAACGACGAGTTCAACTTCACAGTGTTATCAAAAAAGGCAGAGAATCTTAGTGGCGAGAACCAGTACCATCTACACATCAATTCAAAAGGCAACAAGGCATGTCCAGCACTTGTTCGATCTATATTCTTGTTAAAGAACGGAGATTCTAAGATTGTCCATGAAACAGCTTTGCTGCAGTACCACTCCGGAGAGGATAAGGTACAGTTTGAAGTACTGTCACATGGGAACAGCCGAAGCGGATCGAAGTTACCATTCTATCCCACATCAAAGTCCACGATACAAGCGATCAAGCAGCAGGTGACCAAGAAGCCACAGTCGCATGTTTACAGAAAGGTAAAAGAGCAGGGTGGAGGGCCCAGCAGAGCGCGAACTCCTGGAGTTCTGCCCCGTTCTCGTAAACAAATTTACGACATAAACGCACGGGCCAAGAAAGCTGTAGATCCGGTCGATGACCTTCTCGTTTATGCCAGATCGAAAGAAGAAAAATTGGTCCTGCGTCACCAAGATATGCCTACAGACCTGTGGATCCTCGGCACAGATGTGATGTGCTCTGACCTGTCTAAGTTTACGACAAATGAGGAACTCAGCCATCCATTGTCTATTGACCCAACGTTCAATATGGGCCAGTTTGAGGTTACACCAGTGGTCTACAAACACTTGTTCCTAACTTCAAAGAGAACTGGCAAGAGCCCTATCTTCCTTGGTCCTACTATGATACATCATAGGAAAGACTTTCAAACACACAAAGTGTTGTCGTCTACCTGTGTGGCTGCCTGCAAAGGCCTAGACAAATGTAAGGGGTACATCACCGATGGTGAGAAAGCCCTAGATTTGGCATGGAACTCCGACCTACCAAAGGCAAAGCACCTGCGATGTGTGAAGCACTTTGAGGGGAACTGTAAAGAAGAGCTCAGAAGAATTGGAATCAGAGAAAAGAAATCACAGAAGTTCTTCTTGGACAAGATCTTTGGTGTTCCAAACAAAAGCGAAGGAATCGTCGATGCCGCGGACAAACATGACGTGAAGGAAAAGCTACAGTCGTGCAAAGATGATCTTGACAAAGAAGAGACGGATATTCTTAAGAAAGAGAGTCCGTACGAGCCCCAGTTCTCAAAATACTTGATTGAGAGACAATCCATGATTGGAAAGAAGATGACGCTAAAGTATCGAAAGGAGGCTGGCATGCCAGTTGACCATGTGACCGGCAAACCTGTTCGCCCCTATACCAACCCTTCAGAAGCCATGAATCACGTAATGTCGCAAGCGAAGTTAGACTACCTGCGTGTCAGCAACAGGGGGCAAAGCGATAACCTTTCAAAGGTTGAATTCACTCGACATGTGTTCGAGGAGATTCACACCAGGCAGCAGGAGGAGTTCCAGATGGCTGTATGTGGATTGAGTGAGCAATATCAGCTGGCAGATGTTGCCGCTCATATTGCCGTGCCTGTCGATACTTGGTTCGATTGGTCAGAGGATAAACGGGATGCGTACATGAAGAAAGTGAATGCCATGTCGGTAGGGGACGCGTTGCAGGGGAAGGTAGTCAAGATCAGCGAAGGTTGTGAAGTGGAAAGCAGAGAGTTCAGGGAACTTTCAACGGACGCTGCCGCCTTCTTGAAGGAGAAGGGGATTTGCCAAGAAGATGTCGCATCTGCCGTTGTCGAGGGTGCAATATCCCTTTTAAACTTGCCAGCTGCTATCCAGCAAAAGGCATCTTTCGACGTCGCAAATGCCAACAAGTTTGAAGTGGCGTCCAGGCAGGCGAAGCATGGAAAGGTGGAATGCGTGGTGAACAAAAACCACGTTGCATGTCGGTGCCCTTGCTTCAAATATGATAAGATCTGCAAGCATTCCATCGCCGTAGCAGATAATGTCGGAGTCCTGGAGGAGCATCTTCACTTTGTTGCAAAGGGAGGGAGAAGGGCAGGCGGACGATCTGCGTTGGCTGAAGCGAATGTAAACAAGGCGGTGGCTGGAAAGAAGGGTTCAGCCTGCAGGTTTCCGTATCGCCCTCCTTCTTCGGTACATCAACCAAGCCGAATTGTGAGCAGTCAGCAGTGCCAACCAGGTCAGTTGTACACCGCAATCCACCACAACGACAACCCCTTCGTCTTAAAGATCTTACTGAAGGAAGCTAAGACCTGCAAGCAGTGTCGACGTGATTTCTGCCATCGTGTGCGTGTTATACCACACGATTTGGTATTCGAGCACAAGGAGAGGTTCTATTTTCCCTTACAAGGCGACTGGAGTAGAAAGCAGGCATCGACTAAAGAGGCCACGAGGTACTACCATGCGGACCTCTCTTGCATGAAAGAACGTTTCCCATACTTCTCCAACGACTACGTCGTCATTCCGCCTGAAGTTCGCGGGAAGCTACAGGAATCCCACAAAGTGTACCTCAGAAGGCATTTTTCAATGGAAATCTAATGCTTCAAGAACATCTAACAAATCAAAGGGATTGTAAGATGTAGTTACCAAATTTTGTGTTCTAAGATGGGACCATAAAATTGTTTTTCCTGTTACAGTTCATGTTTTGCGATTTTTAAAAGTTTCTCTTTTTTTGGTTTTCAAATTTGAAATATATGAACTCTAAACATTATGCAGAGAACTTTTTAAATTGCTGTCTTATGAAGCGGTGCCTCAAGGAAACAATACTTTGTAAGCTTTTATTCACCATTGACAAGTGTTAGTTGCTATAAGATTGAGGTATTCTCTACAATGTCACAATTTATGTTCTTTCTACAAAGCCGTTATGTTCTTTCGATTCTTTCGTGCCTGTAACCTGTTTTTCGCCATAATGTATAAATCGTAAATCAAAATATTGTATCACATTCCATAACAATGCCAATTATGCTATTATTGATGAATATACGTGATTTTACAATGAATGAGGCTTCCTGTCTGGTTACGTATTTACGAACTCCCAGTACTTCGGACGTCACGGTAGACTAAAACATCCGCTAAACTGTTCTGTTGAAACGCACTTGGAGGAAGAAATACAGCACAGCCTCCCATCAATATTACATATGTTTATTATGGCTAAATTGTGGTAGGGTCTTAGTTTTCGTAAAAGGAAGGGGATATTACGAAAACTAAGACCCCCTCTTAAAACGCACGTAGAATCAAACAGACACCTCCGTTTGACTTTATTCGTTTCACTGTTCGCCTCGGTCGCAGCAAAGAAGCAGATATGCTTGTTACGACTAATTTGTGATAGGGTCTTAGTTTTCGTAAAACGAAGGGGTTATTACGAAAACTAAGACCCCCCGTTAAAACGCACGTGGAATCAAACAGACACCTCCGTTTGACTTTATTCGTTTCACTGTTCACCCTGGTCGCAACGCGGAGGCAGATGTGCTTGTTACGGCTAATTTGTGATAGGGTCTTAGTTTTCGTAAAACGAAGGGGTTATTACGAAAACTAAGACCCCCTCTTAAAACGCACGTAGAATCAAACAGACAACTCCGTTTGACTTTATTCGTTTCACTGTTCACCCTGGTCGCAACACGGAGGCAGATGTGCTTGTTACGGCTAATTTGTGATAGGGTCTTAGTTTTCGTAAAACGAAGGGGTTATTACGAAAACTAAGACCCCCTCTTAAAACGCACGTAGAATCAAACAGACACCTCCGTTTGACTTTATTCGTTTCACTGTTCACCCTGGTCGCAACACGGAGGCAGATGTGCTTGTTACGGCTAATTTGTGATAGGGTCTTAGTTTTCGTAAAACGAAGGGGTTATTACGAAAACTAAGACCCCCCGTTAAAACGCACGTGGAATCAAACAGACACTCGCACAAAGTAACAGAACACAGCGCGGGCTCCTATGAGCCGTCTTACGAGAGTTTTAGGGGGGTCTTCGTTTTTGGGTCTTAGGTCTTAGGTCTTAGGTCTTCGTTTTCATGGGTCTTAGTTTTCGTAACAACCGAGTTGTAAGGGGGGAGCGAGACGCTCGGGACGGTTGGAGGTCGAAGAATTGTTAGTGGCAGAAAGAGTATGGATTAAGTCAGCTCAGCTAGGCGTGAAGCAGCAGTCAAATTTCAGTCAGCTGGGAAATAGTCTGGGAATAGTGGAGGAGGACGGAATTTTTCGATGTGGGGGAAGGATGGGAAACTCGGACTTAGAGGTAAGCGCTAGAAATCCGATTCTATTGCCGAAAGAGCACAAGTTAACAGAAATGATCGTGAGGGATTGCCACGAGAAGGTACACCACTGCGGGGTTAGAGCGACGCTCGCAGAGTTACGAGCTAGGTATTGGGTACCAAAGGGAAGACAGATGGTGAAGAGAGTGCTCGGCAGTTGTGTAACATGCAAACGACTGGAAGGGAAACCATACAGAAGTCCACCCGTAGCTGCGCTTCCGGACTTCAGGGTAAGAGAAGCAGCACCGTTTTCAAAGGTAGGTGTAGATTTCGCTGGTCCCCTTTTTACTAAAGGGACGAACGACAGCATGAACAAAGTTTACATAGCGTTGTTTTCATGTTGCGTGACACGAGCGGTACATTTAGATCTTGTGGTAGATTTGTCGGCACCAGCATTCTTAAGATGCTTACGCAAGTTCACAGCAAGGAGAGGAACGCCGAACCTCATGATCTCTGACAACGCCAAAACTTTCAAGGCAACAGCTAAGACCTTGAAAGATCTGTACGACCATCCGGAGGTGAGAACAGCTTTGGAAGTGAATAGAATCACTTGGAAATTTAATCTGGAGAGAGCACCTTGGTGGGGTGGGTTCTTTGAGAGAATGGTAGGTAGCGCTAAGAGGTGTCTTAAAAAGGTTTTAGGTAATGCCAGGCTAACCTTTGATGAGCTACTAACAGTCTTGGTTGAGGTAGAAGGCACCTTAAACTCTAGGCCACTAACGTACGAGTATGAAGAGTTAGACGAGGAAGCACTAACTCCCTCACACCTTATCTATGGAAGGCGGATCAAGTCATGCAATCCAGGTGAGTACATAGATGAGGAAGATCAGGGAAGGATAGACAAAAGGTTTGTCTATTTGTCAAAGAAGTTAGCGCACTTTTGGAAAAGATGGCACAAGGAGTACTTGGCAGATTTGAGAGAGTTCCATAAGGGGAAGTCAAAGAGTACAGAAAGAGGAGTGAAGGAGGGAGATGTAGTGACAGTGTATGAGGAAGGGAGGAAGAGAGGAAGCTGGAAGTTGGCTGTAGTAGAGAGTCTGGTGAAAGGCCAGGACGAGGTGGTGAGAGGAGCAAACGTCAGAGTCCTTTCAAAGGGAAAACCCGCGCACATCAGCAGACCAGTTCAGCTATTGTACCCTCTTGAGGTCAAGAGTGCGTGCGGAAGTGCAGCGGTACAGGAGCCTCAACCAACAAAAACCTCAACGTCTGAAAGGAGAGTTCCAAAGCGAGCTGCAGCCATAGACTCGGGTTGGAAAACTAAGAGCATGCTTGACTCGAAGACGAGTCAAGGGGGGGAGAGTGTCGGGAAAACCCACGTATATATGTTATTGATTTAGCTAATTGATTTAGTTATAGATTCAGTCACGAAAGTTCCGGTTGTTATTAAAAGATTATGTTCACCAGTATTAGATTTCAGATGCTTCCACACTACAGTAAAACTACAGTCGAGGGAAAATTACATGAGGACTTTAGTCAGTAATTACACGAGGATTTTAGCCAGTAGAATTACTAAAGCTACGGAATTTGTACTGTAGAACTACGCAAGCTTAGACCATATAAATAGAGGCCAGTTTTAGGACAAGGGCAGATGCCCAGTATGATTGTTGTGAAGAGTGCAGTAGCGAAGAATGTGTAACTGGGTCGGGAACTAATAAAGCAAGTGAAAGATACAGTCCTTTGTCGTGCGGACCAGCAGCGAGTAAAAACTTTTGAGCGCGAATAGAGTTTCTGCGACAGTAAACTTTTAACTGCTTGATGCGCTGTATACCTGCGAGCAGTAGTATTTACATTTAATTTTTTCATGTTGCTGTTGTTGTTTTAATTTTAACTTATCATTCTACCTGCATGCATAACGATTTAATGCAATTTTTTAAAACCGCCGTAGGCGAAAATCTAGTAGTAATTGTATCGTGATTCTATTTGGCGCAATTATGGGATCCGCATTGCGGATGAACACACAACTTTGTCAATGCATCTATTCCAACCCTCAATTTAACAAATACATATATTTTACAGCACATAGACGCAACACTGTTATTTAAAACACCAATAATTTCTAAAATGAACGTTATACAGTAAACATGCGCACTTACGCAAGCAATGCTAATCCCATAATTGCGCCAAACAAAATCACGATACAATTACTACTAGAATTTCGCCTACGGCGGTTTTAAAAATAGCACTTAAAACGTTGCACATGGAGGCTGCAGTTAAAAAATATTATGATAGAAAAGAAGCAGTGTTCAGATAACTCAAAAAAGAAGGGACACACTTGTTTTACTAACACCAATTCAGGGACTAATAGACCTTGATGTTTTAATGCAAATAAATTACCCACCCCACCTATAGAAACGTACCTACCTTCAGTTCGAATCCCATTGCAGTATATTTCTTCACCTCAGTAAACTTTTAACTGCTTAATGCGCTGTATACCTGCGAGCAGTAGTATTTACATTTAAATTTTTCATGTTGCTGTTGTTGTTTTAATTTTAACTTATCATTCTACCTGCATGCATAACGATTTAATGCAATTTTTTAAAACCGCCGTAGGCGAAAATCTAGTAGTAATTGTATCGTGATTCTATTTGGCGCAATTATGGGATCCGCATTGCGGATGAACACACAACTTTGTCAATGCATCTATTCCAACCCTCAATTTAACAAATACATATATTTTACAGCACATAGACGCAACACTGTTATTTAAAACACCAATAATTTCTAAAATGAACGTTATACAGTAAACATGCGCACTTACGCAAGCAATGCTAATCCCATAATTGCGCCAAACAAAATCACGATACAATTACTACTAGAATTTCGCCTGCGGCGGTTTTAAAAATATCACTTAAAACGTTGCACATGGAGGCTGCAGTTAAAAAATATCATTATAGAAAAGAAGCAGTGTTCAGATAACTCAAAAAGGAAGGGTCACACTTGTTTTACTAACACCAATTCAGGGACTAATAGACCATGATATTTTAATGCAAATAAATCACCCACCCCACCTATAGAAACGTACCTACCTTCAGTTCGAATCCCATTGCAGCATATTTCTTCACCTCAGTAAACTTTCAACTGCTTGATAAGCTGTATACCTGCGAGCAGTAGTATTTACATTTAATTTTTGATGTTGCTGTTGTTGTTTTAATTTTAAGTTTTCATTCTATCTGCATGCAGAACAATTTAATGCAATTTTTTAAAACCGCCGTAGGCGAAAATCTAGTAGTAATTGTATCGTGATTCTATTTGGCGCAATTATGGGATCCGCATTGCGGATGAACACACAACCTTGTCAATGCATTTATTTCA
This sequence comes from Plumapathes pennacea, assembly GCA_964036295.1. NCBI lineage: Eukaryota > Metazoa > Cnidaria > Anthozoa > Antipatharia > Myriopathidae > Plumapathes > Plumapathes pennacea. The sequence continues at coordinate 12,309,814 of OZ038470.1, read as the reverse complement.
ACCCTCAATTTAACAAATACATATATTTTACAGCACATAGACGCATCACTCTTATTTAAAACACCAATAATTTCTAAAATGAACGTTATACAGTAAACATGCGCACTTACGTAAGCAATACTAATCCCATAATTGCGCCAAACAAAATCACGATACAATTACTACTAGAATTTCGCCTACGGCGGTTTTAAAAATAGCACTTAAAACGTTGCACATGGAGGCTGCAGTTAAAAAATATTATGATAGAAAAGAAGCAGTGTTCAGATAACTCAAAAAAGAAGGGACACACTTGTTTTACTAACACCAATTCAGGGACTAATAGACCTTGATGTTTTAATGCAAATAAATTACCCACCCCACCTATAGAAACGTACCTACCTTCAGTTCGAATCCCATTCAAGCATATTTCTTCACCTCAGTAAACTTTTAACTGCTTAATGCGCTGTATACCTGCGAGCAGTAGTATTTACATTTAAATTTTTCATGTTGCTGTTGTTGTTTTAATTTTAACTTATCATTCTACCTGCATGCATAACGATTTAATGCAATTTTTTAAAACCGCCGTAGGCGAAAATCTAGTAGTAATTGTATCGTGATTCTATTTGGCGCAATTATGGGATCCGCATTGCGGATGAACACACAACTTTGTCAATGCATCTATTCCAACCCTCAATTTAACAAATACATATATTTTACAGCACATAGACGCATCACTGTTATTTAAAACACCAATAATTTCTAAAATGAACGTTATATAGTAAACATGCGCACTTACGCAAGCAATACTAATCCCATAATTGCGCCAAACAAAATCACGATACAATTACTACTAGAATTTCGCCTGCGGCGGTTTTAAAAATATCACTTAAAACGTTACACATGGAGGCTGCAGTTAAAAAATATTATGATAGAAAAGAAGCAGTGTTCAGATAACTCAAAAAGGAAGGGTCACACTTGTTTTACTAACACCAATTCAGGGACTAATAGACCATGATATTTTAATGCAAATAAATCACCCACCCCACCTATAGAAACGTACCTACCTTCAGTTCGAATCCCATTGCAGCATATTTCTTCACCTCAGTAAACTTTCAACTGCTTGATAAGCTGTATACCTGCGAGCAGTAGTATTTACATTTAATTTTTGATGTTGCTGTTGTTGTTTTAATTTTAAGTTTTCATTCTATCTGCATGCAGAACAATTTAATGCAATTTTTTAAAACCGCCGTAGGCGAAAATCTAGTAGTAATTGTATCGTGATTCAATTTGGCGCAATTATGGGATCCGTATTGCGGATGAACACACAACCTTGTCAATGCATTTATTTCAACCCTCAATTTAACAAATACATATATTTTACAGCACATAGACGCATCACTCTTATTTAAAACACCAATAATTTCTAAAATGAACGTTATACAGTAAACATGCGCACTTACGTAAGCAATGCTGATACCATAATTGCGCCAAACAAAATCACGATACAATTACTACTAGAATTTCGCCTACGGCGGTTTTAAAAATATCACTTAAAACGTTGCACATGGAGGCTGCAGTTAAAAAATATTATGATAGAAAAGAAGCAGTGTTCAGATAACTCAAAAAGGAAGGGTCACACTTGTTTTATTAACACCAATTGAGGGACTAACAGACCTTGATGTTTTAATGCAAATAAATCACCCATCCCACCTATAGAAACGTACCTACCTTCAGTTCGAATCCCATTGCAGCATATTTCTTCACCTCAGTAAACTTTCAACTGCTTGATAAGCTGTATACCTGCGAGCAGTAGTATTTACATTTAATTTTTTGATGTTGCTGTTGTTGTTTTAATTGTAAGTTATCATTCTACCTGCATGCATAACGTTTTAATGCAATTTTTTAAAACCGCCGTAGGCGAAAATCTGGTAGTAATTGTATCGTGGTTCTGTTTGGCGCAATTATGGAATCAGCATTGCGGATGAACACATAACCTTGTCAATGCATCTATTCCAACGCTCAATTTAAGAAATATACATATATTTTACAGCACATAGACGCATCACTGTTTTATTGAGGTCAAGAAATGTGCTGTAACGGGATTGGAACTGAGGGAAGGTACGTTCTCTATAGGTGGGCTTGGGGAATCCTTTGTAACAAAATAATCAAGGTCTAAAGTACCTCAATTGGTCTTAGTAAAACAAGTGTGACCCTTCCTTTCAGAGTCATCTGAATTCTGTGGTTTCTATCATTTATTTTTTGAAGTGCGGCCTCCATGTGTAACGTTTCAATGGATTTTTTTAAAACCGCCGTAGGCGAAAATCTAGTAGTAATTCTATCGTGATTCTGTTTGGCGTAATTATGGGATCAGCCAGAGGTTCTCGTTCTCGGAAGCTGTACGGACCTTGAATATAAATCAGTCCTTCTTTTTGATATGTTTAATTTCCTCCAAAGCTCTGACAAATCTCCAAGAGACGTGATCGTTTAACGACCAAATATGGGTATCTTTCATCGTTACAACCACCAACACAACGATGGGGAAAAGCCATTGTTGTGTTAGTGGTTGTAACAACGATGAAAGATACCCATATTTGGTCGTTAAACGATCACTTGACCGAATAACACCGCGTTAATTTGGCCGCGCTCGCCCCAACCTCTTTACTCCCGAACACCGCGTCAATTGAACAGGAACAGAGATTTGCGCCCGTCAACTGGACCCGAGCGGGAGTGGCGCTAGTACAGATGTACGGCAATTGCAATGGCTTTCCCCAGGGACCTGTCTTTATTTATTTTACTTTGTTTTGTCTTTATTTATTTACTTTATCGTACGAACGAAAATGTTCGCAAGTATGACATACGCATACTATCTTGCGAAAATAGTATGCGTAAGTCCTAAGTTTTACTTAGGACTCATTTTCGTTCGTACCCAAGTTTTGTGAATCCGGCCCCAGGTCCCTAACAACATGAAAAGAGAGTTGAAACCAAACTTCCTTCAAACATTAATTTATTAATATCTCTTTGAAGCAGAAAATATCGACTCTCTCCAATATTAGACTGGGATTCTGCGTCTCTTTTTTACAGCTCGTGTGGACAGGCTGCAACCCTTAAATCCTATGTACAGCCGACTCTCATAACCTTCCCTAAACAAAATGAATAGTGAAAGGAGAATTTATGGTCTGATCATCCCGAACTTGACCGAGAGATCACTTGTCATTTTCTCAACACTCAACCACAGCCAGTCGAGTGCGTATCGCACTTGGATCATCTGATGGATTAAAGGCTTGCTGGCTCACCAACCACACTACATTTACACCGTACCACGAGACGAAAGTCAACCTATTTTATGGTAGCTACCACAAGCACGAAAGCCACTGTGACAGTACTGGGCTTCTCTAACAGTAGCGTGGGAACTTTGGAACTCCAAAGTACATTTATCGAACAATATGTTCAATATTATGGTCATGTTCTACGCTCGTAGAAATGTCTTTGAGCCAGTTCGCAGAAATATACCGGAAAATTTATTTTTCGTGGAAATTTCTCAGAATGGAGGGAGACTACTAATTCCATGTTCAATCTGGTGATCATCAGCTGTCCTCTCCACTCTCTTCCTGAGCACTCCGAAGCCAGCGGAAGAACTCCTGTGTGCACGTTTTCGCAAGGCCTTTTCCTTTCTGTTCAGCAGCATCTTCGCTCGATTCCCACTGGTAAAATCCGTCTTCTGATATTAGCTCCTCGTCATACAAACAATTAAAGAACGAGCTCAAAAATTCTACGGAAAAAAAAGTACAAGAAACACGATCAGCACGATGACGTAATAAACACAATCACAGACGTACAATTTCCTCCTAAACGTCGTGACGTAACACTCAGTTATGACGTAACAATCTTGACATATCGGCAATGCCATGCGTACAACACGTGCCAAAGACTTCTCGCCGACGTTTTGTACTAGCAAAAAACAGCCACTATATCATCTTACACGACGGCTTACCCGGTGGATGTTCCAGCTGTACGTCAAGTGCTTGAAGGGCGTAAAGCGCATGAAGTTCCCGTGGAAGTTTGCCGTCAATGTGAATTTGTAGAAGGCTTTTCCTGCTTCTTAGCAGCTCTACATCGCACTTGCATTTCACGTTGTCTTCTGCGACAAAATGTTCGTAAAAATTTTCAGTTTGTGGTTTTGTTTACACCGAATTCCTTTAAAGACTTCAAAATGCTTCGCTGTTGAATCAAACCTTGTTCGTTTAGCAAATGTCTTGTCCTGTAAGCCGAAGTCAGTGGAAAAACGAACAAAATTTCGTCTTCTTCCGCCATTGTTCCAAACCCGCAAGTTAAATATGTGACCACGTAACTCACTATAGCACGTTGACTTCACTCATTTCTAAAGTCGCTATTGTATACTGCGTTCTTGCTTACCTCGTTTAATGGCCGCTTCACAAACACATGTTACCAGAGCTCTAACAAATGGCGGCTCCGTTCTCGCCGTTTTGTCCACAAATTCCTGATTGGAACAAATAATAACGGACAAAGCGTCAATGTGTAACTCAGTGATGATCAAATGCAACTTTCTCCTTCAGTTTCTGATCAGATTTATATCACAAGAGAACTTGGCATTCAATAGCTTGCTCAGACGTACGCTTATTTAACTATCAGTTCTCACTGCGTCACAAATACATTTTCTTCTTAAAAAGCTCGAGGGGATAATCTGCTTCCTAAGCTTGGGATAAAAGGGTTAATCCGTAAGCCTTGATACTGATATACTTCTAGAAAGGAAGTACTTGTGCGTATTATACGCAGGATTTCTGTGTAAGTGCGAGCTCCGATTAGATTAATCGAGCTTTGAAAAACTGGGCACTTACATCAATCCACGTGCAGACTTCCTCGTTCCTGGCTTTCCTTTTCAGAATTAAATTTCTAAGTTCTTCTTGGATCTGTGAGGAGTGTTGCCTGCTAACTCCTTCCCGTCCCGGACCAGCGGTCTTGAGTAGGAATTCTAATTTCTGAAAACAACAACAACAACAACAACAATAACAACAACAAACAAACACAACAGGTGGTTAATTGTAAAGGGTAACTCCTCCGTTTCCTGTCTCGCCTCGTATCACTTTCCAGTCACGCTAACCAACAGCATGTCACGTCACACAACTCTTTCCGGTCACGTCAAGCAACCAATCCGATTATATCACTCCACGCCTCCCAAGCATCGACTTCTTTACCTTATCTTTGCAAAACTCTTCGGCTTCCTCGGGTGAGGAGAAATAAACTTGAACTGATACCCCAGACCTGGACCACAGCTCGGAAACATCGTGCTCGCTCTGAAAGGAAACGAGACAAGTTAGACTCGTAATTCCACTCTTACTACAATCTATCATGCTCAATAAAAGAAACATGCGCCAGAAAACCATCGATGTAACCAAGAGCGTAAACACAAGAGATAGGAGTCAAGTAAAAACGAGCGACGCAAGCAACAAGAGATAAATGCGCTACTGGAAACGAGCGACGCAAGCACAAGGAAAAGGACATTTGTCTATCTTTGTGATTGCACTTGCGTCAGTATTAAGCCACTGCATAGTTGACGAGGGCCGAGATATTCCGGCGGCCACTTGACGATCAACAATGACGGGCACAACCACGGAAAAATACAGAAAGTGTAAAGACGCACCATTAGCTACTGCACACAAATGTGAAAGTGGCCTATAGCTTATCATTTAGAAACTACAGTGATCATCGTGTTATGTCACTTACAGTATCTTTGATGGCAGCGAAGAGCACCTCGGACAACAACTTGGCGCCAGTCCTCTTGGACGGGAATGACTGCAAAATTGCCTCATTCAACTGTTTCAGTGGAAGCTTCGCATCCAGGAGACTGGGCCCAATAAGCTCACCCAGATAGCGATAAATTAGAGGAATATCAATCGCCATGTCATCGGCAAACTCGAGAACTTGTTTTAAGCTGAAAACGGAAATTCTCGAGGTTAGTTCCTTATCTAATATACGTCTCTTCAACAGAGCCTTCATCTTCCGACTACAGTATACATAAACTTGCAGTAAAGTCCCGTTGTTCAAAAACCCGATTAAGATAATCCAGGTTAACCAAATTCTTTCAACTGCAAGGTTTTGTTCATAGACCAAGTAAACACCTTGTGTTAGCTCAAAACCTATCAAGGAAGCCGAGGTTTGACGGAATAACCACATTTTCAGGCTAAAAGACCTCGGAAACGTTTGGGCTTAATCCAAGATTAGCCTAGCTTCGAACAACCGGGACAAGCACTACATACCCCTTCAAGTACTGTGGTAAAGTGAGTACGCCGTCTTTCAACAGAGCGTGAAGCAGCTTCCCTGTGTCCCGCCTCTGCACGTCACGCTTCTCAAGGGTGTGGTTAAAAGTCGTGGTAACAAACACGTGGAGGACACTGGGGGACTCCATCTCTTTCACACAAAGGGTGGCTTCCTATTGGACACAAATAAACAACAAACAATTCAACATTCCCGTTCTTTAGGCTCCTGCTTGCCACACAATCTCATACCCAGATCCTTCAAATTTCTCACGGTTCATGCTCGACGGAAATGAGAGTGATGAGAGTGGAAAGGACTGTTTTGTACTTGGCGGGGAGATTTGGGGATACAGGTCTGAAGTAGCGCCCAAAAAACGCATATTCTGGTATGAAATAGGGCAAGAGTTTCAAAACCAAGCGACACACTCCCACCCAAAACTATCAAGAGTACCCCAGGAGTGACAATACGAACAGAAACTTACCTTAACGTCCCTGATGTTGAGATATTCATCAATAATGGCAGTGGTCTTTCTTTTCATGTCTTCCTCAGACAGCTCCGGAGCAGAAGGCTGTGTCTCTGGATTTGGTGACGCACGCTTTGACTCTTGTTCTTGAGAAGGCCGCTGAGGAGGAACAGATTTTGTGATCAGAGTAAAGTTTCTCCTTACAGTGTCCACTGTAGATATGTAGTACAGTAGGGAGAACTTGACAATTGTATGATTTGATACTTCACTCAATGGCTGACAAACGGATGTGATCATATTCAAGTTTCTGCTAACAGTGTCTACTGTAGATAACAATTATGTAGTACAGTTAAGCCTGGTTTCCATATAATCGTCTCTGACGTAAGGATCGTCTCTGCCTTTCCGGTCGTCTCCGACGCAAGGATAGAACATGGTTCTATCGGGACGATCGAGTCGCTTCTGACAAAAGGATTGTTTGAAACAATCGCAAGAGTGTTTCCATATAATCGTCCCGATCGCTTGACAAAAAATTCTGCGACAGAGACGATCCTTACGTCAGAGACGATTATATGGAAACCAGGCTTTAGGAGCACTTGGCAACTGATACTTTACTCGATGGCAGACAAACAATGTGGCCAGAGTAAGGTTTCTCCTTGACATGTCTACTGCAGATATGTAGTCTGTAGTTTGGTAGCTTTGCAGTCCAGTCACAGCTTCGTGAATGCATAAGGATAATGTGGCATCAGACAATCTCAAGAGTTATTAAAGGATGTAAAACCTGCTTCTGATAATAAAATGCTTTGTTTGATTTTAGGTCACACAGAATTTGAAAGCCTTTCATCAAGACACTCAGTCGAGAGGTTAGGAGAACTTGTATGGAGATCTCACCCTTTGTTGGTTGGGTTGATTGACAGCTCTGGCAGCTTCCAGGGCCCTTTCTCTCTCATTTCCAAAATCGCGTCTTCCAGAGACAGGACTGCGCATGTCCTGGCGACCAGCGCCACCGGAATTTTGTCTGAAAATACAACAGGATCAGTGTGGGTAGGGGCTGAGCAAAAAAAAAAAAAAAGACAAACAGACGAACAAACAGAAAGACAGAACAGAGAGACAGAGAAAAACAGGAATAGTAACAAGAGGAAAGTTAACAAAAAGGAAGCCACGTGTTATTCAGTTAGTAGAATGTTCACATCATTAAAACTCTCAGAAACAGTATTTGGGACAAAGCTCAAAACCTCATGACAAGTAGCTGTGGTTCTTTTGGAGAGAAAGGGGGGGGAGGGGGGAGGGAGGGGTGAGGAGAGAAGAATGGACACGTACCTTGCGGTACCCGAGGGTCTTCTTGTTTCGCCAGCTAAAGCTGAAAATCTGGAGAAAAAGATTAAAATGGTTAAAAATCACAGTAATCTTCAAACATCAAGATGGAAAAAAGTGAAAAGGGGAAAGTTTTCCATCTGTGCCTTAAGCTCACTTGCAACTTTAGGTAAACTTTGACTTTCAGTTGGCAAGGGCAGCATCTTTTGCTCGAGTTCCCTCATGCAATAACTTGAACCTTTCAATTCACTAACATGAACTAATTTCTGGTTTCCTTCAGGACAATTTCCCACCCAACTCAGGCTTAATAAACCAAACTCCTGATAATCTGAACTCCTAATAACACAAACTCCTGATAGCCCGAACTCCCAATCATTCAAACTCTTGATGACTCAAACTCTTGATGACTCAAACTCCCGATTACTCAAACTCCTGATAACCTGGGCTCCTACTAATCCAAACTCCCCGATAACCCAGACTCCCGATAACTTGAACTACTGATAAGTCAATCTGCACCTGTTTGGCCTGGCTCCTTCTTGCTCTCCGCTGGGTGGAGCAGCCACAACCGCATTAGCAGAAGCTGCACCCGCACTCGAAGGGCCAGAACCACCACTGCTGCCTCGTGCCCAAGCTCCAAAGCCTCCCCTGCCCCCTGGTCCCAGGGAGATGTTTTCTGTATCCACTGCTGGCCGCTGAAAAGAAAATGGAAAACATATTTTAAATACATGACCATAAAGGATAAACACAGCTCAGAGTATTCGCTATTCACATATTTATCCTTTCCTTTATCTTTTCTATTTTTTTCCACAACATTTTTTCTCTCTCCTCTGCTCTTTCACCCTTTCTTGTCTTGTCTTGTCACTCTTTTTTACTTTTTCCATTTACGTCCATTCTTGTACTTTCTTTTATTTCATTCCTCTCTCCTTATCTTTTTTTCTCTCTTTTCTGACTCTCTCTTTATTCCTGTCTGTCTGTCTCTCAAAAATCTTTTTCCTTCCTTTTTTCCTTTCTTTTTTCCCCTCACTCTTTCTTTTTTCCTTCCTTTTTTCGCCTCACTCTTTCTTTTTTCCCTTCCTTTTGTCACTCCTCTTTTTCTCTCTCTGCTTTATTTCAGTTTCTGCTCTGTCTCTCTCTAACAAAACTTCTCACAATGTACTAAAACATTGAGGTTTTGCTGCAGTTGAACAAAAAACTTACCTTAATGTTCTGGAATTTCTTGGGGTCTACGCTGACATTTCTTGGTCCTCGCCCCACAGTCGTCCAAGTCTCGTCAGCCTGTGCCATAAGACGGGGGCTGTCACGACCACCCATACCTGGAAAAAAAAAGAAAACAGTGTTATAAAAAAACACTTTAGCCTCCAGATGCAAGACTGAGTTTGGAGAACTCACCCCATAATAATATTATATTAGTATGTTAGGAGAATTGATAACCTGATCATCTGCCATTCTCTCCACATTGAATAACATTATTATAGCTGACTGTGAAGTTTGTCTCTGATCAACAAACACCGAAGCTAAATACATCAATATATTGGCAGCATTTGACACCTGAAAAGAACCACTATTCAAGGGAGAAGTTTGTGTCTGATCACTAACCTCTATCCCTCTTCTGCATTTGCTTGGATTGCTGTATTAACATTTGTGTCTTCTTCTCCTCGTCAGCAGCTTCTTTGTGGATCTGATCAATGGTTTTGGGATTGTTGTCTTCTCGGCGCGGTACCCAGTTCATTTTTCTTAAGTCCTGTACATCTTGAAGCATGAATCTAACTCTAGATGATGTCTTCTTGAGGGTAATGATTTTGTCGATCTGGTGGAAATATTGATCCACTCGAGGCTGTGAAAAAATCAATACACTGTCAGTGTAAAAACAAATACAACTGTTGTTGTTGTTGTTGTCAGAAATTTACCACATAAATCACAAACAATTTTGGAACACAAAACAGTTTCCCCATTGTGGTGCCCTTCATCTAGCTATAGTATGTGTAGTTTTACAAAATGGCAAAAAAAGTGAAGTTCTCTACGACCTGTACAGGAGTGATGATTGTCAAAGAACATTTCCAATGTACCATCTAACTTTAACTGTTTTCACTTGCTACACTCACCTTTGCCTTCTCGTGGTCCATATCTTTCCCAATGGTAAACAAGAGTTTGCACAAACATTCAAAAGACTCCTCATCATTACTCCGTAATAGCTTCACCACACATTCATGCATGATGTTTTCAGTGAGCATCTAGTCAATGAAAAACAGAAAATGGGACAAAGATAAACAAACATTCAAAGAAAAAATAGCTTAGTAAAACTATAAAACTTGTATTTACAACTCAAATGTGCATTTTGGATGCATGTACATGAAACTTGTGCATTCTCAGGGGTGATCAAAATCAATATTCTCTTTTCAGTCTCTTGCCAGAGAATATATTATCATACATTTAAGGAGAACTTTGATAGCTTGCCCAGATGAGACCTGATGGAACTATCAATTCTCACTACATCACTCACAAACTTTCTTTTTGAATGGTTTGGAGAATTTGTACCTTTAATTTGAAGAGTTCGCCAATGAACCTGATGTTTCCAAGGGTTCTTCGTCTCGTTTTCAATTCTTCCAACTGGAGTTCTGCTTTCTTGATTGCCAGATCCTCAGGCTAAAGAGAAACAAACAGCTGATGATCCACAATACTTCTGAAGGGAGAGTTCAGGAGAAAAACTGACTATATTTTTAAATATTTTGAAAACTAAAAGCATGAGCAGTTGAGGGGGGTGGGGTTGGGGGTTTCACCACAACAGTCTTTTAAGATATGGCTCTCCAAAACACCACTTCCAGATCATTTCACATAAAATATAATTATTTCTGCATCTGCTCCTGTGCTGTGGTCTATATTCTCTGAAGAACACTTCTTACTTCTTCTTGTCAATCAGTAGTTAATTTATACAATAGATTGATTGCATCTAGAAATCCAGTACATTAACAATATATAATCAATAGGTGTATGTTATCACAACTGTAAACAGGGGCTCTCCTCGAAAAGCCCAACAGGGCTTCCTGAGAGCTCCAACCTGCTCCTATTTATCAACTGTATAATAGAAACACTATTGTAAAAATATCTTCAATAGGGCAAATAAATTATTATTATTATTATTATTATTATTATTATTATTATTATTATTATTATTATTATTATTACTATTATTATTATTATTATTATTATTATTATCATTATTATTACTAGAAATACGATAATCGCATATACCCCCTCACTCTGCCATTGATGGGACTTTTACTTTGGTAACTCCCAATAAGAGTAGCCTTTGTTTTACCGAAATGTTGACTCAATCTTTTCTTTCGAACTCAAGTGCTACACGCAAAGGAAGGAGAAAAAGAATGGTGTGTGTTATACTTTTGCGTTGAAAAAAGAATCGATTGCGTGACGAAGTACGTATTTCCCACGGTCGGCACGTCAAATTAATTCATACAGTCTGCCAAGCACGTTCTCGAAATTTAATACTCAAAGTTTGAAGTTGGTCGGCCGTCGTAGTACGGGAACTGAAAGGAACACTGATTTTCCAATTTTGAATTCATAGGCAGTACAATTAAATAGGCTTCCTGTGCGATTTGTTTTTACTACCGCATGCACCAGACTCAGGCATGCATATTTAATAGGCTCGAATTGTTTTGTATGTGAACCCACTCAAAACAGCAAAATTTCTCCCAGAATCAAAGCAAAACTTGAACAGTTTACTTCAAATTATACACGGGCTTCAGACCCAGTAATACTTCTAAGGGCTTGTGAACGATTCTCGCTGCAATCACCGCGTGTCAGATTACAGAAAAATAAGACATCTGACTAAATCATTCAAGACTCCAAGTTCCGATTGCTCTGAGCAAATACGGTAGCCGAAACTGGCAACAGAAGCATAGTAAAACAATACTTCGAGGGAAAATGATCAGCATACAGATTTTAATACATTCTTGAAGTGATCAAGTTACAAAATATATATTTGTCACGGTGATTGTTCGATTTCCACTGACTAACCTTTGTTGCTTGTCCTTTCTAAATAAGTATCTGAGTTTAACACAAAACGGCGTCTGAAGCTCCCGATTTGCTTTCAAGCGCTGTTCCCTTTGCGGAGTTGTCTGTGTTACCCGCTTCTGTTCATGTCGCTTTTGGTCGGCATTCATGCGCTGTTGTCTTAACTTGCGGAGTCTTCTCTTCGGCCTGCTTTTTCTCCTGAAGTTTCCGATTTGCGTTCAAGTGCTGTTCTCTTTGCGGAGTTGTCTGCGTTACCTGTTTCCGTTCATGTCGCTTTCGATCGGCATTCATGCGTTGTTGTTCGCTCGTTTCACGATTTCGCCTTGCTCGTGCCTGTTCCCTTCTCATTTGAAGACGAGCTTCGCGAGACTGTTGTGTTTCAAGTTTTTCAGTTTTTAAGTTTTCCATTTTCGTGAACGCAGCTTCGATATATTGTTGCTTCGTTCAAATCTAAATGCTTCGTTCAAATCTAATTTCTCTTATTTCGGAGTAAAACAACATTGCTGAGTAAAACTACAGGCCAGGGCACACGTGATCGATCCGGCCTTTCTTATTGGTTAGCAGGGTAACCGCGCCTAAAGTCGTACGACAGACTGACTGACAAACTGACTGACTGACAGACAACGTTAAATTTCGAGATGGCGACAGGCTTGGAGTCCCCAAGTAGGCGGTATAATATTACTGCATTAGTGTCGTGAGTATTTCCCTCACTTCGTTCGGGGATTATTATTATTATTATTATTATTATTATTATTATTGTTATTATTATTATTATTATTATTGTCACAAAACTAAAGACTGAGCAAGTGACTTTATTTCTGGGTCGATTTGTACTATATTCCATATGATGTATTATCAGAAATTTGAGAATGTTTCAAGGACTTTTACAAGACAAGCAGTCATATTTGAGAGCTTTTCAAGATTATATGAATCCTGGAAACCGTTAACCCTTTCACTTCCAAGAGTGATCAACACCAAGTTTCTCCTTCAGTTTCTCACCAGTAACATCATATACAGTAAAGAGAATTTGGCTCTTGATACCTTGCTCAGGTGAAAGCCAGCTAAACCATCAATTCTCACTACATTACTTCTATATTTCTTCTTTTCTGAGAATCTGCATTTTGATCAACTTACCGACAATCCCTGATTGGAGAGTTTGTCAATCTTCTCATGGAGTGCCACCTCATCCTTCTTCTCTTTTTCAAATTCCTTCTGACATTTATTTAAAAGAATTTTGCGGAATGTGACAGTCACCGTGCCATCTTTACCATCAACAACAACCTTTTTCTGATTGGAAACAAAAAGTAATATTGTAAGAGATCGCGTAAACCACCCTCAAGAGAATTATACATAGAGGATATTACATGGTGGGCCGAAGATATGAATTTTCGAGTGGTAAAAACAATATTTTACAAATGAGCACTTCGCGAGTGAGTAAAATATTGTTTTTACCACGAGAAAATAAAATCCATATCTTCAAGCCGCCCTGTAATTTTCTTTTTATTATATTAGACACGAGTGTTTTATGAGAAATTGCACAAACAACCGTGCAAAAGCGGGAAATGATGCCAACGATATCCTCACTAGTGAGGATATGGAAAATACACCACTCAGGTCCCGGATGTAGTTTCGTATGGATTTTACGCACGGTATATTTTCCAGTAAAACACTCGTGTCTATATAATAAATATAGGATATTACACGGCGGCGCAAAGATATGAATTTTATTTTCAAGTGGTAATAACAATATTTTACAAACAAGCGCTTCGCGAGTGAGTAAAATATTGTTTTTACCACGAGAAATAAAATCCATATCTTCAAGCTGCTGTGTATTTCTCTTTTTATTATATCAGACTCAAGTGTTTTACGAGAAATTGCACAAACAACTGTGCAAAAGCGGGAAATGATGCCAACGATATCCTCACTAGAAAATACGCCACTCGGGTCCCGGATGTAGTTTCGTATGGATTTTACGCACAGTATATTTTCCAGTAAAACACTTGTGTCTATATAATAAAAGTGACTATCTAGTAACTGTACAGTACCACACAAGTACAGTAACTATACAGCCCCAAGGGTTCCACCCCACACCACAGATTGTGTCAAAATTAGTAGAAATCCTTGGGTTCAAATAATCCAAATGCCCCCAAATACTGACAGACACCATTTAATTCTGAGCTACTTTTTATTTTGCTCCAAATACTGTAACATATACAAAACAAAGCCTCTTAAACCAATGTAATGTATATACAAGGTTAAGAAGTTTAATAATTTTGTTATACTCACAGAAATCAGACACCGGCACATATTTGCATAAGCAACACTAAATCCTGGTTCACTGATGGCCTATGAGAAGAAACACAAGGTTATACAAAAATCTGGTACAGTATCAGTAAGAATCAAGCACTGCATGTATGTTCATCTTATAAAATAGCCCATGGTCATGTTGCGTGAACTTTTGTGTACCTCTGTATACAAAATGAAATACTGTATGCAACACCACAATGTGTTTTAAAAGCTTTACATAAAGTATGCAAGATATTTTAGTTGAGAATGCTGAACAACTTGACAAGTTATTTCAGTTCTAAATGGCATCGTGCATAAGCTGCAACCCAAGTTTAAAGTTAAGCTTTTGATTATAAACAGGTGGCTCATAAGTGAAAATGGAAAGTTAAAGTTCACAGAATTGTACATGTATTTCTATTTGCTTTAGTGCATCAAAAATTATTGTGATGTTACTATGCTGGGAGATAAATCCAAATTAAGAGCCCAACCTTTTCAAATATCAGGTCAATAACTCCTTCCAGTCTTTCTGGAGTTTCAATCTCAAGCTCCAGGATTTGCTGTGTAAGAGTTTGAAACTTCTGGGGAGTCAACTTGTTGAGGATTCCTCGAACTCTCCTGTATAAATCCTGCAGGACATGAATAAGATGGTGATTGTAACAATAATATTATGAAGACAACAACAAGGACAATGAGAAGAAAAGAAGAACAGAAAAAGGAGAAGATTAGAAACTAGAGCAAGGAGGACTAGAGTGCAGAGGGAGGAGAATGGAAGCAAAGAAAAAGACAAACAAGGAACATAAGGAACACAGCAACATCACTTCCTGTGAACTGTTCTTCTCATCCCAAAAAGATAAGGATGCCTTGGTTTTAAGTACAATGTATGTTCTCAACAGATTGTGTCCAGAAATGTTTTCTACCACCTCTCAAAACACACCTCAGTCTTTGCATCTGCATCCTGGCTGGGTTTTTCACTGGGACGCACCCAAGCATTTGGACCTCTCTTGAGCTGAAATTAATGCAACATCCACGTTTGTTCAAGAATGAATACCAGTTATAACCACAGTAGCTCTGGAAACAACTAAATATCAATAACAGTAACACATACTAGAAATGCAATATTTGCAAATAATCCTCTCACCCTAATACAGTGAATTCAATCAATGTTTATTATGCTGTATTGTATTTATTGAATATTCAAGTAATGTAATTTGTTATGACAAATGGTGAATAAACACACTATCAAACTGTAGGTTTATTTTCCTGGTAAATTGAAATAATATGCTTCATGTGGGGATTTTTTTTACTTAGCATTGTCTTGATATTGGCACTGTCTCGGGTAATTGCATGTTTTTGTTTTATTTGGTTGTGTTTGGACAGCTGCTTAGTAACAATATGTGCTTTACTGACCTCTTCCTCGGGTGCACGCTTGGCTCCCAAGGTGATCACTTTCTTTGGCGGTGGTCTGCCACGATCTCTCCTGCTCATGTTCGGTTGGTTGGGCTGAAAGAAAAAGAAACAGAGATCAACAAAAACAACAAAAACAAACAAAAACAAAGTCTGATTTTGAACAATAGCAGTTATACAGCTGTCCATGCATGCATGTGGCATTGTTTTGTTACCATAAACATTTTTATCTCAAATTCAAAACTCTAAAAAATGCTACAAACTTGGGATCCACACAATTAAATGATCAACTTCAAAGAGTGTTTACTTCTTTCACACAGTATAGAGAATTTGCCATTTGATAACTTGCTCAGATGAAAACCGATTAATATATCAATTCTCATTGCATCACTCACACATTTTCTTCTTACAAGGTTGAGAGAATCTGCATTATATCAGTCTACCCCTACCCTTTGACCGCCTTTTCCTCCTGATTGCAAGTAACTTGGTAACATGAAATCCACTCCAGAGCTCATCCTTAAATGTTAATAATCACATTTTTGTAATACAACAAAATAACTTGAGTATATATGGTTTAGCCAACTCCCACCTCAGTAGTTAAAGTGTTGCACAAACATTGTCAAGGTCATGTTTAAGACTGATCTATCAGCAATGAATCTGGGAGTTGATAATTTTTGCCATGTTTAAAGTTGTCTATATTTTTCTTGCTTTCAAACATCTATCAATATAATAACACACTAAGTCTGTCTGCCTCTGTAACGCTCTTTCCCAGGCCTCCTCATCAAAACAAACCAACATGGCAGCCACTTGAAGTGAAAGAGAGTACAAATATTGGCCTCGTATGCCCAACACTGTTCTTTTTGAAGTTGGACGTTTAGGAAGGAAATTTAAGCTGTCAGGAAGTTTTGACGTCTTTCAACCACCGAGTGATATGGCCAAGTGGTACACGCACTACAGAGAAGTTTGTACTTTGACACTGTAAACTGCATCGAGATGCTTGAAACGGACTTCAAAAAGGAAAGAAAGGAAAAAAAAAAAGGAAAAAGATCCAATTTCACCCATATTTTATGAGGATACCACTAGTGCAATGTTACTGAGTACCTTTAGACTGTTCCACTAACACAAATCTACTTTCCCTGGATTTTTCAGGAGTCCAGTGCATCCAGAAACCTTCTTACCTGCCACCTTGAGGTGCGGCACCTTGTTTGGGCGGAGCCCGGGGCTGGCTCATCACCACTTCAATGTCAGGAAGACCCTGAGGTTTCTCCGTACACACAGGCTTGAACTGAAACTTCAGCAGGAAGTCCCTGTCATAGATCAGTTTGCCAGCCTCTGCAATCAAAAAGTCTGCATCAAAGAGTGTTTGTTACTTGAGCACAGCAATAATTGTTATGG
This sequence comes from Plumapathes pennacea, assembly GCA_964036295.1. Lineage (NCBI taxonomy): Eukaryota > Metazoa > Cnidaria > Anthozoa > Antipatharia > Myriopathidae > Plumapathes > Plumapathes pennacea. The sequence continues at coordinate 12,292,674 of OZ038470.1, read as the reverse complement.
GCCTCTAGGATGTGTCAGAAAGTTATAGATGTTCTACAAACTTAGTTCTAAGCATGCAAGGGTGGATCTGGGAGATAATTGGGCTTATTATATAAACACGAGTGTTTTACTGGAAAATATACCGTGCATAAAATCCATACGAAACTACATCCGGGACCCGAGTGGCGTATTTTCCATATCCTCACTAGTGAGGATATCATTGGCATCATTTCCCGTTTTTGCACGGTTGTTTGTGCAATTTCTCGTAAAACACTCATGTCTAATATAATAAAAAGAAAACTACATGGCGGCTTGAAGATATGACATTTTTCTCGTGAATAAATCAGTATTTTACTCACTTGCGAAGCACTTGTTCGTAAAATATTGTTTTTACCACTTGAAAATAAATTTCATATCTTCGCGCTGTTGTGTAATATTCTCTATATAATTCCAAATGCCCAAAGGGGTGAGGGGGGATAAAATTGACATTTGGCCATTTCCTGAGCATAAAGACTAAAGGCTGGTTCACTCGAGCAAACCAAGCGCAAATGCAAGCGCAAGAGAATGGAAAAGTTTTCATTCTCTTGCACTTGCTTTACTGTGTGAACCAGCTTTAAATTTTCAAAATCTGGCCAGATTCCATAAACCTTGTTCTCTGCCTGGTATGGTGTACAACAATAATCCCTTTATTTGAAAGACTACAAAAAATCCTTAAACTCCTAATAAAAGCCATGTGCACTAGCCCTGGGCCATCAGACTCTCCTATCAGGCCACAATTACCCGACAACTTCTGGACTAGTGAGTCATGGTTACACGTTGTCTCTGGACTAGCTATTTGTTTTCATTGCACCCTGATCACACTCACCCCACAACCCTCACACATCACCTTTGTCAGCTAAGTGAATTCACATGACAAAAACTAACACTGAAGTTGTAGTCACCTTCTTTCTCTTCCCATGTTTCTTCTTCTGAGGCCACCTGATCCTCTGTATCTTCTTTCATGTTTTCTGGCTCTTCAGCAGTTTCATCTTCCACTGAATTTGTCACCTGAGTGGCAAATGAGAAGCTTGTGGAGTTCATCGAACAATACAGGCCTGTGAAAGTATTTCTCCCACGGGAGATCTCTATTGTCTCAGGGTTCTCGCAGACTTTTCAACTCAAAATTAACAGCCTTGCAAGTAAGGAGAGTGGGGGGAAGATGGGTGTAAACAGTCAACAAACTCTTCCACCCCTTTTCCTTCCTTCCTTCAAAACTACAATACCGTACCTCCTCCTTCTGTGGCTTTTCTGTGTAAGCATCCATCATGCCTGCTTCTTTTTCAGAAGACCGCTTATCAAGCTCCTTCAGTCTGTGTTTCTGCTTTATTTTCTTCTTTGGCATGTCTTTCACTGGATAGGAAAATGTGAAAAGTGCAATCATTGAAAGCTCACCCCTTTCGCTAGCACGAGTGATCAACAGCAATTTTCTATTTCCATTCTCACAGAGGTGTTTATACAGTATGGAGAACTTCCCATTTGAAAGCTTGCTCAAATGAGAGCGGATTGAATAATCAATTCTCTTTACATCACTCACATATATTCTTCTTGATTAGATGGGAGAAATTCAACACTAAGCTTGGGAGTGAAAGGGTCCACTGGTTTTCTTCTGAGTGCATCACAAATCTGTGCATGGGAGTTTCACTAACCCTTCACTCCCAAAGAATATCAACCATTCAAGAAAAGGCAACACAGTGATATTTCAGAAACTGAAAGAGAAAACTGAAGCCAATCACTCCTTGAAGTGAAAGGGTTCAAGAATAAACTCTTTACTTCTCAACCTGGATGTTAGACAAACTATATGAATCCCTCTATTAACTTAAATAATTGTTGACAACAACCTTATGGACTTAACCTTGTACAGTTCTTCTATCTTTGCTAATCCAAGTACAGTCACGCATTGTTAAGTTAACAATCAGTCCCTTTTGATATTGTTCCTGCTATTGTAAATATTTATGTCATGTGGTTTCAACTATCATTATCTCTTGACCATACAAACGACAGCTATATTGCCTACTTCTATTCTCATTAATATTTGTTATGGATCAGGGATATATGTACATTTAAGGTCCATAGACAGAAATCTGCAACCCTTCTTAAAGACACAATGAACCACTTTACATTGATTCAATATCAAATTAGCCAATACATAAATTAGCCACTCAGTAAACAGGAACATCTTCCAATCTTTGGCAATAGACAGTCAGTTTCTCAAGGTTGCGCATACACTAAGAGATGAAGAGATGATAAACAGTTTCATGTATTCAAATAGTGTGAATAATGTAAGGGCTGTTGTAAAATAATATTTGTGGTGTGTAGAAGTGTGCATATCTTCGTACAGTATAAGAAGCGAACAAGGCTATTTTAGTGGTCTACGGAACAGTACTTGAAGTGGATATTGGGCTTATTTTTTCTTTCTGAGCTGAATATACATTAACATGCAAACTTTTTGTCTCTTGCTTTCCGAGGTCGAAAAATACAGTCTGCCAGACCAAGCTGACAAATGGCTTCAGTGACACCACAGGCTTTGTCCAACTGGATATAACTTTCAAAAACCAACAAGTATTAGACATGATTAAGACAATTATTTTGTGGTTCCTGATTGGTCACTGTTGAGCCTGCGATGTCACGGAAGTCGTTTTCACAGACAGTAATTTTCAGCCTCACAAAGCAACAGTTGGAAAATCTAACTGTTGTTGCATACTAAATGTACATGAACAGAGGAAAATACATCTCAAATGTTTTTTGGGTGAACCCTTCAAATGGAATAGAAGAAATTTTCAGATATTTTGGTAATCCCCAGATTGGAAAGGGAAGTGAAAAAAAGAAAAGGCACTGCAAAATGTGCAAACACTATAACCATCTGATCAGCTACGTATCTCTTCTTCAATCGATGTGACTTATGAAGAATACACTCGGACTTTAATACGTTCTACATGTTGTTGTGACAAATTAATGTCAATGAACTTTGGCAAAATTGTATATTATAATTAACTTTCAACTTTATATTTCACTTGTACAACTTTAAGGAATTGGCTTGCGTCTCGAAGCTTATGAAATGATCATTTTTAACTATCTTACGTTTGTCTTTACAACTTGGTTAGAAGTAGACTACAGGAAATTGTACTACACTAATTACTGGCATAACACATCTCCTCATTTGTGTCCCAGACTCACACAGAATATTAACACTTGGAGTTTGAAAGGATCCAACAGTATCATTATAAGTCATGTACTGTGTGCATGCCATCTCTGACTAAAGCAGCACTGCTGTTTTTTATCATTCGTAGCTACCAACATTGGAAAGGAGGAGTCCTAAGACAACTTGAGAACAAAAAGAAGTCATTTATGCCCGGAAATTGTCAAGCCATTTCTCAGAAACTACAAGCATGTCTACCATTCCAAGTATTAATTACTGGCATGTTTTTCCCATGATTTTGAGTTTAATCTCTCACAGAACATGACTCAACAAGGACATAAACCTTCTTTCTAAACTTTAGAACAACTCCAACCCAGCTCACGAATGGGAAATCTGCACAGTCATACACCACATGTATGACCTGGAGGAATGCAAATTCTTTACACCAAAATCACTGTGAATATTATCATACAGTCAGTCACAGAAACAATATTGTAGTACTAGCTAAAGACAGGGGGCTTACTTTTGCTGTTAGCACTCTTCAATTGCTGGTTCTTGCCAGGTTTTCTATTGGCATACACACTGTGCAACATCTCACAAGATGAAAATGCCAGTTCAAGTATGAGTCATTTGATCTTACTATAATTAGACATGATTCACATGGCTGGATACATTTCGACAGGGTCAATAGGTCATGTCAACTAAATCCACAACTAATCCCACAAAATGACAGAAAAATGAAATCTTAAAAAAAATTGCGAAAGCAGGACAGACATCAGATTGTACTTCAATAAAGAAACATTGAATATTGTCTTATAGTTTGTTCAGAGAAGCCAAACAGGGTAATTATTTTATTAAACAGACAATATTGAGCAATGATTAACAGCAGGGGGGGTAGGAAACCAGGATGAAATAAGTGTCAAACGACATTCATTCACAAATGTGGTTTTCAAAAAAAAATCTGTGTTGCAGAAATTTACATCCTGTGAAATTTTCCAATGAAGGCTAGTAAATGAAAGAGACAAGTGTACATGTACTGTAGTCTGAGCAATACCAGTCACTGTGCCTTATAGATGCATATACAGTACAGTATTTAGATAAAACATGAATATTGGAACTTGAATTTTAATGTAACTGTAGTACTGTAACAGTAGCAAAAGTGCTTGTAATGATTGCAAAAGTGGAATATGCATTTTGCATATTCAGTGATTGAAAGAAGAAATTGAAGTTGAGCAATCTTCATAGTGAAAGTCTCTCTCAAACAGTCTCTCATCACAGATAATGGAGAACTTTGTTTTCGAAAGCTTGCTCAGGCAAAACTGGTGGACCTATCAATTCTCACTAATTCATTTTGTTGTTAAATGGTTGGGAGAATCTTAAATCTCTAGGGAATGATTGAAACCCTTTTATTCATACTCACTATATGTCCCTTCTACCTTTTCTTTTCAAATGGTTGAGAGAGTCTGAATTATGATCTGAAAGGGTTTTTACACATCTCATATTAATCATCATACCTCTTGTAGCTGGGCCTAAATTCTCCCAACTTACCCTGAACAAACTGCAGGGGTATTGTTGGGAGAATTGATAATCTGATTGGCATGAACCTAGGCAAGACATGACTAGAAGTTCTCCATACTGAATATAGCTGTGTATTGAAAGGACTCCGGGTCTTACCTGTTGCATCCGAGGCACTTTTAGACAGCGCTGTTGGCGCATCCTTCATCGTAACTGGCTCTGCATCAATTCCATTCACCTTCCCAACTTCAGGTTTCAAAGCATCTTTGTTAGAATCTGAACTGTCTTGTGAAACATTCACAACTTCAGCCTTGTCTTCTATTTGCTGAGCCTCAGATGATGATTCACCAGAGTTCTCAGCTGCTGTGGGCACCTGACTAGGAACTGTCGCTAGTTCACTTATTTCCTCTTTGTCAACTTTGGCTTCAAGGTCATTCTCCTCTGTTTTATGGTGCTCAGCAGATCCATTGACAATCACTGCCTGTGTGTCAGTAGATGTAGGCACAACTTCTTCTGGCAGAGCTTTCTGTTTCACAGGAGCTTCAGCAGTAGCAGCATCAACAACTTTGGCAGGTTTTGCCTGGTTTTCTTCAGTTTGAAGATCTTTCTCACTCACAATGCTCACTGGGTCAACAGTTTTTTCTGCAGGTGTTGGTTCAGCTTCACACTCTTGCTTTGCATCTGTGTGCACCGTAGGGGTACAAATATCTTGCTCCGGTTCAATTTCCTTAGCGTTGTCAGCTGCAACTTGTGGAGGCTCCAACACCTGCTGAACCGATTCAGGCAATTTTGGTGCATTTTCCAATGCACTCTCGACTTTTTCTGGATTCTTTGAGATCTCCTTTTTAATAGCTGGTGACTCCTCTATCTTTGCCGGAATCTCTGCCTGTTGCACAGTTAGTGCCTCTTGGGGATTACTAGGACCTTCTAGAGTTGCAGCGACCTGCGCAGCAAACGTAGCCCTGAGATCTTCTGAGCTCTGTTGTTGAACGATAGGAGGTGTGTTAGCATTACTAGATTGTGCAGACATCTCTGGTGTCGTATTAGGAGTAGTTCCGGTGCTTCCAGAAAAACTGCCTGATGATTGCTTATTGGAAGATGACAAGATCTCATCAGTAACATCCCTGTTGTTTGAAGGATCTTTGATCTGAATTATATTTCTCTTGCGTGGCGGTGGTTTGCTTGGCTCTACTGGTCTTGCTGGCTGTTGAAATGGCTGCTGACCAGGTACTGGACCTGGAGCGTGCACAAGGAGGTATGGTTGCTGTGCAGGCATCTGATAACGTGGCTGCATGTGGTATGGTTGTTGCTGCTGCTGTGTGAATGGAGGGTACTGCTGTGGTGGCCCAAACTGCATCTGGGTACCTGCCAGCTGCATGTGAGGGAACTGGTCAACCTGTAAAGAAATGCAGTACTCGGAATGAGTGGTCATCTTACCATAAGCTTCTGTGCAACTGAATCATTCAGCAATTTAGACATCAGGTCTAGCATGTTATAACAAAGCCCAAGAAAAAGTCAGTGCTTATCTGTATAAATTTATGGTTGATCATAAAAATCACACCTGGGGTATAAATGGCTGCTGTATAAATCGAGGACCCTGTGGGTGCATCATCTGAATCATTTGGGGGCTGCCACCAGGTGGCGAAGCGTACATGGCATTTGGCTGTGTGTGCCGAGGCATACGTATAGGACGGCTCTGTGTGGGACCTTGATAAAACTGGTGATGGGTCATTCGAGACTGGCCATGTGGTCCTACATTGCCCATCGGTGTGACTTGCATCTGCTGTTGGTTAATACCCCGATGGAACAAAAATGTTTGATTACAACACATAATGTAAATTCTCCCAACCATCTAGAAACAAAGGGTATGAGTGATGTAGTGAGAATCATTAGTTCAATCAGCTTTTAGCTGAGCAAGGTTAAAGTTGCCATAATGTATGACATACTCTGGACCCAGCTGTTCAAAGTATGATTAAGATAATCGAGAATCAGGATGAAACTTAGTGTGACTTTCACACTGAATATATCCAGTAAGAAAAATACTAATTTGTCATGAACAGAGAGGCACTCCCTATAATATATTTTAGGGTGCCAAAAATAGAAAGCTTCCCTTTCAGTACATAGTCAACTATTTCAAACATAGCAAATGGTTTGAACCCAGGAGTGTGAACAGTAGGTTGGTTGTGATCGTCCGGGTTAGAGTAGTCTCCAGAAAGACTGTTGTTGGTGACTGTTGGAGTCAACAACAGTCTTTCTGGAGACTACTCAAAAGAATTTTTAAAATTACAAACAAGAATTACAAACAAGAATTTTTACTTATCGTTTCAAAATTTGAACTATGGAAAATTTGGCATTAAATACGCGTCTGCAAATATATGGAATTCTGTTCCAATAGGTTTAAAGAACTGTATTTCGCTAAAAGTTTTTAAACGTCTTTATAAGAAGCACATTATTTCTCAGACAACGCAGAGCTAGAGCTATATCCATAGCCTATGTATACACTTTCTTCGATACCTATAAAGCTACATATTCAGTCCTGTTAACTTACAGATCCTATTACCTACTTAATACGTGTTACTTCATTGTATAGACCTTTATTACCCTATTTATTTCATTTTGTAACCTACGCCATTAGTAATTAAAATTTGTACGAGGGAGCATGCGCCCAAAAACCCATAATGGGTTGTAGCATGCTTCCTCCACTTATCATCGACTTAGAATTATCGTTTCTGTAAAAAGGAAACCCTAAAAATAAGTGGAAATAAAAACCTTTAGAACCTTTAGAACTACTCTAACCTGGACGATCACAACCAACCTATTATTTCAAACATAATTAAATCTATAATTTTGATGTGGAAAAGCTAAACGCTGTAAGGAAGTACTGTAAAGCTGACCCTTTGATCATTAGCCATTCTTTGGAGCATCATCGATGATAGAATTCTCGCTCAATTCCCTCACTTTTGGCTACTCGCCATTCGATCAGAAGTCTTGACAGCAATACGTCTTTCGATCAATCGCTTTTCATTGGGTTTTTACAAGAATCCTGGTCAGTACATACAGAAGGTTGGGGCTCCTATTCACTTGCTCAGGTCTTGGGCAGTGTTGATGGCGAACGGTTTCAATCTTTTCAACAGTCCCACAGCCGTACCGAACATCTTGCCACACGCCTGTGCGTGTTACTCAAAATAGCAACTTCACACGAATTCGCTTTCGCTTGAAAACGCAAACAAAATGAACGTTGCCGTCGTAGTTGTAACAAACGTTTTCACTCAATCGAAGCTAAAGTAACTGATGTCCCGTTGAAGTCGTTGATAAAACCACTACTTAGTGCCAGTGATATGATGTTTTTACAGCCCAGATGTAGCCAATCAGGAAGCTCACTCAGGGTGCACACGACGAAAAGTGTCATCCAAGAGAACACGAATCTTCGTTTCCTCACGCTATGGTTCCTCTAAACGTTTCGTAATAATTGTAAAACTGTTCTAAAACAATATGCTGCGTTTACGTGTGGACTGATTGGGTTAATTTACGTGAACAGACATTGCGTGCAAACCTTACCGCACCGGAAGATGCGTACTCATGTTACAAGTTTGTCTCAGAAGCAGAAGCGGTTGTGTACATTGCACAACTCAGTACTTTAAATGAAAAGGAAGATTACAGCACAAGAATATTGCTGTGCTAGTGACATCAGATAAGTCATGCTTAATCTCAAACACGCTTAGTGTTAGTCCAAACCAGCGTTTAGGATTGACCGATTTGTCTCGCTGCCGTCTCGTTCAGCCTTCAACCGATTAAATTTGATCCACCCCAAAAGCAAAATTTATCTCGCTATGTCTCGTTCATTCTCGCCGATAACCGAGCCTGACAAATAACACGCTCAAGCAGAAAAAAATGTCTCTGTGTGTCTCGTTCAGCCTGGCCGTGTTTTCGCCAATAACGCAGCGAGATAAATGTCACGCTGGCACATTGTGGCGAGACAAAAACTCTGTCTCACTTTGTTTTGCTGAAATTTCACCGATTATGGCCAGAGTCGGGCCCGTTTCTCGCTCAGTCGGGCTAGCAATTTTCGTACGGGAAAATACAATTCAATTGCCCGCATCTCAAGCTGTTCGCGATCACCTTACGTCATCGCATATCACGTGACAATGTGAACCAATCAGCGTGTGCTGATTCGTAACCCAGAAAACTAACATGACGATTAAGACACACGGTGCAATCCTAAGCTCGTCGGCCACGAGCAAAAAGTTGGAAAGTAAATAGCACCAGAGCATCTGTACACTATTTGTACAGCCGAGCAACACCTTTGTTTGTCAAAGAGGGAAATTTAACTTCAGTAAAGGAAGCAGGAATGGAATAGCTGCCCACGAGACGATCATTATTATAGCGTACACACACGAAAAAGGACGAAGGTCCACGAAAATTTACCATGCCACACCCCCCATTGTAATGAAACCCAAGAAATAAACTTTACACTTCGAAGAGCCACGTGAAAATTTGGACGATAAAATATCAACATTTATTGACATACAATAACAGTTAAGCGCATTGTGAGAAAAATCGCGACAAAATTGTGGTTAACTTCGCCATACAAACAATTGACACGACCCCTCGACCAAACGAAGCAGAACGCAAACGAAAGATGTCGAAAATAAAGTTCTCTTGCCACCATCGCCGCCGGTTTTGCTTCGATCACGGGAAAAGATGAACAATGTTTAATTTTAACTCAATAATCGCCAGCGACCTTGAGCGATATTGTGCGTGATGACACGCGCACTTTTCATATCACAAAAAATTTACATTCATTGTTCACTAGATCAACCAACTTCGACGGAAGTAGACAATTGTGTTGAATAATTTTCACCCTTCGTCTTATATAATTCTTTCTCTCAGTTCTAAAACCGGTGTATTTTTTTTTTCCACTGTTATCCAGAAATATTTCGTCCCATAGAAACGATACAAACCCGGGTAAATAGAAGAAGTGAGAAGCATTCGCTCCCGTCTCAGATTATGCAACATCCCGTACAACGAACACTGCTTTCACACTGTAGAAGCCGAAAAAACAAAATCTACCAATTATGAAAGAAATAAAGGTGTACCTGATGTGGGAAACCTTGGCCAGGTCTTGGGGGAAAATCGCCTGGAGAGTATTGGAATGAGAGCGATCAGAAATGCATAATCTTTTACCATGGCAAGAAATAATTTCCATGTCGTACGTCAGCACTTTTAACAAACGAAAACATGATTGTAGAGCCAAACCGGTCGATTAAAGAATCAGAAATTGATCATAACGTACCTGTTTGAGGTGGAGTGTGTCCACGCGGCACTCTAGGAATAAGCGATCAAGGAACACAACAAAATACCGGCAACTGAGTCTCGAATGAAGTAACACAAAGAACGAACTCACTCCGACTGCCACAGTTGTGTCAATGATTTCCGTACAATACTTAATGAAAAAGATCAAACTGGACAAGGATACGATTGTTGGGGTCTACCTAAACCCGGGGAGGCGCTAGGACCTTTCCCCTTCTGCATGGTGGATCAAGCGTTGTAAAACGCAGAGATGAAGAAGCTTCCCACGAAGGTCTTCAGTTTCCTATCGCTGTATCTTTGCCTTTAAAGTCAGACCAAAACTAAAGCACGGTGACTAAAATATGAATATCTGTTATTCTTCTCCGAAATTCCCGTGGTTTGATGGTGTCTCGGAGAAGAAGATTTCAAAGGATGAAATATTTCTTCAATTCAACATGGCTGACTCTTCGGCGGAAGCCGCAGAGGAGGGTAAATGAGTGACGTCATACTTCTCCGAATGAGTAGCACGTGATCCGCACATGGCAGTACAAAAATTTCCCGCGAAAATTTGTCTTTCGGTTTTTACCTGTCTAATCGTATTTTTGGTACGTGTTCGTTTTGTTACACTGTCGCTTTGTTTTTGTGCCTAAATAAAGCACTTCCCCACGTCTATGAGTACCTAATAACCAGCTGTCGAAAGTACCACGCGCTTAGAATGCATTTCTAAAGTGACACAACTCAAAGATGGCGGAGAAATTTTAAAAATTCACAATACAGTAAATCCCCAAAAAGCCTCAAGTTTCCCCGGTCCATTAAAACGGAGCTGGACGTGAGCTTTAAAAGCAGCACATGACTCCTGTTACCATAATACATATTCTCCTAACTCACACTGCGTAATGAGAGTTGATTGTTTGGTAGAATTCTGGTGAGAGACTGAAGAAAGAACTTTAAATTTTATCAATCGTTCGGCGGTGTCTCGTCGACGAAGTTTTAGAGTAGAGGATATGGTGACTGTAAATAACAGCTGCGAGGGAGGCCAAATGTCCACGCGAGTGTATGAAACCGTATTTTTCAAACATTTCCACTCCTATAGCGTGTTCTGTTTGGATGAACGTGGGCACCGTAAATGTGCTTTTCATGGGTTGTTATAGAGGAGTACCCCCCTCCCTTCAGGCATTTGCTAGACCCCAATCCCCAGACTATATTTTCACGCGGACTGGCCCTGGGAACGAGGTGACCTACACTATGGTCAGCGGTAAATTACAATACCTTCCAACATGGCGGCCAGAAAAGTACAACAAATCGAAAGAGTCGGAAATATTTCGACTGAAGACTTCTTAAGATGTCACCTCAATCCCGCCAGACCGGTGATAATAGAAAACTACGCCAGAAATTGGCCTGCTATGTCTTGGACATGGGATAGCTTGCGAGAAAAAGTGGGAGAAAACACTGTTCACGTTCGCCGAAACACGAGCCAAGAAGATTACAAAGTCGGAAAAAAGTACAACGTTGTCCAAAGCAAATTCAGCGAGTACCTCGATGACCTGCTCAAAGGAAACAAGAGGTCAAAGGATTCTTACCTGGCGGTCCAGAACTTGAAGCAAGCGTTTCCTGAACTGCTAGACGACATAATTGTTCCTGGTTTTGTAGGAAAACTCCATGGCGGACCTTATATGTGGATAGCAACGAACGATCACTACGAGTTTTGTCACTTCGACCCAGATGATAACATTCTTGTCATGATATCTGGTAAGAAGCGCGTCAGACTGTACGGGTGTGACTTGAAGACGATGTATCCCAATGTGCTTGGGTCCAAAGGGCGAACAATTCAGTCGCAAGTAAACTGCGATGAACCGGACCTGAAGAGGTTTGGCAACTTTGCCCAAGCTTCTTGTTACGAGGTTAGTAATGCACTGTGTGCATCAAATCCAACCTGTATTGTCAATATAATTTCCTCAAGTACCCGCCGGGCATATTGGCACAATTGTCCCCCAGGAAGGGGAGTGGGGGTACTTGAAGAATTTCCGTAAGCGACCAACTCTAGTTACCACCTCTACGAGAGCTTTGACTGTATACCTTTGCACAGAAAAACCGGCATAAAGTTATTCAATATTTGTGAAGACCTGCCCTAACATACAAGATAGGAAAATAACCTGGAACCCAGGGTAAAGACCTCAACCAAGACACAAGTTTTATCAAGTCAATACATGATTCCTTGGTCCAGCCTTTGTGACCCTCTAAAATACCATAAGTTTAAATGGGCATAATTTTTTCATAACCCTGTTAAAACTTACATTACACAAGTAGTCAAAAGAGATCCCTTCCATGCCAACACAGACCCCCACTTCCCTCACATTCCACCTGGGTGGGTATCATTTTACTGAATTTACTCTTGGCTTACCTTCACAAGGCTTCATTATGTACATGTATAGCAACACACCAGTATCATGGAGGTCATATGTTTAAGTATGTTTAAATTCTATATTATTTTCTGGTTTTCTTTACAAATTAATGCTAAAGTGCAGTTCTTGAGACATTTGTAGGGTGCAAAGTAGTCTTAATTTCCTCTTCTGACCAGTGGGTATGTCACCTCAGGTGATTTGGAGAGAAAAAAGGGATTGCTAAATATAGTCTGTAAAAAAATAGTTCTCTTGGGCGACTTTTTCAAATAAACAAGATTGCAGTTTTTTTCTATTGATATTACAGCAAGAAATACAAGTGTGTAAAGCACTGGGGTCAAAGTATATTCTGATCTACCACCACCACCACCACCACCACCAACAACAACAACAACAAACACTGTACAACTAATTCTTCTTGAATGCTTAGGCTGAGGATCTCTAAGTGGTCAGGAGTGCATGGAGTACACCACGTTGAATTCAATACTAATGTTGTTGCTGTTCTGCAGTGTATTCTGGAACCTGGAGATTTGTTGTATTTTCCTGCCTTCTGGTGGCACCAAGTGACGTCCCTGGACTTGTCCATTTCTGTCAACATGTTCTTTGGCAATGCAGGGGAAAACAACTTTCTAACAAAGATCATGAAGCCACCACAATCAGATGCATTCCACTATTGGCTGTTGAATATCATTGAACAGAACCGATGCCTGGAGTCATTTCAGCGCATTTTGGCCAAGTTGGCAGACTCTTTGTACCATTTCCTGCTGAACCAGTTTCATGAACATGCTTCTTCTGGACAAATACATGAACTTGTGAAGCTTGTTATGGAACACTGTGGTCTGGAGTCACTTCCTGTGTGTGCCAGGACAGCAAATAACCCTCCGAAACTAAAAATCAGAGGGCTCTTGTGGAGATCATAATGCTAATAATTTCTATTTTTATTTACCTTTCTTCTTGCCATTCTGTTCATCCTTGAATGAGCATCCTGAGTGCTTATTTCAAATTTGAATAAGAGGGAGAAGGGGGTGTGGGGTGCTAAGGTAACTATTTTCCAATACTCAATAGTGAACTAAAATAAACTGTCAGCGATTTTTTAAAATATTTTTTCAGTCCTGTTTTATTGTACAGTTTTTATTAAACACAGGTCCCAAAATGCTTTTCCAACATTTGCAAAGAAATCAAATTCTTGAAACGAAATGGATCACTTAAATTATATCATTCATACATTTTGTACCCTATGATGGAGAAATTTGCACTTGTTTAAATTTGTTCAGATGAAAGATGATTCAACACTCACTACCCTATTGTTCATCCCATACTGTATTTTCTTCTTCAGTGGTTAGGATAAGTTGTGATAAGCAGTATGCAGACAGAGCAAGGTGCACAAAAAGTTGATTTTCATGATTAAACAAACAGTGCTTTGAATCAATAAACCAAAAACCAAATGCAGTTTTAAAATTTTTAATTAAGATTAAAATGCATATTATGTTTACAGAATCAAGCTACTCAAAATTACTGCTGCATTAATAGTCCACCAGATCTGTGGGACAAAAAAACATTACAACCCCAAAGAATGGCCTCACAGGCCCAGATGCAAATAAGTTACTATTAATATTGCTTTTTCTTAACCCTTTCCACTTTGATTTTCTCCTTCAGTTTCTCACCAGAAATATATCATATAGTAAAGAGAACTTGGCTTTTGATACCTTGCTCGGATGACAGCTGATTAAACTACCAATTCACACTACATCACTCATACATCAACCTCTTAAAAGGTTGGGAGAATCTGCATTTTGAACTTGGGAGTGAAAGGGTTAAACTTTACATTTTCTACTTTGATGTACAGTACAAGCCATACTAACTTGTAACTCACAGAAACCAAAACTGAATGCTATAGTTCCTGTAATGCACTAGTTATAATCTAATAACAACAACAACAGCAACAACAACAATAATCTAATACCAGTGAAACAGAAACCTTATCAGTGAAAGGTTAATGTGGGTATGATACACTGCAAATAATGTGTTGTTCAATCCCTGAGTACACAAACCCCAGCAAAAAAAAAAATCCACAGCAAAAGAAATGTATATCATGAATAAAGTGTATTTTCAAAGGATTAAAGTTATTAAAGCTAAACCACGCCTAGCTGTTACAGATACTTGCACCTTTATCTTTAATCTATATATCAGCAGATCCACCAGTCATATACAGTACATAGATAGAGGCATATCCTAAAAAAAGAAGAGACAAATCAGAACTGACCATCATAAAGTGTATGAGCTGAAACACCCTATCAATAATCAATGGCAATCAATAAAATTGAAAGAACTCTGTATGACTATCGATTGGTGATCGGCCGATGTCAATATCAATCGATTCAATATCAATACTGTTGAACCCCGCTATCTCAAACTCAGTTATCTTGAACTCAACCCTACCTCGAACTATTTTCCTTCTAAATAAATGGGTAGAAAATACCAACCCTACCTCAAACTACTGTATTTCTTGCTTCCCTTGAGAGTTTGAGATACCAGGTTCTACTTTATCAATACCATTTGGTTGTTATAAATTGACATTGATTGATCGATTTGATTTTCTACCATCGACTTTACAATTTACCACTCTATGATTATTATTATTTTGATTTATTATTATTATATTATTATTAGAGTGAAGAATGTTAATTTTCTCATGCCTGGAGTGGCTACCAGTAAGAGATCGACCAGTGCATGGAGACAAAAAGTAAATGTAGTTTTATGTAGATGTACATATGTACTGTTACACGTCGCAAATCAAATTCAACAAAACAGCTGAACAATGAAAGTGCAATGCAAATTTGTAACCAGTCCAATATTAAAGTCAGTATCATGCAGTCCACATTATCATTGAATTTGGCTGAATACAAAAGTAAAACCTACTACAATCGATATACTCCGCTGAGATCACCGATAATTTATACGAGATACAATTAGAAATTATAGAAAGAAAGAGTTATATAGAAACTAAAAGTAAAACTTAAAGTGCTTGTGAGCGTTCGAAATGTATGCATGACGATCATACATGACAGAATATCTAAAACTTCACGTTCCCTTACCTTTATCTAATACTTTACCAACTCGATATCCTTGGTGTACTCGTTTTTGTCGTCCTCTATGTTGACAGAATGCATAGTATCACAGTGGAAATCATTCTTATGAATCCAGTCATCTCCCGATGGCGCCCAACCAACATTTAGAACAGCAGAAACACTGTACGTCCCGTCTGTCGACGGCTTCTCGCATCTGAGGGTGTATTCAAGTTGTTTGTCTTTCTCGTAGCCGCTCAAGTCAACCTCAGTAGAAGCTAGCAAGTGAGAGCTGACATCCTGCAAGGTGACATCTTCGAATTTGACCTTCAAGTGCGAGTTTGCTGGCAAAGTTTCGGGAATCTTGTCGGCGGGGAAAATGATCTTGCCACTTATGTCGATCATTTTTTTGGTCAGTGAAGGATCTTGCTGAGCCTTTAACTCCGATTTCGCTGACGGCGTGGGCTCTTCGCGATTTTGAGCAGATGTTTCTTTTTCTTGATCGATTTCGCAGCCCAATAAACAACCAAAGCGTCGGTTTGAATCAAGAGTTACGAAGATGAAAAGTGCGATCACAAGGATCAGAAAAGCGGCAAATATCGGGATGAGCCAGACGGGCCAGTTGAAGCGACGTTCCTTGTAGGAAACGTCAAATTTCTCGTATTTTCCCATCAGCACGAAGCGGAGCAAAACGAATTGCTACAATGGAAAACGCAACACGAACTAATTCACGAATCAACCAATCAAATAACACGTATCACGCAGAAACCGCACTGCGTCATGGGACGCTTTGGGGATCCCACAATCCCTTGCGTTTTTGGATAAATGGAAAGGGCCTGGGAACAGGCACTTTTTCAAGTGGTTGACGCCGCAGTAAAGAATAAAACATATTTTTGTGAAACAATAAATATTTTATCATCATAAGTACCATCACAAGCAAAAGTATTAAGTTCAAACAATAGTCTGTTGGGATGTGACCGCAATTTATTGCCGGCCAATAGAAGCTTTTAATATAAACTAGTGATAAATCCAGCCCTTAAAAACGTCCTATCACTGTATTCTACAACCTTATTCTGCTTTATTCTGTGGAAACGACTTGGCCAAAGTCGTAATCAACAAGATCTTGATCGCATGCGGAGAGGAAAAAATTCAGCTCGTTAATCATTCCCTCGTTAAAAATGGGCTGGCACTTTTCAAGGTCGGCTTTACTGAAGAACTTATCTACAAATTGCTCTGCGCTCGACTGGTGATCTGACTTATTTGCTTTGAACCATGGCTTGTACAGGCTGGAATCCGGCACTTTTGAGTCGAGTTCTTTCGCGACCCAGGGCCACAGCATATTGCAAGGTAGTATGCCAATACAAAGGTGCCTTGGGTCCTTGTCTCCCAGTGCAGATTCATACGCCACATACATCTGGGCAGCTGGACCCAGCACAACGCTCTCAGCACTTTTCAGCTTCCATTTCTTCACAAAGTCCTGGTTGTAGCTGTTGTAGCTTGCGGACTGCGACCTGTACAGCAGAGCGAAGTCAGGTTGCCCGGCTTCCTGCATCTTTGGCGCCGCAGAATCGAAAGCCTTGACGGCTTCAAAACAGTAGGCCGCGTCTTGGACCATGTAGCCACCATAGTCCTCCGGATCCAGAGTGCCTTGAACCATTCCTTTGAAAAACATTGTATTTATCACAGCCTCGCAGATCGCTTTACTGGTGGGGTTTTCAAACAGCGTTTGACTGAAACTGGGTTTCAGCGCTCGCTGAGCAGGAGTTCCGAAGAGGTTCTCGAAATTGGCGATCCCATAACGAAGTCTCTGGTGACGGCCCATGCCATATTGCTTTGCTGTCATGGAGTGAAAAGAAAAGTTTCAGGTGGGCATTTTTGAGAATACAAGATTTACATGGAAGGAGGGTGCATGACACTCCAAGGAGGGACACCCTTCTAGAAGGGTCAAAAGATAGCCCCCCCCCCCCTCCCTCCCTCTTTTTCATGCCAAGCGCTATCCCAGGGGCTATCTCGCCAAGAGCGAAGCCATTACAAAACATGGCGAGATTTGAGGGTGACCTGGCACTGCTAAACTTAGCTCTCCTGGGAGGGTAAACCTATACCTCGAGCGTTTACATAGCCAAAAGTTGGGAGGGCTACCCTAGCAAGGAGATAGGGTAACCCTCCTCCTAGGGCGACCCTCTATCATGTAAACGGAACAAGGAGTTTTAATAGAGAAGGGTGACCCTTCCAGGAGGGCGTCTCTCATAGGAGGGTCGGCCTTAGCTGTGTCAGTATCGTGCTCCGCCAACTAAATATAGTTACGCCGTAAGAAAGCGTTTTGCGCCCCAACTTGCAAAGACAAATCTGATGAATACGGTTTAACTCTGATAAAAATCTTCGGGTTGGATCCCCAAAACAAGGAATAATTTAATTACATACGAAACTTCATCAGAAGGGTCAAAGAAGAAATTATTAAACCAACCTTTTGATTGACTCATCCCAACTGGTGTTTGATATCTAGAAGGAAAAAAAATTCTATAAGTTAAGTTTGCATGGTAATACTCACAACGAGTTTATAATTTCCGATGAGTGTCTTCCGCCGGAAGGAAAAAAATCAGAATCTTCACAGCGCGCTTCAGTTATGTTTTCAGAAGCATGGCTTGTAGTGGTACGTTTTGCTTTCGTGAGTCGTTAGCAGGCGCAAACATTTAGTTGGTTCCCTTTGGGCGAATCACCTGAACTCCGGCGACGGATTTCTGACCCTGCATGGATTCGCTCTGGGATTCGAAGGCCCAGCAAGACCAAAAGAACAACAATTCAGGAATGGATTTGAAAATTTCAACTATATAATTGACTCGTACCGAGTACATGACTGAACGCATTAAACTCACATTTGATACCAGCCGAGAATTTTATATGCTCGAGGGCAAAACAGAAGCTAGAATCGAGAAAAACAGATTCGAATGAATCCTTTCTGGAGTGAAATCACCCGTGCATGCGCTTTAGTATCAAAATCTTTACTTTTCAGATTCTGACCTAAAGGACTTGTTTCGTGTGAGGGGAACTGAAATGAATCAGCCGGCCTCACACGGATCAAGTGTTAGATGAACCGAAAGTTACGGGAGTTCCTGATCCTAAAGCCGACGTGAAGGGTATTCCTTGGACAACTTTCAAATCTGGATTTTGAATCCATCGCATTCTTTTTTAGAAAGGATTCGTCCGAATCCTTTTTTCTCGATTTTGGCCTTGCCCTGTGCTTTGTCCAACAGAGCGGCTCCGCAGCTGGTACTGAATGCGTTCAGTCATGCACGAGAAGGAGTCAATATAGTTGAATTTTTCAAATCCATTCCTGATTTGTCATTCTTTTGGTCTTGCTGGGCCTTCCAAGCCCAGAGCAAGTCCATGCAGGGTCAAAAACGCATCGAGTTCAGGTCCATTCGCCGCCCCAAAGGCCAACTAACTGAATTACTTGCGCCCATATGTATTTGGTATACATGGCAAACGAGTCACGAAAAGCTAAACGTACATGTAAAACCTGAGGGAAGTCCGTTATCAACTGAAACCAAAAGGATATGCCTGAATATTTACCTCTTTTTCAAATCTTGAAGAGGCACTGACGAATAATCTCGATCAGGGACACAACCGACTGCACGATTCGAAGTCGGTTGACAGGTTGTATACGTCATTTGAGTGACAAACTATTCACCATAAGAGAAATCGAGCTGATTGAAATAAATATGTAAGAATTAGTGTGTCAGTGCGAATCAGCCGAAAGAGACTTGGGGTTGAACACTTTTACTTGGTTTTACCGATGGGGAATCTAAGTGTTATCATTTTTCTCCCTTGTGCTGTAAAAGTAATCAAGATTGACTGACTGTATAAAACGTGTTGAGTTCCCGATTATAACACACGGCCCATGGCGTCGGTGATAATGGCTTGAAACCCTTTTTGTCATGAGGTCATGAAGAACAATGCGAAAGGGTTACCTGGATTCAAAACTGCCTTAGCGAAGGATTATGATAAAAAAAGCAGCTCGACATTATAATTTTTTCCGGGGGGGGGGGGGGGGGGGGAGGAGAGGAGTATCCATTACATAATCCATACGCAAAATAACTATCAACAATAAGCGCATTATCAGCGCTTTAAAAACATCTAAACTGGGCAGAACACTACCCTTTATTTTCAAATGAAATACTATCAATAAATAAATTAATAAATAAGTCACTCTACAGGAGCATTAAATGCATAACTTCTATAAATATCTATAGGCGAACGAGAATTAGAACCGACATACTGTAAAATCCCGTTTGTAGTTATTGCCCCACAAAATTCTTCCCGAATATATTACTCCCCCACCCCCCACCCCTTAAACCCCCCCCCCCCCCCCTCAATACCCCTTGTATGTTGCATGATCACAGGGCAATTTCTAAATTGGAAGGGGGGAAGGGGAGAGGGGGGTCTTTTCAGAGCATTTACGGTACGTAAGAAAGCAAATGTCCGTAGAGATGCTAACCAAAAATTCGCTAACCGTTTGAGTCCTAACAAGACAAACTGACTAAATTTACCAACAGGAACATGCAGTACGATATGAAAACTTGACATCTGATCCAGCTATAAATTCGCTTTGCGTCACCCTTACTGTCTCTTCATCAATGGCGGGGAGAATTGTATTTCGATACCCAGGACATGTATTTACACATATTCGCTTTTTGGATTGTTTGGCGAATGATATAATCTTGACTGCACCATCTTTATTTTGTTAACCCTTTCACTCCCAAGTTCAATTTTCTCTTTTCGGTCACCCACCAGAGATATATCATAAAGTATGGAGAATTTGTCATTTGATACCTTGCTTAATTGAGAGCTCTTTAAAACATTCTCTTTTAATCCCTCATGCATTTTCTTATTTTATGGTTGGGAGAATTTGTAATTTGAGCTTGGGAGTGACAGGGTTAACTTCTGGATCGTCTTAGTCTTCGAGAGAGAGGACCTGTACATCCGGGGCAGAACGAGCCATGTGACGTGAGAAATTTAACTTCCTATATGTCGGCGTAGAAAACCGCTGCTTGTTCGGTGGGTCGGCCTGCGGGCTGCTATTCGGCCGATCCACTGAAAGACTCCATGGAGAAGAAATTTTCCTGTTTCTAGACAAATCTGCGCAATCAAAATAAACAGTGTCATTTGAATGCGTCGACTCAGTAACCAACATCAACAAATTTACTGGCAGGAGATTCAGCCAGGAAAATCTGGGCCTCTCTCCGTAAAGGGAGGACTCTCTGGGGTTAGGGGGTGGGGGTATATCGTAAGCTATACTGACCTTATCTAAAAACCTGAGTCGAAATTGCTGGTTCTAACCAGGGCCCGGTTTTTCAAAAGTCGATTAAGCTAATCCAGGATTAACAAAATTCATTTTCTCGACCTCTCTGCCAATATACTGCAGGATTTTGTTCGAAGATGGAATAAAAAGCTTGTTACAGCTTACAACGTTATCAAGAAAGTCGTTGTGGGTGAAACTTTCACGTTTTCAGGCTAAAAAAAGACAAGAAAGTTTAGACCTAATCCAGGATTAGCCTAATCGTGCTTTAAAAAACTGGGCCCAGCTCTGTAAAACAAAGCAAATGATTGACAGCGGATCATGGCTCGTGAAAGATGAGGTGCGGATGCGGGAGATGAGGCGCAAAAAGCACGGGAGATGAGGCGCAAAGGCGGGAGAACTGCCATGTTTGGGGTGAGGCAACAGAAACAGCACTTTCCCGGCAAGGGGTGGGGGTAGCTTTACCTGTTCCATGTGTTAATGTACCACGTCCAAAAGGCTTATGCGCTGTGTGCGAGTTGTCAACGGCTATACTACCACGTTGGGAGATCTGAGTTTCGTTCCTGTCTGGTACTACTGAAATGCAAAAAGAAAAGAGATCCATTTAGGATGGTAGGCAGTTCACCAGATCAGTGAACTATCAGGCACTAGGTCAACCAACTGTCGACGACTGGCTATCGGTTAATTGACACTTCATGAATGCCAACCGAGTCTCTGCCGACTACTGGCCGACCGTCAATGAGGCTCAGCCGACACCTAGCCGACTGTCAAACGACAGTTGACCGAAAGTGCACTGCTGCCACCTGTAATAGAATTTCGTGACACCTACAAAGCAATTCTGACCCACCACAGTATATCAGGATATAGCTGGTCTAAACCTGTCAAACGTGCTCGGGAAACCCTGATAATATTGGTTAAGAACAGTATTGCTATGTTCTGCAGATCATCCTCTTTACATTTGGCTAGATTGGTTAAAACATATAAAACCCCTACCCTTGAAGGGAGGGAGGAGTAGGATGTTCAATAAGCCATTTTCTCAAGGTTGCGCGCGCGCCCAAGCTTGACGGGCCAAGACTTTCAAATTCAACTTTTAGGTTTCTTTCACGGCGGACTGTATTCAGCCTGGATGTACATGCTTCATGCTGCGCTCTTATGTGAGTTAGGACAGCTATCTGAAGTTTTAAAATCTGTTTTCTACAACGCTCGCGCATGAGAACAATTCTTGGATGCGCGCACAACCTTGAGAAAATGCCCGGGGGGGGGGGGGGGGTACTCCCATATATTTCCTATATAGGGATGTTCCGCCCGATAGGGTATCATTTTCAGGGTCTTCTGTCTTAAACAGGGTATCAAATTTTACATTTTCGTGTCTTAAACAGGGTTATTTTCTCAAGATCCTCTCCTCTTCCCCTCTCCCCTCAACCACATTTTTTTGCACTCGCCATTTTTTCGCGCGTCCAGTCTTGAACAGGGTATCCAATTAGAGAACTTTGTCTTAGACAGGGTAGCAAAATTTCCATTTTTGTGTCTTGAATAGGGTCAGGGTTTTATAGAGTTGGTGGAACACCCCTACCCAAATTCCTATTGAGTACCCCCCCCCCCCCCCCCGGGGAGAAAATGGTCTATTAAGAAGATTTTATGAGAGAAACTGTAAATGTACTTTTGAACAGGATTGTACATGTGGCTGAGCGTAAACATACCAAGATGTGATGCTCCAAGGATTCCTGTTGAAGTCACAGCTCTGCCAGGGACATGCCGAGCAGACTGTGACTCCTTTGCTGCTGTTGTTGTTGGTTCTGTGAGAAATACAAAGGAATTACAGGTAAATAAATGGGTCTTGTATTCAGTGTTGTTGTGTCATTTTTCCAACGCAAAAGGCATGCGAACTGATAGCAAACTGACAATTTCACCTAAAAAAATGCTCCATTATACTGTATGTCGAAAGACTGAAAGAGATTGTGTTTAATGGGAGTGATCAATTTCTCTTTCAGTTTTTCACAGATAATCTATAATGCAGTAATGAGAACTTGGCTTTTGATACCTTCTTCAGAAAATAAAAGTATCGATTAAACTGTCAATTCTCACAACACTATACTCATACTTTTCTTCTTTGGATATAGAAAGACCTTGAAAGTGGATATAGAAAGACCTTGGGAGTGAAGGGGCTGAAACAGTCTGTACACTTTGGTATACTGTACCTGCACTTGAATGTGTAGACAATAATGTCCCAGCTGTATTATTATTTGTGGAAGTGTCATCCTCCGTCCCGTCTGACAGGTCATTGGGTAAAGCTGTAACCAGAATGACGCCAGGTGGAATGCCGACATCGTCATCATCTTGTTTAGTTTTGTCAGAATCCCATGAAGAGAAAAACTCCCCTTCCTCTACAACTAATGCGGAACTTCGTGGAATGTGAGATGGTGGGCGGATTGGTGGGACACCCTGTCAAAAATCAGACAGTTACTGTTAAGTTCGAGTCTGTAGGTAGTTACTGCTGAGGATTGGGATCTCGGCTCTGATTGGGCAAAGCTTCGCCAAGGCAGCAACACTTATCTTGATCTGTGAGTCGATTGACGGATGATCGTGTCATGTGACAAATGATAGCCAATGAGATGTAGACATGTGTGGAAGGGTCTTATGAGAGGCTTCAATTCTCATTGAGAATTCTTAGTTGTAATATTACCTTTGCTGCTAAGTTAATGGCATACAACCACTGGTGGCGTAGGATGTTGCTTTGGCACTAAAATAGATGACAATCAAACAAATCCAGTGAATGTATGTACACAAATTAGAAACAGGAAATGCTGCAGCTGCATAAACAGTTGTATCTGCCAAATGTCACCTCTGGTCGTAGTTGCATTCCCACCACCATGTCTCTCATCTCCTGCAAACTTACATCGATCTCTTACTTAAAGGGCCAGTAGAACTTTTTTCCTTTAATAGATGGTAAATTTATATGACATAAAGAGCTTGGCTTGAGCTCTAAATTTCCCATTGCCAATTTACCCCCTGACGTCCACCCCCAGTCAGGGCTCTGCAATCCTAGACTAGTGGGGCCCAGCACCCAGACATCCAGACACCCAAGCACCAAGACACCCAGCACTAAGACACCCACACCTAGACAGATAATTTGAAGTTGGCCTCTCTCTGAATAAACAGGTTTCTACTAGCAACCCATTACCTTAAATAGATGAGTTCCTCTGGCAGTTGACACATAAAAAGGGAAGTTGTATGACCTTCTCTTTGCTATACTCCATTTTGTGTTTGGTGTCAATTCGATTGACCCTTTGAACTGGAATAAAATAAAACTATCAAAAGTTACATACATTTGCCTCTCCCTTTTCACTTCAGTGGCATATCCTCTCTAATTCCTAAGTCCACCATCCTTTTCCCATTTCTCTTTACTCCATCTAATTTACCCTACCACAATATTAATATCAATCAGTGATGGACATTGTAGGATTCCATTCTGGTGACACAACTGCCACACACAGTTAAGGACCAAAATTAGTGAAAAATTTTTGTTGAGGTTTGATTTGCAGTTAATGTGCAGAATGGTAATTATAACTCACAGTGGTGGAAAAAAAAAGAAACTACTATATAAAGCTACTGTAGTCTTCCTTTTGAAAACAAGCAATTACCAAAAGTACCAAGTACAAAAATCAACATAAAAAAAGCTTGCCTCATTTAACTTTGGTTCCACAGCAATAAAATTCTTTGATCAACAAAGGTAAAGGATCTCTAGCCAAGCTATGGCTTAGATGCATGGAACCTTGCCTTAATTGGCACCCCATCATTATGATCACCTCATTATTACAACCACAAATGCAGAACAAATGCTCAGTCATTTTCTTATCTGAAAACCCTGTTAATACAGCCAAATTTTTATGTACCAGTAGTGGCCGTATGAACGGGGTTCCACTATACTGGCTGACCCAATCAGTCCCTTTTTACACACAATAAGTTGATGTTTGAAATAATATTATAATTCAAAAGTTATTTATTTAAATAATTAATAATGCCTATATGTATCTGATAATTTGAGGTTTATCACTGCATGCTAATACTTACATTATCTCTGTCTGTTGTTGTCCTGTCCTTGTAAAACAACATCCATGGACCACGAAGAACCACCCAGTATTCTACCCACTGGGAGAGAATCAAAGTCCATCAAAACAAGCATCAAAACAAACTTTCAGAAGTTATTTGTGTGGGGTTTCTTTAGTGTTGCTTTTATGTTACACAATTGGATTGATCCAAACAATATTAACTCTGTCACTCCCAAGTTCAAAATGCAAATTCTCCCAACCTTTTAAAAGGAAATGTATGAGTGATCTAGTGAGAATTGATAGTTTAATCAGCTATCATCTGCACAAGGTATCAAAAGCCAAGTTCTCCTTACTTTATGATATATTTGTGCTACCAAAAGTGAAGGAGAAAATTGAACTTGATTTACTGGTAATGTCTGGCAGCATTATTGAGGAATCAGGATCAAAAGCAAAACCTACTGATAATAAAAAATACTGCCATCTACTCAAATACAGCAGGCGAAAAAAGTAGTGTTGGTGATGGCATTTACTTAATAGAGCGGTTTTCGGATGACTGTCGAAAGTAATTATGTGATTGCTTTGGTTTTGCGTTTGCTTCGCTTTCAGATTGGTCCACACGAGTTTGTCAGCATGCTCAGCCAATCAGGAACAAAACCAAAACCAAAACCAAACACTTCTCAAGCAAGCAATGGCGTGTACTCGCATTGCTGATTGGAAAGTAAAACCAAACGCAAGACCAAACGTGAATTACTTTGGCTTCCAATTGGCTGAACTGTTTTCTCTCAGTCTCTGTGATTGGTCTGTGTGATTACTTTGGTTTTGGTTTTCGACAGTCATCCGAAAACGGCTCTACACGGTTGATTGGTCTCTTCAAGATAAAATATAATAAATTGTTTTGCATCCCAACATTACCATACAACATCATCCAACTGATTGTTGGATGAACATCTTGAACTCTTTTGGTCACCATATTTATGATGTTGGACAAAGTTTGATTTCTGTCAAATAATCTGTACAACACCATCCAACATTCACTTTGTTCTTGGGTTTGATGAACTTGATGTTCTTAATGTTTGATTCATTTCGACAGCTAGCCTGTGCAACATTATATGATTTGTGCAGTGCACAATATAAGAACCTTACTTACAGGGGCTCAATCCTACAATACATGTTGGACATTGTTGAACTCATTTGGCCACACTCTGTAAAACAATGCTGGATGATGTTGTCGATATTGTACTCATTTGGTTGGGCCTATATCATCTAATAATTCTAGATGCAATATTTTGTTTGGCACACTTGACTTTCTAAAAGATTGTGAATAAAATGAGATTGGCTTGCATTAAAACACATCATATATGAACAACATTATATTGCATGTAGCAGCTGTCATGTCTAATCAGTCCCAGAATATTTCAATTCTCAGAAGAGAAATTTCTTTTGTTCCAATGAACATGAATAATGTTTTGTATATTCATGCAACATATAATGCACACAAGGTATATACTCTTCCTGATAAATACTTCTTTTACTAGGTGAAATTGCAACAAAATATGCATAATTATGGCCCAGAGTTACGTTTAATTATTATTATAAAATAACTATGATACTACGTGTGTTCCGATTGGCTAAATAACCATTTAAGATGAGAGTATATTACACACTGACGTGATACGTGATGTATTTTATTGACTAATTATTTTATAAAAGAAAAATATCATGCGTTCCTGTGTAATATAGCCTCATCTAAATACTTGGGAAGTTGGGAGAACACCTGAGTTGCTAGGGGAACCACTCGGCAGCCTCGTGGTTTCCCTCCGCTACTCTTGTGTTCTCCCAACTTTCTAAGTGTTTAGATGATTTCGAGGCTATATATATTACACGGCCACGCATTATATATTTCATAAATATTACATGATCTGCAATTTTAATTATAATTGTAGCCGTTTTGGGAAGCCCAGAAAGACTGTATAGAGTTTACTACATTAATGCTAAGACACCAACTGCTCCAATGCAAGTTTATAGAACATTGCAACCCAATGAAAGAGGGATTCTAAACTATTTTAAACTATACACTACTCCGACTTATAAAAATATTAATGCTAAAAAAACAGAATGCACTGCCAAGCGTTTGCCTACTTGCTCAGATCAACTCGAAGGAGTCCTGCATGTATTGACTTACATTACTTTTGCCTTCCTTCCTTATGATGAAATCTTCGAAGTATTTCGAACCATCTTCCACCATCTTTCTCGAAAAACCACTAGAATCAAAGAGAAGCAATGAAAAGCGGTGAAACATACACTTCAATATCTATTTGATATAAATGTCATCAAACGTGAGCAACACTTCCTGACAGATATTCGACGTTGATCTTTCAACAGCAAGAAAGAGTCTATATACTTACGAATAAGTTTTAGGTAAAGCTTTTAATTCCCGGGGCAATATATATGCAGTAGATTAAGCGAGTTCATGAAACATAAACAAAGGAGGTGCAGTGTTTATAATTTTTTTCGTTCGAATGTTTTACAGCTGTAACGCTAAAATAACTCGTTCACGAACTCCAGTATGAAACGAACTTGAACCCGTGAACCCGTGAACCCGAGAAATGCGCACTGTTCCTTTTTCCGTCGTGTTTTAGAATCGAAAGATCTACTTTTTTATATCATCTCACTGTCAACATGAAAATCCTAGTAAGCACATGTGAACAATACATCTCGGATAAAGGGAAAAATCGACAACGACGAAGTGCACAAAAGTCACGAAACAAGGGAAGTATCACAGGCAAACACAAACTGAACTGGGAACCAGAATTCGAGGGAAGGAAACTCGACATTTTATACAGAAATATGTACAAGTGGCGGCGGCGACGACAATTTTTATGCTAAAGTTTTGTTTGTTTACAGCATGCAGTAACCATGCAACAAACATAGAGCACTCGAGTGAGTAAACATGCAACACATCTTTACCTTAACTCACGGCAAGCCGTATCATGATGTCCCGTCACTCAGCTCAGACAGCTAACACACGATGCCAGGAGGAGACCGGTACAAAGTTAATATTGGCAGACCGGAAACTGGTAACTAAGGAATGATCTGAAATCAGGATCCCCTCCCCCAGGTATATCTCATTTGAGTAAAACACCCGAAAAAGTCCTACATTCTGATTTTCTGAATAGTGTGTTCATTTGTTGACAGGGAAGTGGCCTCAGCGGCCCTGCGCTTGCTGGATTGCGCCTTTCAGTGGGGGGGGGGGAGGGGGGGGGGGGGGGGGAAGCGGAGCAAGCGTGTTAAAATAACGTTTTACTACTTGTACCATACTGTAACGAACTTGTAGTTTGTCAGAATTTACCCTCTTCTGCTGTGTTGTAGTCACTAGGAAATGTCGTTATGATTTATACCGGTCGTGTCGAGAGAAACCCCATATGGTTCGTTTTCAGTGTTGCACAACACATGTACCTGGCTACTGTCGGATGTGACGTAGTTGACTGTCACTGATCCCCATATAAGCTCAGGTTTCGCAATTAATAAACGTTCTGCTTCACTCGTGTCTAAGCTGCGTTTCGTAGTTGGGCTATTCCATTTAATATCCGCACCCCCCTATCGAGGATGTCCCTTTATTAGAGGGGACCCCTGAGGAAATCCTACCTTAAGCTCCTAGAACCCCTGAAGATTTCCAGTGTTTGAACCCCTGGTCCCCTGAAGATTTCCAGCATTTCTCCTTGTTCGGCCCTGAAGATTTCCAGCATTTGGAGCCCTGGTCCCCTGAAGATTTCCAATGTTTGCCCCTCCCCCCTATATTGAGGACATCCCATTTTGGGGGGACCCCTGAGGAAATCCACACTTGGTTTATTCGACCCCTAAGGATTTCCAGTCTTGCTCATCAACAGATAAGCAGTTAAATTGTTTTGTTGAGTCAAGGTTTTATATATTACCACATTTATATAAATTACTGATATCAATATGATATCTATGTACAATATAAGGATTAGAATTTTGATTGAAAAAATACATGCAGCATTTAGGTATTAAACTGAATGACAAATATCAAATGTCAAAGAAACTATAATACAGTAAGTATATGGGAAGGTAATACTTATAATAAATATATCATAAAAATGCAACTGCTTTTGTAACAGCCAAAATACAGTATACTTTGTTCAGCCAGACTTCATAAAGAGAATTAAAGACCTACAGTACAGCCAACAACTTCTGTACCATTAAACTTGTCTACTACCCTTGAATCAGTCTCAGTTTACCCTCTGCAAGAAGGGGTGTATCGAAAACGAAGACCCCGAAAACGAAGACCTAAGACCCAGAAAACGAAGACCCCAAAATAAATTAACATAAATTTGCGGGGTCTTCGTTTTCGATTTTCGGTGGTGGGTGTATCGAAAACGAAGACCCCGCAATTTTTGCCACTCGTCGTAAAGCTTGAACAAGCAGTATGAAATAGAGTGCCACTTAGTGAAGCTGTTGGCTATTACTGTTGGGGTCTTCGTTTTCGGGGTCTTCGTTTTCGATACACCCACCACCGAAAATCGAAAACGAAGACCCCGCAAATTTATGTTAATTTATTTTGGGGTCTTCGTTTTCTGGGTCCTAGGTCTTCGTTTTCGGGGTCTTCGTTTTCGATACACCCGTTTTCGATACACCCACCACCGAAAATCGAAAACGAAGACCCAGAAAACGAAGACCCCGCAAATTTATGTTAATTTATTTTGGGCTCTTCGTTTTCTGGGTCTTAGGTCTTCGTTTTCGGGGTCTTCGTTTTCGATACACCCCTGCAAGAAGTGGGGTCACTTCGCATGTATAGGTCGAATCCGGCTCTGATAAGTAAACCAATGTGATTTCATCTGATACAATGTCAGCCTCTTGTACCTCGGCACTGTACCACCCCGGCCTCCAACCTGTTCCCCCAATTTCTTCTTTGGTCCATCTTACTTTAACTTGAGTGCCCACTTCGAAGAACTGTTGGTATTCTTTATCTTGATTCCACACATGTTTTTCAGCTTCTGGTGCACTGTGCTCTGCAGTTTTTTGGGCTTCTTGGAATAATAAAGAATAATTGGGCTTCTTGGAATAATAAAGAATAATATTTCGGCTATCCTGGAGCGAACTTGTATTTGCAAACGGAAGGACTCAAGATTGACCTTCGGACTTAGGTTTGCAGTAGCCTTTAGGAGCATAGTTCATAAATGAGGTCAGCGAAGCATTTGCGTGTGCAGCACAAACCACAGGAAAGACATAACGCCAGGTTCGCTAGAACGTGCCTGTCGGTAGGCTTTACCCGTACGATTTGAGCAAGCTGCCAAGTGTTTGCGCGGCATCGTGATGCACAGACACCTTCGGAGTCTTTGTAGTCGCCTGTGCCGCGGAAATTCTGTCCACCATTTTCCGGTCTGATCTCATTGTGGTTTTGCTATCCAATTTAGTTGTTTACCCAAACGGAAGTTTGTAACCGCTGTACGTGCTCCCTGAGCATGCTTAACCGCGAATTATTGAAGGACGTCGCCAAAAGTCATGACAGTCACTGATCAGAAATAAGTAAACACGTTTTGAATCCGCTCGTAGCGCGTACTGAACGCCGTGTAAAATATTTTCTGTTTTGTATCTTCAGTGATAGCTGCTGAGCTATAGGCTAATAATAAATGAGTATGGAAATAAAAAGTGAACTTGCCTCAGAAGAATCCTCGAAAAGTACTCGTGTGAACTCTCTGGTAAACGAAATTCGTAACATTGTTGGAGAACATCTGACTTAAGACAGACTTGAACCTCTACTGTGAAAAACACGCACACGTACAATGAAAGATCCAGTGGCGGCCAGAAACGATGGTTGAAACTGAGTTAACTGTTGGCATAGTTCATGACAGTCCTCAGTCCTCAGTCCTCAGATAGCGAGTTTATAGGCGCTGTAAATGCAATAAGTGTTCACTTGCCAGCTTGATTGTGATTCACAATCAGGCGGGTAAGTGGACACTTTTATTGCATTTCAACCCCCAATGATTTCCAATCTCGAGCCCCTGTGGACCCCCGACGATTTCCAATCTCAAGCCCCTGTGGACCCCCGACGATTTCCAATCTCGAGCCCCTGTGGACCCCCGACGATTTCCAACCTCCTCGATAGGGGGGATGCGGATCAACTTGTTCTTCGGCCTTCTTAGGCTCCGGTGAAAGGCCAGAGCGCACTGGCCTCGGTCCGTTACAATACCAATTGCAATAAAACATATTTTTGTGAAACAGTAAATATTTTATTTCTTATGCACCATCATAAGTACCATACCAACAAAAAAGCAAAAGCATTAAGTTCAAACACTAGCCTGTTGGGATATCACCGCAATTTATTGCCGGCCAAATCTATAGAAGTGTAATATAAACTAATGATAAAATCCAGCCCTTAAAAACATCACTCTATTCTACAACTTTATTCTGCCAATTAGGTGGAGCGGGTTTGCCGATATCGTAATCAACAAGATCTTCACCGCACGCGGAGAGGAAAAAATTCAGCTCGTTAATCATCCCCTCGTTAAAAATGGGCTGGCACTTTTCAAGGTCGTCTTTACTGAAGAACTTATCTACAAATTGCTCTGCGCTCGACTGGTGATCTGACTTATTTGCTTTGAACCATGGCTTGTACAGGCTGGTCTCCGGCACGTGTGGGTCGAGTTCTTTCGCGACCCAGGGCCACAGCATATTGCAAGGTAGTATGCCAATACAAAGGTGCCTTGGATCCTTGTCTGCCAGTACAGATTCATACGCCACATACATCTGGGCAGCTGGACCCAGCACAACGCTCTCAGCACTTTTCAGCTTCCATTTCTTCACGAAGTCCTGGTTGTACCTGTTGTAGCTTGCGGAGTGCGACCTGTACAGCAGAGCGAAGTCAGGTTGCCCGGCTTCCTGCATCTTTGGCGCCGCAGAATCGAAAGCCTTGACGGCTTCAAAACAGTAGGCCGCGTCTTGGACCATGTAGCCACCATAGTTCTCCGGATCCAGAGTGCCTTGGACCATTCCTTTGAAAAACTTTGTATTTATCACAGCCTTGCAGATCGCTTTACTGGTGGGGTTCTCAAACAGCGTTTGAGAAAAACTGGGTCCCATCACCCGTTGAGCAGGAGTTCCGTTGGCGATCCCATAAAGAAATCTCTGGTGACGGCCTGTGCCATATTGCTTTGCTGCCATGGAGTGAAAAGAAGAGTTCCTTGTGTGCATTTTTGAGGATGCAAGATAAACAACAAGCCTATTCGAACTCAAGCCAATATTTTGGTCTGTAGTTTTCAGCCCTGTTTACATGGAAGGAGGGTGACCCTACCCCCCTATCCCCTATTAGAAGGGTCAAAAGATAGTCCCCCCCCCCCCCCCTTTACATGCCAAGCGCTATAGTTCCTTGGGCTATCTCGCCAAAAGCGAAGCTATTAAAAAATATAAAATATGGCGGGATTTGAGAGTAACATGGCACTGCTAAACTTAGCCCCCCCCTGGGAGGGTAACCGTTTACATGGCCAAAAGTTGTCCCTGCTGGGAGAGCTATCCTAGCTAGATAGGGGAACCCTCCTCCCAGGGAGACAACGGAACAAGGAATTTCAATAGAGAAGGGTGACCCTTCTGGGAGGGCCTCTCTCCTTGGAGGGTCAGCCTTAGTTGTGTTAGCTCGTGCTCCGCCATTATAAGAAAGCGTTTTGCACCCCAACTTGCAAAGACACTGATCTGGTGTATCCGGCTTAACTCTGATAATAATCTTCGGTTTGGATCCCCGAAAACAAGAAAGAATTTAATTACATACGGAACCTCATCGGAAGGGTCGAAGAAGAAATACTGAACCAACCTTTTGAGTGACTCATTCCAACTGGTGTTTGATATCTAGAAGGAAAAAAGTCCTGTAGTAATCACGTTTGTATGGTAATACTCACAACGAGTTAATTTCCGATGAGTGGCTTCCGAAAAAAAATCAGAATCTTTACAGTGCGCTTCAGCTATGTTTTCAGAAGCATTCTTAACAAAGGGCTGTACAAATCTTTGACATTATTCACGACAGGAGACTGAAGACATTATGGTGCTACAGAAGGTGCATATGCTTGTGTCCCAACATCAAAAAAGAAAAAAAAAAAAGCCAGAGCTTTTCACTCCTGCCACGCTACCAAGGCCTTAAAAAAGAGAAAGCTGCACCTGGGAATCCGAACTTCAGCGGCCTCCCTGCCCAGAGATTTCAAAAGTTTATCTTACCTTTAAATCTTAGAACTTCAGCGTACCAGCTACAGAGAAACACAGACTGTACTTGATTTTAATGCACTGCGGAAATCTGTAAACAGGAACAACAAGTCAATCATGCCAGCTCGGCAGTGTCAGTTTTCACAGCAGTTGCGTTCGTGCAGGAATGTCAATCTTGATAGCTTGAATAGCAGGAATGTGTAATCGCCTTTGGGCATGATGTGTTTCGGCGTGTCTGTATTCAGTTCTTTACTTATATAATTCATGTTGACTCTGCTAAATGACTCTGCGCAAGTTTACAAATAGCCATGTTGTGATCAAATAATACAATACGCGGGCCGGGGCCAGGCCTTTCACAAGCACGCTGAGTTTCGTTCGCGAGGTGATCTCGCAGTAATATGGTTCACACGGGGCAGGTATAAAACCTGGACCCCCCTATTTGGACCCCCATTTGGACCCCCATTTGGACCCCCATTTTTTTAAAAAAAATATATATATATTAATAATTAATGATGATAATATTGATGTAATAATAATACAATTTCTCATATATAATTAAATGAAAAGCCAATAAAACTGCGAGCTGTGGGCTGCGAGCTGAAAAGTCACTTTAAAAAATTAAAAAGAAAATGGAAAAAAGTCCGTCTTTTTGTGAAACCGGAAACGCTGCACGACTCCTGTAGAGCGGATCTTTCCGGCCCTGGCACACGAGAGACTTGCTTCACAAATTTTACCGCTTGCGCTTGCGTTTGCATTTGCGCTTGCTTGCTCGTGTGAACCAGCCTTTACTGGCATTTCTGGTTTGAATACAGTCAACTCTCTCTAAGCGGACACTCTCTAAAAAGGCGGACAGCAAATTTGGTCCCTGCTGAATTTCACTTGTTTCTCCGCTGTAACTGAACTATCTCTAAGGCGGACAGCGGACACATTTTTATTAAACATTTCAATAAAAAAATCCTTTCAAAGCGGACACCGGATGTTTACGAAGTTTTATAACAGACCTGAAAATAGACCTGATGACAGGTACGTCCCTGGAAATAATAAAATATACCAGACCTGACAGTAGGGAGTAATCAATGCATATCGTCACTTTTCCCGTCAGGTATATACACTTAACAGGCGAAAACACACACTTGCACAGCCTTTTACTGGAATCACTTGCATTCTTCTTTCGCTTTTTCGCGTCTTGATTACAGTGAGTTGACTGTACAGCGAAGTAAACCACAAGTAAAGACGGTTAAAATTAAATAAATAAGTGACGTTTACCTTGCAGGAAAGACATAAAGCAGACAACCAGTGTGAAGAAATAAACTGACCCCTTTATATTTTGTTGTAAATTGTTGCTACAAAAAAAAAGTGCTATTAAGAAAAAAATCGCTGACAAACAAAGCGAAGCAAACACAAAAAGACGGACTTTTTTCTATTTTCTTTTTAATTTTTTAAAGTGACTTTTCAGCTCGCAGCTCACAGCTCGCAGTTTTATTGGCTTTTCATTTAATTATATATGAGAAATTGTATTATTATTACATCAATATTATCATCATTAATTATTAATATATATTTTATTTTTTTAAAAAAATGGGGGTCCAAATGGGGGTCCAAAAGGGGGTCCAAATGGGGGTCCAAATGGGGGTCCAAATAGGGGGGTCCAGGTTTTGTACCTGCCCGGTTCACACGAAATTGGCCTTGAAGTTTCTCGGCTCCTATCGCTTTGGGTGATGAGACAAGAGATACGGGCCCCTCGGCGTGGCGCCGCGCAATTTTCCCACCAGAAGCGAGGCCAAATCTCGTTCACACGGCTCAGAAGAAGGTTACCAATATTCACATACGACGCTTGGGATTACCAGTTAGTTTTAGGCGAACGTTCCATGTGCTGGGCACTAACGCACTTGCCTCTGATAACAAGTTTTCCAATGGGTGTCGTTGGGAGATTGCAATGAAACATATTTTTGTGAAACAGTAAATATTTTATTTCTTATGCACCATCATAAGTACCATACCAACAAAAAAGCAAAAGCATTAAGTTCAAACACTAGTCTGTTGGGATATCACCGCAATTTATTGCCGGCCAAATCTATAGAAGTGTAATATAAACTAATGATAAAATCCAGCCCTTAAAAACATCACTCTATTCTACAACTTTATTCTGCTAATTAAGTAGAGTGGGTTTGCCGAAATCGTAATCAACAAGATCTTGATTGCACGCGGAGAGGAAAAAATTCAGCTCGTTAATCATTCCCTCGTTAAAAATGGGCTGGCACTTTTCAAGGTCGTCTTTACTAAAGAACTTATCTACAAATTGCTCTGCGCTCGACTGGTGATCTGACTTATTTGC
This sequence comes from Plumapathes pennacea, assembly GCA_964036295.1. NCBI lineage: Eukaryota > Metazoa > Cnidaria > Anthozoa > Antipatharia > Myriopathidae > Plumapathes > Plumapathes pennacea. Next base: position 12,257,367 of record OZ038470.1, on the reverse strand, counting down.
TTTGAACCATGGCTTGTACAGGCTGGTCTCCGGCACGTGTGGGTCGAGTTCTTTCGCGACCCAGGGCCACAGCATATTGCAAGGTAGTATGCCAATACAAAGGTGCCTTGGATCCTTGTCTCCCAGTGCAGATTCATACGCCACATACATCTGGGCAGCTGGACCCAGCACAACGCTCTCAGCACTTTTCAGCTTCCATTTCTTCACGAAGTCCTGGTTGTACCTGTTGTAGCTTGCGGAGTGCGACCTGTACAGCAGAGCGAAGTCAGGTTGCCCGGCTTCCTGCATCTTTGGCGCCGCAGAATCGAAAGCCTTGACGGCTTCAAAACAGTAGGCCGCGTCTTGGACCATGTAGCCACCATAGTTCTCCGGATCCAGAGTGCCTTGAACCATTCCTTTGAAAAACTTTGTATTTATCACAGCCTTGCAGATCGCTTTACTGGTGGGGTTCTCAAACAGCGTTTGAGAAAAACTGGGTCCCATCACCCGTTGAGCAGGAGTTCCGTTGGCGATCCCATAAAGAAATCTCTGGTGACGGCCTGTGCCATATTGCTTTGCTGCCATGGAGTGAAAAGAAGAGTTCCTTGTGTGTATTTTTGAGGATGCAAGATAAACAACAAGCCTATTCGAACTCAAGCCAATATTTTGGTCTGTAGTTTTCAGCCCTGTTTACATGGAAGGAGGGTGACCCTACCCCCCTATTAGAAGGGTCAAAAGATAGTCCCCCCCCCTTTTACATGCCAAGCGCTATAGTTCCTTGGGCTATCTCGCCAAAAGCGAAGCTATTAAAAAATATAAAATATGGCGGGATTTGAGAGTAACATGGCACTGCTAAACTTAGACCCCCCCCTGGGAGGGTAACCGTTTACATGGCCAAAAGTTGTCCCTGCTGGGAGAGCTATCCTAGCTAGATAGGGGAACCCTCCTCCCAGGGAGACACTACCTATCATGTCAACGGAACAAGGAATTTCAATAGAGAAGGGTGACCCTTCTGGGAGGGCCTCTCTCCTTGGAGGGTCAGCCTTAGTTATGTTAGCTCGTGCTCCGCCATTATAAGAAAGCGTTTTGCACCCCAACTTGCAAAGACACTGATCTGGTGTATCCGGCTTAACTCTGATAATAATCTTCGGTTTGGATCCCCGAAAACAAGAAAGAATTTAATTACATACGGAACCTCATCGGAAGGGTCGAAGAAGAAATACTGAACCAACCTTTTGAGTGACTCATTCCAACTGGTGTTTGATATCTAGAAGGAAAAAAGTCCTGTAGTAATCACGTTTGTATGGTAATACTCACAACGAGTTAATTTCCGATGAGTGGCTTCCGAAAAAAAATCAGAATCTTTACAGTGCGCTTCAGCTATGTTTTCAGAAGCATTCTTAACAAAGGGCTGTACAAATCTTTGACATTATTCACGACAGGAGACTGAAGACATTATGGTGCTACAGAAGGTGCATATGCTTGTGTCCCAACATCAAAAAAGAAAAAAAAAAAAGCCAGAGCTTTTCACTCCTGCCACGCTACCAAGGCCTTAAAAAAAGAAAGCTGCACCTGGGAATCCGAACTTCAGCGGCCTCCCTGCCCAGAGATTTCAAAAGTTTATCTTACCTTTAAATCTTAGAACTTCAGCGTACCAGCTACAGAGAAACACAGACTGTACTTGATTTTAATGCACTGCGGAAATCTGTAAACAGGAACAACAAGTCAATCATGCCACCTCGGCAGTGTCAGTTTTCACAGCAGTTGCGTTCGTGCAGGAATGTCAATCTTGATAGCTTGAATAGCAGGAATGTGTAATCGCCTTTGGGCATGATGTGTTTCGGCGTGTCTGTATTCAGTTCTTTACTTATATAATTCATGTTGACTCTGCTAAATGACTCTGCGCAAGTTTACAAATAGCCATGTTGTGATCAAATAATACAATACGCGGGCCGGGGCCAGGCCTTTCACAAGCACGCTGAGTTTCGTTCGCGAGGTGATCTCGCAGTAATATGGTTCACACGAAATTGGCCTTGAAGTTTCTCGGCTCCTATCGCTTTGGGTGATGAGACAAGAGATACGGGCCCCTCGGCGTGGCGCCGCGCAATTTTCCCACCAGAAGCGAGGCCAAATCTCGTTCACACGGCTCAGAAGAAGGTTACCAATATTCACATACGACGCTTGGGATTACCAGTTAGTTTTAGGCGAACGTTCCATGTGCTGGGCACTAACGCACTTGCCTCTGATAACAAGTTTTCCAATGGGTGTCGTTGGGAGATTGCAATGAAACATATTTTTGTGAAACAGTAAATATTTTATTTCTTATGCACCATCATAAGTACCATACCAACAAAAAAGCAAAAGCATTAAGTTCAAACACTAGTCTGTTGGGATATCACCGCAATTTATTGCCGGCCAAATCTATAGAAGTGTAATATAAACTAATGATAAAATCCAGCCCTTAAAAACATCACTCTATTCTACAACTTTATTCTGCTAATTAAGTAGAGTGGGTTTGCCGAAATCGTAATCAACAAGATCTTGATCGCACGCGGAGAGGAAAAAATTCAGCTCGTTAATCATCCCCTCGTTAAAAATGGGCTGGCACTTTTCAAGGTCGGCTTCACTGAAGAACTTATTTACAAATTGCTCTGCGCTCGACTGGTGATCTGACTTATTTGCTTTGAACCACGGCTTGTACAGGCTGGTCTCCGACACGGTTGGGTCGAGTTCTTTCGCGACCCAGGACCATAACATATTGCAAGGTAGTATGCCAATACAAAGGTGCCTTGGATCCTTGTCTGCCAGTACAGATTCATACGCAACATACATCTGGGCAGCTGGACCCAGCACAACGCTCTCAGCACTTTTCAGCTTCCATTTCTTCACAAAGTCCTGGTTGTACCTGTTGTAGCTTGCGGAGTGCGACCTGTACAGCAGAGCGAAGTCAGGTTGCCCGACTTCCTGCATCTTTGGCGCCGCAGAATCGAAAGCCTTGACGGCTTCAAAACTCTTGATGCGTGTATTCACTCGAAGGCCCCGAGCTCACTGGCCTGCCAGTCTTGTTTTTATTATTTTTATTGCTCGTGGGCGTGGCCCGTCGAGCTTAAAACGACACGGCGTGTCTTTTTCGTCATGTTAGTTTTCTGGGTTACGAATCTGCACACGGTGATTGGTTCAGATTATCACGTGATATGCAATGACGTAATTGACTTCGTTAAACAATTCGAGTGTGACCAGTGAATTGCTCGGTACTTGTGTGTAAAAGTTAACTCCATTTAATCGAAGCTCAACACCTTTTGGCTTTGTGGAACACGCACTGATAAACTGGATGCTAGGAAACGATTTTGTCTTGCGTTCTTTAGTTCACCGCGGAAGCTTCGAGAATAGCCGAGAACATCAAAGTCCACGAGATGTAATTCTTAATGCACGGGGATGAGATTTAGAGGGCACGTGCCAGCAGGCCTTATTGCAAAATGTTCCTCGTGAACTACCTACTGAGTCGCTAATAAGGTCATGTAATTGCACAAGGCTATCTAGACACTGTACCTTGAAATCATATCATATTCGGGGTAATTTACGTGGGCCCCACGCCAGATAGGCTCATTCATAGCATCTGCTCGTCCGAGTAACAGCTAAGCCAGCTCATGAAAGATAAACAAAGGAGGTGCAGTGTTTATATATTTCTTTCGTTCGAATGTTTTACGAGCTCCAGTATGAAACGAACTTGAACCCGTGAACCAGAGAAATGCGCACTGTTCCTTTTTTCCGTCGTGTTTTAGAATCGAAAGATCTACTTTTTTATATCATCTCACTGTCGACATGAAAATCCTAGTAAGCACATGTGAACAATACATCTCGGATGAAGGGAAAAATCGACAACGACAAAGTGCACAAAAGTCACGAAACAAGGGAAGGGGGGGGGGGGGGGGGGGGGAGGGAGGATATTCATGATATAAAGATAAAGGTTTTCAGACCCGGGTGGAGACAAGACAACTGTACTAGAGCAATTCCCACCCGAAATTATGAGAAATAACCCTGTCTTTATTCCTCATAACGGCCTCCCAGATCGCGGGCGCGCAAAGGCATAATACTGACGCGGTACCCTTCATGCAAGTCAATATACAGGGTTTTACATAATGAAAAGCAAGCGAACTCCTCTGCGCCCTGTGCACGTGACGAGGTGTGAATGCGGCGAGAGATCAACGTGAATTCACTGGAGATGAGGCGCGCGCGGTGGAATTCCTTCAGCGATTGAACTTTGTTGTTTTGGCGACGTATCGTAACAAATTGATCATTGATAAAGTACATTTTTATTATTTCTTTTTTTCTGCGAAGCCAGCTCCTTACATAAATCTTGTTCATTTTCATTTCACTACCAAATTTAACTAAGGCTTTGTTTTATACTTTACTGGATAACTTTCTGTAGCATTGATGCGTAGCTGTTTTAACCCTTCCAGTCAGTATAGCAAAGCTCAAAACACACTTCTCCTTAATACTACAACGCTACCTCACCTGAAATGTCACCATGTCACCATTTCTCAACGAAAAGGTCCTTGAAACGAGGTTATTTCTCGTTATGAACGGTGGGAAGAATTTGTAGGAACCCTTTCACACCTGAGTGATCAACTTCAATATTCTCCTTCAGTTTCCCACCAGAGATATATGATACAGTGTGGAGAACTTGGCTCTTGATACCGTGCTCAGATAAAAAAATAATTACACCATTATTTCTCACTACATCAATCAATCATTTCCTTTTTAAAAGGCTGGGAGAATCTGTGTTTTGAGCTTGGAAATAAAAAGTTAAAGCACTTTGATACTAATTTTCACCAATACAATTTAGTCATTTATACAAGGACCACGGCACAACTCATCTGGGCAAAAGTTGAAAGACATAGTTCTAAGGTTAGCTTTTGGAGTTCGCACAATGCTTGAAAAACCCGTTTTAGCCAGGAAACTCACAAGATGTCGACTCAATCAAGTATAACTTAGTTAGATATATCTTCCAAAACATACGTTTTTAACAGGAAAAAATTGTTTGCAATAAGTTTAACTCAAGCTAAAATTCATGCTGACCATGTGCTCGAACATCGTTTCTTCGACCAATCAGCAGTCAGGAATAAATAACCCATAAATCTTTACGGACCTCGCTTGATTATGAAGACGCGGCGGAGGCCATGTTGGACTGGAACTGATTTTGTTATTATCACAATTAATCGCTTTTAATGACAGCGATAAAGAAGACTTGAAGATAAAATATATACTATTCTCGTTATTCATTTTCTTACGACACGACAAAGGACACTACGACCCGTATCGATTCTCGTACAAAAATCAATCGCCGTACAGACGCGCGCAAAGGTTCATGGGTACCCATAAGTCAACTGGAGCCGAATTTCCGATATTGCGGTAAAATATCATTTCCGCGCGAGTCTGATTAAAATTCGTCAATATTAGGTGTAAAAAGCTCACTATCCGCTAAAACCTTCGTCAAGGATCCAATTGACAGCGCGATCTACATCCCAGTTGCAGTGCTTCAGTGTAAACTTACAGTGTTCCTTTACCTTGCTTGTGATGCAGTGGACCTGCTCAACTTTGGCCATTTCCAGAATCTGAGTCAAATCCCCGTCGCATTGCATGAACGCGGCACAGCACCAGTCCGCGTCCGCTCCTGCCCACACAGCGCGCACTCGCTTAACTAAAGTTTGCTGTTCCTCGTCAAGCGAAGAGAGATCGTCTGGAGCAACAGTTTCTCTTTCGTCACCCTCAGACGCTAATCTCGCGTGCAAAGATTGCGCTTGGCGAAATTCGAGCGTCATGCCACTGAAGCTAGAATCCAAGCCTCCGGGAAATGGCGATTCGCCGAACGGGCTCTCCGGCGGGGGCTGGTGCAGAGTCTCTTCGGGTATTTCCGGCGGCGGCGGGGGCACAAACGGCCTATCGTAAAATTTCTCGGCCAACGGAGTCGTTGCTGCCTGAACCGAAGATGACGTCATACCCAAGTGATTTTCCGAAGTAAAACAGAAACCCCCGGTTGTCGTCGGTGACGTCGGGCTTAATGGGACTGGTCGAAGCGGTTCGGGTAAACGAGTGGTTTCAAGGACAGTATCACGTGACATGATGTCTTTTGGAGGCAGAGGTGGCGAGGCGGGTTCTTGGCCGACCGTGTTGGACTGGGGCCGCACGGGAGGTTGCAACATATCGGGGCGTTCGTAAATATGGTCAGCGGTTCCCTGCTGTGCTACCATATTAGGAAGGTCATAAAAGTGGTTACCAGGCACAGGGTCATCTCTGACTGTGCGATCTTGTGGCGCTGCAGGCTGTGCGTAAACGTGCTGGGTTTCACTTGTCAATCTCTCCGAAAGCCTTGGCAGATCGTACAAAGGATTAGAGACCACCCAAGGCCTCTCATATATCAACTCGCTGTCTTCACTAGGTCCCTTTTGGGACATATACAAAGGATCATCCTCAGCCCCTAGCGGAGGGACCCTATTATCTGAAGGGTCCATTTTGGAGGCAGGCCCTCGCTGAGGGCCTTGTTCTTCAGACCCAAAGTTGGCCATTATGGCCTCGTTTTGCAAAGACGTTTCATCGCCTTCTGGGTAACTCTTGGGCCTCTCTTCGACTCTCGGATTTTTTCCAGAGCTTGTCTTTTTACGCGGCGTGGGAACCGGTGTCTTCCGTTTCACAACGCCGTTCGGCGCGTCGGCTCTCCCGCGAGACGTACCTCCTGCACCCTCCCCATTAGGTGCCCTCTTTGTCATGAGATCAACTCGCTCGGGGATTTTCGGTGGATTTTTTCTTGGTAAAGTAACCCAACTTGGCTGTTGCGACGGCTCGTTCAAAGTCGCTCCGGTCGACATATCGTCAGCTGAGGTGGATTGTAGCTCGTGTTCGGAAGGAAAAGCATGGTACGTTGGAACAGATTGCGAGGCCCCATTTTCCAAACGCGGAGTCTGTGGGATCAATATATCGTCGGCTGGGGTCGTTCGCCGGGGAACAGAATAACCATGACGCAAAGCGGCATTGTCGGCGTGAATCGATACATATTCGTCGTGATTTAAGTCATGAGCTGGTTCATTCTCAGTCTCTTGCTGGCTGCCTCGCCTGGCGGGGTCCATTAGCTCGTAATCAGGCTCTGAGAAACGGGAAAATGGAAACGTGAACAAAAACGGAACAAAATGAAATGGAGTAACTAGAGAATAGCCCGCATTCTCTAAGGCACTCCACCAAAGGAAAGACGTTAGACTACCCCTCTACCAACGTTTTTAAAGAGCAACCCTCCCCACGCATCGTAGAACAAATGAGGGTGAAATGGCTGCACGGGTGTGCGCGCGCGTACGTAGCGCTTCAGAAACTTCGGAGGGGGGGGGGGGGGGGGTGGGGGTGATGTAGCTTCACTGCGTAGTGCGTATCCAACCTTTAGCCACTAAACATTGCAGTATGCTTCAGAAACTTCGGAGGGGGGAGGGGGGGGGGGTGGGGGTGATGTAGCTTCACTGCGTAGTGCGTATTCAACGTTTAGCCACTAAACATTGCAGTATGCTTCAGAAACGTTGAGGGATGGTGGTCTGTAGTTTACTGATTATCTGCGTAGCCCCAAGCGAATATAATAGAGCAGCGTATGCTGTAGTTATGACTTAGTATGAAAAATGCAGACAAAATACCTCGAAATGCAGTTATATCTTCTTCTTCGTCTTCTTTTTCGTCTCGCTCGGGATGAGGAGCTGCTGCGCCATAACGCACGGTCCCAGAATGAGGCTGTGGTACAGCGTCTGAGTTGAGACTCTTTCCGCGCTTTTTGTCCCTGTGAAAGACCCATATAAAGATTTATTAGAGGCGTGGTTTTAGTGCCGTTATTTGCACGTGGTAGCTATGCGTACTGCATGAAGCTGTGAAAGTGTCAAAAAAAAAAAAGGTGGAACAAATTTTGAAAGATAGCAGTGGAACTGAGTCCATGCACAGCGACATGAACCAAAAAAAAACGGTTTCTAATTTAACAAACTGACATATTTCTCTGCCCGAATTAAAATTGATGAAAACAAACAAACAAAAAAACAAAAAACAAAGAACAAAGAACGCACTCAACAAAGTGAACACGTCATTGGAGTGTACGCAATGAAAGCTTTCGTTCGAGCATAAGAGGTGTCATTTATCAGACAGGAAACAATTTCAGTAAAACATTAGTTCCATTTGTGTTTCGTTTGGCCACTATTAACTTGCTACATCGACTTGCGTTGACTCAGCTGACATTGTTTGAGCTCGATATAGCACACAGGTCGACGCAAATTTTCAGTCTCCGGCCGTTTTGCCCCTCATTGCACGCCTGTTCGCAACTTCTGGTCTTGCAAACTGACATTGACTTGGCGTCGAAGTTTTGAAATTTCTCGTAAATCATAAAACATAATTACGTGCCGTGTTGGAAGATACATTTAGTACGCTGATAAGAAAAAAAGCGGGGAGAGGGGAGAGGGGAGAGGGGAGAGATGAAAGATGGGGAGGGGGGGGGGGGGGGGTCAGTAGACCTCCAAAGAAGGAAGGCAAGATCGCGAGGAATAGATGGTTGATTCAGTTAGTGGTTCTCAAACCGGCCGCACTAGTACCTCTTCTTGTAAGACTTTATGTTCTTCTTCTCAAAAAGACCAATCTGATCATTTTCATGTTGTCCAAGCCACAGGCCAACGCCACTCTCCTTGTTGCTAAATTGAAGAGAAAGGGAGAAAAAAAAAAGAACAATAATCACAGACCAGTGGATGCAGTTATGGCAATCAGCGGACAAATGGACTCGCAAATTGAGTCACGTTGACAGGCTAATCGCATCTGCCGGTGATAACTGAAGGGTTTCAGTACGTGACTGGTATGTCGATTGGCACACATCGCAAGTTTTGGTTTTATACTGTAGACTTGCACCAACTTTTCCGTTTGGCCAGGACTTTAGGAATAAACGCAGGTAGAGGTGGTGGAGATTAATAAAAACAAACCTTGAACTGATGACTGTGATAATGTCTTTTTCTCCGTAGTTCAAGAGATCCTCGTTTGTTGATTTGTGAAAAGTTTTTGTTATGACTTGTTTAGGATGGCACTATGAAGATAAGAAAGTTGAAAACATTAAAACCTTTGAGGCACTGTTTATGAGCAACAAGAAGGAAGAAAGAGAAAAAGGGGAGGAAGAAAGAACGAAAGGAATACAGGCGGGAAGAAGAATGGAAGGAAATACGAAAAGAAAGGAAGAAAGAAAAAAGACCGGAACAAAGGAAGGAAAGAAGGAAAAACGGGAGAAAAAGAAAAAAAAAAAACAAACAAACAAACAAAACAAACAATTAAACAAACAAACACAAAAAAAAGCAAGAAGAGTGGCCACAATGAAAGGAAAATGGAAGGAATGATGAGGCAACAAAAGGGGGCACAAAACCAAAGATAACAGGAAAAGGAAAATACAGAAAAGTCACCAAAAAAAAAACATATGTACATGTAAAACTTGATATACTTTTACGCTCTGCTAACCTCCTCTACTCTCTTATGTATGTCTTGAAACGTGGGTCGTTTCTGTGGCTCGTCCTGCCAACAACTTATCATGATGTTGTATACACCATCAGGACATGCACCAGGCTTCTCCAGTCTTCTCACAGGCACAGTTGTCACAATTTTTAAAACCTAAGAAAACAGCAAAACATGTATGCTGCTTTAGTCCTGTGCAGTAGTAACTTACTTCGTATCTTTTTAATTCGTTACGTGGTTGTAGTAGTGGTAGTTGAAGTATCATAGAGTACTTATTGACAGTGATATTATTGTTCTTGCTTTGTCATTAAAATAGTGATATTTGTAGCAGTGATGTGGTTGTAGTGGTAGAGGTAGTAGTGGTTGTGGTTGTGGTAGTAGTAGTAGTAGTAGTAGTAGTCTAGCAGCTACATAATAGTAGTTAGTAGTAGTTAGTATGAGTACACTGTAGTGTAGCTGTATAGAGTGATTTCAATAAACCCGTGAAACAGATACTAGACTATTAGAGACTATTAGAGACACGTACTTGCTCCAAGTAGATGTCAGACTATACGGCAATGGACTATGTTTATTTGCCACCGGAAATTCTTCTCAAAAACCCCTACACAAAACTCACAGTAAACTAGACTCTTGCCCATCTAATGTTAGGAAACAATGTGGGCACTTGATTGGCATGTTGTGCTGTGTGAGAGGACTGAACCTAGAATTGTCATTTTCCTCGTAATTTGCAAAACTAATGAGCCTGCATGCACTACTGGCATTTGGTCAGTGAAAGGACAAGAATTGCCTTGAGTTGACGTAGACTCGCATGTTTTTAGTGAAGCTCCGTAGATATGCCTTCAATATGTTTGTATTGACGCGGACATTAACACCTGCTAGCTGTCGGATCGCGGCCACTTCGGATATTCAATTTCCCAATATCGCGACATTTTGTTTCGAATCAAAGATATAGACAAATACTCTCTACTAGATACTAGTACACCCTCACTAATAAAAACTGTTTCACGGGTTTATTGAAATCACTCTACTACAGTGTAGTAGTTAGTAGTAATGGTAGTGATAGTAGAAGTTAGTAGTCGATGCAGTGTAGTAGTAGTATAGTAGTTCGCTAAGTATTGTCTTAGTGGGCAGTACAAACCTCCCTAAGGTCCAAACCATTCCAAGGAACTTCACCAAATGAATACATTTCCCACAATGTGACACCATAACTCCATACATCACTTGCTAATGAGTACAAACTTTTGCTTAGTGTCTCTGGAGAACACCTGCACATGACAAAATAAACCAACAAGAATCTCTTATTACCAAACAATGGAATGAACACAGCCTATACAGTTACCTCTCAAAGAATGAATATCTCACTCTAATGTTTTTAGAAGTGTCCCTGCAGTGAACATATTTGATACACATTCTTTGTTTTACATTTAGCTTTGATGAGTCACCTACCATGCAAAAGCCATGCGCCTGCCCATGGTTACCTCTAGAACCCCACAGTTCCCCATTGCTCGTGCAAGGCCGAAATCACCAACCTTCACCTACAAAATGACAGCAAAAACTTTTAGCATGAGCTGCAAAATGGAACAGAAATGCAGCTAAACAAATAATATAATTATAATATAATTATTATTTGTATAGGCTTACAGTGTATATAATAAATTTACAAAACATTGCAGTGGAGACATATGTAATAATATTTTACCAGATGCATATCTACAAAGTTCTCAGGGGATGTTCTTTAAACTCAGTACACTCAATATTTAAATATCATTAATTACTACAGCCTTGATTTAATTCTTTCAGGTTTTCATGAAAGAATTTGGCATATTTGATATAGCCTGCTGTCTTGAAGGGATGAAGCTGATTGTTGAACTATCAATATTATACATGTGTGTTGATTAGTTCTCACTACATCACTTAGTTTATTTTTCCTCTGGATGGGTTGGGAGAATTTGCATTGGGGGTAGCTGGTAAAGGGGTTGAAGTACAGCATATAACATCAGGCTAGTATACAATAATAACATACCACTTCATTTTCAAAAACAAGAATATTGCGAGTTGCTAGGTCTCGATGGACAAGCTTCCGGCTGGCCAAGTACTGCATCCCTGCAGCAATCTGAACTGCAAATTTGCCAAGCGTTGTCACCTGTCGAATACCGGGTGTACCCTTCTTCAGGTTGTCAAGTAGCGACCCAAGAGGGGAGAACTCTACCACCTGCAAGTCAAACAAGTTATACCAGTCTATGGCAAGAAATATTGCTGAAAAAAATAGAAGTATTTAGAGCCGTTTTCGGATGACTGTCGAAAACCAAAACCAAAGTAATCACACAGGCCAATCACAGAGACTGAGAGAAAACAGTTCAGCCAATTGGAAGCCAAAGTAATTCACGTTTGGTCTTGCGTTTGGTTTTACTTTCCAATCAGCAGTGCGAGTACACGCCATCGCTTGCGTAAGAAGTGTTTGGTTTTGGTTTTGGTTTTGGTTTTGTCTCTGATTGGTTGGGCAATTGCTGGCAAACTTGTGTGGACCAATCCGAAAGCAAAGCAAACGCAAAACCAAAGCAATCACACAATTACTTTCGACAGTCATCCGAAAACTGCTCTAAAGATCTTTACCAATCGCAGCTGAGGTTGCCCATCCATTGGAAAAGAGATGCCATGAAAAATGAGAATGTTATCATGCTGCAGGGTCTGCATAACACTGGCCTCCTTCACAATTTCATTTGTCAACTGTGCAGCAGAGTCCCTCAGGTATTTTATGGCCACAAGTCTCTGGAAAAGATCAAAGCTCATTAAACTTTGCCAGTTCAAAGGTGCCTTTAAGGAAACATTAAAAAGCTTAGTGCAAAGTTTTTTGTGGGGAAAGAGATCGTCACTGTCTCATAATGGCGCAAATTTCAAAGCTATCTGCAAGAGTCTACAATAAATTCTATCTAATCTTCTGTCCAAGTCACACTTTTCAAAAGTTACCTTTTTGCCACTGTTCTGAGTCCACTCTCCTAACTTGACAAACCCATAATGGCCTTCACCAATGTCCTTGATGACTTTCAGATGGTCACCATGGATAAGTTGACAATTCACCTTATCTCCGTCACCCTCGTCTATCCCCTATAATGCACAGAACTTGTATAGCACATAAATATAATATATTACATGTCCCAGAGGGGAATACTATACAATGGAACCTTGTTAATACAGCCACCATTGGGACATAAAAATCTGGCCGTATTAACAGGATTTGTAGATGAGAAAATGACTGGGCATTTGTTCCGTGGGACAAAAATAGTGGCTGAGTGAGGTGGCCGTAATAACAGGGTTCCACTATACTCCCATCTGATATCCCATTCTATATATAGCTACACTTTCTACATTATAGTGGTGCTTAACCTATAGCTAAAGGATAATGTGGTTAATTCATATACAATATAATAGATTTTACTTTAGTTTTTACATTTGTTATTTCAATATTTATCATTATTTCATTGTTTCAGATTTGTCAAGTGTATCATCCCTTCATAATAACTGTGTGAGAAATATATTGTTAATTGCCCTGAAGTGAACAGTTGGGTTCATTTCGAGAAACTTTGAGGAACAGATAATGTCCAAGGACAAATATCTGTGCATATTTCTGAAGCCAATTAAAAGTACTTTATTGTTTTCGCTATCCTTCGAATATTTCAACAGTTTGCCAGCGGCTGATAGCGGACCAAAACTGAAAATGGATTAATAAACGGGAGAATGATGCGCGAGGAGCAATCAAGCATTCGCATATCTGCAAATTATTAGGTTATAGAGCGAACGGCAAAATGCTGGCTGATATCGCTCAACGATATTGAACACTTTACTGCCAATATATCTCAGTATCACATACAGTATTAGAAGTCATAACTGCTAATAATAGAACCAGGTAGTAGACGTACAGTCGACCGACAAAAATATTGCAGTGCGTGCGAAAACTGTCATGAACTGAGTTCGCGTCTCAGCGCGATCGAACTGCAAATCAATTCCTTAGGATTAACATGGAACTTCGTATAAGCTTCGAGTTTGGAACAACACGTACCTGCGGTTGCTTTTTAGTCGTCAGTTTAGTCCAAATCTTGTTCATCGTGTTCCAGCGGTTTTAACTGGAACAGTTTGAATAATGACACCAACAAAGTCCTGGCTCACAGCTCGCCGGGCAGGTGTTTCAAAAAACGGATCCCGTTTCCTCCAGGTGACGACATTAACAGTGGAATTTTGTCGGGGCAATTATTTCAAAGTGAAAGCCAGCCTCCGGCCGCCGTGGGCTCATGAGGAAGTGAAAAGTTGCACATGGGGGGTGGAGAAGGGGGATTTGTTGGTGACCCGAGGGGAAGAACAAACCATAAACAAAGGAAACTCACGATTGTTTTTTATCGATAACTCAATTCTAAACAATCTGGACCAGAAAGGGATAATATACAGAGCACTTCAAATAAGTGTGGCTAGTTTTAGATAGAACGCCAAATCGTGCCCATGCCATGACGTCACGGTCATCAGTGCATTAACTCGACTCATGGGAAGATGAATCAGTTTTATTTGTCTCGACACTATGTTTCCTAGCTGTAATTTCAGTGAATTTAACAAATCTGTGGTCCGGTCGTACACATCCGCGTCGTAGTTTGTAATAGGGACTCGGCATCATCTGTATTTATACTACGTATTCCATATATGGAACAACCGGACGAGCAAGGACCTGGTTGGGGCAATGTATTTGCTCATCAGGGCCAGGTATTTGCTCGTTGGAAGAACAACGAGAACCGTCCTCATTATTGCAATTTTACATTTCTTTTATTCCATAATGCACGTTAAAACTGAGAGGAAAGGTAATGGTCACTAAAGTAATCTAGCTCTTTTATCCATGTAGCTGCTATTCACTACCAAATTGTACGACTGACGACATGACAATAGTAGTTTATTTTTTTATTGGTTTTAAGTTATATCGTCTCTCTTTTTAGTGTGAGTACATTTTAACAAATTTTGTGGTCCGGTCATATACATCCTCCTTGTACTATTTGGTCAGATGTAAAGGCTTTTTGTAGCTTCTTCTTCTGTTTATCTCATGCAGGGTAGTCTTTCAATTCGAATTCCAGTTCCTCAGCCTCAGGTTTCGTAGTAGTTGCCGCTACAGATGTAAAACAAGAAAAGATGCTTAGTCCGAGTTTATAGCTCTTAAAGCCGATGCTACAGAGCACCGCCCTTTGAAGTCTGTTAAAAGTAATCGTGTGATTATTTGGTCAATATTGCGTTTGCTGCGCTTTCGGATTGGTCCAATCAAATTTAGGTGCACTCTTGGCAAATCAGAGGCAAGCAAAACCTGACCATGATGCAAGCCGGCTTTGGCAAGTGACGATGGCGTTTCTTCGCACTGCTGACTGGTTTCTTCTTCAAAGTAAAACTAAACACAACTACTTTGGCTTTTGATTGCTTGAAAGTTTCCTGCAGCTTCTGTGATTGGCGGTGTACTTCCTTTGGTTTTAGTTTTTCCGCGACAGTCACTCGAAAGTCGCTGATCAGGAGGAGATTGGGGATAGTTATATTTTACTTTATTTTCAAACTTTGTATTTCTTTCGCGACCTTTGTAGTATTCCGTTTTACTGACATTGAAATTTTCTCCGTTTTTACACCTGACTAAAAGGAAACGTGCCCTTTTATAAGCCGGGGGATTCAAATGAAAATTTGCTCCTTGCCCCACAACCTTAAGTATACAAAAACTAACATCGTAGAATTGAATCAACGCTAAATCAAAATAAAGGCCTATTTTGCTCGACATTAAAATGTAAGGCTTTAACAGCCAGTCTTTTAAACCTGGTATAATTTCACGAGCGACGCAAGCACAAGTCTTGGAATAGAGGGTTTTTTTTTTTTCCCCACTTTGTTGTCACTTCCCGATTTGAGGTTTTCGTTGCTTGCGCGCGGCGTGACTAAACCAGGATTTACCTTGCCTCTGCGACGTCTCGACCGGCTTTTACCGCATTGAAGTGTCATTCCACAAGGCCGCCTGTCAAATACCCCTCTCGGTTGGATCTCACGGGAATCGAGTTGCATGAG
Organism: Plumapathes pennacea; assembly: GCA_964036295.1. Taxonomy (NCBI): domain Eukaryota; kingdom Metazoa; phylum Cnidaria; class Anthozoa; order Antipatharia; family Myriopathidae; genus Plumapathes; species Plumapathes pennacea. The sequence continues at coordinate 12,241,821 of OZ038470.1, read as the reverse complement.
AAACTCACCCTCTTCATCTGCCTCAAAAGAGAACGCGCCGAGCTGAAACGACACGAAAAACACCAGAAACGCAGCGAGAACTAACTTTGAAGAAATCATAATTTCTTTCCCTCTGAAGGACTCAGCCTTAGTTGCTCTAATTCTTGTCGTCTTCTGTTTATTGTCTACTGGACAGTCGGTTGTTTCCACTCTTTAAAAGCTACTGTAAGACTCCATTTGGCGAGGCCGATAATAAACACAGATAACCCAATCAAGTGGTCACTTTGAAACTATGAAATTGCGACACTCCAAAGACCAAACAACGCAGCTTACTATCTATTGAATAAAACACAGTACGTATATCGTAAGTGCGGTAAAATTGATGTTACTTTGAAAATTACTTTAGTTAAGGTTGTATTATTGGCTAAAAGGGATTTCTTTTTGCTCAATTACTGAGAAATGTTCAAATAAACTAAATGTACGCACAACTCTGTAACTATCGTTAACGTCTTTGAGTAGCAAGCGGCGGTTACAATGTTTAGACACTTTTGTCATCTGATTCTCGCGTCCCGTTCCCCTCCTTCCCCAGTATTAAATATTGTAGTCCTGTGGATCTGCCGATCAACATATAAGGGAGGAGAGACTGAGACGGGGAACAGTCTATTTTCCTTTTAACGATTTTGCTCTTGAAAACAATTAATAGATTTGTAGTGTCTTGACAAGTTTTGTCCAATTTAAGGGTTTGGTTAAATTTAAATAACCCCAAACTGAGTTTGTGGGCGGTTTTTGCCGGACTGTCGAAAATCTTGCGTGAGCAGATCTCAATCGGGTCTTTGTTGTGTTCCTGATGTTTGAATTCTGCATGCCAGAGTTATTCGGACCAATCCGAAAACGCAACTAAACCAAAGCAATCACCCGATTACGTTGTCAAACGCCTCAAACTACTGGACGCAATAAAATCTAAATAGAAACTTTTTCAACTCAAAAGTTCTAAATTACAACAAATAGCTGTCGAAGGCAGAGCTCATGCTTTCTCTCTTTTCTTTTTATTAACATAAAACTTCAATGTATCGAATAAAATATATCGAAATTATGATGTAAAACATACCCTGGTGTCTGTGTCTTGAAAACCCTTGAAATTTCTAATTTCTGTAGTCTGATTGTGCAAAGTGGCCGATATCTTGCCTGTTCACTACATAAAACTTGGAACATATACAATTTTCAAAAAGGTTTGACAGGCTACGGTACTTTGTCGTATATGACTCTGAATAAAAGTTAATTTGCCAAAATGTGTTTGCTCTACTGTGATAGTATCAAAGTTTAGTCTCCATTACTTCTTCTTATCAAACCAATCTTAGTCAATAAAATTTCTCATTACTCTAAAATATTTAAGAGTTTGTTCCAAGTGATTTATCTTTTTTGCCTATTACACATAATTGGCAATAAGGTGCCAATTCAATGCGACGTCACATCAGATAAACAAGTAAGAGTAAAACTATTCAATGAATCAGTACTTAAATCTTAACAAGCATGGATCAATTGAGATTTTTAGTCTTTCTGTTACACACTAGTATGAAACAAAACCTATAGCGACCTATATTATACAGATCAGTAAACACTTGCTACTAATATGAACCTAGCGGATTAATAACCTGCAGGCTAAGATTTGTCGTTTACGCTCCCAACATATAGGAACCTGTTTTAACCCAAAAAATTGAAACATGAAAAACAGTTTAATTTTGTTGCTGCACCGTCATAAAGGGCCTGGACCACACCCACAATAAACTTTTTAGTCCGACCACCAACTATAGGACTTTTCCCCTTTAAAAATAAGAACCTAATTAAGATTGAACCTACGCTAGCCTAATATCTCAGTAGACACCTTTTTAGGCTAAGCTGGAAAACGGCTGGTGTTCTTTATAATAGAGGTGTTTACGGCATGTAGCTTGCAGTAAAGAATTGATAACTAACATATCCGTTTAGTTATACGCACAGCTTGTATATAATGCTGTTAGTAGAACTAGCTCGGTGTCCACTTCTCGCGTTTAGAATTCACAAAATAGAATTGTAAGTTTGAGTCAACGATGAAGGGGTCAAATGATGATGTGTAGAAAATAATTTTCACTTTCTCAATCTGCATTATGGTCAAATCTCAAGACCCAAATTTTGTAGAAATAATGTTTTAATCATTAGTCTTATCTTCTTTTGCTTCGCCGCACCTTTCTTTATCTATTCTTTTGCGTGAAGCGCTGTCGATCGTTCTGATTTCAAGTACGCCCTCTGGTTCTTATCAATGCACTTTACAACTAAAACTGCAAACACGCTGCGAGTCGATGTGTACAACCACGCGCAGAGAACGATGGGAAGTCTGTGGAATATCTTTCGTTCGCTTTCGTCTTTCGTATGCAACCTTCACACACAAAAATCACTTGGTTTATAGAAGTTTTGCAGTATTCTCAGCCAATCAGGATTAAAGCAAAACGCGATTGCAATCCGGAGTGCCGACAGTGCCGTTTTCTTACACTGTTGGTTGGCCTCTTTGTGAAAGTATTAACTGACTATACTCGGTTTCTGGTTAGTTGAAAGTGTTTTCTTGCAGCCTTCGTGATTGGTGCTGTCCTGTAATTAGGTTTTGGTTCTTGCGGAAAGTCATCCGAAATCCTGCAGTGACACCAGTTTAGTTAGACAGCCGATACGTTAATTATACTAAGCGATCTTTTGATCCCCCTCATTTTAGAAATAACTACAAAATGTTTCGTGATCTGGAGACGTAAATATTGTGATGTTCAGATTTGATGTCAATGAACTGAACAACTCTTTAGCTGACTTGGCCTTCTCGGATATGTCAATGTTGGTCACGTGATACACGAGAGCCAGTAATATTCACTGATTTGGTGGTAAAATGATCAAGGATAACTTTGAGCTTGCTTATACAGGAACACTACAAAGAGATAGATCAAAACAGGAACTGAATCGTTTCTTGCTACATTTGGACATGAATTAAGGTTAAAATTACTGTTTTGAACAGACATTTTCTCAGTAGAACGTTTTCAAAACTAGCACAGGTCTAACCTGCCAGTAAAATTTAAACATTCAAAAATATTTATGAAATTTGGTGAACTTACTTTTGAGCTGTTGTCGATGATTTACTTAGGTTTCTAAATACGATGGAATAAGATGACAAGGGCAGACATTCTGTCATAAGCAGACGGTTTTTAAGCAGAGACGGTCGCAATCTGCTCGGTTCTGAAACATTTGGGAAGGATTGTTTATCTTCATGTTGTTTTGAAACGTGTCGTGATTTCTCCTTGGGACACAAACATAATTATATATTTTTCACCATTACACGTTAAACAAGTGACATCATGACCTGAAGAGAAACAAAACTCAAACGATCAGAGGCACACAAAAGAATTACATCAGTTCGACGAACAACCGAGTTGAGAGTGTCGCATACAAGAGATCTTGATTCAACGGTAGGTTGGTACCATGGCTCACATAAACCAAAGTAACTTGATAGTAATTAACAAAAACCTTGATTTGAGACTTTAGTGAAATTTTTTAACATTTACTCTGGCCTAATTTTGATTTAGAGTGATCCAATCCCCGAACGAGACAAATACACTTTTGACAGAGATTTCTTCACCATTATATCCTCGAAAAAGAAAATAGGCAGAAGCCATAGGGCAAAGCTGTTTTTAACTTGCCGTTTTGTCAAATTAATCTCCAATAGTTAGTTTTCGTATTGACTGGATTACTCAACGTTGATTAATCTACTACTGAATTCTTTAAAAAACAGGTTCTTTAGCAAAGAAAAATTAGATATATCCAAAACCTAAATACGGGTTACCTTTTTTTTTTCTGGCTTTCCCCGCAATTTACGGCAAATCCTCAGATACATTTGTAATGTTTTTGAACAATTTTGGAGATATTTATTCTCAGTTTTGTGCTGCACTCTCAAGTCTTCCGCAAGGACTTAATCTTAGATGGATTCCTGAACGTTTATCAGGCCAGCGAATTTACTGAGATGCTAGTGGGGAGAAACGATTACCACAACAAGATTCTGTATCCAGTCAATGTACAAGCAGTCTCGCTCATATTGCATCGCGTCATGTGTAATAATTGCGAAGGCATTCTCTGTTATATTAGGCTAGCAAGCAATCTTCAACAAAATATGATCGTATAGTTTCGAACTCCAATGTTAAAAATGCCTCATATATCGGAGCTGTGTATCAAACAGTAAAAACGACAGAGATAACTGCAGAAGTCGATGCCTTGTTTAAACAGATCCTTTTTTGAAAGCGTTGATGATTTGATTGTTTATCATTGACACCAGCAAAAATGTAGTGATTCACCAGTTTGAGTGATCGTATGAGAAAAACAACAGATCCCATTTATTAGCAAGCACTGAACTAGGAACGGAAGGGACATATATAACATTCTAACTCGTTTCGCTGTAAAAAAAAAGAACCGTTTCTCAAAACGGTTGGCTTTGCAAGTTTAGGTAAACTCTTCATGACAACCGTTGTTTTCTCTGGAATAAAATGACAAGTTTAAGACTTTTCATTGTTTGTGGCGTAAATCTGAGACTAACTTTAGTCAGGTTGATAAATCAGCTGACGGCGGAATTTTCATTTTTCATTATTTTCATCATATCAAGTGAATCGCTCGCGTGATTGCCCCAGATATTTCGATTAAGTTAAAATTGTATGCATCGCTTGCAAAAGTTTATCATCAATTTCTTGTGGACGTATTCATACTATCTAAACAAGCAGGTTTAGTTCGCCATATTTGAAGACAATAAATTTCGTTGATCTTTTGACGCCTGAAATCATCTCGATCTGTTAGAGAAATATTGCATAATTTTTATGCTGAGATGAATTACGATAGGAATGGATGAGTTTGTAACTACAAAAGGACACAATAAGAGAGATACATGTACGTGCTTATGATGGCCCGAATATGTGAATTATCATCATCATCATCACTATCATCAGCATCACCACCATCATCATCATCTTAATCATAATCAACATCATCATCGTCACCACTATACTTGTCATAGTCATCTACAGCCGCACTACTAATCCCTGCAAAATAAAAAATTCTGTGACGCTTTAGAGTAAAGAACTTTGCTTCTTTTTGTTACAGACTCAAGCCACTAGATATCTAAAATGAAGACCCTACTGTTATCATTGGCTGTTGTCCTCCTCTTCGCTGCCGTGCACTGCGCACCGGCATCAGGTAAGATATCATAGATTGTACAGAGCCCGAAAAAGCTCATCTAGGATCAACCATACCTTTTTTACGGACCTCCTTGGCCAGAAAACTGCAGGGTTTGTTTTGACCAGCAACCAACTAAAAAGCCTGTTATTGTTCAAATTTATCAAGGAAGTCAAGTTGTGACTGATCATCCTTCTCATTTTCACGCTTACAAATGTTTACTAATTTTACAGGTAACCAGGATGCTAAGGCCAGAAATTACATCGCCGAGAACACCAATGCAACGGACGCCGCCCAAGACCCGACGAGCTCCGAACAGTCACCCGAACCCGAGAGCGACGCGAGTGCCAACACGAACGAGGCCGAGAGCTCAACTGAAAGTACAAACGACGCCGAGAAGGATGAAGACACTCCTTCTGACGACGAAGACGAGAAGAGCGACGACGAGGACGCCGACGATTTGGACGACGACGATGATGATGACGATGACGAGGAAGATTCTGATGATGGCGATGATAAGGACGAGAAAGACGAGAAAGAGGAGAAGGACGAGAAGGAGGAAGACAAAGATGAGAAGGAGGATGAAGATGAGAAAGAGGAGAAAGATGAGAAAGACAAGAAAGAAGACAAGGACGAAAAAGACGAGAAGGAAGACAAAGACAACGATGAAGATGATGAGGATGATGAGGATGATGAAGACGAGGAAGATGATGAAGACGATGAAGACGATGAAGATGATGAAGACGATGAAGATGATGGAGACGATGAAGATGATGAAGAAGATTCTGATGACGGTAGTGAAAAAGAGGACAAGGATGAGAAGGAAGACGAAGACGACAAAGACGATAAAGAGGACAAAGACAATGATGAAGATGATGAAGACGATGAAGATGATGAAGATGATGAAGATGATGAAGATGATGGAGATGATGAAGATGATGAGGATGATGAAGAAGATTCTGATGACGGCGGTGAAAAGGAAGACAAGGATGAAGATGATGAAGATGATGAAGACGATGAAGATGATGAGAACGACGAAGATGACGAGGACGACGAAGATGACGAAGATGATGAATAACTTGTTTAACTTAAAGCAAAGACATTGTGTCCTCAGACTTTCGAGGAGGCATATGAATGACATTGCGTTCTGCAACTGATGATTGACGCTCCAAGAGTGTGTATGATGTCACGATCGAAGTCAGAATAAAGTTCTATTAGTTCTGTTTCCTAGCGTCAGTGAATTGAAACAAAATTACTCACACACCGAAGGCAAACATGCCAACTCTCCCATCCACGTCTCGTCTCAAATCTTCCACGTCTTGGAAAATCATGTCGCTTTCCGGCGTGCGCGGTTTGTTTCTCACAAGCTTAATGCACGCGCGAGCACACGGCACGCGCGCGCCGCGTCTCTCGCGAGCACACGTCACTCTCACGCGCGAACATGACCACGTCACTTTCCCGCACGCGCTCACCCGTTCAGACTGAGACAGTCAAGACAACCCGCCCTCCCCTTTAAACCTCTTAGACCAAAGCTCAAATTCTCCCAACGTTTTAAGAGACTGTATGAATGACGTAGCTAGAGTTGATAGTTCTATCAGCATCTTTCATCTGAGCAAGTTATCAAAAAGCCAAGTTCTCATTACTGTATGGTATACATATTTGGTGAGAAGCTAAAAGAGAAAATTGAAGTTGATCACTCTGTGGAGTGAATAGAGATTACTTCATGGAAAGTGCGCGCGTACGGTTTTTATTCACGAGTTGTGAAGTATCATAAAACGAACGAGCGAGGCTTTGCGAGCGAGTGAGTTTTATGATACGAAACAACGAGTGAATAAAAACTGTACAAAGCACTTTCCATGATGTTTTCTGTTTATTATATACATACTGAGACATTTATGATGGGACCGGGAAACCCTTTAAAAGTAGTGAAAAATCGTCGTTCGCAGCTTGTGATTGGACGAACGATTTTTTTCACGTGTGAAAAGCGTCGTTCGCGGCCTCTCATTGGCTAGAACTCATTTGCGTACGAAATTTTACGATATGGCTTTTTCGTGAGTATGTCTCAGTATGTATATAATAAAAAGGTTTACAGTCCTCTTACTGTTAATGTAAAGAAGTGAGCACAAATAACAAGTACAAGATACATGTTTTATTATCATCCTCAACAGGGCTTTTTCAATGTCACCATGAGCACTTTGGTGAGCAATAAAACTATGGAGTAATTATAAAAAATAATACATAATCTTATCATAAAATAGTCACTACAGTATTTATAAGACACTTTTATACTTTATAACCTCTAGTTTCAGAGAATACCTGACTAATTTCCAAATCTGTGAACCCTGAACTTCTTGAGGGTTCCAGGGCCATGCTTTTTTAAATATCTTGCTCTCTAAAGTACTATTTCTTATTTCCACAAAGGATGGACCTAAATCCCAAAGATTTGACCAGTTTCCATGAGCTGGCAGTAACCAGTCTAGACCTGTTCCTGGCAGGCAGTGAAATTACTGTCTCGGGACAGCTCTCTCTTGGTTGACTCTATCAACCAGCTGAATTTCAATGGGACAAGCTGGAATTATGACAACTCCATGAAGAGACCTTTCCACTTCTTCCTTACCAGAATAATGCACAACAAAGTTCTGAATGATCCTTGCCAGTAGCAAATACATTTCAAGGTCAGCGATTCTCCGACCAACACACATTCGCTTTCCAAAACCAAATGGAAGGTAGGTAAAGGGCTTGATTCGTCTGCTGACATGCTCTGAAGACCGAAGCCACCTTTCAGGCTCAAATTCTGTTGGGTTCTCAAAGAAATTTGGATTCTGGCACATGACATAGTGCAGTATCATGATTGGAGTTCCAGCTGGAATATGATACCCACCTAGTTCTGTATCTCCAGGGAGTACTCGCTGGTGAAAAGCTACGGGATAGAGGCGCAAAGTCTCCTTAATACAAGCTTTTAAATAAGGCAGATCAGAGAGCTGTTCATAAGAGAGAATGTCTCCGTTAAGGACCGAGTGTACTTCTTGGTACAACTTCTCTTGTTTCTGAGGATTTCTACCCAGTAAATATAAACACCACTGCATTGTGGTAGCTGTCGTATCTACCCCAGCAAACAGCAAATCTACTGTGGTCGCTACCAGGTCATCGTTGGACATGTTGCTGGCCAAAAGGAAATGCAAAAACTCCACTCTTTCTTCAGTATCTTCTTCACCTGCCTTCAACTTTCCTTGCTGTTCCAGCTCTTGCAGTTTCCTTGAGGTGAACAACTCTATGTAATGATATAACTGGTCCATGCTCCATGTGAACTGCCGGTACATGCTAGTTGGGAAGACCTTGTAAAACCATAAAGGGAACACCTCAATGTGAGCTGTGCTATCCAAGAACTGCCAAACCGCAGTTATAAAACCCTGTGCTTCAGAATTTACCTCACTCTCAAGGCTGCCGAGTCGTTGGTCAAATAACACTTGGGCAACCGACTCGAATGACCATTTGAAAAGTTCATTTTGAAGATGAGGAATTTCATTTGGTTGACCACTGCTGCCTCTGACTTCCCTCAGCCTTGTCAAGAAGTCGGTTGTGACGTCATTCAGGGCGGGAGCATAAGCGGGAACTTCTTTCGGTCGTAAAAGCTTCTTGTTGGTCACGTGACGGAGCCTGTACCAATATTCTCCGTTGTTAAATAGCATCCCTGGAAGCTTCTTCTTTCTTTCGCGGTAATATTTCTGGACCGGACTCTCGGCTCTCAGGGGAAGGGTTGATTCGGATCGGAAAAGAGTCTCCACATCCGCAGGAGCTGCTATCTTCACGTTGACTACTGGTCGAAGGCCGAGGAAATCTGTCCTGTAAATGTCGCCATACTTCTCGACACCTCGGATTTGGCTGTTTAGCACGACGCTACCGACAGGCTTGTCGTCAAACTGGGACACAAGCAACCTTCGAATCTTGTCTGCGTACTTTGTAGCAAACGCCAATTTGCTGAGACCCGCATCAGGTCCTGGCAGTTCACTGAGTGTCTTCAGCTTGCTTTGTGCTTCTCCGTTGATAGTTCTCCGAAACATCCATCGCACACCTGAAGACTGACGAGCAAAACAAAACATACTATAATTATGTATATATATATATATATGATCAAAATTGTACCTTGCACCGCTCGCCCAAGGTCCTCTCCTCCACCGCATACCTCCCCTACCCCTACCCCCCTGGTCAATCAAATATTCCTCGTTCTCAATCCTCCTCGAACTTTAGCTCATTGACGTCATTCGAGATAAACATGGCGGCTGCGTGACTTTGCTTGATCTTTTTACCTTGAACGAAAGCCAGGTTTAGCTTGACTAGACCAGAGTAAGAATGCTCATATACGTAGAAAGCAAGGCGTTTCCGGTAAGTGTTTTTGGTAGCAGATTGAAAAGGTTATAGATCGGTGCTGTAATTAGCTGAATCGAGTTTGTGTATAGTTGTTTTCCTGGTAACCAGGTTATTTTGTGCATTTATGGTCGTGGAAGTTTTGCTTAATCTCAGCTGAAGAATCCGCAAGTTTTGTCAGGATATACAGTTTTAGAGCTGCCCTGTCAGGCGAAATACTGAAGATTCGTGGACGAAACCATAATTTGCAGCATTCGAGAATTCTAATTATTTGATCTCTTGTATTAAATCATGTCGTAATAAACTAGCTATATTGATAGCCTTCTTGTACAGCGACATACAGCAATGCGTTATGTTATCTGTTATCTCTGGGATTTACACAACTAAGATCAGCTTTTATGGTGCATGTACCGTTATTATATGCACCCCCCCCCCCCCCCTGCAGCCACTATATTTTTGTTATGATAAAAAGATCTAGTGCTCCACAAGTCCACAGTATGTCCTCCTCACTTTTCTCGTTTTCTCTGTTTCCTTTGTAGTACTCAATGCATCATTTAATTCCAGCTTCTAATTACCTTACTTTTCTGCAGAACTGCAAATTATCAGCCCCCACACATGAGAAGGAAGCTGACAATTTCACCTTTTTCCCCATTCTCCCCCCCCTCCCCCCCTTTTTTAATGATTAAAGTTAGGGGTGAGGGGGGGGGTGGTATAACAGTTGGAATAATTGACAGTTGGTACAACATTATTGCTAATGCTGTAGCAATATTTTTTTAAAACAGAGCAAGACATTCACCTTGGTGTGCAATCCTCATGACACTATTGCGCGAGCAAGAGCGCAGATGCTTCACATCCTGTATGAACTGGGTCGTCCTGAACATCAATTCAGGTTCAGATTCAAGGGGGAATACCTGAGGGATGCATACATATTTGAGGTGAGCAACACATCAACTCTTTACAGTATGCATCAAGGACCCCTCTGTAATAAATCACTTTTAGATGAAGTTGGCATCGTCAATAAAGATTAATGATATTATTGTCCATTTGCCTGTGAACTCATGTCAACTGTCTACTTCAATGGGCCAGTTCCAAGAACTTTGTTCTTGTTTACATGACATAAAAGAGCTAGAGGATGGTGTAATTTTGAATTAAAATTTTTTGAGAAGGAAATTGGCTTCAGCTTCACCAAGAAAGATGTGCCCCTAAACTGAGTGGGACTCAGCCTCCTGGCCTCTATCTCCCACCTGATTATGTTGTGGTTGGCATTTTGAGTTGAATCTTCCTCATCAATTTATAACAAAAAATATACACACTGTAGCCATGCATTCTAGGGATCGGGAATTATGTATTAGGAGTGCTAGATTTTTCTAACACTGGAATTTATCTCTTCGACTCATGTTGGATAGCGTTTTTTGCAATTCTGTAGATGGACTAGAATTTATATTCTTCTTTATTTCCACAGGATTATAGGATCCTGGAAAATTCTGTTATCAAGATGGTTCCTATGAGTAAGAAAGTCAGAGGGGTAAGTGTAGCAGTCTTACTCCCTGAAAGTGGTCAAGGGTAAATTGAAGCATAGGTGCATGACCACATGAATAACTCCTGTTGTATATTTTCTTTTTTTTTTTTTTTTTTGTCAGTCCTTTGCCAATGTGTTTGGGTCAAAAGCCACTGTCAAGGATGAAGAACCTGAACAGGACGATCAGCTGGGAAGGCAGGAAGTGGATGATGTTCAGAAGGCTCTCAAGAAGGAAGTGTCCATCTTTGACAAGAGGGAACAGCTTTTGCTTGACTTCAAGGTGTGGTGTAATTCTGGAAATAGTTGGCTTCAGATTACCAATTCACCCCCCACCCCAACCCCCCAGAGAACTCTACCTCGTGACTTATTAGGACCCAGACTCCAGGTCTGAATCTCCCATCTGAAAGTCTGTTAAGGATGGCATCCCTGTATAGCCCATCACAGAACATAGACATATTCTCTCTTCCACAGATAAACTGGTCAGGCACTGAATGGTCATGATGTTGTTGTTTCATTTCAGGTTCTGTTGTGGATGCATTTCCTGGTCTCTCTCCTTTCTTTTAGTACAAACTACTGGTACTCAGGGTTTTGGACTGGTGAGCACACATGTGTTGTCCTTGTGCATTTTTTCACTCTTCCCCTCCCTCCTTCATCAGAGAAGATGCTCAGTGAGCCATGAGAGGGCTCAGTGCTTTTTTATGTCATGTTATGAATTTTTTTTTGTGTCCAGCATCCGTACCTAACTATTATATAGCATTCTTCAAAACACAGGTTATATTACTGTTATTTTGATGAAAACCAAGCTACAGTAAGACATGATTGTCATTTGTCTCTACAGGTTTGTTGACGCTCTTTGGTTTCATGTATTGTCCAACCTTTACTAGACTTGGAGGATTTGTCGGCAAACATGGCATGAAGTGAGTACAACAATGCACTGTACAAATGTATGCGCTCGGGTAGAAATCTTGCTCAAGAATGTCTTGGTTCTGTCTTCAGCAAAAATCACTTCTTGGTATTTTACTCTGTGGGAGCTTTCATGAACCTGGTTGCATCACTTCTGATGGGAGTCTACATGGTTTTTGTTTTGCTGGTAAGTTGATATTTTTATTTCTTTCAGCCCCACATCTGGTGCCCAAATCCCCCACCCTTTCCTGAACAAAAGGTATTCATAAGCAGTATTCGGAATATTGATATTCTGACTAGCAAGATGCTCCCTATCCCTGTCTCGTAGTTGACTACTGTATGCAGATTGGGGTATGATCAACTTCAACTTCATTTCTCCTTCGGTGTCTCACCAGAGACATTGATATACAGAGTATGGAGAATTTGGCAATATTGATAATTTGCTTAACACTATTCTCACTACATCACTCATACGTTTTCCTCATGAATATCCATTTAGGAGAAGGTTTGTCTTATGAATTATAGTGTTATTTTTGTTGTCAGTATCAAGAATGTTATTGTACATTTTCCACCAGGCATATGATTGTAATGTTGAGGAAGATTCTTGTTTGAGGGCCAAGGAAAAGATGTACTGGTCAAGTAAGTACACACAGTTCTTGGAAGTTACTAACTTGTGCAGAACTTTTCTGAGATCTTTGGGAAATCATCAACTGTTCAAGTATGCATGTACAAAACAAATTCTTGGAAGCTATTAATTTTCTAGGAATATTTCTTACGTCTAAGGAAAAGTGTATACTATGTACTGAATATCTACAGTTAGCAAGTACATGATTCTTGGAAGTCGATAACAATATTCTTGGAAGTTAAGGAAACTTTGCATTATTTTAACATTTTGTGTAAGGGCAATTTGCAACCATTAGAAGTTGGCTTGCCCACATCGAGCCACCCATACTGCAAACTGTTACAATATGATGCACCCAGAATTGTTATTTTTAATCATTTTTCTCTTTTCTGGTTTCAGTCATTTTATATTTTACACAAACACTGCTGTTGGTTGGCAGTATACTTGTCTGTGTGATCCTCTTGTACAACTTCAAGATTGAGGTAAATATCAAATGCATATTATGATCTACAGCATTCCATTCTATTTAAACATGCTCATTGTATTGCTTTAGATAGGACATTATTTGATGAAATTGTGTCCTAACATGTTGTATTAATACAGTGTAGCTTGTTGTTATTATAATATTGCAGTTATTGATCTATTCTTACTTATTTATTTTATTTTGATTAGGTTGGAGACCTGATTGAGATGTATCTCGTACAAACAAGAGACATTGACAAGGTCATGAAGAGCGCCAAGGTGGGCAGCGTCAAGGAGCGACGGCATGCGGCATTTGAACTGGCAAGTCTTGCTGCTACTGGAGATGACACAAAGTTTAAAATTGTGGCTGATGAAGGGTAAGGATTGAACTGACTCTAACATTAAACTTAAGAGACAATGCAGGAGAGAAGAAGTCCTTCATTTAATGTTAACAGTGACAAAATTATTTTGGTCTTTGTTAGATTACAGTAGGAACGCTTTGATTGACAATGGGTGCAATTTGAAAGATGCAAAATAATATATGAAAAGTTTGAAATCCAAACACGGTGGACAGTTATTCAAGATTCACCATAATTTGAATTTTGTCAAGGCATTCTTGCAAGTCACCCAATAAATTATAATGTAGTGTAAAAAGTCTGTACTACATTTGAAGGATTATGAGTATCATACTTCCTCCCCTTTTGTCACTTATTTTGTTTCACAAAGCTTAATAGTGTTATTTTACATTTTTCCCCAGACTGGAAGCATTGATGAATCTTTGTCTTGCACAAGATCAGGTATAACGATTTGTTTAAATTTATAAATGATAGTTTTAATTTACTGTAGGTTCTTTGTCCATTTTTCTGTCATTTGCTATTTCATTTTTGATTGGACATAGTAAACTAGATGAAAATTCAAATAGTACATGTATTGAGAATTTCTTTGTGATGTAAACCAATTAAAAAAGATATGAGATAAAGCAATCATGTAATGATTAAATGATTAGTACTTACATTTCCAAACTTTATAGCTTTTAATTAGATACAAAAGTAAATTAACATGGATCTCTCAACAGGCCACCCAAGAGTATGCCACAGAGGCAATTGCTGAGCTTCTGACAGTCCCTGTTATTCAGGTAAAAAGTATACTGTAATGTTGCAGCAACACACAACTTAGTGATGGGAGTTTCTCAGAATTTGGGGGGGGGGGGGGGGTGCCACAGTTTACAAAATTCAGAAAGTATTCTGATTCAGAAATTGTGCAAGAAAATGTGTAGCATCATTCTCTATCCCAGACCAAACAGACAAGAATCTTACTACCCCACTTAAGACTGTTTAAAATAAGTAATGCCTTTGTTAAAATGTGTTTAGCCAATGGAATAATCTTTTTTTATTTCCCATCACAGGACCAGTTTAAGGAACTGGGTGGTATAAGGACCCTGTGTGCTCTGTTGAGATCTAAAAACTCACGAGTGGTAAATGAAGCAGTGACAGCTCTGTCATATATTGTCGCAGACAGTGAGGCAAATCGGTTGACTGTGATCTCCGAAAATGGGTAAGTACTCTTAGTACATATAATTAACACTGGCAATAACTAATGTCCATTGTTATTGAGGCAGGCTAGTCAAGTGTTTCATTCAACTGGGCCCAGATTATTATGACAAAGTAAAACAATAACAACTTGCTACTGCAGTGAAATGGCAGCAGTGAGTAAATTAACATTATTACAAATGAATTATGAAAAGTCATGTTTTTGATTGGGAAGTGTATTTTAATTTGCAGAATGGAAGATCTTGCATACATTGCTGAAAGAAGTAAGTGTCAAGGAGGCTGATTTATTTTTCAACTTAAAACTACTTGGGTCTTGGCAATGAAATTTTGATAATAAAAAATTCTAAGAAAAATTATATTCTAAGAATTCCAAGAAAATTATTGTAAGAATTTCTATTAGACACAAATGCCTTGCTGTACATTATGACAAGTATGATTTCATGTTATTTTGTCTTCTCTTCTCCCCTTTTAGTCCATGGTCCTGCATCTCGCATTGTGGCTGGCATTTTCTTAGAACTTGCCTTTAGTGCTGAAATCCGAGTCATGATGTCTTCTCAGACTTTACCAGGTACCAAATGACTTTATTTTGCTGTGAACTATTTGATTACGTTTTGTGTTGGAATAGTATTTTTGAGTTATTTCACAAAATGTTTCAGCTTACATTATAATACAATATTTTTGTTATTATATCATGTAGGTATGTTGGTTAAGCATTTTTCACCTGGTTATATTGAGTGTAAAGCTTCTCATGACAAACGATTACTTTTCCAGCTTCTGCACTTGTCCACTTGTGCAAACAAAGGGACACAGAAACCAGACGGCTTGCTTTACAGACCCTGGAACTGCTTGCCATTGAAAATTCAGATGTCATTGTCACACATGTAAGTGGAATGAAAAAATGCTGAATTAGTTCAACAGAACAGCAATTTTCCATCACCACTTGGTAGTTGAGTAATTTAGAAAGAATGAAAATCAGCTATACAGGGATAAAAGGGCACAATTATATTTATTTAGAGGCTTCACAAAGATTGGAAATTTCATGAAGTTTAGAAAGCCATTCAGAGAACATTTAACTTCCCAACTCACTTCAGAATTTTTTACTAAAACTTCTTTTGTTTCTCCGCTTGTTTTCAGGACAGTCTCTTAGAGTTCCTCCTTGATATTCCTAACCTGACAGATGATGAGCAGTTGTTTTTGCTTGCTGGTAAAATCCTGCTGTACTATGCTGAGAATGACTTGGTAAGTTCTGGTTGCTGGAAGCTGTGTCAAGATGAACTGTGCCTTTGTTCAGCTTAGTAGCGATTCTCTTGATCACATACAGTACATACATAGATCTCTAGTGAGAGACTGCAAGAGAAAATTGAAGGGATCAACCTTGAGAGTAAAGGACTAACTGTTCATTTAAATTTGAATCATTGTTTCTTCTGTTTGTTACTCTCACTGGTTATCTATATTCACATGTCGAGTTCTCACTATTTTCAGAATCCCTGATCTTCACATCCAACATACTGGACATTCTATTTTGGCATTAAATGCCATGTTCCCTCCTTCCATCCATCCATATTCTTCACTGCTAGACAGACCACTAGTTCGTTGTATTCTTTTGTGGCGTTTTGCTTCTCTTATGACATTGTCTCTCTTCTCTAAGGCTTGTCAGAAGCTGTGCCAATCAGAAGATCTCAAACCCTGCCTGATGGAGTTTGTGTTTTGTGAAGACCCGCTTCTCCTTAATGTGGTGGCCAAGGTGGTGTTGGCTGTGCTCGAGTCTTTCTGTAGCAAGTGAGTACAGCAGAGTCACAGACAGTCTCCTATAGCTAGCGAGGTTAAGAGAATCAATCGTGGAGAGTTTAAGGGGGGTGATCCAGTTAGGGTCTAGTATTGTGGTATTACAAGAGTGAGAGAGTTACAGACAGTCTCCTATAGCTAGCAAGGTTAAGAGAATCAATCGTGGAGAGTTTAAGGGTTGATCCAGTTGGGGTCCAGTATTGTGATAAAAAGTGAGTACAACAGAGTCACAGAAAACACAAATCTCCTACAGTGACACAGTAGAGTGGTGGAGAATGCGGGGAGTGGTCCTTTTGGGGAGGTCTTGTCTTTGCCGAGTTTTATTTATCGCTTAGACATGCATTCTCTCAAAAGTAGGCAACGCTTCTTTTTAACAGCACGGAATATTATTGCCTTGCACAACTCACTAAAGTTACCAATATCCGAATCTCACTGGTCGTCGAGTGTAATGGACCAAATGCAAAGCGAAAGTAATTAATCAAATTCAAGACGCGTTCTCAACTAACGGCGGTAAAATTTAATGAGGTATGACGTGAGGACGTGTTAATTAAGCGCGTCTTAATGTTAAGATAATTTCAAGCAGTACTCTACTCACTCTAGTCTTGTACGACATGGTACACCCTAGATATGTGAAGTCAGTCTAATAAGTTTCTTCGATAATGATTCATTCTTTACAGAGAGGAAATTGTAAACCTTGGGTTGGATGAAGTTTTGCTTCAAGTGAAAAGCGAGTCATCAGACCGAGATGCATGGAACATGGCGGACCACGGATTGATGATGCTGCGGAAAATCGAGCAGACAGTGGGCAGGAAGGACTCCCTGATTGAGGATAAAGACGCTCCACCAAAAATTGACTTGCAGAGAAAAACGTCTGTCGTCTAGCTGAGCAAAAAGCCTCTTTCACGCTCATGCACAGCTGGTACGTACTAGTGCCAGGGTTCGAAGTTAGCGGTAGTCCACTAGTCCGATCACTAGTAAAAACGACCGCGGACTAGTAAAATTGGCCACAAACTAGTCTGGCTGTCCAGTAAACTATCGCAAGCCAGTGTTGTATCCAGAGCGCTTCATTGCGTTAAAAATTCGTATCACTTGTATTGGGACCAGTAAAAGTCTTGGCGGACTAGTAAAATGTGGAGCTGTCTAGTAAGAAAAAATACTAAGTTCTATCCCTGAGTGCTGATCTAATAGTACATAGTGGCTGTGAAGTAGATCCATCTCTACTGAGTTTGGTTTTGTTTCTACATAATTCCACTGTGAACTTTGTAACGATTCTCAACTCTTTCTGTCAATTAATCATTAGTGGCCCGCCAGAATATCTCAGCCTTGACAACCGTGCACGAGTGTAAAAGTGGCTTATTTCCTTTTGAGATGCATTTTGTACGTAATTGTGGCAATCACGTAGCAGTAGACATATACAAGAATATTTTATTGACACCAGTTGAGTAGTTCACAGGATGGACTATTTGTCCACCAACAGAATCGAAAATACAAGGAGAACAAATGCTAAATAAGTAACAGTCCTAATGTAATATACTACCACATGAATTCTTGTAATATTGGATAAAAAGAGTCGACTCTTGATTCAAATTTCATTTTGTACCACTGTAAGAGTCCTTTAGAAGTCGAAAATACCTTTTGTTACTACAAACGCTGGTGTATCAACAAGAAGTTTATCAAGGTACTGAAACGCCGTAAGAGTGACAATAACTAACGTTTCGAGCGTTAGCCCTTCGTCAGAGCGAATGACCTTATAAATTCACCCCGTTAATCATAAATATTACAATTTCCTCGAATGTGATTGGTTCATAACACCACCAAATACCATTATTAATACCCCGTAAATGGTAAATTTTAATATTAATAATACCCCCGTAAATCGTAAGCTCGAGAGCTTAGTTTCGAAACAAAAAAAATGTAACATTTTGCTCCTGTTTTAAAAACTCTTAGTTCTGTTTCAATAAATTGCATCTGCGTTCTGAATGCTCACAAACAGTCAAAAGGGAAGTGAAATTTCATCATACCTGTCATGACGTCATTTGAAAGAGGCCAGCTACAAAACTTGCCCCTAATCCCGTTAATACGACCAGTTAATTTTTGGCCTGTTGGTGGTCGTATAACGAGGTTCCACTGTATGTGGATGTCTAAACATTTATCTGTATCGGATGTCTATCTTTTATGGCTATAACTACAGCTACGTGTTAGTATATGGCAAAATATGTATAATACCTTATTTGTATCTATATTTAAGCTTTTTAAATGATCTGGCTCTATCTCATGTGTCTACACATGTATCTATGTCTGTCTCTACATTGATTCTGTGTGTATGCATGTCTGAACATAAAATTATTTATCTATATCGGTCCTGAGGCTATATCTATGTAACTAGCTAGTTACGTGTATAAAATGCATCTGCATCTGTACTTGTATTTAAAGCCATATCTATACCTTAACACTGACTAAATAAATAGTTGTACATCATTCAATTTTGTACCCGTACTTTTCATCTATATTTATGCTTACATCTAAACATACAATCAATAAACTACTTTTGGCGAAGAAATATGCACGGATAATTGTCCAAGGATATTATCTGTTCCGAGAAGCGAACAGTTGCCCGATAACAAAGTATTCGGACACGTGTCACGATTCCACCAATCACGCGTGAGAGGAAATAGTTGGTGGATCAGCAATATCTAATACCTCGACTGTCTCTTCATTTACCTACCGACCCCTCACATAAAATGGAAGAATATCTAGGGCTAGTTGCACTAGAACGACTATACAGTCTTCGCCTCGTGTTTTTCTTCAGTTTAAGTAAACGTCGAAACGCAGCAATACGAAGGCATAATGGAACAATATAACGAAACTCTGTGGTATAATTAATACATGTTTACGTTTGAATCTGAATCTAAAATGTAGCTTCATTCAGGTGCAACGTGCCCTGGACTACTCAGGTATTTAACCAATATTTCGAATGGGACTATATCTATAAAAGGTATCTTTATATCTCCCGTACCTTCATTTGTTTTACAAACTGTGCGGACTGTTGTTTATGTCTGTGTCGGCTGTCAACTTTTATACATTCACTTCTACAAAATTCACCACCAAAATGACAAATGGTCAACATAAAAATACTTGTTGATTTCTCAGCTTCATTCCAGACTGTCCCAGATAGTGTTAAGCTTCACAAGACCTCATTTACCTACGTTGCTCCAGAGCCTCTAATTCACGTAGCACAGCGGCCATGTCCGGTCGATCACTCGGCTCTCGACGAACACACCTGGTCACCAGGTCCCTCAACTCGGCGTGCTGCACTCGACCAATTTGTTCTTGTCTCCTCTGTGGGTCAGGAAGTTTCCGAATGCACATTTCACACAATAATAATCCAAAGCTGTAGACATCCATCTAAACAAACGATAGTCAGAGTGAAATTACAAGAGCAAGGCTCAAAGTCCAGAATCCAACCGAAAAGGAAGTCTTTGGACTTAAGTAAACAATCGTACGGGGCTACTATTTATACAAACCCGGCAGAATGAAAAAGAATACATATATTTGACAGATTGGAGAGCAGAGCACACAGAAGGTACAACCAACATACAACGACGACGGAAACGACATCTGCTGGAAGAAAAGCAAAAGCAAAGATGGTAATTTCTGGTAACGTAATACATGATGGTGTCACCTGCTCGCACCTGGAATACCAATACCGCAGACTCCAGATAGACATCAGCTTGCCTCAATACATAAATTTCATATTATGATCAAAAACTTGTTTGAATACATTTTGATCAACTTGAATTCTCTTGAATAATCATGATCCTCACCTTGGGAGATTGTTGTGCAGCATCCAGGGCTTCAGGAGCAACATACAGCGGCGCACCAGGACTAACAGTTCCGCACAGACGCATAAAATTCGCCGTGCCGTAGTCAGACACTTTCGCCCGCCAATAGTTGCCTTTTTGCCAAAGAAGCACGTTTGCACTGCTGATGTCGCGGTGAATGATGGCTTCAGGCTGATTCAGGTGCAGGTAGTTCAAGGCTTTACCGACATCCAAGGCAATTTGCAGCACCTCCTCGACACCAAGACTTCGATCAGACAGGACGCTTCTTAAGCTCGTATCCAGAATTTCAGTCAAACACAACGGACTTTGTCCATCATCGTTCGTGGCACCGATAAACTGGAGAAGGCATGGATGCCGACAGCGAGACGCCATACGCATTTCTCTTGCAAACAAATCTCTGTTGTAGTCCGACAAAATGAGCTCGTGCATTTGTTTTACTGCTACTTTCATGCCGCGGAATACGCCAACTTTTACTGAAGCCCAGCCTCCTGTTCCCAAGTGTGTGTCAGTCAAGTGAATTTCCTCTCGGTTAACGGTCCAGTCAACGGCCAAACGTTCTCGCTCCAGCATTTCCTGAATTGAGCGTTCCAATCTTGCTCTTGCGTTTGACGCTGCATTAAGCTCCGTCCTGAGGTCCTCAAGCTGTCTCTCTTTCGTGTTAGTAATTTCATCCAGCTCTTCTCTCAGTTCCTCAAGCTGCCTCTCTTTCATGTTAGTAACTTCATCCAGTTCTTCTCTCAGTTCCTCAAGCTGTCTTTCTTTCGTGTTAGTAACTTCATCCAGTTCTTCTCTCAGTTCCTTAAGCTGTCCTTCTTTCGTGTTGATAACTTCATCCAGTAATTCTCCCACTTCTTTAAGCTGTCCTTCTTTCGTGTTAGTAACTTCATCCAGTTCTTCTCTCAGTCCCTCAAGCTGTCTTTCTTTCGTGTTAGTAACTTCATCCAGTTCTTCTCTCAGTTCCTCAAGCTGTCTTTCTTTCATGTTAGCAACTTCATCCAGTTCTTCTCTCAGTTCCTTAAGCTGTCTCTCTTTCGTGTTAGTAACTTCATCTAGTTCTTCTCTCAGTTCCTCAAGCTGTCCTTCTTTCGTGTTGATAACTTCATCCAGTAATTCTCCCACTTCTTTAAGCTGTCTTTCTTTCGTGTTTGTTACTTCATCCAGTTCTTCTCTCAGTTCCTCAAGCTGTCTCCCTTTCGTGTTAGTAACTTCATCCAGTTCTTCTCTCAGTTCCTCAAGCTGTCTCCCTTTCGTGTTAGTAACTTCATCCAGTTCTTCTCTCAGTTCCTCAAGCTGTCTTTCTTTCGTGTTAGTAACTTCATCCAGTTCTTCTCTCAGTTCCCCAAGCTGCCTCTCTTTCATACTCATAAGTTCACCCAGTTCTTCAAGCTGCCTCTGTTTAGTACAGGAAACTTCGTTTAGCTCTCTTCTGAGATTCTCAAGTTCTCTATCTTTTCTGCTTAACACTTCGCGAAGCTGTGACACTAGCTGTTCAAGCTCTTCTTCCTTCATGCCTGTAAAGCGTTTAGTCGCCCAAGCTGTATGACTCGTCCGGGGTGGTTGTGATATCATTCCCGTAAAATCTGCAGATAACAAAAATGTAACACACTTAGTTCGTCTTCCCCTTTTCAGGTATTGAAATAAAAATGGTATAGACTGTGATAAATATTATATTTTCTGGAATAAGCGCTCGGAGCGCTCAATTTAAGATTTGGATTTAAATCGAGGGAAGGCGCTTAATAACAAGAAAACATGCAGGGCAAAGTAAAGCCATGAAATTAAAAATTGAAACAGGAGCTGTTGTGTGATCAAGGGCTTTGCAGGCACATGGAGAACACAATCACGGACTGTACCGGCTGAATTTTTAAATTTATTAATATAAATTGTAATACAACTCGAGTAGCGTAGACCTGATTTATAACGCAGGTTGACCTCTAAGGTTTTATTAGAGGGGCGGGCTTATATTTCATATTTCGTATTCAACAGGGGCGCTTACTAGGTAAGTACTTTAGCACGCAAATCGCAAAATACTTACACATGCATTTATATTTGAATACGCATTACATATTTTCATAGCTATTTCTGGTCCTGGTTAGCTCGCGAATCGAGAATCGATTGCGAGGTATTGTAATCACTTTGTGCCACCCTAGTTCCCTCTGTTGTCAACTATGGATTTCCAAAAAAAGCAGTTGCAGTTTTCCAAATTTGGTCATGATCAAGGTCGCGTTCCAAGGTGTGTCGTAATAACGCAGTTCAAAAACAACAAGTCGTAATTGTTGCAAAATGAATTTCCAGTCGATCTCTTGCATATCAGAACCATTATCACCGAGGTTTTGGTAAATTCTCGTTTATTTGAGAAGCGTAGGTCAAAGTTTAAAAACCCGTGACAGCCCGGTGCGACTTCAGCATGCCAAAATATTTCTATCATTTGATCATATTGCTTTGTTTCGCTTAATTTTCGCCGGCAAAAAAACAAAAAAATAAAAAAAAACAAAAAAATAAAAAATAAACAAACAAACAAACAAACAAACTACATAACTGGAAGAAGAATTCGAAAGTGAATACGATTAACCAAAACCGCAAAGACATGTCAACAAGTGTATCATATTTCACTAAAATTTATTCAACTTGAAACTCAGCCAAAAGAAGGAAGGCATAGTTTTCTTTGCGCACGTATTTAGTTTGGATGCAGCCCAGGCTGGAATATCATGTCCCTCTGATAAATATGTAGGTGTCGGAAGAAGTCACGGATAGACCTTTTTTCTTTGCCGGCCTGAGACGTCTCGTTACGGTTCAAAGTTCTAAATGATTGCCGTAGTGTTTTGGAGATAATTCTAAATTCTTTCATTTCGAGCGCCACACAAAGTTATATAATTTTCACTCTCTGCCGCCTTGTAAATGGAGGGTTTATAAAACTAAGACTTACGCAGTTCAGCGGAAGTGGATGTGGAAGTTCGGATCCGTTTCCGCGGCCTACCAAAGATTGAGCAAATTATAAAATGTGACCTTAAGCCGCAAAAGTAATTTTCATAAAATCGCGAGCTTACAGTTGCCTTGCTGCTTTGATTGATTTCATAAGAGTGAATACTGCGACGACAATCACACTGCAAAGAAGTTTTAAAAATAAAACCACATCGATAGATCTTCGTCTGCCCAGGCTTTTAGGGAATTCTAATTTAGCGAGAGAAAAGCCCTGGCTACTCGAGGCAAACTTGGGAAGGTCAAGCACGGGTCAAGCACTGATTTGGCCACTTTGTAATGGAGAACCTGGAGGAAGTCTAGTAGTGAATGATCGGAGTCTTACTATCAGTTCTCTCTAAGCTCGTGGGAGCAGGTGCCTAATTCTCTTGAGTATGCCCAGTCTTCGGAAACTTTTCGTTGAATATCAGTCCATGTGTTTACACCAGTTAAGCGTTCAGTTGTTGACCACACCCATATATTTGTAAGAGCCCTCCTTAGACTGAACTTTCAACGATGGGTAGCTCAACAAAATAACTGTAATCGCCATTTTTCCGTCAAAAGTTTCGGCTTCGAGATGTTTAGGGTAAATTTAACTCCAGTCTTAAAGAAGGCAACAATTATTGTTCAATTTAGCTTGTAGGACTGTGGTTTTGCCTGGTTAATGGCCGAGACTATGTCAAATGTCAATGAGTGAAAAGACTAATATCTTTTGACGCAGGATTCTTACTTCTGTACTACGGCAATTTGGCACTAGCGGAAACAATAATCAACTCAAATTAGGCCTAGCCTTTAAAATAGCTTTGATCTTAATGACTCTTCCGATATGGCAGCCCAGGAAAAAGAAATCGCTCTATTTTGGGTACCGTGACTAGAATACTTTGTCAAAGCTGTAATAAGATTGGGCAAAGACTAAAGGCAATGATTGAGTACTGGAAGTGACAGTTTGTCAGTTAATATCCAAAGTTTATTGTAGCGTCTAAACAAAACGACAATAAAATATCTTTAATTTCACACTTTTAGACATCGCATTTACAGCAATTACATTCACAATAAAGGCAAAGCACACTCACATAAAGCTTATAAACATAGTTACAAATAATACATAACATGAAATATAATTTAGGAAACAAGATAAGAGTCATATTGAATATATGTTCCAGTTATTGAAAAATTGTGCATTTAATAAAAAAAAAAAATAGAAAGGCAATATTACCTGCTCGGCTCCCAAGCTCAGAAAGCTTTGCATCTTCTTGGAACACCCTGTCGACCTTCATATCCATGGTGTCCGGCACACCCTTAGAAAGAGAAATAAACGAATAAATAGTGCAGAATTTGAAACAAAACGCGATAAAACAGCAACTACAATCTGCAACAACAACAGCAAAACATGTCTTTATGTGTGCTTCGTGGCTTGATTATTTAGGACTCAGCACAACACAGAATTCAATATCTTCAGCATTAAATCTGTTTACAGTACGAAGCAGGCTTAAAAAGAAATGAACCAGAAAGGAAAATATATTCTCTTCTTCCTCCTAAGATCAGAAAGCAAAATCTCCAACAAATAAAGTTGAACAAATGCAGCCATGGACAAATGGTAGTTTAATTAACTTTCACCTAAGTGGAAATGTTTAAAAAAAAAACTGTCTTAAATCACACAGTATGAAGAACGTGGGATGTTAGCTATTCCATAAGACACTTATTGACTAATTGTCTCTCACTATATCATTCCTACATTTTCTTTTCGACTGGTTGGGACAACTTGTATAAAGAACTCACCCTTTGCTGGTTGCCGGCCGTTTCAAGGGCCCTTTCTCTCTCATCATCAAAATCTCGTCTGCCGGAGACAGGACTGCGCACGTCCTGGCGACCAGCACCACTGTAATTTGTTGAGAGATACAGTTAAATCAAAGTGGTTAGGGACTGAGCGAATAAAGAAAAACAAGACATTCAGTGCACATGTTCAGAGAGATTAATACAAATATCTCTGGTATCCAGGGACCTGTTCTTTACTTGAGTTTCCTAAAAACTAAACAAAAAAATTGTCGTAGCTCCGCACATACCTTACAGCACCAGAGGCAGAGGGTCTTCTTGTTTCACCGGCTAAAGCTGAAAATCTGGGGATAAGTGTGAAAGTCTGGTGACTCTCAGTCTCTGCATTTTTGATTAAGTCTAGAAACATTTCGCTTGCAACACGACTACCTTGATACGTTTTGAACTTGAATAACCTTTTTAGTTGTTGTTGTTGTTGTTTTTTTTTTATCAAAGCCTGCACATTGATGGTCAAGAGGTTGAGAGAAACAATTTAGTTTAATTGAGCTCTGAGCAATCGGGTTCAGGACACTACTTCACCCTCAACAACTGTTTTTGTTGTTGTTGTTGTTCTTTTTCTGCACCTGTTAGGCCTGGCTCCTTCTTGCTCTCTACTGGGTGAAGTTACCGCAACTGTATTAGCAGGAGCTGCGCCCAAGCCTCGTGCCCAAGCTCCAAAGCCTCCCCTGCCCCCTGGTCCCAGGGAGATGTTTTTTGAATCCACAGGCTGCTGGAAAAACACGAGCAGCAAGAAATACTCATTACACATAATTATTTGTCCCCCCCCCCTCCCCCTCCCCCTTCCTTTCGTTTCCTACTTTCTTTCTTTCTTCTCTGTCTTTATCTCTGTCTCTGTCTCTCTTTTTTTTTTTTCTTTTTTGCACGTCTTTCTATTTTACAGTTCCTTTGAGCTTGTCTTTATTTCTTCTCTCCCTTGTCTTCCTTCTTTGTCCGTCTCTCTTTAAAATTGTTTTTCAAGTGCTGCTCACTCAAGAGGAATTTAAAGCACAGTAATTTCACGGCAGTTGACAAAAAGGGCTATACTGATGTTCTGGAATTTCTTGTGGTCTGTGCTGACATTTCGTCACTCCAACCAACAACTTGTCACGTCAACAAACGTCACACAACATTTTCGGGTTACATCACGACGTCGCGTCATGCAACCTCGATTACATCACTCCACGCCTCCAAAGCATCGACTAGTTCTTTAATCTCCATTTCTCGGAAATTTGTGTGGTTATCAGTAATATATTTCTTTACCTTATCTTTGAAAAATGAGCAGGAAATTTCTTCATCACTTTCTTCCTGACCACTCCGAAGCCAGCGGAAGAACTCTCGTGTGCACGTTTTCGCAAGACCTTTTCCTTTCTGTTCAGCAGGGTCGTTGCTCGATTCCCACTTGTAAAATCCGTCTTCTGATATTAGCTCCTCGTCATACAAGCAATTAAAGAACGAGCTCAAAAATTCTACAGGAAAAAGCACAAGAGAAACACAATCAGCACGATGACGTAATAGTCACAATCACGATGACTTCCTCCCAAACATCATGACGTAACACTCGCGATTATGACGTAACAATCTTGACATAACGACAATGACCACAGTATAAATAGGTCCGCAATGCGTACATGTGCTTAAGACTTCTGGCCGACGTTTTGTACCAGCATTTCGTTCGTTTCTTGTGATTGGCTAATAAGCAGTTGGGACGGCTAAGTCACAAAAGGGTTTGCTGTAACTAATTTATAGCTGGCTACGAGCAAATCGACCCGCTTAGCAATAAGTTTTAAAGGGCAATTTTAGATTATGGCATAGTGTCTACCTGAGCCAGCGCAGCAGACATAAAAAAAGGCCACTATATCATATCTTACACGACGGTCACTGTCAGTTTACCTGGTGGATGTTTCAGTTGTACGTCAAGGGCTTGAAGGGCGTAAAGCGCATGAAGCTCCCGTATAAGGTCGCCGTCAATGTGAATTTGTAAAAGGCTTTTCCTGCTTCTTAGCAGCTCCACATCGCACTTGCATTTCATGTCTTCTGCGACAAAATGTTCGTAAAGATTTCGTCATTTAGCGAAAGGCTTGTCCTGTCAGCCCAAGTCAATGGAAAAACGAAGGAAATTCGTCTTCTTCCGCCATTGTTCCAAACCCGCAAGTTAAATATGTGACCACGTAACTCACTATAGTACGTTGACTTCACTCATTTCTAAAGTCGCTATTGTATACTGCGTTCTTGCTTACCTCGTTTAATGGCCGCTTCACAAACACATGTTACCAGAGCTCTAACAAATGGCGGCTCCGTTCTCGCCGTTTTGTCCACAGATTGCTGATTGGAACAAATAAACGGACAAAGCGTCAATGTGTAACTCACATAACTTTAGGACTGTTTGCTTTAACCCTTACACTGCAAATTATGATCAACTGCAACTATCTCTTTCAGTTCCTCACCAGATGTTTATCACAGTATGCCAATATGTAGTGCACAAACAAATGTAGTGCACTGTCAGTTCGTTATGAGTTCGTTAAGTGCTGCCTTCACGGCGAATCGGTTAGCGTGTGTTGTAGTACAAAAGGGATCGTGAAGTTGTTGTATGAGTTTGTAGGAGTTTTACAGTCACACTACAGTGAGAGTTTATAATACAGTTGGACGTTGTTGAAGTTCGGTTTCCTGTGTTTGTAGACCTTGGCACGTTACAAGTAGCTTGCTCAGATGTACGCTTATTTAACTATCAGTTCTCACCGCGTCACCAATAGAATTTCTTCTGAAAAGGATCTGGAGAATAATCTGCTTTTTGAGCTTGGGATAAAAGGGTTCATCTGCAAGCCTTGATACTGATGTACTTCTAGAAAGGAAGTTTTTGTGCGGACTATACGCAAGTTTTCTGTGTAGGTGCGACCTCCGATTAGATTAATCGAGCTTTGAAAATCTGGGCACTTACATCAATCCACGTGCAGACTTCCTCGTTCCTGGCTTTCCTTTTCAGAATTAAATTTCTAAGTTCTTCTTGGATCTGTGAGGAGTGTTGCCTGCTAACTCCTTCCCGTCCCGGACCAGCGGTCTTAAGTAGGAATTCTAATTTCTGAAAAATATTACAATAACAACAACAACAAACAAAACAAGTGGTATCACTTTCCAGTCACGTCAAGCAACCAATCCGATTATATCACTCCAAGCCTCCCAAGCATCGACTTCTTTACCTTATCTTTGCAAAACTCTTCGGCCTCCTCGGGTGAGGAGAAATAATCTTGAACTGATACCCCAGACCGGGTCCACAGCTCGGAAACATTGCGCTCGGTCTGAAAGGAAACGAAACAAGTTAGACGTATAATTCCACTATTATTACAATCTATCACACTCAGTAACAGCTATATGCGCCAGCAGAAAACTATCGACGTAAGCAAAAGTGTAAACACAAGAGATAAGCATCAAGTGAAAACAAGAGAGATATGGGTCTAGTGAAAACGAGCGACGGAAGCGCAATAAAAAGAAGCATTTTTCTATCTGTGTGATTTACGCTCATATTAAACGCGGGGGTGCACTATAAAAGGGCTACACGGAGATCTTACTAAGGAAGATTTTAATACTGGGCTTCGATTAAACAAAATAGCTCCGGTTATAAAAAAAGTTTTTATAAGTTTTCCGAGCAAGAACAGACGACAATAATCAGAAATCAAATCTAGTTTAACCCCTCGCCAATCTATTTGTTCATTAGAGCCTGCATTGGGTCAACATTGGACTGACCAAACCGTGAAATGATTTGCATGTTGTAATTGTAATTGATTTTGTAATTAAGTTACTCACAAACACTAAATTGCAGCCCTCAAGAGAGTACACCAAGATAGGCCCTGTTTACAAGCTATTACAGCACCACAAGAAACAAAAAACGCGCAGTTGACGAGGACTGAGATATTCTGGCGGTCACTTGACGATCAACAATGACGAGCACAATCACGGGAAAATACAGGAAGTGTGACTCGTTACTTACAGTATTTTTGATGGCAGCGAAGAGCACTTCGGATAGCAACTTGGCTCCAGTCCTCTTGGTCAGGAATGACTGCAAAATTGCCTCGTTCAACTGTTTCAGTGGAAGCTTCGCATCCAGGAGACTGGGCCCGATAAGCTCACCCAGATAGCGATAGATTAAAGGAACATCAATCGCGATGTCTTCGGCAAACTTGAGAACCTGTTTAAAGCTGGAAACGGAAATTCTTGAGGTTTGTTTTTCATTTAATATACGTCTTTTCAACAGAGCCTTTACCTTTGACTATACATTAACTTGCAGTAAAAATCTCATCTTTCAACAGGGCCCGGTTGTTCAAAACCCAATTAAGATAACCCAGGTCAACCAAATTATTTATCTCAACCTCTTGATTAAAGAACTGCAGGTTTTTGTTCAAATACCAAGTAAAAGCCTTGTGTTAGCTTAAAAACCTATCAAGGAAGCTGAGGTTTGACGGAACACCCCCATTTTCAGGCTAAAAGACCTCAGAAACGTTTGGACGTAATCCAAGATTAGCCTAGCTTCGAACAACCGGGACAAGCACTACATACCCCTTCAGGTACTGTGGTAAAGTGAGTACGCCGTCTTTCAACAAAGCGTGAAGCAGCTTCCCTGTGTCCCGCCTCTGCACGTCACGCTTCTCAAGGGTGTGGTTAAAAGTCGTGGTAACAAACACGTGGAGGACACCGGGGGACACCATCTTCTTCACACAAAGAGTGGCTACCTGTTGGACACAAATAAACAACAAACAATTCAACATTCTTGTTCTTTAGGCTCCTGCTTGCCACACAATCCCATACCCAGATCCTTCAAATTTCTCACGGTTCATGCTCGACGGAAATGAGAGTGGAAAGGACTGGTTTTACTTGATTCTGATTGGTTGCCAATACATATTTCTGCCGCAGCAGGATAGCAGGCTTTGTATAATCAAATATAAACCATGGTATGTGGCATCCCAAAGAAATCGTCAAGCATTTTAATCTGAAATAGGCTTAGATGTTTTAGTATGAAATAGGTTATTTTGGTACATGGTCTGAAATCGGGTAAACATTTTAATGTACCGGCCTGAAAAGGGGAAAAATTTTAGGATGCAGGTCCAAAATAGCGCAGAAAAATCGTTCTGATATGAAATAGGCAAAGGTTTAAAAACCGAGCGGCATACTCCCACCCAAAACTATGAATAGTGCCCCATGGGTGACAATACGAACAGAAACTTACGGTAACATCCCTGATGTTGAGATATTCATCAATAATGGCAATGGTCTTTCTTTTCATGTATTCCTCGAACTCAGGAGCAGACGGCTGTGTCTCTGGTGACGCACGCTTCGACTTTTGTTCTTGAGAAGGCCGTACATAAAAAGCAAACAAATGTACAAACTACATTCTTCGGCCGGATAGTGCTGTTGTGCAGACCTGTTTACGTCGAGTGACACCGCTGTCCTGAAAGTTAAAACTTGACGGCTCAAAAAATTCTCGCCGGTTCTTTTGAATTCTTGACATACAGCGGGACTAATATCCGACATATTTCTTGTTAAACTCATCTTCATTTAGCAGCCTGTCAACTTTTCCAAGAGAACGCGAGCGATGTTCCGTTTTCATTCATGGACTGACTTGAGCAAGTGCCGTAAAACAGACTTTCCGATTGGACGAGCGTGCGTTTTGACGGTTTTCGGGAGAATCTCGAACTTAATCATTTTCAAGTAACTACAGGATACCCTGCCTTTTTTGGAGCACCCCTAGAAAACGGTGGATACGCGGATACTCAGTCAAGCTAGACCACTCTCTTTAGTAGAAAAAGGAACACATTGTAGTTAGACCACCCCTTCCCCTAGATGTTTGAAGTATATGTCGAAGTGGATACGCGGATACACGGATACGCAGTGGAGCTGGACCACCCCTCCCCCTAAATTGTTGAAGTGTATGTCGAAGTGGATACGCGGATTAAACGCAGTCAAGCTAGACCACCCCTCTCCCCAAATAGCTCTACTGTGTATCCGCGTATCCACTTTATATAATACTTCAAAAAGTTAGGGAGAGGGGTGGTCTGACTTCACCGCCCGGATACGCAGACAGCCCTTTTGGAAGTGCGGGGTATTCTGTAGTTTATCTATTTTCAATAAATAGTTCTTTCGGTGATGAATGCTTCGTTATTTTATAAAAGCAATATGACACTCATTTCCATGCCTTTGTACTCTATAACTGATGAAGCGGCTCGTGATTTTGAACTTTTTCTCGCGTTCTCCCAACAACCTGTTTATATCTAAGAGTTCAAAGACATGGAAACTCGTGTTATACTGCTTATATAAAAAACACTTTAAACCCCAGATGCAAGATCTAGTTCTCCTAATCCACCCTATAGAAAATGTATGAGTATTGTTAGGAGAATTGATAACGATATCATATTCTGCCATTAACTCCGCATTGAACTACATACAGCTGACTGTGAAGTTTGCCTCTATTCACTCCTAGGAATTCTGGACCTGGAGCTTAACTCTCCCAACCTTTTCAGGATAAATTGTATAAGCAGTGGAAATGATAGCCCACCCAACTTGAACTCAAAACCAACCATAAAAGCAACCTAAATTCCTGACCTTAATTATAATTCAACATATAACAAAATGGTCTATCGATCTATTTAGCCTCGTTTGTTGTCCCATTTCAAACCATTTGATGATACCCCTGGGAATTATTTCTTTGTATTGCTAATCAGAGAAGACCTGATTATTTATATATAAACTTAAAACATTAGCATTGACATTAGGGATCTTTCTAGTCTCAAAGAGAACAACTGCAGTCGCTGTGCACTTTGTAGTGCATAACAGGCTAGTATCAAGGTCTAATCGGATAATTTTATATCCAATCAGTTTAGCTAGAATCATTATCATTATTATTATTATTACTATTATTATTGTTATTATTTATTATCATTATCATTATCATTATTATTACTAGCGGGACCCCCATAAAATACGGTGATTTGTTTTTGCAATTTCTGATTGTTCTGGCTTTTCTCGCTTGGGAAACGTCATGCTGACAACCGAGAACATATTGAAATACAAACCAAGAGAAAGCTATTTGAGACATTCAAAAAGCGACAGCATTTCAATCCGGTTATATTTTATCTTCGATACTGTTTACAGTGTACAGTACCAACGAAGCGAGAAAATATCATTCCACTTCCACGTGACCTCTATATTACAGTTCACAAATGCTCAGTACCGTCACCACGGCGTCTAAAAACACAGAAGACACTTAGATAATTTCGAAACTAATAGCGGTAAGACCTCAATCCGATCGAATTTACACGGCAATCTACAAATACAGCAAATTCGGCGATGTAAATGTCACCTTGTATTCTCATCAAGGCTTCTTCGCATTTGCATCGCTCGGTTACCAGAAACTCAGTTTGATTTTCACAGCGATCTTGCCCGTATGGCAATTGTCCGAGTGAGTGCTTCAGTACAGTGTCTAAGGTAACTGACCTGAAGACATTTGAACTCCATGACGGTATTTGATGTTGAAAACGGCGTGATTCGGTTACCTTGGGTGGGAATCTTCCCCATTTCGTTTGTAGTGAAAATCCTTTGCAATTAAATCGATAATTCTCAAACCCATAATACTTTCCTCCAAAAACAATGGCTACCTCGTTATAAGGTTTTCCCAAAGCAATAGGTTATCTCCATACTAGAAGTAACCAAAGGTCAGGTGAATGCTGCCGAGGCTTACCCTCGCAGAACACGGAAGCAAGAAAGTTTATTTCTTGTTTACAACTGTAACTAAATCTATTAACCCATTCACTCCTGGAGAAATAGCGCGCGCAGCTACCTTCAATTCCTTTAAGGTGAAGTAATACGGGCAACATTTTCAGTGCAACTTGTCGTGCAATAATGTTGCGTTGCAAGTTGCACCGTAATGTTGCGCGTATTACAACCGTGTTGCAAGTTGCAGCAACATGTTGCACGAAGTAGAACCCACTTCTACTTCGTGCAACATGTTGCTGCAACTTGCAACACGGTGGTAATACGCGCAACATTACGGTGCAACTTGCAACGCAACACTGTTGCACGACAAGTTGCACTGAAAATGTTGCCCGTATTACTTCACCTTTACGGGAAGTTGTACGGGAACGATAACGCAACGCGACTCGCAAAAATAACCCAAATGCGCAGTAATTACAGAAGCGAGATACCATTCCTAATTAAAATTTATTTGAAACTACAATACATGACCAAAACATATAATAAAAAGGACAAAAGATAATTCAAAAGGCAATAAAACGTGAAATTATAAATCACTGATAAAATATTTTGTTCACAGCGTTCGTCCATCCGAAGACGAACAGCGAATTTATCTATACAAAACTTATGTGAAATGGTTCTAAACTTCAGACTGATATTCTAAATTTACAGATCGATCTCGTTAGAACAAATCTATTAAATCTGCAGACAAAATAGAAGCAAAATTAGCAATCGGACTGGAAATAATTGTGCAAAGTACATCGCCACGTGGTGATAAACAAAGTCAGTTTCACGAAGAAATTGAACAATATTTCTTCCCTACGGATTTGTTTCGCGGTCACTATCAAGACGAATAACTCCACAAATCCATCTTTGGTAAACACAACGAAGAAACATACTGTCTTGGACAGATCAGAAGCCTTACAAGAATCCGCGTTCGTACCTCCGCCATTGTAAGTTCAAACAACATGACATCTCTCCTTTCGTCTTCATCGGTCGAAGGCTCTTTCAGAATTTAAATCTGCCAAAATCTGTTCATAAGTCACCAGTTATTTTGAGGAGATAACCTTCCACATTTAGCAGCATTACTAAGTCGCATTTTTTGTCCGTGAAAGTACGAAAATAAATGACTCGACTTCTGTCTTCGGCAGGTCTTTTCCGCGAGTAGCGGTAACAGGTGACGGGTAGCGGGTGACGGGTAACGGGTAGCGGGTAGCGGGTGACGGGTAACGGGTAGCGGTGTTCATTTGCCTGACTTGTTTATTTGGTGTTTGTTTGTAAAATAACATAATTTTTATTATACGAGACACATTTACCTCGGTAAAAGCATTTACTTTACTGCGGTAAAAGTTCGACGCGTCTAGACAATTCACAAAACCGTGGTAAGTGTGTTTCAGAACAATAGAAAATTTACCGTAGTAAATGCATCGATGAAGCAACTCAGAGCACATTAACGGAGTCAAACAAACAGCTTCTTTGGCGGGAATTCGGCATACATTTTTGATTAGTCGAACAACAGCTGTAGACAGTGAAACGTATTCCTTATAAGTTTTGCCGTGTAAGAAACAATTTGATTGCCAATTCATTGTTCTTACCAACGCCTTCCCAGATAAACACTTGTTAAGTTTTTTTCTTGTAACACACTTGTTTTGTTGGAGTGAATAGCAATTAGAATAGCGCTTAAAACAATACATGGCCACCAGGACCATACCTCTTTAAAAGGAAACATTTGCAATTGATTACCAAACAAAATTAAGGTTATACAGTATTTTAATGAGATTTTATTAACTATATTTTATTATAATAGCTCTTTGGTTTGATGGGTGACATTGCTGTACGTATTGGAACTGTATTTCTTATATCCTTCCTGACTTTTTTTCTTCGTTGAAGGCAAATTCATTTGGGGTCGATTTGCAGTTTGTTCAAATTACACGTCAATCAATAAACACTAATTGTCACCAAAGGTAGCTGCTTGCAGTTCCATTTAAAATAGAACTTCAATCGCATTCACGGGTGTTTAACAGGAGGTGGTGACATATCGCTGTCAAACACGACACAAGTCAAGATTTGTGTAATGCATGCGCGAAAGAGTTACGGTTGCTTTGACTGCAATACTGATCTTCATCGATTGAGAAAGTGAGTGAGTGTTACCCGCTACCCGCCACCCGTCACCCGCTACCCGTGGAAAAGACCTGCCGTTCTGTCTTCCTCGATAGCCACCGCACGTGGTCTGATAATGTGCGGGGCAGCTCATTGAAGAGCGAGGGCTCAGGCGTCTGCGTTCCTAATTGGCCGTCAGCTGTCACATGACTGAAAATCCGGAACGACACATTCCACAGTATTTCGAGATTGGTTGTAAAATTTAGTGTTGCTGCGTCGCTGGTGCTCCGCAGCAATTAGGATCTGGAACCGGAAAAAGCGTTACGGACGGACGGACGGACGAAAGTGACTCAGTGTATTATTATATAGATTATTATTATTATTATTATTATTATTATTATTATTATTATTATTATTATTATTATTATTATTAATACAGTGAAAGAAATCCCAAGGATATATCATCACAGGATTTTACATGGGACAACAAACAACAAAGCTGAATAAATCAATAAAATAAGCAGTGATCATGACACCTCAAAAGAGCCAGTATTAAAGAGAGAAGTTTGTGTCTGATCACTAACCTCTATGCCTCTTGTGCATTTGCTTGGATGGCTGCATTAACATTTGTGTCTTCTTCTCCTCATCGGCAGCTTCTTTGTGGATCTGATCAATGGTTTTGGGCTCTTCTCGGTGCAGTACCCAGTTCATTTTTCTTAAGTCCTGTACATCTTGAAGCATGAATCTAACTTTGTATGATGTCTTCTTGAGGCTAATGATTTTATCAATCTCGTGGAAATATTGATCCACTCGAGGCTACAAAGAAATAATACACAGCTGTCAGATAAATAAAAGTGTTGATGTTGTTGTTGTCAGTAGTTTACCACATGAATCACAACATCTTTAGAGCACAAACAGTTTCCCCATTGTGGTGTCCTTCATCTAGCTGAAGGATGTGTAGTTTTACATAATGGCAAAAAAGCAAAGTTCTCTGTGACCTATGCAGAGGTGATGTCAAAGAACAATATTATAAAATTAATTATTGTTCTTATTGTTATTATTTCCAATGTACCATCTAACTTTAACTGTTTTCAGTTGCTACACTCACCTTTGCCTTCTCATGGTCCATATCTTTCCCAATGGTAAACAAAAGTTCGCACAAACATTCAAAAGCCTCTTCATCATCACTCCATAATAGCTTCACCACACATTCATGCATAATGTTTTTAGTGAGTATCTAGTCAATAAAATTAAATAAAAACAGAAAAAATAGAACTACAACAACAAACAGAAAAAATAATAAAGATGAGTAAAAATATTGTGAAAAATATTGGGTCTATTCTGGAATAAGATTATGCTGATGCTGATTGGTAAATTTCTTAGGTTTTGAGCTGACTTTAGGTAAAGGTGCATTGGGTGCTGTTTGAAATGCCAGCATGAAGGTTTTCTAAACAATCTCTATAACTAATTTTTTTCCAAAACAAGCAACACTTTGGGTCATTTCAGCTGTTCCTATTCTGGAATAGCCACAACCAAACGCAGCCTTAGTAAAACTATCAAAGTTTGATTCACAGCGGAATGGTTTGGAGAATGTTTACCTTCAATTTAAAGAGCTCGCCAATGAACCTGATGTTTCCAAGGGTTCTTTGTCTCGTTTTCAATTCTTCCAATTGGAGTTCTGCTTTCTTGGCTGCCAGCTCCTCAGGCTAAAGAGAAACAAACAATGGATGATCCACAATAACTCTGAAGGGGTTGATTCAGTAGAAAATCTTTTTAAAATAATATTTTTTACCACAACACACTAGTTTCTCGCTCTCTGATAGGTCGATTAACCGTGGTAAATAAGAGTCCAGACAACGATGTGACGCCAGCGTGTCATGTTTTGCAACAAAATACAGCAAAATTTTCTTGTATATTTCTAAATAATGTGGTAAAAAACAATTTCCACTGGTTTGCTGTGGTGTGGATTCTTATTTACCACGATTTACGCCATCACAAGGTCAAAATTTGTTGTGGACTCACTCGGTAAAGCGCCTCGTGAGTCCACAACATTTTGACCATGTGATATGACATAAATCGTGGTAAATAAGAGTCCACACCACAGCAAACCAGTGGAAATTTATCAAATTTCAAAAATGAAGGCATACAAGCAAGTTGAGTGGGGTGGGGGATGGAGTTTCCCCACAGCAGTCATGTTGAGATATGGCTCTCCCAAGTACCTACTTCCAGTTCACTTTGCACTACAAATAGTTCCAGATCTGCCTCTGTGCGCACCTCAAAAGGACTTTCTTAATTTCTTTTTGTCACAAAATTAAAGATTGAGCAAGTGAATTCATTTCTGGGTCGAGTTGTGCTATATTCCAGTCCATGTATTATTAAAAGTTGAGAATATTTCAAGGACTGCTGTCTAAATTCAAGACTTTTCAAGGCATCAGATGAATTCAAGGACTTTTCAAGACAAGCAGTCATATTTGAAGGTAATTTTCAAGATCGTACAAATCC
This sequence comes from Plumapathes pennacea, assembly GCA_964036295.1. Taxonomy (NCBI): domain Eukaryota; kingdom Metazoa; phylum Cnidaria; class Anthozoa; order Antipatharia; family Myriopathidae; genus Plumapathes; species Plumapathes pennacea. The sequence continues at coordinate 12,204,468 of OZ038470.1, read as the reverse complement.
TGGAAACAGTTAACCATTTCACTCCCAAACATGATCAACTTCAATTTTCTCCTTCAGTTTCTCACCAGAAATATATCATACAGTAAGGAGAACTTGGCTCTTGATACCTTGCACAGATGAATGCCAGTTAAACTATCAATTCCCACTACATCACTTTTATATTTCCTTCTTAAAAGGTTGAGAGAATCTGCATTTTGATTACAACTTACCGACAGTCCCTGATTGGAGAGTTTGTCAATCTTCTCATGAAGTGCCACCGCATCCTTCTCCTTTTCAAATTCCTTCTGACATTTATTCAAAAGGATTTTGCGGAATGTGACAGTCTGCACCGTGCCATCTTTACCATCGACAACAACCTTTTTCTAATTGGAAACAAAAGGTAATTGTGAACAAGTTGCAATGATTGAAGTAGTGTTACCAGCAACACAAGTGACTATCTACGCATGCAGTACCACACCGCAAATTTTGGTCTGAAATAGGGTAAGGGTTTTCAGTCCTGGGCAACACACTCCCTCTCAAAATTTTGAGGAGTACTATACTTCTCATTTTGCTCCAAAAAAACTGTACCATATATACAAAGCCTCAAAGAACTTGAATGTACTGTATATACAAGGTTAAGAAGTTAAATAATTTTATTATACTCACAGAAATCAGACACCGGCACATATTTGCATAGGCAACACTAAATCCTGGTTCACTGATGGCCTATGAGAAGAAACACAAGGTTATAGAAAAATCTGGTACAGTATCAGTATAATTAAAGAATCAAACACTACATGTACATTCACCTTATAAAAATGACCAGTGGTCATGTTACATGAACTTTTGTGTATTATTTTTATGCAAAAAGGAAATAATACCATATGCAATAACTGTAATGTGTTTTAAAAGCAGTACATACAGGCGTATGCAAACTTTTTGAGTTGTGAGAATGCTGAACAACTTGAAAGTTGATTTCAGTTCTGAATGGCATTGTGCAAATTAAGTCACAACCCAAGTTTGAAGTTGAGCTTTCAATAATTATAAAGGGGTGGCTTATAGAAGTGAAAATGGTAATTTACAGCTGTTCACAGAATCATAAATTTATTTTTATTTGCATTATAGTGCAGCTTCAAAAATGATTGTTGCTATCCTTGGGAGATTAAAAGCTAAATAGAAGCTGAACCTTCTCAAATATCAGGTCAATAACTCCTTCTAGTCTATCTGGAGTTTCAATGTCAAGCTCCAGGATTCGTTGTGTAAGAGTTTGGAACTTCTGGGGAGTCAACTTGTTGAGAATTCCTCTAACTCTCCTGTATAAAGCCTGCAGGACATGAATGAGACATAATGATTGTAACAATACTGTAACTATGAAGACAACAACAACAAGGATGAGAAGAAAGAGAGAAAAAAACAAGAGCAAGGAGGACTAGAGTAGGGGAGGGAGGAAAGGAATGGTAGAAAAGAATATGACAAACAAGTTAACATAAGGAACACAGCAACATCACTTCTTTGTCAGCTGTTGTTCTCACCCCAGTCTTCACAGACCAAAATGATAAAGATGCCTTAATTTCAAGTATGACAATCTCAACAGGTTGTGCTTAGAAATGTTTTCCATTGACACCTCTCAAAACTTACCTCAGTCTTGGCATCTGCATCCTGGTTGGGTTTCTCACTGGGACGCACCCAAGCATTTGGACCTCTCTTGAGCTGAAATCAATGCAACGTCCACGTTTGTTTAGCCAATCAATCAATCAATCAATCGATCAATCAATGTCAATCAATCAATTTCTATTTTCCACATGTTTACAACTGTTTGCTTAATCTATCAAGTAATATCTTAAAGGGGATCTCTGCAAGGTTGGTTGAGCTTTTCTAAGAAGATCCCCATTCATTATGAATATACGAATTAAAGTAGCAATGAATGCATGTTATTAAATACAAATTTCTATCAGCAAAACTATAACAATGTTTTTTATTTTTAAACAGTCATTGTACTGTCAGTAGCTCTGGAAACAAACAAATGATATTATCAATAACATGCAGTAACACATACCAGAAATACAATATTTGCAGATAATACTCTCACCCTAAATGCAGTGAATTTGATTAAGTTTATTTTTCTGGTAAACTAAATATGTTTACTGTGGGGGCAATTTCTTTTCTTGAGAACAGGGATTCAAAACTGGCATTGTCTCAGGTGATTGCATGATTTGTTTAGTTGTGTTCCATAGCACTGCTTATTAGTAACATGTGCTTTTAAATATTGACCTATACTTAACTATAGGTAGATCTGTAGTCACAAGTGGAAAAATCCACTACAGTAGTGTATTTTAGTCTGTAAGTGTTTTAATAATTTAGTTCCAACCTCTAGGTTTGCAGCGACCTGTGTGGCAAACATAGCCCTGAGATCTTCCGAGTATTGTTGTTGAACGATAGGAGGTGAGTTAGCATAATTCGATTCTGAAGACATCTCAGGCAATTTCGGTGCATTTTCAGTTGCAGTCTCAATTTTTTCAGGATTCTTTGTGATCTCCTTTTCAATAGCTGGTGACTCTACCTTTGCCAGAATCTCTGCCTGTTGTACAGTCAGTGCTTCTTGGGGATTGCTAGGACCTTCCAGAGTTGCAGCAACCTGCTGGGCAAACGTAGCCCTGAGACCTTCTGAGCTCTGTTGTTGAACGATAGGAGGTGTGTTAGCATTACTAGATTGTGCAGACATCTCTGGTGTCGTATTAGGAGTAGTTCCGGTGCTTCCAGAAAAACTGCCTGATGATTGCTTATTGGAAGATGACAAGATCTCGTCAGTAACATCCCTGTTGTTTGAAGGATCTTTGATGTGAAATATATTTCTCTTGCGTGGCGGTGGTTTGCTTGGCTCTACTGGTCTTGCTGGCTGTTGAAATGGCTGCTGACCAGGTACTGGACCTGGAGCGTGCACAAGGAGGTATGGTTGCTGTGCAGGCATCTGATAACGTGGCTGCATGTGGTATGGTTGTTGCTGCTGCTGTGTGAATGGAGGGTACTGCTGTGGTGGCCCAAACTGCATCTGGGTACCTGCCAGCTGCATGTGAGGGAACTGGTCAACCTGTAAAGAAATGCAGTACTCGGAATGAGTGGCAATCTTACCATAAGCTTCTGTGCAACTGAATCATTCAGCAATTTAGACATCAGGTCTAGCATGTTATAACAAAGCCCAAGAAAAAGTCAGTGCTTATCTGTATAAATTTATGGTTGATCATAAAAATCACACCTGGGGTATAAATTGCTGTTGTTTAAATCGAGGACCCTGTGGGTGCATCATCTGAATCATTTGGGGGCTGCCACCAGGTGGCGAAGCGTACATGGCATTTGGCTGTGTGTGCCGAGGCATACGTATAGGATGGCTCTCTGTGGGACCTTGATAAAACTGGTGATGGGTCATTCGAGACTGACCATGTGGTCCTACATTGCCCATCTGTGTGACTTGCATCTGCTGATGGCTCTGTGCAGGACCTTTTAAATAAGGAAAACTTGAAAAGTCGAAATAATGCTAAACTTTCACATTTAATTGTCATTATGATGGGTTCACTGAGTACATGACTGTGTCACTGATATATGGCTTGCACTTAAAAAAATCGAATTCAAATCAAATCATACAGTAAAATAGCTTGCTTCTTTCTCTCAAGTATTTCGAGCTGATGAAATTGGAGAGCTATATCACTGCGAATCAATGTAATAGTTGAGTTGATACTACGCACGTCCTGATTTGCTAAATAACCGTGTAAGATATGAGAGTATAATACATGTTTATTACACGCTGAGGTGAAAAGTGATGTGTTCTATTGACTTATATTATTATTCTATAAAACAAAGACAAAGGTATGGACTGTTAGAACCGAGTGGTTTCCAACGCTTCTCGAGTGTTCTCCCAACTTCCTAAGTGTTTAGATGAGGCTATACACAGGAACGCGTTATATATTTTCTATTATCATCTATGGTGTCTATGTTGTCCAATATTTGTCGGAAACTTGATCATAACTTACTTGTTTGAGGAGGAATGAGTCCCGGCGGCACTCTAGGAAAACGCGATCAATTCAAGGAACATAACAATTAAAAACACTATAAATGCCGTGTTTACACGAGAGACATTTACTGCAGTGAAAAATGTGCACTTACCATGCCCTGAAAGATGGTAAATTGGCATTTACCACGGTAAACTTTCTATTGTTCTGAACAACATGTACCAAGGTTTTGTAAATTGTCTACGCGCGTGGTACGTTTACTGCAGTAAAGTAAATGCTTTCACCGAGGTAAATGTGCCTCGTGTAAACACGGCATAATTTAACCTGTAGACTACATGTACAGATCCACTCGGACCACGACGCTGACCGTTCTGTCTAATCAAAAAACATCAAAGTGGACAAGGATACAGTTGTTTGGGTATACCTAAACCCGGGGTGGCGCTAGGACCTTTTCCCTTCTTCATTGTGGGTCAATTATAAAAGCGTACCCCAAACGCACAGATGAAAAGAAAGACCTACAATAGTTCCGGGAATAGATCACGTGACCATGATCTCTATTTTTGATTTTGCGTCTTGGACGAGCAAAGTACTGGAACGAGTATAACTTGACAGCTGAATAACGCATTGCGCAGCCGCACAAAGTCAGCGGTATGGAACGCGGGCAAAATTGCGGGCTATTTAAAATGGCCGGAACACCGAAAAGTGGAAAGAAACGCCGAGGTTAAGCTCGGTATTTAGGGTTAAGGTTTTTCTTACGTTATTAGACGAAGGAGTTCATCTTCTATCCGAATTCGGTTTGTAAAAATTTCAAACGGGTGTGTTTAAGGAAATTCGACTCGTGCACTAAAAACGTAAACAGTAAATTGACATTAGTGTGGACGACTTTGGAACAAGATATCTCGGCGTACCGACTTCCTACTGCCGCTTGTTGGAGCTTCCTTGCATACTACGAGCCTGGTGAGATACCACAACACTGAAAGAATCTTCTGTACGGAATCTTCTATACAGGAAGAACGAAACGACTGAAGAAACGTCCAGGGGGACCGGCTTTGTGACTGCCAGACGAACAATCACGAAGGGCACAAGCATCGCCCGGCTCCTGTGCCTGCTTTTACCACTTAAGAAGGTCCACCCCAATGTTCTCTCATCCTGATCGCCTCTCAAGAGTCCTGCAAAGAAGCGCATTAAACCTGGGTGTACGGTTGAAGCGGGTTGAAGCGACACTCGAGTGAAATGAAAGCCGTCTGTTGAGCTCACTTTTAAATGTTAAGATTTACTTTTAGTGTGTCAAATAGAGGATTTGATGTAGTATTAAAAGTGACTTTCTAAAAAATTCTTCCACGCTTGTCTAAACCGCACTGTTGTGCCTTTCTTGGACTTCTGGAGTACTGTTTGGGACGCCATGTTTGATGACATCACCGACATGCGCAATGCGTTATTCAGCTCTGTCGTATAACCAATCTCGTACTCAGACTCTTCCGCTGTCTTACGGCGCATGCTCGACGAAAACGAAAGACTCTGGAACAGACCAATTTTTAGGCGATCCTGATTGGTTATTTCAAACAATGCAAATACGACCGGAATATCTACCAGCGGGCAAACATGGCGGAGTATAGAGTGGTAAAGTGTGACGTCATCACTTTGCAAACTTTTCCATTCAAACCTCAAAACCACATCATGCGATATACACAGCTGCTGAAAGAACGTGTGCAAAATTTCAAATCGCTAGCCCTACTGAAAGCAAAGATAGAGAAGTTTAAAGTTCGAGATAGTCTTAACTAAACTCTCTTATTTAGCGTTGGTTCCAAATCAAAGGAACCAACACCAAATAAGAGGGTTTAGTATAAAGCAATTTGAACTTCAAAAGCCTATATCTCAGCTGTTTAATGCACTAAAGAGCCAATTTTTTCTGTGTGAACTTTTTTTAGATAGGCCATTCCGAAGAATTGCGCAAAGTCCATTATTTCCGAAAAAATATTTTTATGACGTCATCACTTTACCACTCTATTTCACCGGGAACGATGAAGTTTGCAGGCACCCAGCTGATTGCATCTGCATCAGGAAGCGAATATAACCAGATGCAGCAGTTAACTAGAGTGCAACTTGACCCAGGGATGGCTTTGCAACCAAATTCTGGCCTTGTTGTACTTAAACGTCACATTCGCGATCGAGCGCTGTTTGACAGCAATCGCTTCTCTGAGTTTTAAACGAAGGAAGGATCTTTCCTGTCGGTACATTATGTCTTCAGGTAACTTTGAAGCACATTTCTGTCAGCTACAGAACCAGCTGAGAGGGACGAAGCCTTTAGATATTTCTACATGTGCCATGCTGTCGGGTCGTTTAATTGTGTTACGGTCCCGGTGTCACAGCGGATTTTATCCCCCCGGATAGAATCCGCTAGCGGATTCTATCCCCCCCGGATAAAATCCGCTAGCGGATTTTATCTCCTCTCGCGGATTTTATTCCCCGGATTTTATACCCCCGCCATTGCTCTCGATCGCGGGAAATGCGAAACGTGATAGAAGACTGCCCTTTTAGCCAGAGTCATTGACGGATCGAACGCTTACTATGATTTCAAATCGGGATCCAAACCACTAATTAAACGTTTTCAACGCTTCATTATAACGAATTGAATTGAATTGAATTGAATTGAATTGAAGATTTTTTAAAAACCGCTGTTATAAAGGCGGTAAGACTTCAAATGGATCGAAGCCTTCCGTTTACACACTAATTAAACGTTTTCAACGCTTCACTATAACGAATTGAATTGAATTGAAGCTTTTTTTAAAACTGCCTATTGTTATAAAGGCGGTAACACTTCGAATGGATTGAAGCCCTCCGTTTACACACTAATTAAACGCTTTCAACGCTTCACTATAACGAATTGAATTGAATTGAAGTTTTTTTTTAAACCGCCTATTGTTATAAAGGCGTTTACACTTCGAATGGATCGAAGCCTTTCGTTTATCGTTTCAACAAAACCTTGTGGTATATCTTCTTTGGGATTTAAGCCCTCAAACAAGTGTTTGTTTCAAGTCTCTATGTGAGGCAAAGATATGATAAACAGACATGAGAATCGTCTGCACAAAATAACAATATTGATCCACTCTGCTGAGGGGGTAGCTAAACTCTCTCCTGATATCTTAGTGGAACTTTACAAGGGTGTATAGTGAAATAAATTGATGCCTGTGTGGCCGACTATTATGGTCGACCGTGTCCGACCAGCCACGACCACGACCGACCTTTAACGCTTCGCTGTCGAGTATGAGGATTGAATCCGCTAGCGAAACAATGTGACGAACATAAAGAGGACTATGTTTGCAAGTGTCAAGTGAAAAGTTTCAAACCTGTGAGAGCTTTCGAAATCGATGTGAGTGTGGCCGACCCCGACCAAACGTTAAAGGTAATGGCGTACGGCTATGCCTATTGTTAAAAAACAATCTTCGCTTCGCTGTCAAGTATGAGTTAGGGTGGAAACAATCCGCGAGAGGGGGATAGAATTCGCTAGCGGATTCTATACGGGGGGATAAAATTTGGGGGGGATAAAATCCGCTAGGACACCGGTTTTGGTGGTATTAAATTGTTTTCTGTGCTTTGTATTTATGCCATGTGTGCAAATTGTGTGTAACATTTTTCGCGGGTACAAATTGAACATGTAAACATGACCAGGCTGTATGTATATCTGCATGCAGTATCGATAAAATTAGTATATTTATCAATCGATCAGTAATTCGTCGCGTTGGCCGCAGCACAACGCAAACATCCTACTTCTACGATCTGACTTCTAAAACTTGATGCCGTTTTTCTTCAATAATGTAGGGGTCTTTTTATTCACTTTCAAGCCCTCTCACAACAATAACAGTTGCGTAAAACCAAAATGAATTTTGCCCGTGGGCATGCGCAGTTTAACCGGAAGTCCGCTATTTACGGACTGAAAATCTGGCCTGTTCCAGAGTCTTTCGTTTTCGTCGAGCATGCGCCGTAAGACAGCGAAAGGGTCTGGGTACGAGATTGTCGTATAACTTACCTCCGGCTCCCGGTCTTTGGGCTGCACAGCTTTTATTTTTAATCACGCGACTGTGACCCAGTGATCCTGGGCCCACAGATAGCCAAAGCTCCCACCCGGTGCGGCGTTGTGTACGCCCATATATAAACCATATAGGTATGTGCCACCCCAAAGGGTATCGTTTTCAAGCATTTTTAGTCTGAAATAAGGTATCAATTTTGCCTTTTTGGTCTGAAATAGGTATCGATTTAATTTGTCTTTTTGGTCGGATAAGGGTTTGTGTGGGAGATTTCGGTCGGTCGCGAAATTTGAACTTTACTTTACTACAAAAGAAGAGAAGGTGACTCCGGTCGCTAGCTGAGCGAGTCCAAGCCGCAAAACAGGCCATAAAAATTCGTTCCAACTGATCCATTCGATCCTAAACTCCACTAGCCTGGTGCTTGATATATATTGTTCCCGGCTCTTGCTAGCAGCGACAAGGAACCAACATTGGTAGTGGAATTAAAGCTTAAAACTGGCGAACATCGACCAGTCGTAAGAGGCTTGACTAAACTATTGCCTACACCAACTGTATGAATTAACTCTGCGACAGCGCCTACTTAGTGGAAAGAATGAGTGAGTTTCGAGGATTAAGGGTACTTCCCTTAAATCAGCTGAAGTGGACAATATGCGGCCGTTTACATAAAACGTCAAGCCAGTGGAACTGGTAAAGCTCAAACCACAACATTTATTGCTTCATTCTACAACAACAGTGCTTGTTTCGAAGCTACTTAGATATGTGTCATTAATTCTAGTTAAGGTTTACCTTCTATTTTTATAACATTTAAAATTCTTTTGTCTAACTCTGATAACAGGCTGTGGTCAAATTCATCTGATGAATTGCCCCACATAATCATTGTTCAGCACAATCAAATTACAATCCTATTTGGAAGAGAGCGGCTAAGTTTACTACAAAGGACGGCATACCCGCCTCCAGAACAAATATTCTTTCCTATAATTGGGTGCCAAGGATACATAATGTAAATTCCTTCTAAAAGTGCTTTCTGAAACAACATTTCCTTTTCCTTTTTTTTTTTTGGTTGTACTCAAATACTGCTTACACACAACACATTTGAATTGAACGTTTTAAAAAGTATGTACAAAAGCAGTGTTAAATGGTACTTATGACTACACAATTTAAACTGAATGCTTTCTTATCTAGCTGCAATAGCAGTAATTACATCCCTTTTTTCAAACTTCTCAGTCAGGTTATAGGGCTACACAAATCAATATAGGAGCATACCGTCTAAACTGACCAGGAACATGCGTGAAGCTTGAAAAACTGAGGTTAAAAGTCCCTATGAAAAGTCGATAATGAAGTTAAATTACGAGAACATCTACGGTGATTGAGAGTATGAGCTGAAGAGTAAACTGCACACAGAACTTAAGCGGGACATCCTCCTCTTGCTGAAAGTCTGTACACTTTGTGGTTCCACTCAGGCTTGTGTGATGTCCACATGGATGTATATAAAGTGCTTTTAATTGCTGTATGGTGGCTGAACATGTCCTGTGATCTGTTCGTTTTAAACTGCAAATGCAACCATATTATTGGTATCCATATGCCGTTAGAAGTTCGTGTGATGAGCTGCCATTTTGGAGTCCAGAATCTTCAAATGATGACACGTCAACAGTTTTGCATTCAATACAGAAACAACACTGTCCTGTTGATGCTGTTGAACAGTGGTGAATGCTTGGCTCCTTGCCTTTCTAAGTGTTGTAAGTAAAAAAAAAAGCTCTTAAGCAGCTGCAACCTGGATTCGGCCCTCTTAGCATGAAGATTAAAAGTTACTGGAAGTCCAGCTTTTGGTGACTGAATGATATCCACTCCCAGAATGTAATACCAAAATGAAACTGTCAGCTCAAAATGGCTCAGAACCATAACGTCATTGGTAGCTTGAGACTCTGCAAGGTTGGATGTGACGTCATACTGGAAATCATGCCACGATTACACATTTGGAGCACAAACACGATGCTTTCCCTCTGCAGTTGATCATGCCAGCTTTGGTTGCAGCACATATTTCCTGCGCATGACATCAACAACAGCTGACCGCTGATCTTGGGTGCAGTTGCTGAGTTCAGTAACTCCACGACTGGTGAAGGATTTATGTTAGTTCATCTGGTTCTGTGCAAGTCACTCAAACTCCCATTTTCTCAGATTCCAATAATAACAGTCTCTACTGATGACCTTTCTTGTCCCTTTATCATATGTCAGTTTGGAAGTTACACACTCATAAACTGACGAGATACACTCTTTATACATACTGTACACTTGACATTGTTTTGACTATAAATGTCGTAACAGTTCATAGTTAAACTTAGCATGTAAACCAATATAACACTACTGCCTACAGTAGGTTAACCCAATAATTTTCGTAGCCTCACAGCCTAGGTCTGTTCCTCAGTTCCCGCTCTTATCCTGACTTAGCTTTATAAGTGTTATTAATAGATATTAAACAAGCCTTTAACTATTAAAGTATTTCATGTCATGTAAAAAAGAAAGGTCAATTTATGAACTTATCGCAAGTTTGCTGATAAAACTAATAGCCAGTAATTCAATAAAGGTTTCAGCTACCGGTACCTGTTACTGGAACCTAAATGGACTCTACGGTCATTACGAAAATGCATAACATGTGGAAACAAACAGATAATCTGCTGTTTTGTTTTTGCAGCTTGAAGCATACTTTGAAAGATTTACAAAAGCCATAAATTATCCAGGGGATCACAAGATAGTCTATTGAACTGGCAGAGGTTCGACAGATTTTCTTGTGATCTTTCGGAAAATGGCCTTTTTGAATTGTTTTTGGATTTTATCGTTTCGCTTTTTCGTAACTACGGAAGGGCTGGTTCGCTTGCAAACCAGATCGCCTTGTGGGGAAAAATGCTACGCAGTCAACTGACGTAAAAGGCCAATCACGTCTGAAGAATATGCAAAACGACTTTCAGCAGAGTTCTCGAGTTCTGTGATCGAGTAGTGATTCGGTATCAATTATTAATTGCAGCCGATCGACCACACACACACACACACACACACATGGTGAGCCAATTTCTTGAAATGTGACTGTGGATGAAAGCATTGGCACAGTGAGTACATTCAAGTGATTATGCTGTAATTGTGTTTACAGTTTGTTGTTACGATATTATAACCACGTTAATCAATTTGGTATGTTTCAACCATCGTCACTGTTGTTTTTCACTTATAACTAGCCATTGCAGAAGCTAAAATCGATAACTCACTATTCAGTATTACCACCTCTGTCCATGTGGATCATAACCACCACTCTAATGTACCTCAACGCAGCACCCAGCAACACCAAAACCATACGTACCGGCTGCAAAACAAACTTTGGATCATCAATAATCCTGCAGAAAATATAAAAGTTAGTGCACTAAGAAAAATGACAACGACTTACTAATACTGTAACATACGAGAGCACCCAACGATATTTCTCAAAATACGTTAGTTTGCGCAAATGTATGGTTATTTGTCCAAAATATAGTTTATTTTCTGCTTTTTTTACGTTGCTGGCAAACACAGAGGTGTTCCACACTCCCAGGAAGGCAATTCAGAATATCCGTTTCCCAGCAGAGCGGTCCCAGAAAATCTCCCAGCCAGCAACTTGATGGTGTACCACTTTGTCAGAAAATGTCAGCATTTCAAACAAAATGTAGCCTCGATTGCAGTCTTGCTTGTTCCCATGCCTCCAGCAATACTGAAAACGGCTATCTCTCTCCCAGCAGTCCGATTTTTTTTTTCCGCCAGCAAAAAACCAGATAGATCTCATGCCAGCCAGGACCTGGGCATGTCTAAAATTGAGTCATCCCCATTGATCAGTCTTCTCTAAACAACATAATGGTACATGTAAGGTCTTCAGAAAATTACACTGTGTTTGTGTTAAGCGCAAGAAGTTACAAATTATTTGCACAAAACGCAAACAGATAAATTTGATATAATGCTGTCATCCCTGATAATAAATTAAATCACAACACTTTCTGCTATATTTAGATTCAGGCAACTTTCAGTACAGCAGCAATTTCTTTACGTTTGTCCCATCCACTACTTATGACAGCCTTGTACACTACCATTACAAGATTCGGATATTTATCAAAAAATATCTTCTTCTCCAGTATGCTTTCCTTTGTCATCGGGGTCAACTCAGGAAGATGTGAATGGGCATTTCTGAACATGCGAAGAAGATCCACGGCAGAAGTTGTGTCATATGGTCGTCTGGATGTCATTTCAGCATAGACTTGTGGAATTTCTGTATTCCAACATTTAGTGGAAGGCTGGGGCCTAAGGTCTTTCTCAAGGTCTTGTTCAACCGAAGACAGTGTGCTGTGTGCAGAAAGCCGAGACCGACCAATCTCCTTCTGATTCCCCACTTGCATCAAAAAGTCAACCATCTTCTGGTATGACCAGAAAAATGGGTGTTTTAGAGCTGCACTCGCTAATGGACGTTTCGTTTCGTTGCTGTCCAGCAACTGTTCCACCAGGTCTCTGGCTTCATGGCCGAGCCCATCATCAACTGTCAGCCTGTAGTTAAGGAGGTTGTCTTCTGTTTCATGTTTGATTACAAGGTCGCCTTTTTCTGCTACAATCTCAGGCCCAAATGGATGCTTCTTTACTGAGAGCATATAATGCACCACAAGACCACAGGCAAACATATCAGAGGCTTCAGAGTGCTTTGCAGTTTCCTTGAGAAGTTCTGGAGCCATCCAACACTTTGTTCCAGCCTTGCTGTGCATCACTGTTGTGTCATTATTTGTAATCTGGCTGCTGAGACCAAAATCTGCAAGCTTCAGGCTGAGCTTTGGAATACGTTTGTATAGGATGTTGCCTGGCTTGATGTCTCGGTGCTTCAATCCTTGTTGATGGACAAACATCATACCATTTAGCACATCTCTGCAGAGTGAGACTTCTTCGTTCTTGAATTGTAAGTCTCCATCCAATAACTCTGTCAAGTTCCCATCCATCAGCTCTAGTACAATGTACAGGAAGTCTGGGTCGACATGGTAGTTGAGGTACCTTACCACATGCTCACAGTCACGTAAGCCAACCAGGTTTTTTATCTCCCTGCGGTCTTCAGGTCGACTCAGCTGTACTTTTACAATTTGTTTTACTGCGACTTCCCGGCCATCCTTAGAATTCAACCCGGCGTACACAAAACCAAAAGCACCTTTGCCAATTGGAGTCTTGACATGATAATAGAGGATGCCTGCTTGGCGTGAATTCTGTCCTCGAGCAACTTCAGCCAACAGATTCTTATGCCGCTCAGATCTATTAGGCTGCGACCAAGGAAGCCAGGGCTTGATGTCCGAAATGTTTAAGTCTTGTGTCAACAGTGCCCTAAGGCCAGGTTTTTCTTCAGCTATGTCCATACAAGTCTTTCCATCATTATCTAAAATGTCCAGACTTGCACTGTACGTGCGAAGTTTTTGTACAACCTCGCATGTCAGTCGGCTGCAGCTTTCGCTTTGGCATACAATATGCAGAGCTGTCTGACCCTTTCTCTCTGTACGGTTGACAATGCTTGTTTCTGAACTCACCAAATCTTCGATCAAATTCAGCTTCCAGAAGTGAGCTTCCCCAATGTTTCTGCAAATAGTGTGCAAAGGTGTGTCTCCATTGTCATCCTTTAGGTACGGACTGTTTGGTAGTTTAGTTACTTTAAGTAGAGCCTGTATGAGCTGATGAGCGTCTGATTCTAGCAATGAGCCAAGGAGTGTTCTCCCTGCGTTATTTGTCCGCCTGGGATTCAGGCGATAGCGGAAAATCTCTTTCCATTGTTCCTCCAAGGTTTCAGTGTTTGTCTTGTTATATATTTCACACAAAGGAAGGTGTGGGGCACTTGTCAAATGCTTATCAACAATCTTCTTCACACGACTGAGCAAAGGGGTGTTGCCTTGAAGGTCTCTTGCATCTGGTAATGCTCCATTATCAAGAAGAAGTTTGGCAGCATTCCATGTTTGAGCCATGTGCAGTGGAGTTTCTCCATTATTGTTTGGAATGTTGATTTTTGCTCCATGGGAAAGCAAATGCATTGCGATCGTGTTCAACGGGGATTCAGTATAGCCTGCTGCGTTGTCTGTGTTAAAGACGACCTCAGAGCTGCTCTGGTTTTTGAGCTGTTGCAATTTTTCAATTGATGCCCAAAGATGCAAGGGAGTGTTTCCATCCGTGCCATCTCTTAAGTTTGCCAAACGTTCTGAAGAACATGAAAGGACTGAACAAATGAGCTTTAACGATTTGTCTGCAACGTGGTGCTTTATCATTAAATCGTTTGACTTGAACTCTTGTTGCAGAATATCTCCGAGTAGCAGTAACACAAGATGAATTACTGATTGCCCATTGTAATTGACAGAATCTAGGTCAGACTTGCAGTCAACTAGGAACTGACATGCACTAAAAAGAGACTGCAAAGACGATTCATCCATCTTCCCCTTTATATCCCTTGCAAAGGAAAGGAAGTGGAGAAGAAGATTTTCTCCAGCAGACTGCTTAGTATTAGGACCTTCTCCTTTGTTCATGAATAGTTTGATAATCTCTACTATACCATCTATTGGTACTCCCTTTCCTATAAGGTTGACAGTGTAGAATACTGCTGACTTTCCACTTTTGTCCACTGCAATGGCATTAGCATCACACTTCAACAAAATATCCACAACGTCCGACTTCCCACTCATCACTGCTGTAAATAGGGCAGTTTGCCCAGACTGATCACGTATATCAACAATCGCACCATGCAACAAGAGAGCCTCAACAACATCTAAACTACCAGCATAAAACAAAGCAGTCTGACCACACCGATCAATTGCATTGACGTTTGCACCATGAATTAGAAGAGCCTCAACAACTTCGACATTGGTTTCATACACAGCAACAAACAAAGCAGTCATACCTTGCTTGTCAGTAGCATCCACATCTCCTGCACCATGATCCAAGAGAACCTCGACAACCTCAACATTTCCCTGATCAGCAGCACGAAACAAAGCAGTCCTGCCAGTCTGATCAGTTGCATTTACATTTGCACCATGATCCAAAAGAGTCTTGACAACTTCAACACTGGACTGATCAGCAGCATAAAACAAAGCAGTTAAACCATTCTTATCAGTTGCATTTACTTTTGCACCCTTTTTTAGGAGAGCCTCGGCAATTTCTTCATTGCCCTTTCCTGCAGCTGGAAACAAAGCAGTCATACCATCCTGATCACTTGCACTTACATCTGCACCATGAGCCAAAAGAGCCTCAACAACTTCAACATTGCCCTGATCAGCAGCATAAATCAGAGCAGTTCTGGAAGCCTGATCACTTGCATCCACATCCCCACCATGCCTCAAGAGGACCTCGACAACTTTGACATTGCCCTTATAAGCAGCATAAATCAGAGCAGTCCTATCAGTCTGATCACTTGCATTTACATGCCCACCATAAGCTAAGAAAGTCTCAACAACTTCAACGTTGCCCTCGGCAGCAGGCAACAAAGCAGTTCTACCAACATGATCAATTGCATTTACATTTGCACCATGACCCAAGAGAGCCTCAACAACTTCAACGTTGCCCTTCTCAGCGGCAACAAACAAAGAAGTACAACCATCCTGATCAGTCGCATTTGCATCCCCGCCTTGACTCAAGAGAGCCTCGACAACTTCAACATGCCCGTTTGCAGTAGCATAAAACAAAGCAGTCTGACCATCCTTATCAGTTACATTTACGTCCCCACCTTGACCCAAAAGAGCCTTGACATCTTCAGCATTGCCCTTTGCAACAGCAAAAAACAAAGCTGGAGTCTTACAATCCTGATAAGTTGCACTTACATCCTGGACACAATCTGCGAACAAAGCCATTCCGTCATGAAAGTCATAACTGGAGCCGCCCGCTTTACATTCCTGTCGTGAGAGTCTTCACCTTCGTCTACTTCCTTCTTCCTGTTTTCCTACAAAGTAGATGGAATACGTATTAAAAATAGATAAATAACTGCGCATGGAGTTGGAGCAAAAAATACACGCCGCGCACACACAGCTTTTCTTCGTAATATTATACACTGTAGTAGTTTCTATTAGCGACTTTCGGCCATTTTCCGTTCGCAGCAAGTACTTCCTGTTTGGTATGGAGATCACGTGACATTTCACTGGGGACTGGGAAGGGTGCGCGGTTACACAGCTATGGTTGAAGTACCCTTTGTGAATTTTTTTGTCAACATACTCGGTAGGATCTTTTTATTGTTTGTCCTAGCCATATGCACCTTTCTTCTAGGCTTGCTTATTCTCAGTAGTTCAAATACGTTCTTTCCTAGTTTTAGGATTGCTCAGTATCGAGATGCTGCTAAAAGAAGTTGGTCAGGACTAGCCAGAAGCCAAAAACCTGTCAAGTCAAGAGATGAAACTTTCATTTAGGTACCTTGCTTTATGAAGATAAATCTAAACTGTATAATGTATCCCTTGTCTGAAACCAAAAGAGAAATTGAGTGCTTATATAGCCACCTGCACTCCACCTATCAGTGAATGGTTGATTAAAGGCTATGTCACACGAGGCAATTTGTCTTGCAACTCGCAACACAACGCCGTTGCGAGACAAGTTGCAGAAGAAATTGCACGTGCGACACCCCCTCATGCAGCAAAGAATTGTGAGACAAGTTGCAGAAAAAGTTGAATTCTTCTACTTTTCGCAACATTGCATGGTCTTGTTGCACTGTGTGACATGTACTGTACTTTGCACCTTGCCTTGCAAGGCTGTCATCATGCTGTCAACAACATTGTCAACAACATTGTGAGACAAGTTACAGGAAAAATATGCAGACATTGTCTGGGACGGCTGCACTTTGGGTGAACGTGACCTTTTAGAAAATCTCCAGTACGAGGCAGCACGGGTAGTTACAGGTGCCATGAAAGGTACTCATAGAGAAAACGTTCTGAATGATGTCGCTTGGCAGAAGTTGCAACACCGACGTGTTATTCATAAATTAATATTGATTTACAAAATAATTAATAAGCTAACACCCAATTATCTTAATGATTTGTGTCCTTCTTATGTAAGTCAGCGTACCAATTACAATCTCCGTACAAGTAATGATCTAAATCTCCCTGCTCCTCGTACTGAGAGATTTAAAAATTCCTTTCTTTATTCAACTATTTCATCTTGGAATTCCTTACCATTGTCAATTAGATCAAGTCCTTCGTTAGCTTCATTTAAAATGAAGTTGTTTCACTTAAGGTTATTTAGTATACCTACGCTAAATCAACTGGTTTATGTCGGTGACCGTTTTCCTGCTGTCCTACATACTAGGCTTCGTTTAGGTAATAGTACACTGAATCATGATCTTTTTCTAAAAAACTGTGTTCCCTCTCCCGCTTGTAAGTGCGGTGCTCCAAGAGAAACTAGAAGCCACTTTCTTCTTTTCTGTCCCAGATTTGCTGCCCTACGTACTAAACTGCTTACCTCTATTGCGCAGGTTGCCGGTCATGCTTGGGCTAATTCGACTTTATCGAACAAAGTTAACTGGCTCTTAAATGGTTTCCCAGGCTTAGATTATGATTCGAATGCTTTTATTTTTAAATCAGTACAATCTTTCCTAATGCAAACCAAGCGTTTTTGCTAGTCTTCATGTCTTACTTTAACTATTTGTCCCGTCCTCTAACAGGGTGTTAAATCATGTTCAATTATTAGTTGTTATTTTAACATTATCGCATGTAAATTAGCTTTCTATTTTGTCTTTATGTTTGCTTGTTTTGTTCAGCTCCTTAAAATAATTATTTTTGTATTAAATTTACGTAAACTCCCTAGATGAGCTGCATTCTGCAGCTCTTGGAGTTAATGTAAAGTTCCAAATATTGTTTAAATAAAAAAAAAAAAAAAAAAAAAAAAAAAAAAAAAAAAAAAAATTGCCTCGTGTGACATGGCCTTAGGATACAAACAAATTCACTGTGCTTATTCGAGGATTATTTGTGGACAAAGGTGTGGCCATTTACATAAAACTTCAAGCCAGTGAAACTCAGCAAATCTCAAACCATAGCATTTATTGCTTCATTCTACAACAGCAGTGCTTGTTTTGTATGGATATACGTCATTAACACTAGCTAAATTCATCTAAGTTTTACCTTCTATTTTTATATCATTTAAAACTGTTTTGTCTAACTGATACGAGGCTGTGTTCAAATTCATCTGATGACATTTGAATTGCCCTACATAATTGTAGCTCAGCATGATCGAACTACAATCCTACTAGGAAGACAGCGGCCAAGTCCACTACAAAGGACGACATACCTCAGGACCTAACTTTTTTTTCCTATAGTTGGGTAGTCAAGGATACATGCTATAAATTCCTTATAAAAATAACTTCTGAAACATATTTCTTTTCCTTTTTGTTTAAATTGTACTAAAGTGCTGCTTGCACACAAAAAAATTTTTAAAAAAGTATGTACAAAAGCAGTGTAGTAGTACTGAATGACTGCCAACTAAATTGAATGCTTTTTTATCCAGCTGCAATAGCTGTGAGAATATCCCTTTCTTTCAAACTTCCAGCCAGGCTATAGGGGCTACACAAATCAGTATATAAAGGCATACTGTCTAAACTGGCCAGGAACGTGCATGAAGCTTGGTAAACTGGGATTAAAAGCTTGTTCAAACCCAACAATGAAGTAGAAATTATGAGAACATATTCTACATTGTTTGAGAGTATGAGCTGAAGAGTGAACTGCACGCAGAACTAAAGTGAGACATCCTCCTTGCTAAGTCTGTACTGTTTGTGATTCCATTCAGGCTTGCTTGATGTCCACACAAATGTTTATATAATGCCTTTTACTTGCTGTATGGTGGCAATACTGTCCCAACATCTTTTTGGTATCCATATCCCATTAGAGGTTTGAAGTCAAATGATGGCTTGATGTTGCTGTGGTGATGAGCTGCCATTACTGTCCATTTTGGAACAAGTATATGTTCAACTGACGACATTTTAACAGTTTCGCATCCAATACAGCAACAACACTGTTGATGGTGTTACACAGTGGCTCTTTGTCTTTATCAAGTGTCTAAGTCACATTAGTAAGCTCTTTGCATCTGCAACTTGATAAATTCCATCTCGGCATGCTGTGTAAAAGAGTGGAGGAGTCCAGCTTGGTGGTTGTGGACAATGTCCTCCTCTATCAGACTGTATTGACAAACTGTCAACAGTTTATGTTGATGAAATGGCTCAGAATCCTCGCATCACAGATAGCAAGGTTGGATGTGACAACATGCCAGAAAATTCAACATCCTCAATTATTGCAGAAGTGCACATTTGGATCACAAACGGGATGGCCTCTTTGCAGTTTTGCAGAACTTTGATCCTTGCAGCAATGGTAAACCATTGTAGTTATGTACAGTAGTACACACTTCCTGTGTAAACCTGCAATAATAGCTGACTGCTGCCCTTGGGTGCAGTTGGTCTTGAAGGCCCACAGTGGCAGGTCTCAGCAACTCCACAACAGGTGCAGGAATTGTGTCGAACTGCATTCATCTGGTTCAGTCTGTGCAATTCACTCAAACAGTCATTTTCTCAAATCTGAGTCTCCACTGATGACCTTCATTGGTCTTGTTCTCTTTTTGGAAATTACAAACTATAAACTGGCGAGATGCACTCTATACATATGCACACTTCAGATTGTTTGCCTAATGTACATTGTTCATAATTCACCTTAGTATATAAACAATAACAAGACTGGTTCAGCTACTTACTACCACAATATGCCTCAGTTTCCCAGCAGCCAAGATTTGTTCCTTAGTTTCCCCTCTTACACTGTCCTAGCTTTATAAATTGCTATTAATGGATAAACAAGCCTTTAGGTATCGAAGTAATTCATGCCATGTAGAAAAGAAAGCGGGTCAATCTACATACCTATCGTACGTTTGCTGATAAAATTAACAGCCAGTAATTCAATAATGGGTTTCAGCCACAGGCTAGGTACCTTTTACTGGACCCCTAAATGGGCTCTATAGTCATTATGAAAATGCATAACAGACAGATAATCTGCTGTTTTTTTTTTTTTGTTTTTTTTTTGTTTTTGTTTTTGTTTTTGTTTTTGTTTTTTGTCTTTTGTTTTTTTGCAGCTTGAAGCAACAGCTGAAAATCCACCCATTTTCAGAGGATCAATGAACCCAACAGGCCTTTTGCATCAATATTGATCACGTGGTATTTTTCCCTACAGCAATGCCATGCTGGGTTGCAAGTGAATCGGCCTTCCATAGTTAAGAACAGGCGAAGTGAGATCGTGCTCGATGGTTTGATCTTTAGGGGACTTCCATTTTATACTCCGAAAC
This sequence comes from Plumapathes pennacea, assembly GCA_964036295.1. Taxonomy (NCBI): domain Eukaryota; kingdom Metazoa; phylum Cnidaria; class Anthozoa; order Antipatharia; family Myriopathidae; genus Plumapathes; species Plumapathes pennacea. Next base: position 12,184,151 of record OZ038470.1, on the reverse strand, counting down.
AATTCACATAAGCCATTCTGCAGGGAATCAAAAGATAAGCTGAACCTCTGGAAAAGACTAGTTCAACAGAATATTTTGTGAGTCCCTTAGAATACCCTGAAAGTGATTCATAAAAGCCATTCTAAGGGACTCACAAAATATTCTGTTGAACTAGTCTTTTCCAGAGGTTCAGCTTATCTTTTGATTCCCTGCAGAATGGCTTATGTGAATTGTTTCGGAGTATAAAATGGAAGTCCCCTAAAGATCAAACCATTGCGCACGCTCTCACTTCGCTTGTTCATAACTATGGAAGGACTGGTTGCTTGCAACCTAGCATGATGTTGCTATGGGGAAAAATACCATGTGCTTAATTGATGCAAAAAGCTTGTCATGTCTGAAGAATATGAAAAACTTTCAGCAGAGTTCTCGAATAACTCTGTGATTGAGTAGCAACTTGGTAATAATCACACACACTTTATGGTGAGCCAATTTCTCAAAATGTGACTGTGGATTGAAAGCATTGACAAGGTGAGTACCTTTAGGTGGTTAGTCAACATAATAATGCCGTCATATTGTGCTCCCAGTTGTTGTTGTTACAATATTATCATCATGTTAATCAAGTTGGTATATATTTTACCCATTGTCACTATCGTTTGTCGCAAGAAGTTACAACTTAATATAATAAAAATCTTTATTTGATATCAAAGCAAATAACCTGCTATCACTATGCCTCACCAACATGTGTCTACAAAGACATGACTATTTCTGATAATTAGTGAATCACGACATTTTTGTTTCCTATAAATTTAGGCATCGTCCATTACAGCAGCAATTTCTTTACGCTTGTCCCATCCACTGTTTATGACAGCCATGTAAACGTCAATTAGAAGGGTTGGATATTTATCAAAAAATATCTTCTCCAGTATGCTTTCCCTAGTCATCTGGCTCAACTCAGGAAGATGCGAATGGGCATTTCTGAACATGCGAAGAAGATCCACAGCAGAAGTTGTGACATATGTTCGTCTGGATGTCATCTCAGCATAGACATGTGGAATTTCTGTATCCCAACATTTTGTGGAGAGCTGAGACTTAAAGGCATTCTCAAGGTCTTGTTCAACAGAGGAAGGAGGCCCTGACCTGTGTTTTGAATGCCAAGGCTGACCAATCTCTGGCTGATTTCCCACTTCTTTCAAGAAGGCAACCCTTTTAAGGTTTGACCAGAAAAATGGATGCTTTAGTGCTTCACTTGCTGATGGGCGTTTCTCTTTGTTGCTTTCCAGCAGCTGTTTAACAAGACCCCTGGCTTCATGGTTGAGCTCCCCATCAACCGTCAACCTGTTTTTGAGAATGTTGTCCTCTGTTTCATGTTTGATAACATGGCCACTCTTTCCTGTTTCATCTTCAGGCCCAAATGGGTGCTTCTTATTGGAAAACAGATAATGTACCACAAGACCACAGGCAAACATATCAGAGGCTTTCGAGTGCTCTGCAGTTGCTTTGAGAAGCTCGGGGGCCATCCAACACCTTGTACCAGCCTTACTGTGCATCACTGTTTTGTCATTACAGCTACTACCTGAAATCCTGCTACAGAGACCAAAATCTGCAAGCTTCAGGCTGAGCTTGGGAATGCATTTGTAAAGAATGTTGCCTGGCTTGATGTCTCGGTGAATCACTTTCTTTTGGTGCAAGAACAGCAAACCATTTATCACATCTCTGCAAAGGGAGAGCTCTTTCTGCAGTTGCAGTTTCTCATCCACAAGTTCTGTCAAGGTCCCCTCCATCAACTCTAGCTCAATGTACAGAAAGTCCTGGTCTTCACAACAGTTTAGGTATCGCACCACCTGTTCACATTCACTCAAGTCAATTAGGCTTCTTATCTCCCTGCGGTCCTGTGGTTCTTTCATTTGTGCTTTCACAAGTCGCTTTACTGCAATTTCTCTGCCATCCCTGGAATGAAGCCCAGCATACACAAACCCAAAAGCACCTTTGCCAATTGGAGTCTTGACATGATAATGAAAGGAACTTGTTTGACGTGAGTTCTGTCCTCGAGCCACCTCAGCCAACAGATTCTTATGCCTCTCTGATTTGGATGACCAAGGAAGCCAGGGCTTGATGTCCAAGATGTTTATGTCTTGTGTCAACAGTGCCATCAGTTCAGGCTTGTCTGCAGCTAAGTCGATACATGTCTTTCCTTCCTTATCTGGAATGTCAACCTTTGCACTGTACGTGCGAAGTTGTTGGATTGCTTCACATGTCAATCTGTCACAGCTTTCACTTTGACACAAAATGTGCAGAGGAGTTTGACCCTTCCTGTTTGTGTCATGTATAATGCTTGGTTCTGATGTTACCAGGATGTTTATCAGATTCAGCTTCCAAAAATGAAAATCTCCAATGTCTCTGCAAAGAGTGTGCAAAGGTGTGTCACCATTATTGTACACTGGATATTTCTGACTGGAAGACTCTTCAGTTGTTTCAAGCAAAGCTTGAATGAGGTTGTGGGCATCTGCTTGCAACAATCTGCTTAGAACAGTGCAACCTTCCTCGTTTGCTTTCCAAGGGTCCATGCCATAGCTGAGAATTCCTTCCCAGTGTGCCTTTAGAGTGTCAGCCTTCATGTTGTCATATAGTTCCTGCAAGGGCAGGTGTGGTGTACTTATAAGATGGCAATCTACAACCTTCTTAACACGACTGACCAGGGGAGTGTTGCCTTGAAGATCTCTTGCATCTGGAAATGCTCCTTTGGTAAGAAGAATTTTGGCTGCATTCCATGTTTGTGCCATATGCAGTGGAGTTTCACCATCATCATTGGCAGCATTAACTTTTGCTCCATGTAAAAGTAACTGCTCTGCAATCTTGCTGATGGAGGACTCAATGGGACAACCTGTATTTGTGTTGGGGGCATCTTTGGTGCTGCACTGTCCAAGTTGCCATCGAAGGGAAGCCCAAAGATGTAATGGTGTATTTCCTCCAATGTCTTCTTTGCTATAAGCCAATGTCTTAGAGCAACAAGAAAGGATGGAAGAAAGCACCTCTAAAACTATTTCTGTTATGCTCTGTTTCAACATAAAATTATTTAAGTGACACTATCTGAAGCACATCTTTGAGCACCAGTAAAATGAGATGAATTACTGAGTGCCCACTGCAGACAGTTCTCAAATTTAGATCAGACTTACACTCAACAATGAGAAACAGGCATACTAAAAAAAGAGACTGCACTGATGATTCATCCATCTTCTCCTTTGTTTCCCTTGATAAGGTGAGAAAGTGAAAAAGAAGATTTTCCCCAGCAGAATTTTTAGAATTTGGATCTCCTCCATTGTACATGAGTAGTTTGATCACTTCCACTGCAGTATTGCTAGACACACCCATACTCATAAGGTTGGCAGTGTAAAATATTGCTGATTTTCCAGTACTGTCCATGGCAATTGTACTTGCACCTTTTTCCAACAGCATGTCAATAACATTTAACTTTCCACTGGTCACAGCTTCCATCAAAGCAGTTTTTCCAGACTGAATATCATGTGTATTAACATTAACACCATGACTCAAGAGAGCCTCAACAACTTCAACATTGCCCTTTTCAGCAGCAGAAAACAGAGCAGTTCTACCATCCTGACTAGTTGCATTTACATTTGCACCATGAGCCAAGAGAGCCTCAACAACCTCAACATTGCCCTTTTGAGTAGCAGAAAACAAAGCAGTTCTACCATCCTGACGAGTTGCATTTACATTTGCTCCATGAGCCAAGAGAGCCTCAACAACCTCAACATTGCCCTTTTGAGTAGCAGAAAACAAAGAAGTCCAACCATCCTGACCTGCAGTTGCATTTATATTTGCACCATGAGCCAAGAGAGCCTCAACAACCTCAACAGTGCCCTTTTGAGAAGCATAAAACAAAGCAGTCCAACCATTCTGATGAGTTGCATTTACATTTCCACCATGAGCCAAAAGAGACTCAACAATCTCAACAATGCCCTTTTCAGCAGCATAAAACAAAGCAGTTATACCATTTTGATCAGTTGCATTTACATTTCCACCATGAGCCAAAAGAGCCTCAACAACTTCAACACTGCCCTTATCAGCAGCAGAAAATAAAACAGTCCAACCATCCTGATCAGTTGCATTTACATTTCCACCATGAGTCAAGAGAGCCTCAACAACCTCAACATTGCCCTTTTCAGCAGCAGAAAACAAAGCAGTTCTACCATTCTGATCAGTCACATTTACATCTGCTCCATGACTCAAAAGAGCATCAACAACTTCAGCAATGTCTCTTTCAGCAGCTAAAAACAAAGCAGTTCTACCATCCTGATGAGCTGCATTTACATTTGCACCATGAGCCAAAAAAGCCTTAACAACTTCAACACTGCCCTTTTCAGCAGCATAAAACAAAGCAGTCCAACCATCCTGATGAGTTGCATTTACATTTGCACCACGAACCAAAAGAGACTCAACAACCTCAACATTGCCCTTTTCAGCAGCAATAAACAAAGCAGTCCAACCATTCTGATGAGTTGCATTTACATTTGCACCTTGGGCCAAGAGAGTTTCAACAACCTCAACATTGCCATCTTCAGCAGCATAAAACAAAGCAGTCCAACCATTCTGATGAGTTGCATTTACGTTTGCACCATGAGCCACGAGAACCTCAATAAACTTAAGATTGCCTTTTTGAGTAGCAGACAACAAAGTAGTTCTACCATCCTGACAAGTTGCATTTACATCTGCACCGTGAGCCAAGAGAGCATTAAAAACTTCAACACTGCCCTTATCAGCAGCAATAAACAAAGCAGTAGCACCATCCTGATCAGTTGCACTTACATTTGCACCATGAGCCAAGAGAGCCTCAACAACCTCAACATTGCCCTTTTCAGCAGCAATAAACAAAGCAGTCCAACCATTCTGATGAGTTGCATTTACATTTGCACCTTGGGCCAAGAGAGTTTCAACAACCTCAACATTGCCATCTTCAGCAGCATAAAACAAAGCAGTCCAACCATTCTGATGAGTTGCATTTACGTTTGCACCATGAGCCACGAGAACCTCAATAAACTTAAGATTGCCTTTTTGAGTAGCAGACAACAAAGTAGTTCTACCATCCTGACAAGTTGCATTTATATCTGCACCGTGAGCCAAGAGAGCATTAAAAACTTCAACACTGCCCTTATCAGCAGCAATAAACAAAGCAGTAGCACCATCCTGATCAGTTGCACTTACATTTGCACCATGAGCCAAGAGAGCCTCAACAACCTCAACATTGCCTTTATCAACAGCAAAAAACAAAGCAGTCGAACCATCTTGAACAGTTGCATTTACACTTCCATCATAAGCCAAGAGAGCCTCAACAACTTCAACATTGCCTTTATCAGCAGCATAAAACAAAGCTGTCTTACCATCCTGATCAGTTGCATTTGCATTCACACCCTGACTCAAGAGATCCTTAACAGCTTGAACTTTGCCATGTCTAACAGCAGAAAACAGCTTTTTTGTGTGAACTTCTTGGTCGTTCATTCGTTGTATCAAATCTGAAAGAAAATGAAGAATGGATCAGTCTTTGTACTGCATGTGCATGCCTTTTACTTCCGCTTTCGGCAACTGACAAAATGTATGCTGCACAGCGTACTGTATGTCAACAATGCATGGATTTCCAAATAAAACAGTTGCGGTTTTCCAAATTTGGTCATGATCAAGTCGCGTTAATGCACCAGTCAATTGTAACCCCCACCTCGGGGAATGGTGGGGACATGGATTTTCTTTGTTGCAATAATCGACTATTCCCCCACCCCATGGGACATAATGTGCTGACAAATCCCCCACATTGTGGGGCCAAGAATTTGGCAACATTTTACAAAAGAGGCTTTGCACAGAAAACTTCTCTAACGAACCGCGTGGTCGAACTGGACGAGGCCGCATTGCATCATATTTTTGGTCAAATCTCCCACCTTGAGCCCACATCCGCAGGTCGGGAATCATGAAGAGAAAATCCCACCCCTTCGGGCTTAAATACCTTTCAAATAGGAAAAAATGCCCCACATTGCCCCACCATTCCCCGAGGGGGGTGGGGGTTACAATTGACTGGTGCATAACAAGGTGTTTCGTAATAACGCAGTTCAAAAACAAGTCGCGTCGTCGGTCTCTTGCATTTCAGAACCATTATCACCGAGGTTTTGATAAATTCTTGGTTGTTTGAGAAGCGTAGTCAAAGTTTAAAATCCCGTGGCAGCCCAGAGCGACTTCCGGTTCCGCCGGAAGTTTACACCCATGAAACGATCGAGCGATCGAGCGAGTGAAATTTCCACTCACAAGAACTCGTTCATTGCTTCGCATTCACGGATAGACTTTTTTCTTTGCGACCCGGACGGTCTCGTTACGGTTCAAAGATTTGGCACTGAAGAATATTGTAAATTCTCCCATTCGAGTATTATAATTTTCACCCTCTGCCGCCTTGTTGTGAGGGTTTTCAAAACTGAGACTAAATCGAATATGCGGTTCAGCGAAAGTGGAGGCCCGCGGAACCTATACCTAAAATTGAACAAATTTTACAATGTGGCCTTGAGCCAGTTCTATTATAAAATACCTACCCGCAAAAAGTACTTCTTGATTAATCACGTGATTGTGACCCAGTGCTCCTGGGCCGTGTTCTTTCTTTCCGTGCCAACTCATTCAACATGGCTGGGGGCAAGAAACTCACAAAAGAGGATGAGATCCTACTCCAAAACTTCAGCCGAAACGTTTCTACAAAGTCCTCGGCGTTGTTCTACGCTAACTCTTTGATCATCTCAGCCATTCCTCTTTGTATGTTCATCCTTGAAACCAGTGTATTTTTTTTTAGTTGACGATCAACGTGTGTCGTATATTGAATGCAGTCTTTGTTGTCTTCACGTCTTTTAGGGCTTTTCTGGAGGATCCACCAAATGGACCCGTACTCCTCTGGTATCATGTTTGCCGTTATGACCCTGATCAGCACTTGGCTTGTGGCTTATGCGTACAAGAACGTCAAATTTCAACTCAAGCACAAGTAAGCGGATACTTTACTTTTAATATACTACGTGTCTCTCAGGCTCTGGATAAGAGAGAACAAAGTGTAATATTAAACTAGAAAAGGCTTTTTTGCTGTATTTATTGCTATATTTACGGTTTGCGGTGGAATTGTTCAACACATTGCACGTGGTTTTATATAGAATTTTCTTTATATGGGATGATTTATTGGACAAATTTCTTAGTTCTCCGAAAAAGTGTTTTTTATTTTCGGAATACAATTGATTTTATAGTCATAGATGCTGTCCGAAATGTCAAAAGTTGTTTCTTGTAAACGACATTTCTTAGAGAGACTGTAAAATTAACTGCAGGTCAAATATAGCTTATAGACCTACAGTACATATACATGTACAGCTATATCCAATCTTCTATTTTTTTTTTACTAGTCTTTCTTGGGATAGATTGTAGAGTGTGGAGAGTTAATGTACAGTCTAGGGTTCCTATTGATAACAATATATCATAATGCTACCTAAATAAAAGCACCTCCCTCTCAAGATGAAAGCTGATTGGACTATTGACTCTCAGTACATGCTCTCTCATACATTGTCTTCTTGAGTGGTTAGGAGAAGTTGTATAGTGAGATGAAGGCTGTAGTTTTGTTTTCAGTGATTATTATTTTGATGCTGTTTGTTTTTGTAGCCATCAGTAGAAATTCTAACTACTGTAAATCACTATTTTATTTCCAGGATTGCTCAGCGTCGAGATGCTGCAGTGACTAAAGAAGTTGGTCAGGAACTGGACTCCAACAAGAAGCTGTCCCGTCAAGAGAAAGATGAAAGGTACCTTGTTTATCCATCTTCTGTTTGTTGTGACAGCAAAGAGAGAAAAGTGAAGTCAAATAATTACAGTAATCCCAGAAATGAAACTAACTTTTTAAATTTTTATACATGCAAGGCATACTGTATGTACACTACAGCATATCTTACGAAGTATGCTTTAAGATTTGGGCAAGAAAGGCCTACATGTATATGTTGAATTTGCAATACATTTTTTATTTTGATTCAAATTTCCACGGTGTCTTGTTTTGACATTCCAGTACAGTAAAAGGAAGCTTTCTGGTGGCTTTTGGGCTTGACGTTGAGATGATTTGCTGTGAAATGATTTATCATTTTGTGTGGTAAAAAGTATCAACTTTGTTTTTAACTTTTCTTCAAAGAGTTTAGGGTTTGTAATGTGGAGAGCTTTCAGTGCAGACTTTCGACCACTCTATTTACAGGATCTTGTGGAAGAAGAACAGTGTTGCTGATATGGAAGCTATGACCTTCTCCATTTTCTACAACAATGCTCTGTACCTTTTCTTGATCCTGTTGGCCTCTTTCTATGTCCTGCCATCATTCAATCCATCAGCGTATCCTTTTAAGATATTGTTCTGAATGTTTCTGCAGTACAGTTTTCCAAAGCCTGTGACATTTTACAGCCTTTTTTCATAGGTACAGCAGCCTGTCACTTTTTCAGGACTGTTGTTGTATAAAATTTATTTTCACCCAGTTCCCTCTCTCTTTATAAACTTTTACATCTAAGAGGCTGCAATACAGACTCTAATAACCATTCAAGACAACATACAGTACACTGCACTTAACCTCTGTACTTTGTAATTTATTTAACTTTGTAATTTATTTAACTAAGTTTAAGTCTAAAACTAAGAAACATAAAAATGATGAGTGAGAGAATTTACAGTGTTCTAGAATGATGAAATGAGCAGGTTCTCCATACTCAACTATATATTTTTAGTGAGAGACAGATCACCCTTAACTGAAAATTATTGAAAGGGTAACCTAGTTTTGTTGCTCTGTTTCTCTAGGAATTGTCTGTTGCATTATCTCCTTAACAGATACACAGCAACTATCTTCTGTCAACATCCCTTGCTGGCGGCATCCTGGCGTTGTTGTCAACAGGTTCAGGATCTTCATAAACAGGGAATTCTAGGCTTGACTCAGAAGCTTTCAGGAAACCTGAAGTGTTGGTCAAATTTCAATAAAGTTGCCTTTTGAACTCAATATGTGGTTTTAGCTGATTTCATGCAGTTGAATCATGGTTAAAGGGGCAGAGCCATGAGGTGCACATGCATTTGGTCAAATCTTGGAAACATTCACCCAATGTTTTCAAGTTTCAAACCCAAGAAAGTGTCCAAAATGGCAGGGGGTGATCAAGTGGCATATCCACCCACGTTTTGGATGCCTTCTTAGATTTTAGACATGAAAACATTGGGCGAATGTTTTCAAGATTTAACAAAAAATGTGTATTCTCATGGCACTGCTCCTTTAAATAATTATCTTGGTAAACTGAAAATTTGTTTTTGTAGTTTCAGTGCCAGTCAGGGTGTATTACTAGCTCAGGGTTACCAGACTTTCTCCCAAGCTTTCCTGACAACTGTCTCAGGAGACAGCTGTCAGTCATGACCAAACTATTGTCATTACGCTCTGCTCATAATATTGGTTTATCAAAGAGGAAACAAAATATAATGGATGTAGTCTGGTCAATTAAATTTTATTTATTGTCAATCGGTTGCTACAGTATGCAGTCGGCTCCCTCTAATATGGACACCCTTGGGACGAACATTAACTGTCCGTTTTAGTAGAGAAGTGTCAGTTTTAAAGAGAGTTCAGTTAGAGTGAATAATTGAAGAAATGGCAGGGACCATTTAATTCTGGGTGTCCGTCTTAGAGGGGTGTCCATTGAGAGGGATTTGACTGTAAAACAGTGGTAGATCATGTTTGAAACTATGAGAGAACACTCCTGATCTGGCAATGAAAGGTGTTTCTATAATATTTAGGTCTGTGTCAGGTAAGGTGAAAAAATAAAACATTCTATAAAGCTATTTTGATGTGAACTTTTGGTAAAAACAGACTTTTACAAAATATTTCCAACCTTGAGGCAAAAATTTTTAGAAATGCCAATGCCCAAGTTTGTAACATTTTTCTGCAGCGTCCAAAAAGTGGTCTAAAAGGGAGGCTTGAGTGTTTATGAACATCATACAAGCTAGTCGAAGATATTTTTGGGAACTTTGCATGCATAGGTACATGCTTGACTTTTTTTTTTTTTTAATTTTTGTACCCCAAAAATGTTTGGTAAAAAAGAGTTTTTTCCCCCCTGTTTTTGGTTTGCAGACTTCATTGTTTGTGCATGTTGGCTTTCTGTCTATCACAGTATTTTTATCCAATCAGCATAGAGCAGAAATATTATGGGCTATGTCATTTTACAGCGCATGGCAAAAACTTGAAGGACGATGATTAGGGAGAATTGATGCTTTGATCAGACATTTGACTTTTGAAACTCACTTCTTCATTCATTTGGTTGTTCTTCAAGACCTCCCTCATGTATCAAGCTCTTTTTTTAGAACTCTCGCTTTTGTTTCAAAGCCAATGGACTGGTCCATGGTTCTTCCAAATTTACTTTTCCCGCGAAGCGTGTCACTGCATTTTTACAACTCTCCGGAAGTCGGCAGCCGAAAACCCACGTGATATAACGTAAAGAGAAAGCGACTTTAAATCTTTAGTTGAGGTGATATTTCTGGGCTTTCGTGGTTGAAAACATTTCTTTATTGTATCTTGACTAAAATAGTGTATATCATTGTCATTGAGTACAAATTTTGGTCGTAATCTGATTGTAATAAGCCTTTGTCACAAGTGAGGAGAGCAACTCGTACGATTGAAAATCTGAATTCTCCTTACACATCGTCTGCACCAACTGGCAGCTGTGTGAAAGTGACTCTATTATCGAAAGGACTGGAGAATCAGATTTTACGGCTATTTCTTCTGCCACATTTTGCCCCTTTAGCTGCTTTTGACTCTGGTACATCACTAACTGAAAGAGAGATGTCTTCCAGTAGTCGGAAGAAAGATTTTTCGGAGATTTCAAGCGGTAAGTTTACGTCCGGAAAACTCTGAGAGCGAACTGGGGTTGAATACGAATTCATTAGATCCTTCCTGTAGTTACATACAACTACTCTTGTATTTACCCTGAATTTGCTATCATTAGTTCTCTACCAATACCCCGCTTCTCCAACCAGCTCAAACAACACAAGGGGATAATTTTGCGACGAAGGCATACATTCAGAAGTTGGCGCCATGCAGTCATGATTTATGTGTATGCGTGACACATGTTCTATTGATCGTATTTTCTCCCCGATCTCTTTTTGTGTATTTGGAAGTAGAGCTAGTGCATAATATTTAGTATCCGTAGACTAAATGTATGTAAGTGTTGGAGATTTCACCTCTTTGAGCGAAGAAGTTTGAAAATCCCGCTACATAATATGCGGAGGTTACTTGAACCACTAATGAATTTGTACGCATGTTCAAGTTCTGGTCTGTAGTTGCTGAAGAATACGGTAGTAATTCACAATTTTAGAAATATGTGAATCTATCGTTCCTGCATTTATATGCAAAAGTTCACTGTCTATACAATAATGCTGGATCGAGTCTGCAGACAAAATGCCGGCTTATCAAATGGGAAGCTAGAAAACTAAAATGAATACTGGGCTTGCACATGTACCAGGAAGTATAGAAGTGCATATATGTATGGCAAATACCAGGACGCTTTGGATCGAAAGCATGAGGAAAGCGTAATACAAGACCAAGACATTATATACCATATCACTGCATCATAAATAATTAACCTAAATTTAACTAATGACCAAACAGACTCACAAGTTAATCCAAGTCACAACTGAAAACCAACCAGTTTTCAGGTGAAGTGATTCACGCATTGACTTGGTTGGGTGGCCCAACAATAAAAAAAGCTTGGTTAGACTTAGGAAATGTATATATACAATAGAATCCCGCTATCTTGAACTCCTAGATACAGGGGTTCGAGATGGTAGGGTTTTACTCTGTACCATGAGAAATTTTTACCAAGTTCATTTCCGAAGGAAATTTAGTTCTGTTCAAGATAGCAGGGAGTTGAAGATAACAGTTTGAAATAGCAGTGTTCCACTGTATTTAAGCTTGTCTAAACTCAACCCAATTTGAGCCAAGTGGACTGAGGCCAAAATACACCCAAATTGGACCCAAGTCAAACTTTGATCATGTGACGTTCTTTGTCACAGATGAAGATTCTGACAAGCCACAAGTGAAGAAGAAGAAGTTAGTGGAGTTAAAAGAAGATTCTGGAACACAGAAGAAAGCTTTGAATGGAAAGAAAAGAAAAAGAGAAGAGGTGCAGTATGCAGATTTTGTCCTGGGAGTTAGGGTGCATCATTTAACGTTTTTCCCCGAGGGATTTTGCCAGACGTGTATTCTTGGTTTTCAAATTCATTGTTTCTTCATAGGGAGGGGATGAGGATTTGACAGACAATGGTGCAGACATAAAACAGTCAGCTCCAACAATTGTGGAGGATGACGAAGAAAAGGAAGACAAGCCAGCCAGTGAACAAGTTACAGAGGTGTGTTACGTCATGTAGGACATTTGACCATTCATCCCTAAGACTTTTGCAGACATGATACAGTACATACTGTAACGAACTTGTAGTTTGTCAGAATTTACCTTCTTCTGCTGTATTGTAGTCACTACGAAATGTCGTTATGATTTGTACCGGTTGTGTCGAGAGAAACCCCATATGGCTCGTTTTCAGTGTTGCACGACACATGCAACCTGGCTACTGTCGGATGTTATGTAGTTGACTGTCACTGATCCCCATATAAGCTCGGGTTTCGCAATTAATAAATGTTCTGCTTCACTCGTGTCTAAGCTGCATTTCCTTCTATGGCTCCGGTGAAAGGCCAGAGCGCACTGGCCTCGGTCCATTACAATACTATACCCTAACTTTAATCTACACAAATGCACTGTAAATGTATACACAGCTTAAAAATGTTTCTTCTTCCTCTCTAGCTATTGGCTAAAAGGTGACACAGGTGTGGTTTCAGATACAAATGCTAGCCGAATTTTATAGGGAACTCTAGCTATAAAGTACTGTATCTATGTCTCTTTTTAGTCATATAAATTGCTTAACCTGTTTGAAAAAAGGGAAAGATGTACAGAACTAATGTTTCTTGCTAGCTTGACAGAAGTGCACAGTGAGACAGACATACAGACACTTTACTCATCCTAAATTCATCTTCTGTAATCCCTTAGATTGTGGAGGCAAAAGCAGATGCAGTTGCTAAGCAACACGGGCTGAAGCTGATCCAGGTAAACCTGAGTGAGGAAGCAAAGGAAGGACTAACTTATCTGAAATTCACCAAACTAGTACGACCTGACATCGCAGAGGCCAATCCAGGCACAGTGCATACAAAGATCAATGCATTGCTTGGTGCTCTATGGAAAGATTTCAAGAGGCAGAAGGAGGCAGAGGATGGCAGCGTGAAAGAAAAGTCATCAAAACAGCAAAGGGCTCCAAGTCCCAGGGTTCCAGTGAGGAAGAAAAAAGAGAAAGCGAAGATGAAGGTGACAAAGAGTGGCAAAGGCAGCAAGCCAGAAGTAAGCAATTATTGTAACCGTACTTTACATTCTTTTATTAGTTGTTTCTTTAATTTAATTTAAATTCATTTTTAAAATTAATTAATACCCTTTTTACTTGTTGTAACTTACACCCCAATGATTAGTATAGGTAATCGCATGATTTCGAGTGCAATTTGGAATAAATGAGCATGAGTAAATTTTTCAAAGACCACAAAATTGCATGAGCACTGCATGAGTGCAATTTGTGGTCTTTAAAAACTTTACGAGTGCTTATTTATTCAAAATTGCACGAGAAATCATGTGATTACTTGTTAATAACATGTATACAATAATTTTCGTCGAGCAATCTTTTTTCAATTTCGTTACAATTCACAAGTGTCTCAAGAACTTTGTTGAAACAGAATCGGAATTGTCCTGAGGAATGAAAACACTTTTTGTTTGGCTTTGCCGCGAATATGCGTGCTAGTTATTGGCAATTTTCAATTTCAAGTTTCTGCACTGTTAATTTCACAAATTTCTGCACTGTTAATTACACATTTTTGCACTGTTTGGGATAAACTGACGTGTGCTCAGCCAATCAGAATGCAGAAATTATTGTATGCATGTTATTAGTTCAGATACGGCACAGACTACCTTTACCCTACATTGGCTTTTCCATTTCATTTCCATTCATACTGTACAGTACATTACTTTGGGCAGACGTTACATGTATTGCTTGATGTGAATTTAGGGTCATGCAAAGAATGTTCCTAAAAATGCATAAAAAATATATTTACCAAATATTTCTGATCAAGCACAACTATAGTACACTGAGTAATATTCATTTACAGTTCAAGGAATTGCTCAACATCGGTCACAAATAAAATCAGCTCTATGTACATGCTGAAGATTGCAGTGCATGTCCAAAAACACTATATTATTTACATTTATGCAGAATTTGCTTGAAAGTTGCAGTAATATTCCTAATGAGAAACTGGGGAAGGAGAAACTGAAGTTGATCACTCATGGGAGAGAAAGGGTTTAACTGTTTTTTTCCTTTTTAGTCAGAGGCTGAGGACTCTTCTCACGACTCAGATGTCCTAGAAATTGATAGTGAGAGTGATCATAGTGAGCCCACAATGCACACTGCAGGGCTAAAAATAAAGCTGCCATTCAAACTCAAGCTGAAAGGATCTAAAGGTAGCATACACTGTACATGTAGATACAGGTGATTCTGAAGGATGCCTTGTTTAATATTTTATTCTACTGAGCAACAGGAAAGACATAATTATTTTGAGATCGTACATACTGTACATGTAACAACTGGAATGTAACATGGAGATATAACTGGTACACCATTTCTTTGACTTTAAGACCATTTTTCAACTAAACTGACTGAAGATTTTATTGCAATAGAAGTTGTTATTGCTTTTACAATACCTACATTGTATTTTAATCTTAGCATAGGTTTTTATATTGTATTATAGGTTGAGGGCCACTTGTTTGTTAGTACTTTGTACTATTTTGTGATACCCTCGTTAAATAAAGTCTTTACTTACTTACTTACTTACTTACTTACTTACTTACTAGATAAAAAATACTCATCCCCAAATAGTAATACAGTTCTGAGTAAAAGCGACATTTTCTGGTGACTTTCACGGCTTTCTTTTTAAACTTTTGTTGTAGTTTTTCTCTCTCTCATCCTCCAGAACTCCAAAACTCAGAAACATGACTTCTGTATGGGAAGACTTTTATGCAGGAATGTATGACACATATAGGTCAGTAGTCATGATCTTTTTACCTGTTGATTTAATTTTGGATGCAGAAGAAGATAGTGATAAAGGGAGTGAAGCCAGTTCAGGTAGCCGTCCACGCAAAGGAAAAGGCAAGGGTGGCAAGAACAAGAGCAAGCCTAGAAAGAGGAAAAGTGATGAAAGTTTTAAGGATGATGATGAGGATGAAGATAGTGATGCGAATGAGAGAAGAAGCACTCGGCGAAAAATGGTGAAGGTGAAGACGACAAGAGAGCGAGGCAACAAGGACAAGACCATCAAGAAAAAGAAGCGCAGAGGTTAGTGTCTCCCCTTTAAGGCCACCACATGCTAGCCAATATTTTGTCAGGAGAATCCTGATTTTTGTCAGGGACAACAAATTGGCCCATGTGGGGTATGGCATTTACCAACAAAAAAACTGGCTAGTGTATATGGTGGCCTTGATTTCCTGAAGTCATAACTTAAAACTCGCCTGGTGAGAATACGGAAAATTTTACCATGCTTTAGCAAGAATACAGTACACCACTGTTATTCACATGTGCATTGTAGGTTAAATAAACTTATCCTTTCCTGAATTTTTTTTTCTTAGGCGCTACTGAGGATGACGTCATGGATGTGGTGAGATTTTCCTTCTTTCTGTTTTATGTTTCATGGTTTCCTTGCTTCTTCCCAGGGTGCTGATCAAGAATATACTGTAGGGATATGGAATCCCAGCAACATGTACTGATTTTGCCTCTGATTTCTTCTTGTTGAATGACAGAAATGCAGTAACAATCATACCTGCTCACTTGAACCAAAACCTTCCCCAAGTTTAAATCCTCGCAGAGATATTAAAGAAAATAATAATAATAATGTCACTTGGTACAGTATGCAATGACTCATCCCTTTTTATTTCCATCCTTTCCATCCATTTCCATTCTCTTTCTGTTGCTATGCTGTAAATTAGCTTGAGCCTTCTTTTTTAGTGAAGCTTCCATCTCAAAAAAAAAAAAAGAAAAAAAGAAAAAGAAAAAGAAGTAAAAAAAAAAAGATTCTGATTCTGATTTTGTACCATAGGATGAGCACCAGGATTACTGTGAAGGTTGTGAAGAGGGTGGAGATCTGTTGCTCTGCGACACCTGCACGTTGTCCTATCACCTGACTTGCCTTGACCCTCCCCTTGATGACCCCCCAGAGGGACGATGGAGCTGTCCTGTTTGTGTAAGTTTAATCCTTTCACTCCTGAATCCAGGATACAAATTCTCCTAAACCACTCAAGAAGAAAATGTATGAATATTATTAGGAGAAGATACAGTAATTTATCAATAATTATTTATCAATATTAATAGCCTTATGTTAGGGGGGAGGGGAAGGGGTAAGGTTAGTAGTGTTTTGTAAGAAGTTTAATAAGCTGAAAAACTGCCTTGGTGTGTTCTTTATTTATTTCTAATAATGGTCTGACTAGCTTGACCTAGAGTAAGAGATCACCCAACTGATTGTGCTTTGAAGGGAGAAGTGTGGGTTTGATCACTCTTGGAAGTATTAGTAATATCTAACTTATTAACTTATTAACTTATGATCAGATATGCCAACCTCGATAGATTTTCAGGTGGGAGATTAGTTTGTTAATTTCTACGTGTGAACCTTTTTTTGCAGGAGAATGAGATCACCAGTGACTCGAGTGATGACCCACACAGTGACTACTGTCGAGTGTGTAAAGACGGGGGCGAGCTGCTGTGTTGTGACAGCTGCCCCTCCGCTTACCATCTGCGCTGTCTCATCCCACCCATGAAGAGGATCCCCAATGGAGACTGGAGGTGTCCCCGCTGCAAAGTATGTATGCCATCTGTAATACCTGTATGTGGAAAATCTATCAACTGTACAGTACAGTATAGTGCTTTAGATTACATTTGATCCTCAGAGAATACTTTACTGAAAGGGACAGTACAAAAAACCAAGTTGCTGCAAGGCTTAAATCGTTTAAAAAAAGGTGGAGGGGGTGGGATTTTTTGCTAATTTTAAGAGTTATGCTGTGATGTTTTCTATTTAGGAGTGCTAGTTTCTGTTGTAAAATAAAATTCATTGTTCTTTCAGAGTCCTCCTCTCAAGAGCAAAGTTGGGAGAATTCTTCATTGGAGATACGTGAACCTCCCCATAGAAGGTTGGTTGAATGATATAAAACATACTTGTGCATGACTGTACAGTACATTTGTGCAGGTGCAGTCAATTATTATGTATGACAATATACAGTACAGGATATTTGTAGCTGACTAAATGTATGTAGTATGGTACATGCAAAGAAGAGGTCTGCCTTTGATGCGGCATGTGCATTGCTGGGGCTTAGAGAAGGGGCCAAGGTGTATAGTATGCAACTTCAATATTGCTTGCTTTACTGATAAAATGTGCAGTGGACACATTGCATGCACTGTACAAGCTGCCAGTTTTGACAATCAAAATGCTTCTCCTCATAACAGATGACTTGTCCAAGACAGAAACAGATGTCAATAAAAAGAATGGTGAAAACTCAGAAGTTGAGGTGAGATGACGTGTGACTGAGAATGTACACCCAGATTATGTCTGACTGGTTTCACCAACATTATTTTATATATTTTCAGACTTACGAAACACGAGAATTCTTCATTAAGTGGAAAGACCTGTCCTATTGGGAGTGTTCATGGATAACAGAATTGCAGGTGAGTCATAGTTTAGAGAGACCATACAGGATTACAATATAGTAAAGTTTGTAATTCTCTGAAACTAGTCAGAACCTATCTTATTAACTGAGTATGTGGTCTGTACAGTGAGTTACGAGATTTTTCTTCATATCTTTTGACCCACAAGCTTGAAGAGCACCATGAGGCAAGGGTAATTAAATGACGTTTCAAAACTTACAGTATAACAGACGAAGCAAACATGAAGACTTCATTTATTATGTCCGCTGTACACATATTATACTTAGAAAACAAAATGCTGGTCCATACCATATGTTATAGACCAGCAAATTGACCAATATTTAAAGTGACTGTATATTGTATGTGGCATATACTGTATGTGCTGTATAATGAAATAATATCTGTCATTACCTCGTAGTTGGAAATCTACCACCCAAGCATGTACAGGGCCTACTTTAGAAAGAACGACATGGAGGAACCGCCACCACTTGACGGCGCTGATGAAGATGCTGCAATACCTGCACATGTGACAAAAGATGCAAAGGGAGAGGATGAGAAGAACTTGGAAGCCAGGTTCTACAGATACGGAGTACGGCCAGAGTGGCTTCAGATCTACCGCATCATAAACCACAGGTTAGAAAAGATCTGTTTGTGGCATTACACAGGCTAAATTGATTGAAAGTTCATGCAGACTAGACTTGATTAGAACAGATTTTCACATGCAATCTTCTGTACATATAAACTGGTGTATCAACTAGGTGTTGATGAGGGTAATGGAACGCTGTAAAAGAGACAATAGCTGACGTTTCAAGCGCTAGCCCTTCGTCATTTGCTCTGACGAAGGGCTAGCGCTTGAAACATCAGCTATTGTCTCTTTTACGGCGTTCCATTACCGTCATCAACACCTAGTTGATACACCAGTTTGTCTTCCGCCACGCCGACGCAGTCAACCTAGCTCTCTTAAGAGCTGGTATTACATTACTGTACATATAGCTGCTGCAGGAAGTGTTTCAAACCAAAAAGGTAGAGTTTGAAAGTCCAGATAGTGTAGTCCTATACTGTATGCATTGTGAGTTTTAAGAAGGAGATTGTTGTGCATACTTGAACTAGCTTTGTTATCTTTTGTGATTATCTGTGTAGAGCTTGTTCCTGGTACAATGTTTCACTGATATCTATTATTAAACAGAGTATCACATGACAAGTCGAAGAATTTTTTGTTGTGTTAATTATATTCAACACTAAAGAAGAAACTCTTAGACAGTAATATGTCTCTAGACTTGTAATGTTTTCTATGTGTGCCATAAACTAATTCCATTCTTGAAAGGCTTCTGAAATCACATTGTTCACATCAGCTGTATAATCGTTGCTGCCATCTCCTTTGCTGTGTTGTTTACAGGGCTGGTAAAGGTAAGCAGTATCTGGTGAAATGGAGAGATGTCCCTTACAACCTGAGTACCTGGGAAGACATCGCTGATCCTGTCAATTCACAGATCAGGTGAAAACAAAATTGGAGCTAGCATACTCTTGAGCGTAATGACTCTTGAACAGGAGATACAGTAGGCAACATTCTTCCAAGAAAGACTGTTCTGGGATTTATGGGGAGGGCCGATACAAAATGGGAGTTACTGTATACTCTTCCAAGAAAAATGTATTCTAGGAATTAAGGTTGGGTGTTTTTACACTCTTCCAAGAAAGTATATTCTGGGAATTATTTTAAGAAATTCTAAGAATCAACCTAGCGATCACCTGCCATTTTCTCCATACTGGACTGAGAAGAGAAATTTGCTTCTGATCAATCTTTGTGATGGTTCTGTTTAAATCGAGAGATGTCATACAGCTGTACATGTACTCTACCATCACTTCTCAACACAATCAGCAAAGATGGCATTCATGAGTGCATTTTATGTGGCACTGCTTATTTTCTAATTCCTTCCTGGAATTTTGCATTTTGTGGACATGTTCAGAACTATTGAAATCATGCTCAATGGGTTAAATGTACTTTTGTTTGTATGTGTGTGCATAGTAATTGTCCTACTCATGATTTCTATCATGTTTTATCTACAGTGACTTCCAGGAGCACATAGACAGATACAAGGCCCTAAAGTTAGTACAGAATAAATTGGTCATTTTGTTGTTGTTGATATAGCTAAGAAAAAAAACATGTTGATTTAGAATTGAACTCAGCTAGCTATAAGATGAAAGGGCTTTTTTCGATGCCCTTAGATCAGGCAATTGCAGACCAAAGTTCAGCTGGCAATGTAGTGTTTCTTAGCCAGTGAAATTTGCTGGCAGTTCATGCTTAGTGACGAGGGTCTTCAAACCCTCATTGTGTGAAAAACTTGACAAACACAAAAACAAACTGTGCTAAAATATTATTTTCTTGTTTGATGTTTTGTTTCACGATACTTGGATTTTATTCATGTTTAAACAGGGAGACATTTGATCAGAGATCTGGCAAGAAAAAGCCAAAGAGCAAGAAAAGCAAGAAAGACCTGCCTTCTGCAGATGTAAGCCACAGTTTGTATTATAATGATAGCATTTGTGTAAGTGGTGTGAGTGTCAAAGTAACTTTTGTCTTGAATGTTAATTGTATTATTTACTGGTCTCACAGTAAGTCATTTGATTATAGTATGAAATTATACTAATATGTTAAACCTTCAGTCGACCAGAGGATGAATAATTCACAACTCCATTGGTTGGTAAACAAAACAGTTTATACAGTAGATGAAAAAGTGTTTGTTAGAATAGACCACTGTAGTCTTCAACTTTTAATAGAACAGTTTGTGAAGACTTCAGTAACCTGAATCAGTTAATGCATGTATACCACCTGCAGCTATTGAATTTTCTTCGGAGCCTCAATGTTGTGACTGCAGTAAAAAGCAAGTACGAAAGTACAGTAAACCACTAAAATGTTAAAAGAAATAATGAAGAGAAAACTAAATTCTTAAAGCAGCAAAACACATTTACGCTTGCATTTTTTGGATGTTTTGGTGTCATAAGGGTTTTCAACAACAGTACAGGATTTACAGTTGTTTTAATACTTATACACACAGGGATGGGGCAAGGAACAACCCCCCCCCCCCCCCCCCTACAATTCACTGGGTAACTGCTTGCCAGTTTGAAGAAATTTTATTTTTGTTTTTGTTTTTGCACTGGGAGTCACACATTAATGTTTGACTGATCTTTATAAATCCCTCAGGAGGAAGTTGTTGAACCTAAACCAGACCATGAACAATGCAAGTCCGCACAAGATGTAAGAAAAAAAGCCATAAATCTGAGAATGCACGTTCTCAGCTCAGGAGTGAAAGAATTAAATTCTCCATCAAGAGAAACATAAATTAAGCTTTATTAAGTATTTGTTTGTTTCACACTGCTGTCCCATATCTTTACGTGGTAGGTACATGCATGCCAAATTATATGTAACGCTGTGACGCTATAAATGGTGTTGGGTTAAATCATGTAAAATCACTAAACACTCACTGTAACCTCATTACTGATACATACGTGGTGTTAAAGGTGAACATACTGTACTCTCATGAAATTTAAGGGTCTTCATGCACGTATAAAAAATTATATTGTAATTCCCAAGGTAATCAAAGTAAATTTCGCATTCAAGACTGCTAACTCTAAATTTAACCTGTGAAAAAGCCCGCTGTGTAGCAATTAGTTTTTATTGCATACTCACTCTCAAGCATCAAGAGGTTTTAACGTGTTTAGAAACACGTTGTGGTGGAATTTGTTGATGCATTTCCAACAGTTTCCACTTGGTAATCTGATCATACAGTTGTTATGTAAGCCCACCAGCTGGGTGTACCGAAGCCCCAGATTGAGGGTAAAACATGAAGATTACCATAAATGTGGACAAGCTGAATGCCGCAAGCCGTAGGCTTTGCTAGACCGTGTTAAAACCAAGATAACAGGCATTTTGGCAAATGGCCTATTACTACTCTAGTATAAGCTATTGTAACCCACGGTTAACTAAATTTTGTCTCTCGTGATTTTGGCAAACAAACTGCAGAGTTTTGATCAAAGACTTACCAAAATGTTTACTCCAGCTCAAAACGTAGCGAGGAATATGTTTCGTTGCGAAAGGTTTTAAACTTTAGGCACAAAATGAAAACAAAGTTTAGACAACTCAGGGTTAGCCAAACCGTTCCTTGAACAACCGGGCCCTGAGTGTTGACTGGTTGGACTTTGTCTCCCTACAGCCAAAGGAGAAGTACGAGAGTCAGCCTAGGTTTATCACAGCATGTGGCGGCAAACTTCATGATTATCAGATGGAGGGACTCAACTGGCTTAGGTTTTCGTGGGCTCAGGGAACCAACACAATCCTGGCAGACGAGATGGGGCTGGGGAAGACCATTCAGACTGTAGCCTTCCTGTACTCTCTTGTAAAGGAGGTGAGCTTGCTTACACTGATGCGTATTCTGTCTCGAAGGAAGAATGTTGGTTTTCATCTATCTACTACTGTAGTCCAAGTAAAACTAAGTTCACTCTGAACTCTTCTATTAGAATGTACTCATTCAGAGCTTTCATTTGAGTGGTCACACCTTTAGGTTTCATTTGATAGTTCAAGAGTTGGAAGTGAACACTGCTATTAAAATGTCCTCATCGGGAGCTTTCATTTGAGTGGCCACACCTTTAGGTTTTACTTGACAATGGAAGTTTTCTAGGCTGTGGTGGAAAGGTCGAATAACTTCTCGTACGTACTGTCATGTGACCAACGTTCCGTGTTCGCGCGCGCGTAGGCTTGCGTGTGCGTGCGCGTTAAAACGTCGCCGATCATGGTCTACAGTTTTTGTTGGATAACTTACCTGACTTTCATACAGAAAGAGTCTGCTGTGTTCCTTTGAGAACACAAGCAACGCTTTCTAAGTGAAGTCTGTGGTTCATTTCATTTAATACCGCAGAAAGGCTGAACTGCTGTACGTGTTTAATCTGCTGAGGAGGTTATTTGTGATTCCTTTGGTTGTGCGTTTTCTGTCCAAGTTTGGTTGCATGAGCATTATCTTTAGAGTTTGCGTTTGGTGCATGCAGCAATTTTGCACATGCTTTTATATGGTATCAGAAATGAGCGTCATACTTTATTCACTCCAGATTAACCAAAGCAAACATGTGTAGTGAAACTAGTGAGTTCTAATGTACGCAGCATTCGTCAGCGTTTGCCAATCATATCGGGCGTACCATTCACCTTATCACCAATCATATCGGGCGTACCATTCACCTTATCACCAATCATATCAGCACATTCACTATATCTTGTGTTTCACTCTCCAACAGGGTCATTCCCAGGGCCCTTTTCTCATCAGTGCGCCGCTGTCAACTCTGATTAACTGGGAGAGAGAGTTCGAGTTCTGGGCTCCTGACATGTACACCATCACTTACGCGGGGGACAAGGAGTGCAGAGCTACCATCAGGTACTTAATCCTACTCGGGAATTGTGAATGAGTTGTACTGGTCGCTGTGTGATCGGTAATGTGGTCGGCATATGGTCATTAACGTGGTCTGTACGTGGATAGTAACGTGGTCTGTACGTGGTCTGTATGTGGTTAGTAACGTGGTCAGTAACGTGGTCTCTGCGTGGTCGGTAACATGGTGGCGGTATGTGGTCGATAACGTAGTTGGTAACGTGGTCGGTATGTGGTAAATACGTGGTAGTCTTTTTGTTGTCAGTGACTTGGTTGGTAAAGCCTGGTTTTCACCAGCGGCGCAAGCATAAGCGCAAGGACAAGTGAAAACAGGCTCAACGCATGCGCAAGCATAAGGATCAAATTATGTCCTTCCTCTTGCGTGCGCGTGCGCGTGCTTAACGTGCTAGTTATGTGGTAGACATTGTGGTCGGTAGGAGTTTATCTTTCACTACTTAAAGACGTATAACTGGTAATGTTGTGTATGTGATATAAACTTGTCACAGCTTCTCTTTCGTGTTCTTACTTGTATTTTCCTTCCCAGGAATTTTGATTTCTCGTTTGATGAAGACGCTATCAAGAGTTCACAAAAGGCTCACAGGATGAAGGTAGTTTGTTGAAGAAGAAAAAAATACTAATACGTGAACTTCGCTTGATAAACTAACGTGCATGGACACTGCTATCAGAATGTACTCATTGAGAGTTTTCATTTGAGTGGTCACACCTTTAGGTTTCATTTGACAGTTCAGGAGTTGAAAGTGAACACTGCTATTGTAATGTACTCATTGAGAGTTTTCATTTGAGTGGTCACACCTTTAGGTTTCATTTGACAGTTCAAGAGTTGGAAGTGATCACTGCTGTTAGAATGTACTCATTGAGAGTTTTCATTTGAGTGGTCACACCTTTAGTTTTCATTTGGCAGTTCAAGAGTTGGAAGTGAACACTGCTGTTAGAATGTACTCATTGAGAGCTTTCATTTGAATGGTCACACCTTTAGGTTTCATTTTACAGTTCAGGAGTTGGAAGTGAACACTGCTATTAGAATGTACTCATTGAGAGCTTTCATTTGAATGGTCACACCTTTAGGTTTCATTTGGCAGTTCAAGAGTTGGAAGTGAACACTGCTATTAGAATGTACTCATTGAGAGCTTTCATTTGAATGGTCACACCTTTAGGTTTCATTTGGCAGTTCAGGAGTTGGAAGTGAACACTGCTGTTAGAATGTACTCATTGAGAGCTTTCATTTGAATGGTCACACCTTTAGGTTTCATTTGACAGTTCAGGAGGTGGAAGTGAACACTGCTATTGTAATGTACTCATTGAGAGCTTTCATTTGAATGGTCACACCTTTAGGTTTCATTTGACAGTTCAGGAGTTGGAAGTGAACTCTGCTGTCAGAAAATACTCTTTTAGATTTCGTTCAGTTTCGATTTGGTTGTTTTCTTGGTTGAATACAACTATGTAGAAAAAGAAGAGATTCAACAGCAACTTACATAAGCTAACAAGATATGATAAAGTGCATTCGTGTATTTATTTCTGTGTTTTAACCTCCTTTGTGCTTGTTATCACAGAAAGAGTCTCGTGTCAAGTTTCAAGTGATGTTGACCTCATATGAGTTGGTGTCAATTGACAGCGCCACACTACAGTCCATCGACTGGGCCGTGCTAGTGGTGGACGAGGCGCACAGGCTCAAGAACAACCAGTCCAAAGTAAGATTCTCCTTAGCGATTTCCACTCATGCTCTTTACTTTGACTTGGGACAATTCAGACCTACATCAGAAAAAAGTTGAGCGGTCACTGTGCTGCGTAGCTCTTTTACTCCTGGGTGATTAACTTTAACATTCTCTTTGGTTACTTCGATACAGATTTATCATACAGTTTGGGAACTTAGCATTAATAATAACCTGCTCAAATGAGAACTGATTGAAGTATAAATTTTCACAGCATCACTCTTCCATATTTTCCTTGGATAGGTTGGAGAATTTGTATTCTGAGTCAGGGTGAAAAGGTTAATAAAATAGTTCTGGGGCTTGACTAAATTTCTTAACTTGTGGTACTTGACAGATCAGCTAGTTGAAACATCTTTTAAGGTCGGGACACATAATTATATGCAGTTGGTTTGGTACACGGTGCAACTGTTTCAGGCAATGTTGCTGGAGTAGAAGTCTATACAGACGTCTAAGTACTTATGCAGACACATTTTTGACCACAGTTTTGCACAATGACCGCTGACTCAATATTTGCAGGCAGTGTTGCTCCGTTTTTCCAGATCTTTACCAACAACAGTTCTTCTGAACAAATTATTCTCTTCACTTTTCAGTTCTTTAGGACTCTGAACGACTACAATATCGACTACAAGCTGCTGTTGACTGGAACTCCTCTTCAGAACAATCTAGAAGAACTTTGGAACTTGTTGTTCTTTCTGGAGCCGGACGAATTCGGGTAAATTTATGTTTTGTTATTTTAAACAGTGGTGCGGCCGTTTTAATGACAAAACACATCACACGCTCCGTTACACCGTAGTCGTAATATTCCGCCATTTCTATTTCGGATTAGTCCCTAACGAACGCTCCGTCAGTTAAATTGTATGTAATTGAATTTAGCGTGAAACCAGACATTTTCCATAGCAATTTTTCTCCGTCGCTTTCAGAGACAAGAACGTTTTCTTGACTGAGTTCGAGGACGTTAAGAAGGAGGACCAGATCAAGAAGTTACACGACATTCTCGGCCCGCACATGTTGCGGCGTCTCAAGGCCGACGTGTTGAAAGGCATCCCGGGAAAGACCGAGCTGATCGTCAGAGTTGAACTCAGCGCCATGCAGAAGTGAGTACCACGTGATTGGAAACTCAGATCCTGGTTACGGAGTATCCCAAGGCCAATAATTGCTGTTAATTGGCACAGTTTCTCAACTTTTGCACTGAACCTAAGATAGTTTTAGCGCTGTAAAAGGGGTTTAAGCTGCGAGGTTGCACGCTGTAAGGGAGGTTTGAGCTGACGTTTTGAGTCTGAGACACGGATGAGCATTCCATCGTAACTAAAATTTGCTTGGACGAAGAGCTAACTCTCTAAATGTCCGACGCAGAATACGGAACCTATCTACATTAACCCTTTAACTCCCAAGCTCAAAATGCAGATTCTCTCGACCTTTTAATAAGAAAATGTATGAGTGATGTAGTGAGAATCGATAGTTTAATCAGCTATCAAGTGAGTAAGGTATCAAGGCCAAGTTCTCCTTACTGTATGATATATTTCTAGTGAGAAACTGAAGGAGAAAATTGAAGTTGATCACTCTTGGGAGTCAAAAGGGTTAACCCTGTATTGATACACTCTACGCGCCTTCTCATCGAACCAATGTGACTCTCTTTAATGTTTTGACAGGAAATACTACAAGTACATTCTGACCAGGAACTTTGAGGCGCTCAACACCAAGGGATCACAGCAGGTTTCACTTCTGAACATTATGATGGAGCTGAAGAAATGCTGTAATCACCCCTACCTCTTCTCCTCAGCAGCACAGGTAAGAGCCTATAATCTACAACAGAGATATCCTTTTTACCCGTTTATTTGTCTACTTGTTGACTGTGCATCGTCCTACACCAACAAAGGACTAATGGTCAAAACACCTCAAATTTACCTTGAATACAATACATACACAATACAATACAATACATAGAGATTACTTCATGGAAAGTGCGCGCGTACGGTTTTTATTCACGAGTTGTGAAGTATCATAAAACGAACGAGCGAGGCTTTGCGAGCGAGTGAGTTTTATGATACGAAACAACGAGTGAATAAAAACTGTACAAAGCACTTTCCATGATGTTTTCTGTTTATTATATACATACTGAGACATTTATGATGGGACCGGGAAACCCTTTAAAAGTAGTGAAAAATCGTCGTTCGCAGCTTGTGATTGGACGAACGATTTTTTTCACGTGTGAAAAGCGTCGTTCGCGGCCTCTCATTGGCTAGAACTCATTTGCGTACGAAATTTTACGATATGGCTTTTTCGTGAGTATGTCTCAGTATGTATATAATAAAATACAATACAATGCAATACAAGAGAAGAAAAAAAAATCCACATTCAAGTGACATGGGAGTACATTTTAAGGGACTACTTTTTCCAAAACACGAGAAATCCTCCTCGTTAATGCGTTAGCACCTTTGCTTTCCAAGGTTTGTCAGACTTTTACTATTAATCGTTTTTTCTCTGTAAAGTCGTGGTAGGCTCTGCACTTTTCTCACTGTTGGCCTTCGTGTTGCAGGAGGCCCCTCGATCTCAACATGGCCCTTACGAAGTCAACGCCCTGACCAGGACAAGTGGAAAGTTGACGTTACTGGAGAAGATGCTGAGAAAGCTGAGGGAATCTGGCAACCGAGTGTTGATCTTTTCTCAGGTGCTGTGGTGTTTAAACCTTGCATTCCTATTTTGCTTAAACTTAGAGAAGCATGAACTCATTTGAGTGGCAGGGCTCAAACTTCGTTTCTAAAGCTGGGCGCATCATGGCGACTAGTCACAGGGTCCTTTATATATAATGTTTACTGTTTCAAACACAGATGACAAGGATGCTGGATCTCTTGGAAGATTTCCTGGAAGGTCACGGGTACAAGTATGAGCGCATAGACGGCTCGATTAACGGGACAGCAAGACAAGAGAGCATCGATAGATTCAACGGTAAGGAAACCGCAAAAAATTAAAAATTAAAAAAGTACTTTTTGCTTCGGAGAAATTCCGAGTCATTTCTCAGAAAAAAGGAAACGTTTGCTTTTTCCCCAAATAGAGTTGTGTTGATCCGTTGAATCATTGACTTCGCTTGTGTGTGTGCAAAGAGTTCTTGGAAACTGAGAGAAATTTCTCAGGATATGCAAATTTTATGGTTGATCCGAATAAACCTGTGTGGATAGTTTTGTGTTCCACCATTAAACAAGAGATGATTTTAAAATCTGTTTACTTCTTTCAGCTGTTGGGTCCCAGGCTTTTTGTTTCCTGCTGTCTACTCGGGCAGGTGGTCTGGGTATCAACTTGGCTACCGCTGACACTGTGTTCATCTACGACTCTGACTGGAATCCTCACAACGACATTCAGGTATGGATGGGTTCACTTTACGCCAGGGAAGGTAATTTATTGGGGACTGCCAGATTCACTGTAGTCGTTTCGAAATTGTGTAGCATACAGAGAAATCACCAACATGCATTGTAAGTTGTTTCCACTATAAGTTGAGATAAATAAGAGCAAATCATGTTGTAATATTATTTTCAAATTTAACTACTTTCCAAAAAGAAGTTGATACACGCATTTTAAGGCTGAGACCAAATGTGTAGTAAGCAGACATCCTTGGGGATTGTGAAATGTCCGCTTTATACAGGCAAGGAGTTTTCGGGACTTAGACAACTGTCCGCTTAATACGGGATGCCCGCTTAATACGGGGCCGCTTAATACAGGTTTGACTGTATAACCCCGAAAACTCGCATCTCTTGTTTGCATAAGTTGTCTGCTTTACACAAGATAGCAGACAGTATCGGGCTTATTTTCACCTTGTTCTCATTTTCGTCTGTCCTCAGGCTTTCAGCAGGGCACACAGGATTGGCCAAAACAACAAGGTAAATTAATAAATAGGAATCGTAACTGGCCTAATTCGGACTTTCCTATTTATGTCCATCTATTCTCTCTTAAACGTTAAAACACAGTCTTTAGTTTTTAACGGTTGGTAAATTATAGCATAACACAACAAAATTGTGGTTGTTATCATTGTTGGTGTTCTTCCTGCATGCTTGCCGCTATTGTTGTTGTCATTGATGTCGTTGCTATGGTCACTTGTTGTTTTAGTCGTACTTGTCGTTGTTGTTGTTGCTGTTGTCATTGTTGTTGTCGCTGTTTCTGTTGTTATTGTTGTTGTTGTTGTTTGGTCTGGTTCTGCTCCTGTCCCGCTGGTGTTCTTCTTTCATGAGTAACTAACGTTGTGGCGTTCAGGTGATGATCTACCGCTTTGTGACAAGATCCTCGGTAGAAGAAAGGATAACACAGGTAAGTGCGTGTTTAAAACACATCATCCTCTAAACTCAATACTTCTAAAACGTTGAAACACAGATATACCAACATACAGTGTAAGGTTGATGTGTAGATGTTAACTTCATGAGAATGTAGTTGTTTTGAATGCGGTCTCCGTTCTCTGATTATTTCTTAGAATTTATTTGCGTTTCACGGAGCATCTTCCATCGCAGTCTCACGTCTATGATATGTTTTAGAATGTGGGTTTCGTTGGTCTTTTTCATAGAGGAGTTCCATGTCTTCATATTTCGTGTAATTTGCATTTCTTTGAAGTTTTCCCTAGAAGTCTCATTTCTGATTTCGTGGAACTTCTTTACAGGTGGCTAAGAAAAAGATGATGTTGACGCACTTGGTGGTGCGGCCAGGCCTGGGTTCCAGTAAGACGTCCGTCATGTCGAAGAGTGAGTTGGACGACATCCTGAAGTTCGGTACCAAGGAACTCTTCCAAGATGACAACGCCAAAGATGGAGGTATGAGCACGAAATATCCACTGACTTCCCACACAAGTGAAGTGTGTTCTGTCGAGTTTCCTTGATATGGACGGTGGGGGGGGGGGGGGGGGGGGTGTGCGTGCGTGTGTGTGGGTGTGGGTGGGGGGGGGTGTTGTGCAGGGGGGGCAGTGTAGGATGCAGAGAGTGCGGGAGACAAAATCTCCAGTACAGGACAAGTGCTGGTGATCTTTAAGAGTGAAAAATATAAAAGTGAAAAACCGACAGACAGAATGGGAACGTTGACGTTAAAACATTGGGAGGGGGGAGGGGGGTTCGTTGATTCTGACGACAAACTACTCATCGCTGTATCTGTCTTGTTTATTCACAGAGTCGGTTGAGGCAGGGCGTATTGACTACGACGACAAAGCCATCAGCACTCTTCTGGACCGCAATCGCAGTCAAGAAAACGAAGTACAAGAGGACGAAGACAAGATGTTCGCAAACGAGTATCTGGCATCATTCAAGGTCAGACACCTGGGAACTCTACTTACCCATTACGAGACGCAAGTCAGTTACATGTATAGTGTGGGAGGGACTGTCACCTTAGCGACCAGAGACAAATATCTAAAGGGAGTCCGCCTGAACCTTCAGGGGCAAATTTGATAAGTCATTTGTGAGGCATACGTTTCAGCTAATGGCACCAAAGAAAGTAAGAAAAACGGACTCACCCAACAAGAAGATTAATGCTGACCTTCATGGTTAGGTAGATGGAGTTCCTCTTGAGTAGCAGTCCAAGAACAGCACCGTTTCAATTCTGTAGTCTAAATAAATTTATTAGTAACCCATTTTGTGAAAGGATTTGGAAAAGGGTTTAGGCTGGAGCTCTGCTAAATTTTACCTCTAGTTTTGGTCGTGCGTACATGTAGCATGTCAGAGAGAACCACAGGACGGCAGCTCTTCTTTTCAAAAGTGTTCTTGTCTTGTGCTCTCTCGCCGTCTCGCGGGCTGTACGAGTTTCCTGTCTTTACAGCCGCACTGAACATGACATGCAAAAGTGAAGTGGAGTGTCAGGGCGTGCTGTCTTAGCATTAGACAGCAGAGCAGTATATGATTCACACAAGCACTTTCCATCTCTATAATTCTATATCCAAACCGAGTTACACGTCGGATATCCTATATTCACCAGTAACGCAGTGATATTTATATTGTCAGGTTGCAAGTTATGTTGTGAAACAGAAAGATGAAGACGTGGAAGTTCTCAAGGTGAGACATGCAAGGAAAAAGGGCCTTCAACTAATACTTTTTTTTTTTTTTTTTTTTGGAGGGGGAGGGGATTTATTTACCTTCCCTAGCCCCTCCCCTAACTTTTATGGAGTCAGATAGCGATAGATAATTTTATCAGCTAAATTATGTTGTAAAACAGAAAGATGAAGACGTAAATGTTCTTAAGGTGACGCAAGAAACGACAGCTTCGTAATGCCTTCAACTAAAATCTGTTTTTTGAACCCAGTTTTTTTCTCTTCCCCTCCCCCCAACTCTTTTGAAGTAAAATATAGCCGGGTACACAATTTTATCGCCTAAATTATATATACTGCATCAGTGAAGATGGATCCATGAACTTATTCTATCACAAGCTTTGACTGTTTATTGCTCATTCATGTAATCTTTTGTAGTGGAGTGAAAGCTTTATTAGGAAACGATTGGAAATTCTGTTCATCGCACTGACTTTCTCTAACTGTCTTGACCTTTGGTCTCTCTTGTGAGATCTTGTACTTTTAATTTATTTTGTTGTTGTTGTTTGTTTTCACTTACAGCAAGAGGCAGAGAAGGCCGACCCCGACTACTGGGAACAACTGCTACGTCATCATTACGAATATTTCCAGGAAGACCAGGCCAGGCAGCTCGGCAAAGGCAAAAGAATTCGCAAACAGGTGAATCTATTGCTCCATGTTATTATTTATTTTTTACTTTGGTACGAAGAAAAGAGGTGAAAAGTGAAGCTACAATCCTACCAAGAGTGTTTTTAAACACTGTTTTTAAACAAATATATGGTGGGAAACTAAAGTTAAAACTTTAGTTTCCCACCATATATGCATATCGTGTGCCTCTAGTATTGAGAAATTGTCTTTTGATAGCTTGCTTAGATGGAAGTTGGTTAAGCTATCGATTATCACTGAGTTTCTCATACATTTTCTTCTTGAAAGGCTTAGAGTTCAGAAGTGAATGGGTTAAGCAGTTATGCTGAGTTATTATTTTGTTTTGAACTTTGATCACAGGTCAGCTATGTGGACGGTGGCATGGAAGATCAAGACGACAAAGGTTAGTCGAAGTCAAGGTCAAAAGTCAGTTGAATGTTATGGTCAAAAGTCAGTTGAATGTTATGGTCAAAAGTCAGTTGAATGTTATGGTCGAAAGTCACACAACTGTTTATGATCTGCAGCTTGGGTCAACGATTTGTCAGACTTTGAGGACGAGGGATTAAGCGAGGAGGACGAAGATGACGAGTCGGACGAGGAGTTCAACCAGAAATCAGAAGGTACAAGCAAACTCACTCAATAACGTCTGTGAGAAACTGGCTGATTTATGGCGCCTTTATTCTGTGTTCGCTGTAAAGCCCCCCCCCCCCCCCCCCCCCCCAATTTTGTGTTTTTAAGTTTTATCTCACTTTCCATTTCTGTCATTAAAAAAGCTACTGGTTTTAGATGTAAGGTTGTAGCGGGAGCAGTTAATGTATACGTGGTCCATATTTGTGTTGTTCAGGTCGTCGGCGGGGTAGTCGCGCTGCAGACAAAGATGTGGTCCCTCCCTTGCTCGCCAAAGTTCAAGGAAACTTGGAGGTAACAAGTTATTTATTTACATTGCGTTGTCAGCGGACAATGAGTACATTCTATAAGCAGTGTTCATGTTCGTTTTGAGTAGAATTTGTTTTGTTTTGTTTTGTTTTTGTTTTTGTTTTTGTTTGTTTGTTTTTACCTTGAAGGTGACCACTTATACGAAATCTCTTAAAACTTATCTTCTTGTGGCAGTTCATGTTATTGTCGAGCGGAGTTCATATCGTTAGATCATTTTGAGGTTTATAATTTGGCAGTGAACGAGTTAAGTTATAAGCAGTTTAGTCACAAATTGACGTCAACTTGTTGGCCTTCTCGCTTCAGGTGTTTGGTTTCAGTGTTCGACAGCGCAAGTCATTCTTGAACGCGGTCATGCGGTTTGGTTTGCCTCCACTTCACAGCTCTGGCAGGTCCAAATGGTGAGTTCTACACAATGTATTCTGATCGAGTTGTCAAAATATCAGAATTAGCGTCGAGTAATGGATTGTGTGAAATGTGGGATCTTCCATGATGAAAGTAACACCAATTCTCTAGACAAAGTTCAATCCCCAACAATAGTACTTAGGACTCTTACTGAAGCAATTTTGTCCATTTTGGGCATGTCTGTCTGTTTTTGTTTTGTTTTTTGTTTGTTTTTCTGTCACATGATCAACACTGAAAAGGTGAAGGGGAATTCTATAAGATTGAACGTCATCAAAAGATTTCATTTTGTATCGTATTGTTTATTCTGTTGTAGGTGTTTGCTTGTTTTCTTGATGTTTGTTGTTTTTCAGGTTGGTGAGAGATCTCCGTGGTAAATCTGAGAAAGCGTTTCAGTAAGTCGCCGTTTATTCGTTTTACTTCTGCTAGTGAAAGTGACCTTTTCGGTTATGAAGCAAATTGGACATTATAAGATTTCCCAGATCGCCTTTGCTTAGAAATTTAGAGGAGAAACTGTACATGGATCACATTCAAATCTCTATTCCAGGGCTTACGTGGCCATGTTTCTTCGTCATCTGTGCGAGCCCAGCTTAGGGGGCCGAGATACGTTCAACGATGGCGTTCCTCGAGAGGGGATCCATCGACAGCAGGTGCTGACGCGGATTGGAATCATGAGCCTTATCAAGAAAAAGGTACGGCACTAAATTGTGGTGCTTCACATTATGAACCCTGAAGCTGTTCTATTCATTTTCTAGAATAACCTTGACCCTTTCACTCCCAAGCTCAATATGTAGATTCTCCCAACCTTTTTAATAAAGAAAATGTATGAGTGATGTAGTGAGAATCGATAGTTTAATCAGCTTTCATCAGAGCAAGGTATCAAAAGCCAAGTTCTCCCTTACTTTCTAATACATGTTTTGTGAGAAAATGGACTATAAGTTGATGTGATGTTGTTCAGGTTGAAGAGTTTGCCCACATCAACGGCTGGGACAGCGATGAAGCAGAGAGAGCCTCCAGCAAGACCTCGTCACGAGTCTCCACTCCTGTCAACGAAGCCTCGAATACTAAAGGGGATATGGACACTAGCAAGGTAACCAGCAGCAGTTGAACACGACCGCACGCCCATTTAGGATAAAGTTTGGCTCTGAAAGTGGCTTTATTTAAACAGTTCTATTTCTTGCCCTTGTTCTTCGTGAACACTGTTTTTCTGATTTCGGTACCTGACGACTTTCGAACGTTGTCGTGTGATTGTTTTGGTTTTGGTGCTGGTCTAAAGAAGTTTTGCAACATTCGCGGCCAATCAGAAACAAAAGCAAAACTCGATTGCGATATACTTACGCAAGCAAGCAAGTGGCGACGGCGTTTTTGCGCACTGCTGATTGGCTCTCAAAATCGCAATTTACTTTGGCTTCTGGTTGGTTGAAAGTGTTTCTTATAGCCCTTGCGATTGGCGCTTCAATTACTTTAGTTTTGGTTTTTTGAAAGTCATTTAACAACCGCTTTGTTCTTAGAACGTAAAAGTTGAAGAAAAAGGAAAGGAGGAAGAGAGCACTAAAAAGATTGACAAGGAAGTAAAAGACGATGACGGCGAAAGTAACAGCAAACAAGAACCGACGGAGGTTGATCAAGAAGAAGGTAATTAAACAGTATACAGTGAGGATATTCGTGTAGCGGGCGTTTCCTGTGTAAATTTGCGCGCGTTACCGCTTATATGCGTTTGGGTGTATATGCATGCAATGCTTGATAGTTTTTTTTTTTT
The DNA here is from genome assembly GCA_964036295.1 of Plumapathes pennacea. Classification (NCBI taxonomy): domain Eukaryota; kingdom Metazoa; phylum Cnidaria; class Anthozoa; order Antipatharia; family Myriopathidae; genus Plumapathes; species Plumapathes pennacea. The sequence goes on along the minus strand of OZ038470.1, from coordinate 12,149,437 downwards.
TTTTTTTTTTTTTTTTTCTGTACCCTTGGTGCAACAGGTAGTGGAAAGAAATCTCCAGCGACAACTGACGAAAAAGTGAACGCAGAATCTTCACAGAAAGACAGTGAGACTCCACAGACTATGGAAGAAGCGACAGACGAACAGAAAGGTTGGTTTGACCACGAGGTTCATCGGGGTATATACAGTTTTCCTAACTTAAGGGAGCAGAAATGAATGAAAGGCTTTCGTGATAATTTTCCTTTTTTGGCCAAGATGGTGATCCTGCTGTTTTTCTCAGAGAGCACGATCATTTATGATACTCACGATTGTAATTGTATGAACCCATTTACCTTTAGTCGCGGATGAGGAGAAGAGTGAGAATGGTGATGCAAAAGATAAGTCGGAGGAAGAAGACGACGAGGCGAAAGAAACGGAGAAGAAGGAGAAAGAGGAAGAAACGGAGACAAAGGAAGAAAAGGCTGAAAAAACAGACGAGAATGAAACTCAAGAAGTGAAAGAACACAAGGAACCTGAGGAAACAAGCAAGGACAAACCCGACGAGGAAAAATCAGAAACAAAAGACGGGGAAAAAGCAGCAAAGAAAGACGACAAAAAATCGAAAGAAGACGAAAAGGAGGAAATAGACGAGAAGAAAGAACCCGCAAGCAAACCAGCAGAAAAAGAGGAAAAGAAAGAAAGCACGCTGTCGGAAGAAGCCGCAAAACCTGCAGAGAAACCAGCGAGTCCAGCTGAACAGAAGAGTAGTGAGTCGGCAGAGAAAGCTGTGAAGAGCGAGGCAAAGCCTGCTGCAGCGGCACCAGAGATTCTCAAGAAATTCATGTTCAACATCGCGGACGGCGGCTTCACCGAGCTGCACACGCTGTGGGAGGTGGAGGAGAAGCGCAAAAGCGATGATATCTGGTGGAGGAAACACGATTACTGGCTGTTGGCTGGAGTGGTTGTGTATCCTTTTACACTGACGTAAAATGTCACGTACTCTGATTCACTTAAAATGGTTTAAAACTAAGTCGTATATCATATCACAACTTATCCAAATTCTAAAACGTCACATACGGACAAGAAGCCTACAGTTCGTCAGAGAGAAACATATCTTCTTTTGTTTTTCTTGTGGTTATGCTTGTGTTATGTTGTGCTGCCTGTGTACGTGAATCGGGCTTTAATTGCGCGCGTAATGTTGGTAGTTACAATGATAGACTACAAGGCAGTCCCTTCTTTGCTTAAGGATAATCGAGAAAGCGCCATACGAACGCGCGCAGTCTGAGAAGAGTGAGCGTCACGTGACCGTTAACCGATAGGAGAATGAGTCCGAGGCGCGAAAGGCCGTCTCGGACCCATTCTCCTCGCGTGACGCTCGCTCTTCCCAGTGCGCGCGCTTGCCTTGTGCCTGCTCGATTTTTCTCGCGCCAAGACGGAACTGTGTTGCAGTCTAGCACAATGAACATGTGCAGTTATGTCCGGTTCCTTGACTGCTGCTAACAGACATGGCTACGGAAGGTGGCAGGACATCGCTAATGACCGTAAATTCACCGTCATCAATGAACCCTTCAAGAACGGTGAGCAGCTTTTCCATGTAACGGGAAGCATTCGCCCGCAATTTCAGATTGATTGCAACGCCTCGTTCTTACTTAACTAGCTGCCTCCCTCCGCTTTCTCTTGGTCAATGTTGTTCAGAAATCTAATATTATTGACAGGGAAGTGTGGTTTTGAAGAATGAGTTTAGTTGCAATTGGCTCTAGTATACATGCTCAGCTTGTTTCAGTGTTTTGTCTTGTGATTCATTGCTTTTGGGTCTTTTAATTTCAGTATACACGCTATTTACTAAAGTACTTCTTTTGCAGTGACACTGGAATACAAGAATCGGTTTATTGCAAGAAGGTTTAAGGTGAGTCTTCTTTTGTAGATTATTCTTACAAAGACACACATAATTGCATACGTACTCGCCACATACAATGTAAAGTTATTTCGTTGGTTAATAGTTTTATTTTCCACTTTTACTGTGTGCAGCTTCTAGAACAAGCACTTGTTGTTGAAGAGCAGTTGAGAAGAGCGGATACAATCAAACTGAAGCAGGATGTGGCTCATCCAGCCATGGCGCTCAATGCGAGGTTAGAATTGTCAAATGGCGTCTTCATGAATGTTTATTGTAAGCATATTGTTATCACCTCGGTCAGTATCATTATCATTATCATCATCGTCATCTTCATTATCATCATCATCTTTATCTTCATCTTCATCACCATCATGATGACCGTCACAACCACCAACATGATTATCACCATCATCATTATTATCACCATGTTCATCACCATCAGCATCATCATTACCATCAGCAGCAGCATCAACATCATCACAGTCACCATCATCACCATCAGCATCATCATTACCATCAGCAGCAGCATCAACATCATCACAATCATCATCATCATCATCACTTTATCGCTATCACCAACAACGGTATGTCGACAACTAAACCAACGACTACAACGTCGTCGTCTTCATCATCGTGTCACGTGGTGGTGACGGAACTTAGGCGCTGTGGTCATTACTGAACATTTTTTCCAGGTTTGCTGAGTTGGAGTGCCTAGCCGAGAGTCATCAGCATTTGTCCAAAGAATCGCTCACCGGCAACAAACCGGCCAACGCTGTTCTGCACAAAGGTGAGTAAAGTGTTATGTCAATGAATTTCTAAAAGTTGTTCTTCGATCAAATCATTTATGTTTTTTACATAGTTACTCAGAATTGTAAGTAATTTTCTATAAAATAGTATGGTTTGAGGGTTTTGGTGCACTTTAAGTAACATTTCTTTGTTACTATTGTATGGTATTGCAGTACAAAAAGTGTTGCTTGCTATTGCACATGAGAGTAACACTAAAAGTGGCTTATTTGTGCCATGAGTTAGGCTGACAACAACAACAACAACAACAACAACAACAAATTCTTTATTACCACAGTATTTACATGTGCTTAAAACAAAACTCTGGCCCTAATCTTATAAATTACTTGGTGCGTAATACTTATTAACCCTCAGCTCAGCTCCTGTTTCTCATCAGTGTTGAATCAGTTGGAGGAACTCTTGGCCGACATGAAGTCCGATGTGAACCGCCTCCCGTCCACCCTGGTGCGCATGCAGCCCGTCACAGCTCGTCTCAACATGTCCGAGCGCAGTATTCTTAACCGCCTCACAAAAACCGGAAGCTCAATCCAACAGCCAATAGCAGCAGCCCCGTCGCACTCCGCACCAATCCTCTTACCGGCCACTCACACGGGCGTCGCCGCTCGACCCGGGCGTACCACCGTGGCGGAGATCTTACAGGCACAGCGCACTGGGAGCCCTCAACTCTCCTACGTGGCTGCCCAAGCTCGTTACCCCAACACACCTCAGACCACGCCCTATTTTCCATCTGCCAGTCCGGCCACCATTAGCGTCCGCCCGCCACCACCCACAACCCTTCTCCTCTCCCCCTCCGTACCCCATGTAACCACGCCGGGTCCGAAGCCAGGTAACCAGGCCGTGCCCGCTACTCCAGTGATCAACAGTGTCTATAGTCTTAGGACGGATCCGGTTCCAGAACCGCAGAGAAGTTCGACACCGCCCTCAAGTATATTGAGCTCTGGGAACAAAGTACTCAGCAAAAAGACCAGCGCACTGGTCGACAGTCAGATCACCAACATCATCCGTAGCAAAGCTTCCGCCATGGGCCTCCTACGCAACGTCGAAGCTTCCGGTGCGCAGTCCGCTGTCGGGGGCACGCAGTCGCCCTCGCCCCATGGGACTGGGTCTAGTAGCCAGGCCAGCTCTCCCCAGCCTTCCAGAGACGAACCTCAGTCTGGTGAAACAGGTACGAGTGGGGAGAGTAATGCTGGAGATGGGGAAGTGATATGTATCGACTGATGAGGAACTTTGAACCGGAGATGTGGGCTTGAATTCTACCAACGAACTCTCGAACAAAGCGTATGAGTAGTTTTGGGAGAGTCGATAGTCTGGTCGGCTTGAACCCAAATCTCCGTACAAAGTACGCACTGTTGATGTTAATGTTACGTTGAATTGAGACTGTGACACAGAGCAGGTTTCGGGTGACTTTCGAAAATCAACATCACCAATCGCAGAGGCTGTAAGAGCACTGACCAGAAGTAACTTAACTTGCGATTGGCTCTACTTTGAAGAATAGACCAGTCAACAGTCTCCACTTGCTTGTGTCAATTGGTTTTTTGCATTTGTGACCGAGAATGTTGACAAACTTGTTTCAACCAATCACACGATTAGTTTCGACAGTCACCCACAAAAACGCTTCATGTAAGTACTGTTTCTGCGTCCTATGCCACTGTATGGGATCAATTATCCGAGTGCTATAAACATTTGCTGTCCCAGATGCATATCGGATACAGGGCGCTAATTATATTTTCTGTTTGTTTCGTTGTTCTTTCCTTTAAAAAACCGTTATTCTTATCTCTGTCGAAATATTTTTATTATTTTTCGTATTTGGACAAAGGTGATGGTTGATATTCTGTTCTTTTTTAATCTTGAACCAGAAAACGCAAGATGTAACAACTAGAGGTCACGAATTAAAAACTCCATCGACCATTTTTTCGACCCCAATCATTATTAATCTGAACTTCAAGGCAATGGCATGGCAGCCTGATGCAATAAAATCTTTTCCACTTCACAGAGATTATTACATTCAACCTAACTCTTTCAGCTATCTATCCTTTAAACGATTTTTTTCCGTTGTACATTCCCGGATGAAAAAGCAAGCGCGCAAAGCATTGTTGGCTAAAGGATAATATTTGAATGGCTTTCTAAGGGTTTGCTTGGTTTTGAAAGGGTTCGCTCCGGCGAATTAACCGACTGTTTAGCGAACCGGCTCACACACTCCAGTGGATCGCCAGGGCCATCCTCGTTATCAGGCTCTTTTCCCTACCCCGCCGCCGCCGGGGTAGGTAAAAAAGCCTGGGAACGAGGATGCGCTGACTGAGGCTCATATGATGAACCCGTGCTATCCGAGTTTATTCGGAGCTTAGCAGGACAGGGTATTAGACGAAAACAAAGTTTCTTTAGTTCCTTTACAGGTTTTATGTTTCATTTTAATAACCGGCTCTGTCACTTTGGCTGCTGACTTATTGACCACAGTTTGCGCTGTATCCGGTGATCAAATAGATCACAGAGAACTCGGGTGTCAATTGGAGGGACTACAGGCTCGCATTAGACTGTTCCACTGCTCTCAGATACTGAAAGCAAGGCACGAGGGCCTGGCTACAATAGACTCGTACGTGATACAAGCACTGCTAAATAACGACTGCCGAACCGCACGTGGCGAGCGCGGTCTCTCTCCCCAAGTCTCTTCAACTTTGCCCGACAAGGGAGTCTGGGAACTAGCTGCCGGATATTTCCTTCTTTTTTCCTTGGTTCCTTTTTAAGCAATGCCCACGTTGTTGTTGTTGTTTTTGACAAAAAAATCAATCCAAATAGCCGTCTTATGCTGATTGTTACGATAACGAATGTACTGTTAGTGTCGGCCATCTCTGTCTGTGGATTTTCCTCTAAAATTATCTGAACGTGCTCTGGTGAAGGTCGTGTCATCGTGTCTTGTATTGCATAAGATAACTGGGAAACCACAGTTGGCGCGTGACTTCCGCGCGCGCATTGTGCAAGTGACGTCACAGGTCAGATGAAAGTCTCGTGACTCTGCGTGATACGCTGTACCGGTGATTAGCCAATCAAATCACACATTTAAAAACACTGACCAATCAGAGAAGAGCGTGGCAATGTTCGATTACCGGCGTACAAAACAGAGCAGCGGCGCGTCAACATCACAACATTTCACGGCTGAGGGACTGAAGTGTTTTATCTCTTTCTTCGAGTATCCAAGGGCAAGTCTTCAACAAGTAGCTACAAGTGAGTAGTTTGTGGATCTTAGTTACTTAGTCGTCACTTTCGCAAAAGACTATTTTCAAGGGGAAGGGAAACAACTTCAGTTTTAGCACACGATCTGTGACAGTTCGTCGGACTTCTCCGCGTGCATAGTTTGAATGAATGTTTCTCAAAATTGCAATGGTCTGTCGAATGGGCATAAAAATCAGATGCCTTGCTACGAAAGAGATTGCTACTAATCACTTCTTTTCAGTGGCTTTGTCCACATCAAGCTGTTGGTTGAAAGTGTAAAATTTGCGCGAGTCGTGTTTATTACATAAGTACCTAGTTCACCATGCGGGTTGGTCCAACCTGGGTGCTCGTCTGGAAATAGTGGACCAATGTCGAAATGCTGTCCACAATTTTCCTGCCCTACAGTGATCTGTGTTTGTGTGCAGCTGCATTTTTAATACAGAAACTTAAGCGCTTCCTGATTCCACAACATTTTGACCATGTGATGACATAAATCGTGGTAGGCAAACCAGTGGATTTTTTTTTTTTTTTTTTTTTTTTGCCACAATATTTAGAAATATACAAAAAGGTTTTGTTGTATTTCATTGAAAAGTGTGAGATGCTGTCATCAGCATCGTAAATCGACCAATCAGAGAGTATGGATATTATACAGTATGGAGAACTTGGCTTTTGATACATGTAGCTTGCCTAGACTAAAGAACCATGAAAATGGCAAGGGAAATTTGCATTTGGTGCTTAGGAGTGAAAGGGTTTAAACAACTTTTATGCACTTTTATTGCACCAGTCTTTACAGCTTGTGATTCTGATTTTGGTAATTTTTCAACAGATTTTCAACATGAAGTGTATCTCGCTAGTCCTTTTATGTATTGGATCCTCTCTGGCTCTGCCAACAACTAACCAAGATCCATTAGGAAACCCCAAATGGAAAGCGTGGAAGCAGTTTCATGGCAAGGACTACTCTGATGATGGTGAAGAGAGAGTCCGCAATTTCATCTGGCAAGACAATCTTAAGCGTATCATAGCTCACAATGAAGAGGGGCATAAATACAAGCTGGCAATGAATCATCTGGGAGACTTTGTGAGTCATGCAAGACATTTTATGCATAATTTTTATTTATTGATGAAAGCTTTCTTTAGTACAATACAATAATTAAGCAGAATTTATAGTTTTTGTTTTGGATTGTTTCAAATATCAGTTTTAATTATTTCACAACAGACAGCACAAGAGGTGAAAGACATGCTGCTGGGCTACAAAGAATTCAAACGACCAAATGGTGCAGCAGAAAAAGGGGCAACTTTCTTGACGCCAGCTAATATGCAAGCACCGGACAACATTGATTGGCGAGAGCAGGGTTATGTCACACCAGTCAAGAATCAGGGACAGTGCGGCTCTTGCTGGTCTTTCAGTGCTGTAAGTTGAGATCTGTATATATATTATGACATTAAGATATCCAGTACTGTAGCAATCGGGTTAGATTGCATTCCTGGCCAACCAGCCATTTAGTTAATAAATACCAAATTAAGTTAACTAGCACACCATACTTCATGTACACATATATGCATAGATAAGTCGCTTAGTGCGAATTCGTCACCTGAGAATCAACACGTTGCTGGCTGATGGTCAACTGAGTTCCATTTCTAAGCTGGCATGCTTCTTTGTTAGCTACATTAATCTTTGCATATGCAACTTTTATTTTGTTTACAATCTCTGCTTTTGTCCCTCTTTTTGTACGTCTTGCAAAAGTTTGTTCTGTTGTATTCATTAGACTGGAGCCCTGGAGGGTCAACATTTCAGGAAAACCGGCAAGTTGGTGTCCCTCAGTGAACAAAACCTTGTGGACTGTTCAGCTTCTTTTGGAAATAATGGTTGCCATGGCGGTTTGATGGACAATGCCTTTAGGTATATCAAGGCCAACGGAGGAATAGACACTGAAGCCAGTTATCCTTACCTGGCAGAGGTGAGAAATGAAACTTCAAAAAGCTTTCATACACAAGGTTTAATTATGCAGTAGTACTAGGGAAATTAGATATATATTATTTTTATACTACTACTACTACTACTACAAAGAATCAATCTGCATTATTTTTATTAATATTTAATTTCAATGCTTATACTGTATTGCAGACAATATGAACAGTAATTTACACTCTTTACTATACAAAGACTAACACTTAAATTTTCATATTGTGCACATTTCAAACTACAGTTTGCACTACCATGTTTGATCTACAGTACTTATGATTCTTACATGTTTCAAGTGACAACATATATCTGAAGAGAGAAAAAAGGGAAATGCAAGCACTGCTGATTGGACAATTAAACCAATTGCCAATGATTTTGGTTTTGCTCAAATTTTGATTGGTCCAGCTCTGTGATTGCTTTGGTTTTGGTTTTCGACAGTCACCTGAAAAGTACTCTATTGCCCAGTTATTGAGAATGTATACCATCACTGACTTTGTCATGTTTTGCTTACAGGTTGGACAATGTCGTTATAATGCTTCAGACAGTGCTGCTGAGGACACAGGATATGTGGATGTCCCTCAGGGCAACGAGGATGCTCTTAAGTCTGCCATCGCCTCAGTTGGACCAGTGTCTGTTGCTATTGATGCCAGCCACAGTTCCTTCCAGTTCTACCACACTGGTGTCTATAATGAACCTGCATGCAGCAGCACCAAGTTGGATCATGGGGTGTTGGCTGTTGGTTATGGAACTGAGAATGGGCAGGATTACTGGCTTATCAAGAACAGGTTTGTCTCTATCATCTGGAAACTGATCCTCTTACAGAAACAACTCTATAAGTAGTTTAAGGCGGATTAAAAGTCTGTGTTGTACTTTGGTTGACCTTGGGCAGTGCTAACATAAACTTATACTTTATAATTCATGAAAGTAAAATTTAGAAAAATACCTCTCCAACTTATTCTAGTGATGATGTCGCTGTTTGTTGACCATTGTGTTTCCCTCTTTCAGCTGGGGCACAACGTGGGGAGATGAAGGTTACATCAAGATTGCCAGGAATGCAGGAAACGAGTGTGGAGTCGCCAGTTGTGCAAGCTATCCCCTTGTGTGATGAATCCAAACGGATTGAGAATTACTATTTAGGATTTTTTTTTTTTTGTCATAATTTCATATTGTTTTCTGGATTAAAGAAAAAAGGAAATACCAACTACGTTTGATGACACAAATGTAGCTTTACGGGTTGCAGGACATCCCAAACAAAAATGTTACAAAGGATTGCTGGTACAGAAAACTGTTAGTGTGTGCCCAACGGAAAAGGAAACGTAATTAGGTGTCCAGGGATAACAGTATTTTCCTCTCATTTTGGCGAAGAATTAGCTGAAAACCCGACTGACTTTTTTGATACATGAATCTTTTTTTTTTTTTAAATACTGTTCGTCGGTTGTGTATGTTTATCAGCAAACTAGGCATGTGGTAGATTGCCTGGCTATACTAGAAGTATTTAAAACCAAAAAGAAAATAAGGAATATCCGATGTTTCGGTATGTGTACAGATCATTTTTGCAGTGGAGTTTATCTTTTAAAGTTACAGTCAATGTATGTTCTCTATATTAAAAAAGCTGTTTCACTTATCACATGTCTGGAAGTATCGCACTTATTATCAGTCTAACTTGTGAAATAAAATCTGTTTTTGTAACTACAAGATTAAAAGATGCGTTTGCGATATTAAAATCGTCTTGTTGTGATGTGATAAACGACAAAGGGAAGATGTTTAATATAAAAATATACCATCCCTTCATTTGCAGTACCTCTCGGTCATGATCTACGATCTGACAGTGCGCATATATTAATTTTAAACCACGGGCACCTATTTTCTGTCTAAATCTTTCCCAAAGCGCAGGAGACTGCAGCGTCAGCGTGTATACGCCCAAAAAAAAAAACAAAATAAAAAATGTTTTATTTATTCATCTATTTATTTATTTATTTTTTTACTTTTACAATCGATTGTTGCGCGTGTTGTCGAGTCTCCCTAAAGTCCTGATCTGTGCAATGGCCAGTGCTTGTTACTGCGAATTTTAATCGTTAAAAAAAACCTTGTTTTTGCCATGCATATTAAACTATTTTTGCATGGTGACTCCCGATGTAGGCCCTCGGTCGGAGCCTGGCTCTAGCGGCTGTCGCACGAACAAAAGAACAAAGAAAGGTGTGTGCGTGACGTGCGGTCAGGTGACCAGCTAAGACGTGACAAACTGGGAGCGAACAAGAGTGGCGCGCTGTTCAAGTTTGATACATTGAAACGTACATTGCAGCGTATATTATCGAGGTAGCGACATTTCTCACTTCACACTTTTTGGAAATCGCGATAAGACCACAAGTACAGCGAAGGACTGTTCAAATTTACGATTTTGGTAAGTCACTGCGATATTTCGGAATATTTTGTGTCGAAGCCGGACTCCATGCACGTGACGAAGGAAGTTTTGTGTGCTGTTCGTAGTAATGCGACGTTTGTACAAGCTTTCTGGCGTGTCATTCGACGCTTATTAATCTTGTCTCAGATGTTTTACATTTAAATAACGTTTACTGTACGTATTGAGATCGCAAGCTCGACAGAGCTGTGTATTTGCCGGTTGGGGTGGGAGGGTGGTGGACAAAATGTCAATCGAGATTTCTACGTTACTCGTGCTAATTAAAAAAAGTTCCTTTTATCATATTTTTGCAGATCAAGCCCAAAAATGATTAATCAGCTGGTACCTCTATGTTTATTGCTGATTTTTGCAATGTTTCACCCAACAACTGCTTGGTGGCCATTTTCAAGTTCCTCTCAGCCAGAAACCGCCGAGCATCCAGAGGAAACAGCCAAGCATCTGGAAAAAAGCCCTGTTCCCTTTGAAATGACATTAGCAGAAGAGAAATTTCTGCAAGAAGCAAAGCATTTCATGGGGGATTTGAGTCCTTTGGATGCCTGTCATCAGATTGTAAGTACCCCTGGTTGAGCCAGCTGGTTATTATTTTGGTGTTGAATTTTTTTTTTTTTTTTTTTCGAGAAATATGGTGGAAATTGACAAATTCTACTATAATCATAAAGCGAACATTTCATTATAATTTTGTCCAGTCCATTTATTTGGAAAATAATGTTCATAATAATTTCTCAATCAGGATCTGCAGCAGGCAAATCGAGTTAAATTACCTATGATGCAAACAATGTCATTTTTTATATAGGATATACATACAACAAAATGCCAGCCAATAAACTATTCTTCAGAAATCCACTGAGAAATTAAAACAGAGTGACAGCTGATGAGCCCAGAGAATCCAATAATATTTTGTGTGGTTAAATGTGTTGGCGTTAAAGCAAATGGGCTAGCAAGCTGGTTAAAAGCAGGCAGACATTAACATTACCTTGTAGAAAGACGGTCCAATTTAATTCATTAAAAGACAGTTCAATTCAATTTGTTAAAAGATGATCCAATTTTATTGGTTACTGTGTAGGTTATCAACCGTATTAGGAAGTCATGTGGAGATATCAATGAGGAGGAACTGGGGAAACTGGGTGTGGCACTACTGAACTGTCAATCAAAAGCAGAGGGAAGGCCGACATTTGACTGCACAGAAGAAATGGTAAGTGTGTTATTACACTCTTTGTTGGCGATGTAGGCCAAACATTATAACAATAATAATATTGCAATTATAATGTATTGATGATGTCAAGTTACTGATTTTATGTTGTAAAGGTGAACTTTTCTAGGAAGGAATAATGCAGGTCATCAGTTGTATATTACTTTTTCTTGGCATGTTTTTGTCCAAACTTCATACACCAATAAAAGAACGATGAACTCAACTGAACAACAGTGTGAACAGTGCTATTAGAAGCTTTCACTTGAGTGACCACACCATATACAACTGTATACAACTGCAATGATTACTGACCAAGAAGTGTTTCTGTTCTAATTGTCTGATAAAGTATCACACCATCTGGTCACACACACTGTAAGCTTGTTTGTAATTCAGATAATTTGTCTACCCTTTATGCTGTCTCAGTTGTTTTACTTGGCATGAGGCTCACAAAGCCTGCATCCAGCAGCTATAGATTACCTCTGTCAGTAAATAATTCATCTCTTTGCTGTCTGTCTGTCTTCCCATGTCTGTCTGTCTGTCTTGTCGCTCTCACTTTCGGCGGGATCGTTTGTCTCTGACGTCAACAAACCCTTGCTATAAAACTAGACAGGTCGCAATAATGCGTGCGCATACTCGAAATGATTGCGATATCTGGTCAGCGGATTACCTAGCAGCTCGATAAGTTTAGGCGGCTTTTTTGCGAAAAACGTTCCTACCTCTCGGCTTTTGACAAAAGTTAAGAGTTTCCAATAAGAATTAAGATTTTAATTTAGCTCCCTGCTAAAGTGACATTTTCCCGCACAAACCCTCGAAACTATAATATCCCTGGCAGTTCACGCGTGCGCAGACAATATTGCGACCTGTCATAACCAAACTCTTGCTATCTAACTGTCGCCCCAGGCCCTGGCGGAGTGCACGTGGTCTATGGATGCGAGCACGTGGAACAGCTATCACATCATTAGCAACCGCGCCCGCTCCCTGTGCTATGCTACCAGGCAACAACAGTTTCGCCTCAAGACCGAATACACGGTCAACGAGCTCGCAAAGCAAGCAGGGAATCAATTGGATCTTATGAAAAATTTGAAGGTACACGTATTATAACGAAATTTTCGCAAAATATATGAAGGAAAGCGAAGGAAATTTTAAGACTAATACATGTAAGATACTGCCAGACAGCCAGAAAAGTGTGCGAAACGGCGCTACTCAAAAAAAAAAAAAAAAGAAAGAAAGAAGCAATACTTTAGAAAGGACAAGGCTTTAGGTTTGGTTTTACATGAAGTGGAGACATTCAGCTTACAGGGGTAACCAGTCAGAATTTAAAATTTACTTCTTATAGTTAAATAATTCGGGCAACATTATCTTGCAACTTGTTGTGCAACAAAGTTGCGGCCTGTTGTTGCACGCATTACTACCTACGCGCGCAACTTGTTGCGAGCTGCGGCAACATGTTGCAAAAAGTAGACTCAGCTTATACTTTTTGCAACATGTTGCCGCAACTCGCAACACGAAAGTTGCGAGAAAATGTTGCCCGTATTACTTCACCTTTAGCCTTGTTTGGATGTATGTCCCCCGCAGCAGCCCACACTAGAAGTGCGCGCCTTTGGCGCTCGCATAAATTTGGAGAACGATCGGATTTTCCCCTGGATCCGCTCCTGGTTTAGTAATCACTTTTTCCTTTCTGTTTGCTTGTTATTTTGTTATTTTGTTTGTTTGTGTTTGTGTTTGTGTTTGTGTTTGTGTAGGAAGGGCAAAGCCAGCTGTCCGACCTGGCAGTGAGCACTGTCGACAAAGTGACCGCTGGTCAAGACAACTTGATGCGACAGCAGCGCCAACTTAAGAGCAGCTATCATGATGTACAGCGGTCGATATCGGCATCGCTGCGGAGCAACATAAACGCACTGAATCAGGAAAAGGCGATCATTTCCGAGGGCAAGATGGCGTTGAGTGACATGACAAAGAGTATCACTGACAAACTGGGTGAGTTTACGCTGGTTCCAGGCCCTGAACGGAAGAGAAAGGGGGCGGAGGGGTGGGGTGGGGAGATCTTTTGTGTTTACTGTCTGTCTCTTATTCTGGGCTGCAATAAACCTTTATTTTTGTCCAAGCTTACAAACTCAGGAGCTAAACGGGGCGTGTATATTAGACCATAAACCCTTCAGTAGGTGGTAAAAGTATCAGGGTTTTCGTCATAATATCGTTAGGTCGTCTCTAGCTGTTTCTTTTTCTTTCTTTTCTTTTCCAGAAAACGCAACTAGTGAAATTCAGAAACAGGGGAAGGACCGTAAAGAAAGTCACCTGCAAATCCTAAACGATCTGGAAAAAATTCGAAGGAAGGCTTTTGAAGTGTGGAACAGGATAGGTGAGTCATCATAAACAGAGGGAGGACACGAGAAACAACTAGGAAAGACAATGGCGTATAAAACGCCGACAGATATTATCATGAGGCAGAATTGGGCCCGACAGCAACTCAGGAAAGCTGCACAATAAGGCCTGATAAAACGAGGACACATTGTGGCGGCAACATTGCTAACGCGCATGTTTCTCTAATGTCGCCCCGTTTTTCCACGCGCGAAACATTTGTTGCGGACACAAATGTTTCTGAAAAACTTCAGAAACTTATGTTGTGTCCGCACTGTGCGCAACAATGTTGCCGCACGTTTTGCCACCCTTGAAAACATCGAAGGACACAATGTTGCCGTCACAATGTGTCCTCGTTTTGCCACCCTAGGAAACATCGAAGGACGCAATGTTGCCGCCACAATGTGTCCTCGTTTAGCCACAAGTTCCTTTAGCGAGGTTGCGTGACAACTGAAAGTAGTAAACAGTAAAGCGAAAATTGACGTCGCGAAAGCAAAACTTGAACATCATAATTTACTCTTAATTTACTCTGAACTCCAGGGTGAGGGGACATCTGCGAATGTTGTGTTTCTGATAGAATCTGCGATATAATATATGGCCAAAAGTCATTTTTACTGAACAGTAGCCCTACTATCTTGTATTTTGCAGACGATAGCACTTCCCAGATGGCATCCTACCACATGGATACAGAACATCATTACAAGGAAACCTTGGAGAACTTGAAGAAGATGAACACAACCATATTTCTCCTGTTACAGGTAAACGTGAAGGTTTCCTCCGCAAAATTCATCAATGCCGGGATTTGACTAGGTTTTGGACACTACAGCCAACTCTCGCTAAGCGGACACCTCTCCAAGGCGGACACTAAATGCTAGTCCCGAGAGTGTCCGCCTTACAGAGACTGTATACAGCTTCCCAGAGGCAGGCGGATACTAGTTTCGCATTAAACTACAGTGGAACCTCCATTAAGGGGACACCCTCGGGACAACGAAAAGTGTTCTTATAAGTACTAGTATTTCATTGTCTCTATCACACTGACTGTCTGTCTGTCTCTCGCCTTTCAGACTTTGAATGACATGGAAACCAAAGTGGATTCTCGACTGACGTGGCTGGCCGAGCATCTGGGAGGAACTGGGAACAAGCTGGCCATTGTGTCCACGTGTTTACTGCACGTTGGTTACTTTCTGGTCGCGACTCTAAGTGTTTTGTTCCTGAGTGCTCCTCTCTTCACTCGCCTCGTGTTGTTGATTGTCATCCCGGTCAACGCCTGGTGCGAGATCAGATTCGGCTCCAGTCTCTCCTACGCGTCTTTGACAATTCTGGTAACAGCGGCTTTGGTCGGTGAGTTGTAAAGACGCTCTTGTACTCGGACAGATGGTAATAATAGTTGCTTCAGGCGTAGTTGAACGTTTTGCACTGCCGTGGAACTTCCAGTGTCCCCTGAATGGCGGCGTCCCCTTAATGAAGGCGTCCCCTTAATGGAAGTGTCCCTTGAATGGAGGTGTCCCCTGAATGGCGGCGTCCCCTTAATGGAGGCGTCCCCTAAATGGAGGTGTCCCAAAGTAGAGGTTCCACTGTAGATTACTTGCCACAAGTTTTGAAAGATTTTTGGAAAACTAGAAGCAAAATCAAAATTAAAGCGTGATTGCGTTTCCTTTAAACCGAAACTACTTTGCCAATTTCTTTGGATTCTGGTCTGTCGAAACTTGTTGCCTCCCTAATGACTGACTCCATATTATTACTTTAGCCTTTGTTTTACGATATATGTCTGCGACTTCTTTCTACTTGGGAGTCTATTCTAGCACTGCGACTGCATGCCTATCATAAACCTAGCTCAAGATCTATCGAAATCTCACAAAGTTTTTGTCTTGGCATCCTTTTTAGGAAATTGGATCTTCCTGTACGCCAAGAATAAGTTTACAAGCGCCCCCAAAACTCCACTCCATTTGTCACCAACTGCGGACGACGCGAGAGCCATCTGTTCAGCGCAGCCATGTCTTCAGGAAACACCCGACCTGTCAATATACAGCACGTGTAGCTCACAAGGTAGGGCACCCACATCACCCCACTTCTTCAAAGCGAAAACAAATAAAACAAACAAACAAACAAACAACAAAGACAAAGCCCCGTTAGAGGGACAGCAGACACGGCGAGATAACGGGAAGAGAAAGTATGGAGAATATAATGGCGGGCTCCTCTTATTCTAGTTACGCCATCTCTTACGCCTGTCTCTCGAGCGGTTTTTGGAGGGTGGAGGGTGCGAAGAATCGCGGGCTCACCAATTGTCAGTGACGTCATCTTTTTGTACACGATGTGAAATTTTAGCTCAAGTCCAATAGTGGGAGCACTAAGAATTGTCTCCGTGCTCCTTATGCCTTTGTGAACTTTACTTTTCTTTGCTTGCGCATACTTTTTTCTGCTTTTGTTAAAGTTCAGTTGCGTCCATCGGCTCTTCAGTTCTCAATTGGCGTAGAATTTGGTCTATTGGCACAAATGCATTATGCGGGGTAGGTTGGGCTGAGCTACTACACCAAGTCGTTGTGACCGCTGTGATTACCGCTGTGCGATCTTACAGTGGACTCACTCCTCCCATTCCTCCTCAGCCTCGGTTTCACGACCGTTGGATGAAAGTCTTTGTTTTCCAATTGCAAAAGAGGATTGTCGCCTTGGCAACACGAAGCGTTTTCTGAACATGTCCCTGCCTGCTTCATTCTCTACACCAAGTAAACGACAATGCGAATCTCTTACAAGAGCGGGCGCAGCTTGCAAGAGGTCAGCGGTCAAAGGCGGGAACTCTTGTTATATGCATACCCGGATGAAGTAACTCGCCCTTTCAAATCCAATATTGAATTTGTTCGATTGTATTTCTATATTGATAGTAAGTTAGTACCTGAAATAGTAAATTATTTTAATCGATATTGAGTTGCCGTAAAACAGAATTTTTACCACAACACACTAGTTTCTCGCTCTCTGATTGGTCGATTTACCGTGGTAAATAAGAGTCCAGACAACGATGCTGACGCCGGCATGTCACGTTTTGCAGCGAAATACAACGAAAGTTTCCTGTATATTTCTAAACGTTGTGGTAAAAAACAAATTTCCACTGGTTTGCCGTGGTGTGGACTCTTATTTACCACGATTTACGTCATCACATGGTCCAAATTAGTTGTGGACTCACGAGGCGCCATTTTGACCATGTGATGACGTAAATCGTGGTAAATAAGAGTCCAAACCACGGCAAACCAGTGGAAATTTATTAAATTGAATTGTTCGATTGTATTTCTATATTGATAGTAAGTTAGTACCTGAAATAGTAAATTATTATAATCGATATTGAGTTGCCGTAAAACAGAATATCTTGTGTAAAAGTAACATGGAATTAAGTTATTAGGCAGTGTATTTTTATGTGCTCTTGACGTAAATAAAATTTATAACAATCACTCAGTAGTGTACATGCAACTGCAAAGTAAAATTTCACATTGTGTGCAAGCTCCAGTTCAGTCTTGTGCACAGTTTATGATGTAGAAAACGCTTCTGATTTTTTAGCAGCAACCACCGACTCGAACATAGATGACCGCAGGCTCGACTGACGTATTATGTATTGTGCATCAAGTAATGCGAAATGAAAAATGTGAATGGATGTTTTTCTATAAAATTCAATGTGAATGAACAGAAACTATCATTCAAGCTAATTTCTATTTACGTCCGCTCTGTATGCGCCATGTTTTCATGATATTTTAAATGCCAAATCGTTATACGCATCGTGATTTGTGTCAAGATGAAAATTAGGACCTTGCAAAATTGTTGTGGTTACAGGACTTTCAATTCATATTTTTGTCGCTCCAAAAATAGTTTACCTTCAAGTCCATGTAAACCCAAAATCGACTCCTTTTTTCATTCATACAACGTAAAGCTGCTACCAAGGGTACAGTAATTGTGTTATTAGAATTTCATGATGTGCGCGTTTCGCCGAGAAACAGCTCGTTGAAAATGCCATAAACGAGCACTTTGGAAAAACGCGCCATTCGGGATGTGACATTTTCTTCAACTGTTGATTTTGAGTAATTTGTCCCCGAAGGGCGTCGAATAGGGTTTCTCCTCTCATAATTCTTGTGACGCCTGGTGAGTGGCGAGAGGCAAAATGTGTGTGTTGAAATGTTTCAATCGGTTTAAATGAGTGTGAACATCAAAGGTTGATTAATCAATAAATCGTTCTCCTTCGTAAATGATCGTGCCGAGAATGTGGTTTCTTTTTCTGAGATTTCAGCCGTAAATTTGATCGCCGGATGAAAACGATTAGCTTGTTCAATTTAATGCTCAACTTCCTGTCTGCTGCTACTCCAACAGAGAGAATATGTCATCGATGTAGCGTTTCCACTCAATGGGTTTGATGCTGTTTTGGCTTAGAATTAGTGTTTCGGACGCCAAGTAAATGTTGGCAAATGCGACTGCCATTTTTGTGCGCATAGCGGTTTCGTTAGTCTGTAGGTAATTCTTTCCAATATAAAACTGGAACAAGACTGGGTAGGCCAGTATACTTGGTCTGGATATCTGTGTACAAACCAGAGGGGTCTATCCGTTGTGTTTTTGTATTTTCTGAGTGAGATGATTATTTCTTTTCTCGGGCCGAGAAATGGCACACGCTATTTGATTGGTTCGTGATAAATAGGATGGGCTGATTGGATTGCGTGCTGCGGTTGGTCGCGTGACTTTTTCGCCCGAGCAAATGACGGCAGATGTGAGCGATAGAAATGTGCGTCACTTTCTTCTCTTGGCTTGGGTCGGTTTGATCAGCCTCAGAAGTTATGAACACAACCTTATAGAAAATATACAAACAATCTGACATCCACAACCTTGAAGAGTTGTGTGTATAATCAAATAAAACAGCTTGAGTTGCAAAGACGAGCACTTGAGTGAGGTCATGAACGTTAACTTCAAGCAATTTGACAAAACAAACAAACAAACAAAATAATTGCGTACCGCCAGCGTTTCCGATTGTTTCTTTTTGTTTCTGTTCCAAAACCAGCCGTCGACATGTATATCTATCAATTCAAGAAGTCAAACTCTGATTGTGGAGTTTCGATGATTCAGAAGGAATGTTTCTAATGCCCGATCATGTGTCACCGGGTTACTTATAGGTGTTATTATTATTGACGACAGATAAGCTTCGCAAACGTGCTGTTAGACATCGTGTTGGCAATGTGGTACAGGAAAAGGTGCAAGGCTATGGTTTAGGAAGGTCTTAGGTCTTAGGTAATATACTCCCAAATTTAGTTTACACTAATACTGGAAGTTTTGTGCAATGATTCGTGCAACGATAAAGTGCTGTGTAACCTAGATTATTGCAGTGCGGGTGCAGTTTCTAAAACAGAATAAAACAATAAAAATGCTATATACAAATAAATAGGCTAAAATGACAAAATGGATAGGGAGGAATGACTACAGTCTCCTCAGGTAAGAGGGAGGCTTCATAGAAGCTAAAGCTGGTCTCGCTAATAGTTCGAAATTTGCTACTGTCGCGGCTTCGTGGGCAGTTCGTGGTAGCCTATTCCATACCCTTATCATCCTCGGAAAACATGAAGAATAACTATAACTTAAAATGTTGGGTTGTACTTGTTGGTAGTTGTGCGGCTTGATTCCTCTCAATGATGGTATTACACACGATGGGAAATCTATGCAGACTCGCCCACTTCGGATTTTGTAGAATAGGGATGCTTGGTGCAGCAATCGGCGCTGTTCGAGTGTGTCCCATCCAAGGGGTTCACAAGATCCGTGGAATGTGTAGTTTTGCGATAATCACCGCAAACAAATCGAGCGGCATTTTTCTGAATCTGCTCCAGCCTGTTTACGTTTTGGTCTGTGTGGGGTTTCCATGCTGCCGATGCATATTCGAGTTTAGGTCTCACAAAACACTCGTAAGCTTGCTTCTTTACGCTTTGTGTGCACGGCTTTAATGTGCACCTGACGATGCCCAGTGTTTTATTAGCTTTATGGGTAGTCTTTACACAATGACTACTGAAACGGAGGTCGTGCGATTGCGTTGCTCCAAGGTGATCTTGGGTTGCTACCTTGGTTAGAGGTTGGTAATTGAATTCACTTGGTGCTCGTTTATTTGTAATTTGTAGAAGGTGGCACTTTGTTGTATTGAATTCCATGGACCAGTTTTCGCACCACTTGGCTAGAGTGTTTACATCTTCTTGTAGTAACTTTTGATCCAGTTCTGTGTCTATCTGTCAGTAGACAATGGTATCATCTGCAAACAGTCTGATAGTTAACAATTATTCGCCGAAGTGGAGGTGAATAGCGGTGGATATTTACCGAGCCGTTTCGGCGAGGTAAATATCCACCGCTATTCACCGACACTGAGGAGAATAATTGTTTTAGTATATACCACACAAGTTTAATAGCCAACTCCCAAATAGCTATTTTATTTCCGACAAAAGTGGGCAAAAATTGGATTCGCGCGCCATTTTGTTTTACCGGAAACTGCCGGGAGGTGAATAGTACTTGATATTCCGAGATTGAGGAGCCAATCAGAGCGCGCGAAAAGCACTATTCACTTGTGTGGTATATACTAATAGAGCTGATACAGCTGTTAATATCATTGATGTGCAGTAGGAACAGGGTAGGGCCAAGTACAGACCCTTGAGGAACACCAGAAGTAACACTGGCAATATCAGAGTGGGCTCCATTCACTGAGACGGATTAAGGCCCGTTTCAAACGTCGCGCTACTGTCGTGCCGAACTCTATGCAAATGAGCTTAAACAATGGATTTTGCTCATTTGCATTGAGTTCGGCACGGCAGTGGCGCGACGTTTGAAACGGGCCTGAGTGCGACCCCTCTGGAAAGCGTTTATTTACCCGAGGGTATGGCCGTCAATGCCATAATATTTTATTTTAGTGGAGAGTTTGCTTTGCACCACTTTTTCAAAGGCCTTGCTAAAGTCAAGCAGGATAGTGTCAACCTGGCTGTAGTTATTGAGCCCAGAGGCCCAGTCATGGATGGCTGATATCAACTGGGTTGTGCAAGATAGATTTTTTCTGAAGCCATGCATGTGTTGTTTCTCCGTTATGATACTATTGCTAGCCAGATGTTTGTTTATGTGGCTTAAGATTATGTGTTCCATTACCTTGCAGCAAAGACAGGTAATTGATATCGGTCTATAATTTGCAGGGTTGGCTTTAGAGTCCTTTTTGTACACTGCAGTGACAACGGCTGTTGACCAATCTGTTGGCACGGCACTTGTATTGAAGGGCTGTTGGAATATGAAGGTGAGCATCTCGGATATTTCACTGGTAAGGTCACGAAGTATTCTAGCTTGAATGAGGTCGGGACCAGTTGCCTTGTTTACATTTAAGTTTTCCAGTTGTTTCCTTACACCATCAACACTGATTTCTAGGTCTTGGAGGTGCTTGAACTAGTTTAGTGAAATTGATTAAAGCGAGATCTATCAACGGCCGCTTCTTCCTGAGGAATATCACAGCTGTGAATCAAATTTCTTCCAATAGTGGTTTCATTTCATGGCAATGAGCCAAGCTGTATCGACAAAAACACAGCAGCAAAGTCAAACGCGAAAACCAAATAAGCAAATCAGTGTGGCGCACAATGTACCTTTACTAAACGATTAGACAAAAGCGAACTTGCTTCCCGCATGTCGCCGGTCATTCAAGATTCTTCAGCTCCTTCGTTCAGATAGTGTGTCTTCACGTTCTCAAGGTTCTGGGCATTTGCCTCATCGTACATTTCTGTACATTGCAACGTTATGCAGTTGTTTCACTAATTTCAATACATCATGTATTTGTACTCATGGCAGTGACGTCACTGATGAGTGCTCCAGCCAATCAGCATTGCGACCCCGACAAAAAACTTTTGCATTTAATACTTGGTCCGCCTTCGGCAGTCCAAGTAATGACTTTTCCATGATTCGAATTAGCTTAAGCATCTCTCTGAGAAAATGTGGGCCGACAAAGAGGGCCGACAACGAGGGCCGACATCGAAGGCCGACGACGTGGGCTCAGTAATTAAGAAATATATAACGCGTCACCGTGGAATATAGCCTTATCTAAACACGGGGGAAGTTAAGAAAACATGAGAGTAGCGTAAGAAAACTACGAGGCCGCCGAGTGGTTTTTGGCACTACTCGAATGTTCTCCCAACTTCCCAAGTGTTTAGATGAGGTGTTGTGAACTCGGTTTTATTCTCGATTCGTTTACAAATCTCACTCTTAAAAAGACACTGAATCTATCTCTCTATCTCGGCCTCGTGTCCTGTAATCCTATCTCTCCGCGTGACATGTCAATCATAATTAAGCAAACAAATACGCAATTTCCGACACTCTCCCCCCATACATCTCCGAAGGAGAGAGATGTCACTAATTATTGTTCATCCAATGTCATGAAATATAATCACGATAATGACAACAACAGTAACTAGTAAACAAACAAATGTCTATGCAGTTCAACAGTTCGATGCGTAAAGATAAAGATAATGTTTAGTCTTCATCTCGGGCAATGTCTTGCGCACGGAGGCGTGCTGCGACGGCAGCGTCTCGCCTAGGCCTGAAGGGAGCCGCTTGTGGATTCATCACAACTGGAGGTCGCCTGTCACACGTCAGCTCCAAGGAGTAGAGATGCTGTACAGGTCGCTCAAGATGAGACTCTCCCGCGCGTAGTCTTGCTTCTCTAGCAACTCCGTCGTTTCCAACGATTAGGTCTTTCACAATCCCCAACGACCACTTCCCTCGGTTTCTTTCTTCAGATCGGATAATCACCACGTCACCGACGGATGGTGTATCTCTCCCGGGTGCTGCTTGGGCGTGGTGTCTCTCGCGAAGGCTGCGTAGATACTCTTGCGTCCAACGCTTCCACATCGCGTCCTTACACTTCAGCAAGTGTTTTGCTCTCTTCCGAAGGTCAGCGGCCTGGATGCGGTTTGGCGCAAACTCCGGAAGCACGTTACTGTTCAGGAACAGCATAGAACTGGTTGTAAGGATCGGAAACTGCAGGTCGTCCTCTACGTAGCTTAACGGTCGGTTGTTGAGCGTTACCTCGACATCAAGTAACACTTCCTGCAACTCTTTCCACCTCAGCACTCCTTTCCCGATCGTCTTGTTAAGGACTGACTTGGCGAGACCAGCCATTCTTTCAAATTGTCCGCCCCACTATGGGGCGCGGCTCAGATTGAATTGCCACTTGATCTGGTTGATGGATAGGTAATTCTGCAGCCGTTCGTCCTTCATGACAGCTCTCATCCACTTCGCAGCTCCGACAAATGTTCGGCCATTATCGGAGTAGATTCTTTCCGGTCTCCCTCAGCGTGCTATAAACTGCTTCAGGCTGGCCAGACAATCTGCTGTCTCGAGGTTTGGTAGAAGATCTAGGTAGATTCCTCTTGTTAGGCTGCAGGTATACAGCAGGACATACGCTTTCCCTTCTCGTTGATATGGGCTGGTTCCTAGGGTGCGAGTAGTTGGTAGTTGTCCAAGGGGCGGAGTTGCATAAGCCAGGGCTTGGAACCGTTTGCATCCGTGACAACTTCCACGAACTTTCTTTACCATTTGCCTCAGCCTTGGGATCCAATACTGACTGCGCACTTTGGCCATTGTCAGTCCTACCCCTCCGTGCAGCGTCTGCCGGTGCGCTTCTTCTACGACTCGAAGGGAGAACATGCTGGAGTCTGGTAGATATGTTGGATACTCTCCCTGTACTCGGCCCCGGCACTCCAACAATCCTTCTTGATTGGGCTGCACATTTAACGCCATGCGGTCTTGCTCGATGTCACAGCTCGTTTGGGCTTGTTTCTCCCAAAACAGCCTCTGCTGGCTCGTTTCCTCTGTCGTTAGTGGTCCCGTGATTCGTGATCCTTTCCTGTTGCAGCGGAAGTTGTATGCAAATCGCCGCATTCACGCACAGCGTTCACCTCGTTCACCTCGTTCACCTCGTTCACCTCGTTCACCGCGTTCACCGCGTTCACCGCGTTCATCGCGTTCACCGCGTTCACCGCGTTCACCTCGTTCACCTCGTTCACCGCGTTCACCTCGTTCACCTCGTTCACCGCGTTCACCGCGTTCACCTCGTTCACCTCGTTCACCTCGTTCAAATCATTAACTGCAACTGCTAGCACCATGCGCACGATTTTGGCTTTGGCCTGGCTCTCCTTGCAAGGTTCGTTCAGTACATCAGCTGGCCAATGTTCTGGCGTTGAAAGCCACTTCGGGCCATACCACCACAAATTAGCTCTCTCTACGGATCCTCCTCGACTTCCGAGATCGGCAGGGTTGTCTGCAGTGGGAACATGGTGCCAAACTACTTCCTGGTGATTGCTGATCTTCTGTACCCGATTAGAGACAAACTGCTTGAACTCTCCTTGTCCCCGAATCCAGTACAAGGCTACTGAACTGTCCAGCCAACAATGTGTGCTGCTTATTGGAAGTCCGTCCAGAGCATCTCTTACACTGGCAACGAGGTTCACGGCCATGTGGCCAGCAACCAGTTCCAGCCGCGGGATTGTTAATCCTTGTTTGGACAGTCTCGATCTGGCTCCGACAAGGCCCTGGTTAGTCCCCGATGCTTGTCGGACGACTGCATAAACGCAGGCTGCAACCCCGTTTGCGCAGGCGTCTCCGAAGGAATATAGCTCGATTTGCTGGATGTCCTCTTGATGAAAGACTAGCGATCTTGGTGCTTCAACGAAGTGGGGTAGTCTGCTTTCCCACTTGAGCCACGAATCAGCTAGATTGTTTGGTAGTCGCGCGTCCCAGGCGATCTTGGTGTCACAAGCTGCTCTGTAGATGATCTTGCCACTTAAAGTCACAGGTGCGACTAGTTCCAAAGGGTTTTTTAGCCAGCTTAACTAAGATACCTCGCTTGGTTAAGGTGGCTTTCTCAGCTGGGATTGTAACGATCACTGTATCTCGTTCCTTGTTCCATCGGAGCCCGAGAAGACTAGAGAACTCTCCCTGTGAGATACCCAACTGCTGTTTCGCGTATGTAGGCTCCTCTTCGGTTGACGCCCGCGCTGATTCTAGCTCAGGCACGTTTGAATGCCACTTGTGAAGCTCAAAACACGCATCTTGAAAGATAGTTGTGGCCTTATCTTTCAGTTCCCTGGCCTTGGTCACTGATGTTGATCCGGAGATTAAATCGTCGACGTACAGCTCCCGGCGAATCTTGGCTACTATTTCCCGCTCTTTCTCTTCCCAGCTGTTGAGGTGCACTTCGGTGACTCCCCCAAGCAGAAAGGGCGATGGCGCAAGTCCAAAAAGTGCCCTCGTGAATCTTAAAGTCTCTGCGCCAGTGGAACCGCATTGCGTTGCGGTGGCTCTCTTTCACTCTTACTTGTAGGAAGGTCTTTTTCAGATCTCCGGTCGCAGCTACAGGGTTAAACCTCCCCCTTGTCAAGACGCTCCAAAGTTTGTTCTGCAAGGGTGAACCCGTATGCAAACAGTCATTCAGCGACGGAGCCCCATCATACGCTCTTGCAGAAGCATCGTATACTATTCTCAGCTTTGTTGATTCTGCTGTGGCTCGAACAACTGGTTTGTGTGCGATGTAGAACTCCCGGTCACCGACGCTCGTCAGCTCTGCCTTCTTCACAACTCCGGTTTCCTTCTGCTCCTCAATGATTTTCTCATACTCGGCTGTGAGTCCCTGGCGTTCAAGTTTCTTGTTGAGATACTCTAGTCGCCGCATACTTCTGTTACGGGGCTATAACAGACTTTAGAGTTGAAGCTCACTTTCAATGCACTTTAGCGTCGATGTTCCGTTTTCAAGAACAAGTCTCACTATATCTTACTAGTTTCTTAGCCGACAGCTTTTATGCACCACAAGTGTTAAGTCGTCCCAGCGATTTCCTATAGTTTTTACACTGGCCGAATTATAGCACAAAGGATAGGAAATGGATTTTCGCTAGGACCAAGTTCAAAGTCACATTCGGAACTCACATTTCCGAATGGACTTTTCCGCTAAGATGTCGTTAACACTCGAGTGGCTCATCTATTTGCTTACTACACTTATTCTAAAATCACACTAACACATTCCAATGGATATGATTGGCTGTAGTTAAGATCTGAAGGAAGAGAAGGTGCTGGCACGCCTACGGCAGTGTGCGCACTTGCTGTTGCTCATTTCCTAAAGCAGGATCTTCAATTAATAACAAGATCACTTAAATTTCCTGAGGAAGGCCTCAGTAAGCAACAACGTAAACCTTGATTAAACATCTATTCTAACTCTTACAATTGTCAACAAAAGAACTCCAATTCACTAATTTATTCGCT
This sequence comes from Plumapathes pennacea, assembly GCA_964036295.1. Lineage (NCBI taxonomy): Eukaryota > Metazoa > Cnidaria > Anthozoa > Antipatharia > Myriopathidae > Plumapathes > Plumapathes pennacea. Next base: position 12,123,351 of record OZ038470.1, on the reverse strand, counting down.
TCCAAAACTACGGGAAGATATTCCAATTTTCTGCTATAACGCTTCCCTCCTTGTTGTTTGGCAATGTGGGATGATTTCCTCGCCAGGGTAGACTGTCGGGGACTGGGGCTCACGAATTTATAATTAGTTTAAGTTTATCGTTGATTTAAGAGTGTTAATTTTGATTGACAACTAATGATCAATAGCCAATAAGGCATCTACAACCACGAGGTTAGACGGAACAGTGCGCGACAGAGAAGTGAGCGAGCGAGTGATTTGTACACGTGTGATCAAAGTCCAAGTGATTAAAGTGAAGTTTATGGAAACTAGCGTTTGGGAGGTGAACAATCCATAATACCTGGCACCTCCGACGGGGACGCATCGACCGTGCGATTAGGGACAACTCGTGAGGAAGCCCGTTCAAGAGCAAAATGGAAGAACTAATTGCACACTTGCAAGCGAAAGTGAAAGTCCTGGCATTTACCGCCGCCAAGACAGACGCTGTCCTCGCCAAAGATGACATAGAAGTCTCCGAAAGACAACGAAACTCTATATCAAACATGGTCAAAGCCGTTACCACAACGAAGGAAGCTATCGAAGAGCTAAAGTTCAGCAAGGGCGAGACTGTGGAAGAGGTCACAGAGTGGGGAGAAGTCATAGAGCAAGCAGTAACCGAAGCAGACGGTAAAGTGCGACAGCTCGCCAGCCACATCAAAGAAGTCAGCAGCAGGGCAGAAGTTGTCGAACGAGCCGAGAAGAGAAGGGCACAACTGGAGTTTGAGAAAGCGCAGTTTCAGCTACAACAAGAACATGAAGCGCACGAGAGAGACAGTCAAATAAGACAAGAGGAGAAGCTGCTACAACAAAAACTAAAGTATCAGCAGATGTTAGACGAAGCGCATCCAGATCAACCGACCAACAAAGACGGACTCACGGCGAAGTTACCGAAGCTGACGATTACGAAATTCAACGGATCTTACAGCGACTGGCTGAGGTTTTGGAACCAGTTCCAGTCAGTGATAGACAAACAGAACATTAGCGAAATAACGAAATTCGCCTACTTAAAGGAACTCGTGGAACCGAAGGTCCGAACAAGCATTGATGGATTGCCGTTCACCGCAGAAGGGTACTCGAAAGCCAAAGACATACTTTTGGAGAAGTATGGAAACACCAGCAAAGTCACCAACGCTTATGTAGAAGGAATTATCGCTCTGCCGACCATCAGTGGCGCGCAACCTAACAAAATTCATACATTCTTCGAGAAGCTACGGTACAGCGTACAGTCTCTGGAAACTTTGAAGAAGCTAAACACCGTGAATGGGTATGTGAGAATGACGCTGAACAAGCTGTCCAGCATCAGGGGAGATCTGGTACGCACAGACCCTAAGTGGAAGGAGTGGAGTTTTATCGAGCTGGTAGACGCACTTGGGGAATGGACAGAAAGGAATCCTGTCGAAGCAACAAAACAACCGGACAACGAATACCGGAAACATCGCAACAAGCCAAGTAAAGTTTTCCAGACCCAACAAAAGAAAAGTCAACAGAGGTCAAACACATGTGTTTATTGTGACTCATCGGATCACAAGTCATCGACCTGTCAAGTTGTACAAGCACCTGAAGAACGGAAAATGGTGTTGGCCAAAAAGAAGCTGTGTTTCAACTGCACCGGAGCGACACACCGGGCAGCAGAATGCAAAAGCACCGCTACTTGTCAAAACTGCGCCAGAAGACACCACACGTCCATCTGTGAGACAACAAAGGAATCCAAACCGGAAAACTTCATGACAGCTCACCACTCTGAGAACAATGAAGTAGTTTATCCTGTTTTTCAAATTGAAGTTGACGGAATCCCAACTAGAGCGCTGCTGGACAGCGGAGCCGGAAGCTCATACGCCTCTGCAAAGCTGATCAACGCCTTGCGAAAGAGACCAACGGAAGTTAAGACCAAACGGATCGAAATGATGTTGGGAACTACAACAGTGAAAGTCGAGATCTACTCAGCGAATGTCAAGTCGGTAGATGGCTCATTTTCTATGGATGTGGACATGACGAAAGTTCACAAATCCCAACTCATGAGTTTGGGCAATCCAAGGTATGAAGCAATGATAAACAAATACGCCCACCTGAAAGGCGTAAAAATGAATGAGTCTGATTGCAAGCCGCAACTTCCGATCCACGTCGTACTTGGAGCCAGCGAATATGCAGCCATAAAGACCAGAACGTCGCCACGAGTAGGCACGCCAGGACAACCGGTCGCAGAGAAAACGCTTCTGGGCTGGACGTTGATGTCACCTGGGCGAGAAGAAGTTACCAGCAAGCTACTACTGACCCAATCTACAAGCACAGACTACGAACAGCTCTGTGCGCTGGACGTGCTCGGGTTAGAAGACACGCCAGAGAATGACCAACTAATGAGATCGGAAGCCGGAGACGATTAGAAAACCTAATCAGGAAAGTACAGCGCAGCGGAGAGTACGAGAAGTACGATGCCATCATACAAGAACAACTCCAGCAGGGCGTCGTAGAACCAGCGCCGCAAGTAGCCAGTGGAAAGGAGTTCTATATTCCGCACAAAGGAGTAACCAGACAGAACGCTGAGAGTACGAGGCTGCGGATTGTGTACGACGCCTCCGCGAGAGAGAACACTAACAAGCCGTCCCTCAACGACTGCCTACACCCGGGACCGCCGCTCCAAAATCGCCTTTGGAGCGTGCTAATAAGGGCAAGATTCTACCCAATTGTGATAGCGGGCGACATACAAAAGGCGTTCCTTCAAATCAGGATTAAAGAGGAAGAGCGAGACTCGCTGAGATTTCATTGGAGGAGACCAGGGCACACCGAAACGGAAGTCTACCGCTTCACACGAGCCCTGTTCGGGTTGACGTCTTCGCCATTTCTGCTGGGGGGAGTCATCAGCCAACACCTCGCCAGATGGGAAACCCAGTACCCAGAAATCGTCAAGGAAATTCGAGACGGTCTGTACGTGGACGATCTATTAACAGGGGGAGCCGCGGTAGAAGAGGTCCGGTGCAAGAAGCAAACCACTATTGAAGTCTTCGATGACGCAACGTTCAAGTTGCACAAATGGCACTCGAATGCCGAGGAAGTAGAAGGAAACAGTGACCCTTTAGAGGGCCATGATGAGGTATCATATGCCAAACAACAACTTGGAACAGGATCGTCAGAAACCAAGATCTGCAGTGGGACAAGAAACGGGACACTCTGGCGATAACCTTCCCGCGAGATGCAGCAGAGCCCACCAAGAGAGGAGTCCTGTCCAAAGTAGCCCGAATCTATGATCCGTTAGGCTTGGCCTCGCCCACAACCCTCACTGGGAAACTAATTTATCGCGACATTTGCGACAGCAAAGTAGGCTGGGACGCCAAACTACCAGAACACGTGCGCAAGCAGTGGAACAAGTGGTGGTCAGAACTGTCCGACAACGTCACCGTGCAACGCCCACTTGCCCCTCACCGACAGCCAATTCAAGAGATAGCCCTACACGCATTCGGAGACGCAAGCACACACGGCGTCTGTGCAGCGGTCTACGCAGGAGTGAGACAGGAGCAGGGAACAACGCAAAGACTTGTCTGCGCCAAGTCACGACTGGCCAAGCGAAACCTGACGATTCCAAGGCTGGAACTAGTTGCCGGTCACATGGCTGTGAACCTCGCCACTAACGTACGCACCGTCCTTGACAGCTACCCAGTCGCAGTACACTGCTGGTCCGATTCAACCGTGGCTTTGTATTGGATACACGAGCAGGGGGAGTACAGGCAGTTTGTAGCCAATCGAGTCAACAAGATCCAGCGACATCAAGACGTCCAGTGGCACCACGTGCCAACCGCCGAGAATCCCGCCGACCTGGGAAGCCGAGGGGGGAGTATCGCCAACTCAGAACTATGGCAGTATGGACCGCCATGGCTGTCAGACCCATCCCAATGGCCACCAGACAAGACGCTTGAGCCTTCAGCAGAGTCAAAGGCAGAAACAAAGGTCACAAGAGAGATCTTCGCAGTGGCGATGCCGGCAGATAACAGCTTCGACCAACTACTAGACAAGTACGAGCTTTGGAAGATTCTACGAATCGGCGCCTGGGTGAGACGATTCATCCAAAACTGCAAGTCAGCTGCTGCAAACAGAGTGTCCGGTCCACTAACGACAGTAGAGATAGAGACCCAGAACAAGTGGTGGATCAAACGAACTCAAGTGGACGCCCAGAACAATGCCCACTTCGAGGAGGACCAACTCCACCTAAACCTGCAGCTGAACGACCAGCAAGTCTTGGAGTGCAGAGGACGGCTGGAGGGAGAATACCCGGTCTACCTGCCGGACGAGCATCCCTTCACGAGCAAGCTGGTTCGCCAAGCCCACCTCATGACACTGCACGGGGGAGTGGGACTCACAATGGCAAAAGTGCGGGAGTCGTACTGGGTCCCACGACTACGGCGCTTAGTCAAGAAAGTACGTGGTAGCTGCTGGGGATGCAAGAGGTTCCGCATCCGAGCCTTCCAGTCACCACCGCCAGGCAACCTGCCCAGCACCCAAACCGAAGGTGACGCGCCGTACCAGGTTATAGGAGTGGATTTCGCCGGTCCCATAACATACCAATCCAAACCGAAAACGGAGAGCAAAGCCTACCTGGTGCTGTATGGATGCAGTTTGAGAAGGGGAGTGTATCTGGACCTACTGCGATCCCTGGAGACAGAAGAATTTGTTCTAAGTCTCAAACGATTCATAGCCCGACGTGGACGACCTGGATTGATATATTCCGACAATGGAAGTACGTTCAAGGCGGCAGCGAAATGGCTCAAGGCAGCACAAACAAGTGAGAAGTTCAACGACTTCTTAGCCCAACACTCTATCAAGTGGCAGTTCAACCTCAGCCGAGCTCCCTGGTGGGGTGGCCAATTCGAGCGTCTGATTGGCCTTTTCAAGAATGCGTTCTACAAAAGTGTTGGCAACGGGATCCTGAAATGGAAAGAGCTGGAGGAAGTGGTGCTCGATGTTGAAGTCGCCATCAACAGTCGACCTCTGAGCTATCTAGAAGACGACATTCAACTACTGCTGATTACACCAAGCTCGATGCTACATCTGAAACCTAACAACCTGCCCGACCTAGAGGCGCACCACATTCCCGAGACAGAGCTGCGAAAAAGGGCCAGGTACCTCACCCGCTGCAAGGAAGCAATGTGGAGTCGCTGGACCAAAGAGTACGTGCGCAACCTTCAAGAGCAACACCGCCGAGCTGGAGGCGAACAGACGCCTCACCCAAGTGTTGGAGACGTGGTCATAATCAGAGATGACCTAAAGAAACGCCATCAGTGGAAACTCGGAATCGTGGAGCAGCTAATTCAGGGGAGAGACGGGATAACACGAGCAGCCAAACTAAGAGCGGGCAAGAGCGTTCTCGAGCGAGCGACGCAACACCTCTACCCTCTAGAATTGTCGTGCGACCGAGTTCCACCTGCGCCGCTCAACCCGACAGCCGCAGAATTCAACCCAAGACCCCGAAGAGATGCAGCAGCAGCAGCCACAGCGAGAATCCAGGATATCGCGGACCAGGAAGAAAACTGAGCAATCAATTTTATAGGACAATTGAGAACACCAGTTTAGATTCAACGTTATGCTGTAGTTTCAGAGACCAGTCCAACTTAAGTCACATATATACTTTAAGGAAAGTATATATGGGGGAGTGTGTCGGGGACTGGGGCTCACGAATTTATAATTAGTTTAAGTTTATCGATGATTTAAGAGTGTTAATTGTGATTGACAAATAATGATCAATAGCCAATAAGGCAACTACAACCACGAGGTTAGACGGAACAGTGCGCGACAGAGAAGTGAGCGAGCGAGTGATTTGTACACGTGTGATCAAAGTCCAAGTGATTAAAGTGAAGTTTATGGAAACTAGCGTTTGGGGGGCGAACAATCCATAATAAGACTGGCCTCGTACCAACCCTCTTTGTCTCGAACAAGTTCCTCCTTGAATTCTACGTACACGCTGCCTTGGTCGTTGCTCGGTGTGTCTGCCAGGCCAAGAACATCAAGCCGGCACATCTGCGTGTGATGTTTGAGTCAGCAGCATGTTCGTCAAGCCCAAGGCCTCTTTTCCTAGGCACACGATAATCCACCCGAATTGTGTCCATTCTGCAACAGGTTGACCAGGCTCGCCAATTTTTGGTGCACTCGTTGTTTTCAGCTTCGTGTATTCACCCGCTCCAAGGATAATGGGCACTGGGAGGCGGCTCTTTGTGTCGTCATCATGCATCACAACTCCCGATAGGTGTGGATTTCTTTCTATCGTTTCTTGATAGTTTGGATTGTCGAGGAAAATTAGTTCTCCTTTCTCAACTTTGGTTACTTCCACGGGCATCGAAAATCTGCCATTTATCTCAGAAATCTCGATTGTGGTGAGCTCCACTTCTCTGGTCGAGGTTCCCAACAGCATTTCGATTTTTCTGACTTCTTTCTTGAGCTTGCGACTTGGAATTCGATCCAGGAGAGCAGCAGATACGTAGGAATTTCCTGCGCCCGTGTCTAGCAAGGCTCGGCATTTGATTCCCTCAACTTGAACAAGAACAACTGGATATGTCACACTCGCTGTTGGATTTCCTGTGGCGACAAGCAGTGAGTTGGCTTTGTCATGTTGCTTGTAACAGAGCGACGTGTGGTGTTTTTTGCTGCACACTTGACACCTTAATTTGCTCTTGCATTCGTCTGCGCGATGTCTTGCCCCGGTGCAATTGAAACAGAGTCTCTTTTCAGACAGAATGCTCTTTCTTTCATCGGTTCCGGTGATCTTTGTACATCCCGTTGATCTGTGCTTGTCATCCTCACAGTAAACACAGCGATTTCCGGCGCGAGGCTCCTGCTGAGAATGGTTTGATTGTGTATTGTAAACACGCGTTTGATGCTTTTCTTGATATCCCTTCGACGGGCTCTTCTCTGCGGCGCTTTCTTCTACTGGGTTTATCTCAGTCCAGTTCTTGAGCTCTTTTAGTAGATCTGTGAAGTCCCAGTCCTTCCAGCCTTCGTTTCCACGCACCAGATAATTTTTGATTTCCTTTAGTTTATCTAAAGTGGATCTCACATTTCCCTTGACATCTGCGAGTCGCCCAAGCGTTTCCAAACTTTGCACGTTGAACCTGAGCTTTTTGTAGAACTACTTAACTTTCCTGGGATTTGCTCCGGTAATAATAGGCATATTAGATTTAGCAAGTGAATCAGGTGTGAAAATTGAAAATGGTTGGCAGTTCCTCACATGAAAAACAAACATAATGAAAGAACAACAAAGCAAAGACAACTACTGTATTTCTCATAAGCATTAATTTATTGCCCAGGTACAAAGGAAGGAAAGGAAGTGTTTTATTTCTTACCTGCCCCTTGTTTCCTGGTGATAAGAATCGGCAAATCACTCACATTGGCAGGGAGACTGCTAAGAAATTTCTGCACATCTTGTCACCCGAGAATAAACGCACGAAGTTTTTTGTTTCGCTTACAGCTGATGCAAGTATAGTTCGGGTCAGTCATACTTTGGTTGGCAACAAGTGACCATGTTTCCTTCTTAAGGTTTCCTTCGTAGCGGTGGAAAGCTGCAAGTTCCTCTTGTGCCCACTGCTGTTTCGGCGTGTAGAGCCGGGTTGTCAGGGTTAGCCCATCCACGGCCATGCAGATATTGTTGTCTCTGGAAGCGTCGTTCTTCGACAAGAGACGAACGTTGCTCACGGCGTCGATTTTTGACCTTATTTTGAGTCTGGAGCCTGCGGGTCCTTTCTGCATTCGTTTCATTGTGGCGTTGGGAAGCAGTTCGTTGTCGAGCGGCTTTCACGCACTGTTCTTTTGCCTGAGTCGTTTCTTGGGTCTGCTTCTACATATGATGTTCCTGCTCCGCTATAATGCGCTGCTCTATTTCCTGGGTTGTCTTCTGAGCTCGTTTCTGCTGATAATGCTCTCGGTCATACCGTTGTTTTGCTTTTTTGGCAGCAACAGCACTGTCTGTTTGCTCGAGACGAATACACCGCTCCTGGCTTGTCTCACGAATTCGTCTTAGTCTCGCTTGCTCTCTTCGTTTTTGAGGACGAACTTGTTTCTTCTCTTGAGAGTGTTCGGTTTGATTCTTTGCTTGATTCATACTTGCCGTATTTACTTCTTCAGCAAGAGTGTAGTCCTTCAACCTCCTGTAGTGTCCGTTGCTTCGCAACGGACCAACAGAACACCACGTGATCTACCCAGCAAACCCCGCTACGCGGGGAGGTCGCCCGTGAACGACAAACATTCAAAAACGACATGGTGTTCAGATTAGTACCTACGCAGAGCATGGGAATAAAATAATATTAGTCAAGTAAAATACATTACGTTCTGCGTCAGCGTTATAATAATAAATACTGTCATATTACAGTTATTTAGCCAATCAGAACGCGGGAAGTATCATACTTATTTTATAATAAAACATTTATTGTTTCGTAACCTTTATCGGCCACCGTATTATTGTCAATCGTAAGTGAAATATTGCACTGAGAAGTTCACCGCGTTCAGGTTTTCATAAACTCACTTGTAAAGGAAAGGCATATACTTTGGATTAAAGGTACGTATCTTTTGCTTTAATTTGCCCATCCTGCGAGATAACAGTTCACCAAGTAGTGCATGAAAACTACTCTACCGAACGCACCTTCGCCGAATCTTTGCAATCAGTTGCATACCGTTCTCCGCATCATGGGAAATGTGTTACCATTTGTTAAATTCGCTGTAGTCGTGATGCTTAGCTTAGAGTATATATACCAAACGAGTATAGTTCAATTCAAACAGTTGACCTACATTACGGTGGCTTCAAAGGGAGCTGATTTAATAATTATTGGCACGCCAATAAAGTTTTTATGTCCTGCACGTATAATATTAGTAATGCCGGTACCGGATGCACGAGACAGGCACGTGGACTGAGCATGCTGAGGGTCAATTGTTGCTACCCCCTCCTGATTTGACATATAACGAGGTTACGCTCCACTGAGATTAGTTTCGCGCTTCACTTGGTAGCCTTTACATTTATATTTAAAAAAGCCTATACGAGTTCGAGTTTGAATTTGAGTTTGAGTTCGAGTTTCGCGGTTTTAACTTGCAAGATGGCAAAGGAAATCGGGTGGATCGTTCCGTGCCGTAATGCGCTCAGTGTCCTGCCTGAATATCTGCCATTGCAAAACGGTGGATTGAATGACCGTATCCTGCACGTTTTCCCATGTTTTCCCATGTGTGTTCTCCGCGCGTAACATACCCCTTTCAACTGACAGAAGCTGATTTGTTCATCAGTCACCGGGAAGCCATGAGGAAGTTAGGTCGGGCAGAAAAAGGTGTGATAATTGGGCGGAATTGGAATCCGGCCAAACGAATTAAGTTCGTGATGTAACGAGGAAAGTGATGACAGATGACCGCTTAGGGTCTCTGGGCGAGGTGATAAAGTTGGCCACACAAAACGCGTGCTGTGATATTGGTTTAATATTCAGGCTGACTGAATCGTTTCACATAAGGAGCTTTATCGACTCAGGATTTCCGGGTTGGACATCTTTGAGGTATGAGCAAGAACGTATGGCATTCATCAAAATGTACAATCCACGAAGATTTAGCGATGTCAATCATGTTCTTAATCCTTAACTAAACAAATGTTCTGGATCATTATTAATCATTTACTATTCCTATTGGCAACGAAACATTACCCAAGAGGGTCTGGCACCATAATTACAGGTATGGCAAATGGTTTGAACCCAGGAGTGTGAACAGTAGGATGGTTGTGACCGTCCGGGCTCGTTTCGTCAGCGTTTTGATTGTGGTAGCCTTGTGTGAAGTAGGGTTGTAAGAAGTCTGGTCAAGTAGTCTGTCAGTGTGCGTTGGTTTTCTGTAGACTGTTGTTCGTAGCCTGTCGTTGTCGTGGCTCACAAGGCAACAACCCTACTTCACACAAGGCTACCACGATCAAAACGCTGACGAAACGAGCGCAACTACTTTGTGACTCTCCCGACGACTTACTTAACGAGACCCGACACCTGGAACGCGTTTTCCAGAAGAACGACTACGACCCTAACTTTGTCAAACGCAACACTCACAAGAACACCGCACCCAACGAGACTACCGACAACGAATCCACTGACGCTACAACTGAACAATTTACTCTGCGTTGTATCCAAATGCTATTGCAAGGGCAGCACGGTGTTGTCTCAAATTTCCAATCAACTATTATATTTTTATTTGATGGTGAACGGCTTCGGACGAATTACTTTGACTCGCATCCGGGCTGGATGGCGGCGTGAAATTCAGTGTTTCGAAGGTAAAGAAATCGACAAAGCCGAATCTGCCGAAGCAGCGAAGCACACTTACCGAACGTTGACCATGCAAGCGTAGGGTTTGCGGTGGAGATAAGCTTTTTCTAGTGTGCCAGCCATTTTGACGACTCATCGGAGAAACCTCAACGTTCGCCTCGGCAAGTTTTTTTGAGCTCCGCACCAAAATGTTACACTCAATCAGAAGCTAGGCCTCGCTGTATGAAGGAAATGGCCAAAACTCCGGTGGATAGTCGAGGAAATTGGTCGTAGGATCCGTGTACGACTTGAGTTTTGATGATTGCGCGGTAAAAACAATCGCCTCGACTTGAATATCGCCATGGCCAAATTAGAGTACTTAATTTTCATAATTTTGATCTTTTAATATTAAGATTCACTCTGTGACAAGTCTTTATCAATCTAATAAGCGAGGCGTGCAAGCTGAAGGGTAGCGCTCGCTTCTAATTTGATCATGCAATTTGATCCCGAAGCGGCCTAAGTTCCTCGTGTCATGGCCGAAAATGATCCCACAAGAGCGAGTTGCTCTGACGAAAATGACGAGTTTCGCGAGGTTATAACTGATGTTTTTGAAAAAGATGACGATGATTGTCCCTCTTATAATCCTCCCAGCCAGACTTTATGCTAACATGGGCCATACATTCTATTGTAATTGATATATCGCAAGTAAAATTATAAACCAAACATTGTGAGGTTGTTGTTAGTTCGCCTGTTGTGTATGGTGTTATATCCCCGCCAAAATTATGCAACATTCAACTTTACTTAAGAAATATATAACGCGTTACCGTGTAATATAGCCTCATCTAAACACGCGGGAAGTTGGGAGAACACGAGAGTAGCGTATGGAAACCACGAGGCCGCCGAGTGGTTTCCGGCGCTACTCGAGTGTTCTCCCAACTTCCTAAGTGTTTAGATGAGGCTATATTACACGGGAACACGTTATATATTTCTTTTATAAAATAATTAGCCAAGTAAAAAACATTGCGTATCGCGTCAGCGTGTAATATACTCTCATCTAACACGGTTATTTAGCCAATCAGGGCACGCATAGTATCATAGTTATTTTATAAAATGCATTCAAGGGTCAGCATTTAAGTTTACAATTCAGTATTCAAGTTTACAATGCGACATTCAAGTTTACAGTTCAACATTCACGGCTCAGCATTCAAGTTCGGGAATATAGCAGGGATACAACGCCATAGTTATGGTCCCTCTTATCTCTCGCAGCCAAACTTGCCTGGCTCGTCCACGTGCATGAACATGACAAATTTTATGTTAGGTTGATGTCTGGTTGTGATTGACCTCTAATATTGATACGTTTATGGCTGGACTCGAGCGTGTCTTTGGCCCTTTCAGGCTCAAACTTTTCGTACGGGATCATTCCCTCTGTGTGCGTCTTCAGCATTTTATACGGGTCAGCGTTTAGTACAATCCTGAAGTGACTTTATTCTAACGAGAAAAATCTTGACTTCAGAGGAAAGATGTCCGGTCTTGGAGTATTATGCCGCAACGTCGTCAAGACAAGAGTCTACAGCTCCCGCTTGCAAATAATTACCGGGCGAAGGTTTAAAAGTGATTCACTAAGGCGGGAACGGCTGAACCTTCTCTTCTTCACCAACAAACACAACAGTTTGAGCCAGCGAGTAGCACTGGAGCTAAAACAGAGAAACCACAATGTCCATGTGCACGAGGTTGAAGATCCCCAATCCATGATTCCTGCAGCGCAAGAAAAAAAGCCCGACCTGATCGTGTGTCCATTTCTCACCAAGAGAGTCCCAGAGGCTATTTGCTCCAACCCAAACACTCCCTGTCTGATTGTCCACCCAGGGATCGAAGGAGATCGTGGCATGTCGTCACTAGACTGGGCGCTGAAAGAGGGTCAGTCCGAGTGGGGAGTGACAGTCATGCAAGCCAACAAGGAAATGGATACTGGAGACATATGGAGTACGACCACATTTCCAATAAACCGTCCAGACGTCAATACTCTCACCAAATCCAGCTTGTATGTACACGAGGTGACGAAGGCAGCCGCGCTGAGTGTCCTGGCGGCTTTAGACAATTTCCGCAGGAACAAGCCGCCCAGACCGCTGGACTACAACAACCCCAGAGTCCGAGGCTCATTGAAACCCAACATGAAGAAAGAAAACCGCCTGGTAGACTGGAACCTAGCAGCTGACGAAGTGGCTCTTCAGGTTCGCATGTCTGATTCCTCTCCTGGAGCAGTAGCGCGGTTTTGTTTTCAGATCAATGATAACTGGCATTAGACCGAGGAGTTCCGAGTATTTGGCGCTCATCTGGAGAGAGGAGAGTTGGTAAACGTCAAAGGAAGACCTGGACAGATTATCGGCCAACGCGACAACGCTGTGCTCGTCAAATGTGCTCAAGGCGCTTTGTGGCTCTCTCATTTGAAACGGTCGAAGCTTAAACTTCCAGCGATGTACTGGCTCAACCACAATATTCAAGAAGTTCCAGTTTTGCCAAGTCCTCCTGTTCAGATTCTGTTCAATTCTTTTCCAGACACTTTCCAAGAAATCTGGACCAGTGTTTCGCCAGATGGAGTGTGCCACATCAATTTCAATTTCTACAACGGAGCCATGAGCACGAGTCAGTGTATGCGCCTGCAGTCGGTTCTCGAACAAGTCGAGCAAGACGAGCGGTGCAAAGTCATCATTCTCAAAGGAGGCTACAACTTCTTCAGCAACGGTATTCACCTCAATACCATCGAGAGCGCCACAAATCCAGCGATAGAATCATGGCAGAATATCAGCGCCATCAACGATGTAGTTCGCCGCGTCTTTCAGAGTCAGAAGATCACGGTCTCTGCGCTGCGAGGAAACGCGGGAGCGGGAGGTTTCATGATGGCACTGGCGAGTGATCTTGTGGTCTCGCGACAAGGCGTCGTTCTCAACCCTCACTACAAGATGATGCACCTGTATGGTTCTGAGTATCACACGTACTTCTTGAAAGAGCGTGTGGGTCAACGCAAGGCACAAGAGCTTCTGCACACCGCAGAACCAGTGTTATCGACCCAAGCTGTTGAGATGGGTTTGTTGGACGCAGAGATGGGAGGAAACGTGGAAGAATTTGAAGAGCAAGTGCACGAATATGGCCGAAGTCTGGTTACTTCCTCCGCTCGTAAAAGAGCATCTGAAGATGATCTTAAAACGGTAGAAGAACATCGAAGCAGCGAGCTAGAAATCATGAAAAAGAACTTTCAAGACCCCGCATACCACAACGCTCGTAAGGCGTTTGTATTTCACTAACAGATTGCTGAGCGGTTTAGTCGTCTGCTTCACTAACAGATTGCTGAGCGGTTTAGTCGTATGCTTCACTAACAGATTGCTTTTTAGCTCTCCAGTATAAAAGGCATGTCTTGTGATTTTTCCTGATTGTTTTTTATGTTGTTGGTCATGTTAATGTTTATGCATTGATTGAATAATGCACTGTAAGTGATGACTAGACTACTCAGACACATTAACATGCAGCCGATAAACACCATTTCTCGATGCGAAAATGCCAGCGAAAGCTCGGCAACTTCGATTTTCGAACCGTGTGCCCGACCTTACCCGGCTGGGGAAAATTTGACACTTTCGGTGAATTTCGGCCCATTGAATTTATTTTGCATACAGTACTGTAATCGATCGACCGGCTTTCGAGGTAGCCGCTTTCGTCGCCGTGCGCACGGCTAGGTAGGGCTACTCTTGTTCATACCACTTCACCCCTGTTGGTAGTGTTTGTCGACTGGAGAGGGCTCCTTTTAGTGGTCAATTGTGCGAGACGAACAGGCATTACAATCTGCACCAAACCACACAAGCTGGGACAAGCCGGACGGCCCTACAAAGACTAAGTACTTTAATGACGCAGACCGAGTCAGAGGTAACATTGATAATTATTTGTAAATGTTTTTCTGTTGTTATGCGCAGTAGTTTGTCCTTGAGGGTCTCTTCATATAAGCCCGCATTACCGAGACCTCGACCTCCCACTATTTCCTTTGTAAAAATTCCGATGTGACCGTGATCTCAGTAAACTGTGCTGGCCCGTTTCTCATATGAACACTCCAGCCAGTTTAGCCGGGATGAAAGTGTTTTTACTACGCATGACTTGCAAGGTCGCTAACTAAACGGAACGCTTTTCCAGGCCCTTGGCGCTTCCCGCATTTTTCATCTCGGCCACCCGGGCTAAAATTTCCCATATGAACACATGACCGGGCTTATTTGAAGAGACCCTAAATCACACGATAAATCCCAGCAAACTTGAAAGTGAACACTCTACACTCTAGCTCAGGTTAACAACGTTTCTAACAACTTAAATTATATAAATTATATATAAATTATTCCAAGTTTTCTTACCCCTTAAATTCTTCAATTGTTTGCTTAATTTGTTATCTGTGACGGTGTTAAGAATCCACATCGACGAGATTACCATCAGCTCATAAGACACGGTGTGATATTACAGAAGACTTTCGCGCAAGGCGTTGTGAGAAAAGTGTCTTCACTATGGCTGTTTCACGTTAAAATATGAAATTACAGCTCCAAGAATCTAAGGGCTATACGTCTTCCTGCAAACTATTTCTTGGAAGTTATCAAATATGAGTTTTGCGGAGGTCGTGTGTGTGTCTCGGGCATATCAATGGGTGTCAAGTCACCCGGTTTGTATGAACAGTACTCGGACGTTGGACAGCCTACATAAATGACTTGGTTTCCTCGTACCCACATTCGCCACAGCCCTTTGTGGAATCCGCGCGCATCCAAGTCCCACACTAAGAAACAGCGGGCAATGTTCCTCCATGTGTCCCAGTCGCCATAATAGTCGAGTCTAAAGAAGAATAAGTAAGTTTTGTTCCTGGTGTTTGGTATGAAGTCCTCCACGTTTGAACAAGGTGTCTTACTGTGGTCCAGAAGCTGGGCTTCACTGAAAGCATAAACAACAACAACAACAACAATAAAAGTTTAGTAATGGCTTGGGAGCTATCTGTTTCGGCGGTTCAACTTATTACTGCATGGGTGACTCTGAAAGGATATGAATTCGAAACGGAGTACAATATCTGCCAGACCGGTGTAAACCACGTTGTACAGAGGAGTCTGCTTGCTTTCCATTACATAAAACCCTATATATTGAGCCCGACATGAAGTATACCGCAAGACCTGTGTCGCGCCCGCGATAAAGACGTCTTGTGGTATCCTTCGTGTTTAGGTACATAGGTCATTTACACAATGAAAGCAAGTGACGTGCGTAAACCTGATTCACTAGTGTTGTTTTAGCAAGCTTCAACAGATCATTCTGTCACAAGTTAGTTCAGTAAGTTTTTTAGCTTGACATTTGCATAATATGATATCTAAAAGTTTCTTTGTTTCGAGATCAAATGAGACGCGAGAACACGTGCACGGCCAACCTCGTTCCTGGACTCTTCCCAGGGGCTGGGAGAGGAAAGAGCCTGGAAACGAGGTTGTTACGCGGCCTCACCCGAGCAGTCGGTGTATCTCTTTCTCGTAGTTATCCGTGTACATCGTATCCACATCAAACTTAACGTCGGTTTTGCTGTTTAGTGCATGAGAACCAAAGTAAGATTCCTGAAATGCCAGATTCACGTTCAGCCCTTTGCCTCCGAAGTGATATGTCCGTGAAACGTCTGGGATTATAGCTTCGCGGTTCTTTCTCTGTTCTGGCAACCTCATCCACATGTCCCAGTCAATATAATACAGAGGATGCGGCCACTTAGGCTCCAGCTCGTCTTTGTACAATTTACGACTCAGAACCCTGGTGTTGAAAGGCGAAAAAGTGAGCAAAACTGGCTATTCTCGCTGCTTTAGACCCTTGTCACTCGCAAGCTCAAAATGCAGATTCTCCAATCCTTTTAAGAATAAACTGTATGAGTGATGTAGTGAGAATTGATCTAGGCAAGCTATCAAAACCTCCATGCTGTATGATGTCGAATATGAAGGGGTACTCCATTTCACTATAGTACTTCATGACACAAATTATCTTTATGCTAATTCGCCCTGTTTCCTTCAATCTCTTTGAATTTACGTTTCTTTTTGTACTTACCAACCCAAACCTGGCATGGTTTCTACCCTGTACATCATGCTTGGGTCATTGGCGGAATGTTTGTAGCCCTAGAGAAGAATGTTGTATTCAAGAGACGAGTCAAAACTCCCAACTTAGCTGCTGTTATGATTAATTGACGACTAAACCTCTCACTTCCAAAGGTGAAATTGAATCAACCCGAAAACGCCCAACTTCTAGCAGCGTTAACATCCAACTCTTGAGCTGTCAAATGAAACCTCACTTGAAGGTATAACCACTCAAATGATTGAGTACATTCTAATAGCAGTATTCACTGTCAACTCCTGAATTGTCAAAAAATCGTCTTATGGTATCCTTCATATGAGTCAATTTAATAAATTTCCACTGGTTTGCCGTGGTGTGGACTCTTATTTACCACGCTTTACGTCATCACATGGTCAAAATGTTGTGGACTCACGAGGCGCTTCGCCGAGTGAGTCCACAACAAATTTTGACCATGTGATGACGTAAAGCGTGGTAAATAAGAGTCCACACCACGGCAAACCAGTGGAAATTTGTTTTTTACCACAATATTTAGAAATATACAAGAAAGTTTTGTTGTATTTCGTTGCAAAGCGTGACACGCTGGCGTCAACTAGCGTCATATCGTTGTCTGGACTTTTATTTACCACGGTTAATCGACCAATCAGAGTGCGAGAAACTAGTGTGTTGTGGTAAAATTAATAAATTTCCACTGGTTTGCCGTGGTGTGGACTCTTATTTACCACGATTTACGTCATCACATGGTCAAAATGTTGTGGACTCACGATGTGCTTCGCCGAGTGAGTCCGCAACTAATTTTGACCATGTGATGACGTAAATCGTGGTAAATAAGAGTCCACACCACGGCAAACCAGTGGAAATTTGTTTTTTACCACGACATTTAGAAATATACAGGAAACTTTCGTTGTATTTCGCTGCAAAACGTGACATGCTGGCGTCAGCATCGTTGTCTGGACTCTTATTTACCACGGTAAATCGACCAATCAGAGAGCGAGAAACTAGTGTCTTGTGGTATCCTTCATGTAAGTCAATATATAGGATTTTACATAATGGAAAGCAAGCGAACTCCTCTGCGTCCTGTGGCCAATCACACTAACCTGATCGTTCCACGCTGATATGCAGTACACACTTTCATCATTTTTCAAGACAGGTAGCAGTTGATTGAAATAGCTCAAAATATCCACTGAAACATCCAGGTCTTCTTCCAGAATTACGAGGTAATTTGCATCAGGGTTACGGTCAAACGAGTCTGTCAGTGACCTCTTATAGTGCTGTGACAAGGCAAGCGAGTGTGCATTTAGTGTTAAGAGAGAAAATACAGAAAAAATAGTTTTTCAGAAAAATTTAAAAACCTGGGCTATTCTTGCGTTTCTCTCGCTGATAGGTTTGTGTGGAACAACCCTGAGTCCTAGCAGTTTGACCACTGCTGCAGGTTCCTCAAAAAATCCATCGATATAAACGGTCACCAGGTCTGGTTTCAAGCCCTGGGCCCCCCGCAGTGACTTGAGCATGCGGTACAGGTACTGCGGTCGGTTGCTGGCCATGACTGCTATTGGCAGATCGACCCTTGTGCCGTCTGGCAGAGGTGGAGGATTGAAAGTGATGTCCTCTGGCTCAGAACCTTTTGAAACAGGAGAGAGGGAAAACCGGAGGTGTTGTTATCTTGCAACAGCAGTTTTAACTGTAGCCCATATAAACTTATGTGCGACTAACTGTCTGGCTCACGGATTGATCAACCGACTTTTTTACAAGTTGACTGATTGGCTGGCTGACTTACCGATCGATCAACCAACCAACTACTGACTGATTGACTGACGTACTGATTGATTGATTGATTGATTGATTGATTGATTGACCGACTGAATAAATAGCTCACCGATCACTAACCGATGAATGACTAACTAACAAACTGACTAACTAGTTCACCGATTGACCAACCGACGATACATTTATTTGTCTGATTGACTGACTGTCTGATTGACTGATTGACTGACTGACTG
Source organism: Plumapathes pennacea (assembly GCA_964036295.1). Classification (NCBI taxonomy): domain Eukaryota; kingdom Metazoa; phylum Cnidaria; class Anthozoa; order Antipatharia; family Myriopathidae; genus Plumapathes; species Plumapathes pennacea. Next base: position 12,104,981 of record OZ038470.1, on the reverse strand, counting down.
ACTGACTGTCTGACTAGCTATAGCTAGCTGACCGACTAAGCGACTGACTTACATTTGCAAGTTCCACCATATCCTTCATAGATGTTACAAAATTTCCGCCTTCGCCGATTTTCCTCGTTGTCCTCCCAGTCACATGACGAGCTACTAAGCGGGGTTACCCTTACAGACGTATGAAGAACAACTGGCTTTGCCCATTTTCCAGGCTCCGGGTCGCCCTGATAACCCTCGGCGTGCACGATGTTCACGTGATTCATCCGCTGTACAACCATCGCCCACATTGATCGGAAATTTATCATTCCGAAAAAGGCGCTGCCATAGCTTTTCATAAAGATTCGAGCACTCTGCTGTAGACTTAACGCAGCTTCGTCCTGCAGAAAAAAAAAAAAAAATGACAACACGGTCTCCTTATGGCCTAACTTTATTATTACTATAAGCTGGTTATATTTATTATAAGATAGAGACGCTCAAGAGATGGCAGTATCAGTAGCAACAGTTGTTCTAGCAGTGAAAGAGTAATATTGATATAGAAGCAGCAGTTGTGAGGAGAAGCAGTTGTTGCAGAGGTGGTATGTAGTAGTAATGGATAAAAGAAAGAAATCAAATAACAAACCTTCACGGCGAAACAAAGTATTCTATTTTCAGACAAGCTATTGACAAAGTCCACTAGTGCTTTAGACTCCTCCCTTGCTCCGTACGTGTCGAAGCTCTGTGACGCCATGAGCGCGCCCGTGGCTTGATTGAGAGCAGTAACTGTTACTCCTCGATAAAGATCCTTCGTCAACTCCACCACCTGTATACGGTTATTAACGATAGATTAAAGTACAAATCAGTTTCCCAAAGCTGGGAAAACATATTTGTTCCAAAGGACCACATGTAACTGGGCGAAATCCTCCCTATAGATAGCAGCCTTATGTAAACATTTAATGATCAAGTAATCTGAAATTTCACAGAAAACAATTGGTTAATTTACCTATAAACAAGTGATCCGGCTTTATTTACTACTAGGTAACTTTTTGAGATTGTTTGGATTGTAAAAAATTGCGTCCTCCACTTATAGTACTTGGATTTAACAAGTCCGCTGAGATGGCTCACTACAAAGGAGCATGCATTAAAGTAAATGTGTGGTTATCGAGTTCATGGCCGATCGTGTAACTCAACCAGTACCCGCTTTTACAGAGTAGATATTTAAAGTGACGTGACATGTACTTACCGCTTTCCCATTGACGAAGACGGAGACGTTTTCTTTACTTGAATACACTTGAATGTCTATATACTCTGAATAGATAAAGCAAAGTGTTGATAAGAAAGTGTACGTCCATACTAATGCATTTGCAAAGCCAGAAATACAGGGGCCAATTCGATAAACATAGGGGGTAAATGTTTGCGCTTTTAGAGCTGTGTATGAAAAAAAAACTATCCAATAGTCGGCCATTACCTCCTATGTTTAGACCTCGGGAACTATATTGAAAGATTAATAGAGAATCCTTTTCCATTTGACTCGTTTGAGAAGACACAGCTTTGGATTTTTTTTACAGAGTTTCTACTGGATGTAAATATTCAGGGCAAAGAAAATAGAAAATTGTTGAAAGATTAAGCGCTTTGTGCAGCAATACTCTTTGTTTGCTAGGAAGTGGATGTAGTCATTTTAATTTTAAGTGTGAACCAAGCCTTGCAAGATTTTAAATCACTGGCGTGTACTAGCATTGAAAGTATGACGACCTCAGTCCAACCAGCCAAACATACTGAACATATAAAAAATTCAGTAGAAGATACTGAAACATTAGCTTGATGAACAAGAAGATCGCGCGACTAAAAGGTTTGTGCACCGGCAGTTGATATTGTATCGGAGGCGGAAAACCGAATGGGGACTTTTACGCGATGAGCGAGGAAATTATAGCCAAATTTGGTGTTCTAGCTAACATAGCATGCCTGTAACATTAAAAACAGAGAATAACAAACCTGGAGCGACGACTTGTTCAGCCGCGGCATTGTCCTGTCGTGGCTCCGTTCGAGAGTCCTCGAGTTTCTCCGCTACTCGCTCCTGTTTGGGCTCCCGTTGTATATTGTGCGAATTTGCGTGGAATTCGTTCATTTGCTTTGACGTTTGCAAAATGAAAAGAAGATTAGCTAGAAAAGTCACGAACACAACTAGTACAAGGATAATACGAATACAATTTCTAGACATTTCGTCAGTGTTCTTCATTCACTGGCGGTTGCGCCAGAACTTCAACGGAAAAAAAAATGCGAAAAGAATACTGAGGCGGAAAGAATACTAAGCACCGGCTCAGACAAAATATGAGGCTGTTTCGAACTCAGGAGGACATTTTGAATTCATTGTTTGTTCGTTTCTGACAGAAGGGAGCTTTTCAAAGATCAGAAGTTTTGCAAGTTATTCACGGTAACTAAGAAACCGCGCCTTTTGCGGTGACGCGGCACGGTCGATAAGAGCCTTCGTGGCAAGTCTGCGGCGTGTGTGCATAGAAACAAGTGTTTTCATTCATTTTCGCTTACGGAGAGGTGTTTTTGAACTGCTTTATTTGATATAACGTCTGTCTCACCTCCAAAGGCTCCGATTTTTCACAGCCTTGGAAAACCTCCAACTCCCGAATTGTGTGACCACTCAAACGAAAGCTCTCAATGTTGTGCATTCTCTTATAATAATGGTTTCTCATTTTTGTCTTGTGTGTATGTGTTTTGATTTTTGTTTTTGTTTTGTTTTGTTTTGTTTTTGTTTGCTTGTTTGTTTGTTTCGTTTCTATTTTTAGAACTTGGACAAAGAGCAAAACTCCAAAACAAGCAGATATATATCTGCCATTTCTTATTTGCCTTAGAGTGTCAGACGACGATGCAACTGAGCCAACCTGAGCCTTCGTTGATAGACCGACAGCCCGATTTCTCGCGAAAAACATTCGTACTTTCCGAAAAATAATCGCGAAGACTTCGTAAAACCGATCCCAGGTTCTCTCGTTCAATGTTGTAAAAAAATGGCGGACGAAACACTCTGCGATATCTTGAATAAGCTGTGCAGCCACACCAAGTTGGAGCGAGAACGTGCTCTCAAGTCCTTCGAGCTAAAGCTAAAGGACTCTAAAGAGTTTCCAAGAACGGACGAAAATCTCATTTCCCTGCATAAATCACTTCTTTCTCTTGTGGAATCTGTGGGCGAATGTCCGTGGGAAAGGAAGGTCGGAGGCTTGACTGGGTCAAAGTTGGTGATTACGTCTGGCTTGGGGTCCGATTCTTTCGACGAATCTGTAAGAAAGTGTGCACTGCATCTGATGCAGGATGATGAACCTCGGGTTAGGTCCGCTTCTGGTGAGTATACCGAGTTTATTGTGAAAAAAATGTGAAGCGTCAGCTGACAAAAATAATTATCGGATCCAGTTACTAATCGGGTCACGTATCAAATCGGAAGGCACGGAAGGCACGGAAGGCACTCGTCCACAGTTTTCAATTGAAAGCGCGTCCGTTTTCGAAGTATTTTGCCACGTTGTATTTCGTCTCCGTTTTCAAGCATCTTTGAAAATCGTTTGACGAATGGATCTTTCGATTTGCATATTCGAGTCTGTTTGTTTGTAGCTTGAGATTAATATAAACAAATATTTTACATTTACTAATGAGGTTTTTGATGTAGGGGACCTGATTGGTGCTCTGTGCCAGGTAAAAGGCCCTGGGGTTTATCTGTCATGCCGAGATGCTATTATTAACAGTGTCTCAGATAACTTAGAGAGAAAATTAGCCCAGGATTGTGCTGAGTTTGCAGAAACGGAGGCCTTGATGCACAAACTGGGAGGACCATCCATGGAGCAGCCAATAGTAAGAGATATATTTTAAAAGAATTTGATTATTTCAGTTGGAAATTTGACTGCAGTCATTGTTGATAGCCCTTTCACTCCCAAGCTAAAAATAAAGGTTCCCCTAGCTTAATATAACAAAAAAAAAAAAAAAAAAAAAAAAATTTATATATATATATATATATATATATATATATATATGTAAGAGCGATGAAAATTTAGGGATTGATTGTCCAATCAGCTTTGATCTTATAACACATTCTCCATACTGTATAATATATCTTTGGTGAGAAACTGAAGGAGAAAATTGAAGTTGATCACTCAGGAGTGAAAGGGTTAAAAGTGTATCAGGTTATTGTGGGTTGGGGTGAGGATTCCCAACTTGAAATTCCTCATTCCAACAACTGAAGCCAAATATTGGTCAAATCTCTCCCTCCCCCTCTCCCTTTAATGGTCTAATCTTCTGCTGTTCACTTTTCCAATTATTGTTATTTCTGTGTTCACTGTTGTCAGCCCAAAAATGCAGATGCTGCAAAAATATTTCATGATACAGCAGGATGGAAACATCTGGAGACAAGTATGAGGTCAGAGTGGACTCTCTTCAACCCATGATTGTTTCAACTGCATATTTCATGTTTGCTCTTGTACTGTGTGTGCTTCTTGTGTTGCAAATTTGTTTGTTTGTGTGTAGCATTTTTATCTTTCTGACCTTTTGTGCATTTAAAGTGAAAAATTAGGGTAAGGATTTTGGTCATTGCATAGAAGCTTTCATGTGCTAGCCATAACTGAAATTCCAAGAAACTACATTTATGACATCAGATTAAAGGCATAAAAATCTTATTTGCGGGCAAATGTTCCCTTTTTGTGCTGCTCAACATAGGTGCCTCCAGGCAGTGATTGAAGGATGTGGCAAGACATTCAATGACCATATCACTCAAGATCTGTTGGATTTGATATTTCAAGCACTGAAGCACACAAACAGATTTGTACGAGAGACTGGCTATCACGTCTGTGCATCTCTTGTACGACTTGGAAGGGATGAAGGTGTGTATAGTGATTATAGGTAATGTTATGATACAAAATATGTGATCAGAGGATGATTTCTCCTATCATAAGGCAAAAGTCTGTTGTCGTGTATTGAGAATATGGCAATCTGAAGGGCTTTGTGAAAAAGAAAAGAGATAGTAAGTCATCTTCAAAATTCCAATTTTTGTGTGTGTGATTCTTGTTTTGACGTCTGACAACCTGTCTGATACATTTCAATCTTAAATGCTCACACAAAGAATATAACAAACAACAAAATGTTTCCACTGTGGCTCAATGACCTCAGCTCAAATGTGACATACTGTCTCACCGATTCTGATAGATCTTTTGCTTGGGTTCAAGCTGATTCAGTATGAAGTCTCCCAACACCATTTAACAAATTGACGTCAGTTTTTTATGTGTCTGTCCTCTTATTGATCATGAAACGTGTCATAACATTGTCAAAAAGTTGTGGATCCACGAGGCGCTTCGCCGAGTGGATCCGCAACTTTTTGACAATGTTATGACGCGTTTCATGATCAATAAGAGGACAGACACATAAAAAACTGGCGTCAATTTGTTTTTTACAATAACAAAACTCAAGCGACGACGCGGGGAAAACACGCAAGAAAACTGGATTTTGTTCGATTTGACCGAAATGTTGTCAACAACTTTTCCCGCTTTCTAATTGGTCGAGGTTGAAATTCAAGACATTTCATTGGCCAAAAAGTGACAGTTTGACGTGAGCATTTCGCGCGTGCAAAATAAAATTTTGTCAAAGAAGTTGGAAAGAAATGAAACTAGACGCTTTTCTGCTGCGGTTTTCTCGACAATTTCAAGACAAAGCTCAAGGAAATTCGCCTCTGAACACTTCTGGTTCTCTACTTCAAATGCCGAATGTCGCTTTTGCAAGAACTGAGGTAAAATTGAAGCTGAATTCACCTTCTTCGTCCAAATCACTGTCGTCAGCACTCGATTTTATGTGTCTGTCCTCTTATTGATAATGAAAATTAGCCAATCACAAAGCGAGAAACTGACGTGTTATTGTAAAATCATTTATTGTGTTACTAGTCTTGTTAATTTCTAGTTGTGTTAATTTATCAGATGATGCCTCAGTTGCAAATAATGAAAATGAGGAAATGAATGCCATCTTTAAACATGGAGAGCAGTTTGCCGAATATCTCAAAAAGGGCCTTGCAGACAACTGGAGTCAGGTACAGTTCTGTATATTAAGTTTGTATTCACAAGAGGAAAAGTTTAAAAAGTTGTGTTAACTATATTTTGAAACTTTGCTTGATAAATAGTTTCATACAGCTATCCTTTACCTTCATATGAAAAGTCAACGGCTTGATGCAGCTTTGTTCCCAAGCTCTTTCATCTTCCAGCCCCCGCCTTTCTTTGGGGGTGGGGGTAGGGAGATGAAAGAGACTGGGAACGAGGTTATGGCTTGATGCAGCTCAACATTTCAGGATCTTACATACGCAAGCCACGTAAACAGCACGCACAAACTCTTGTACAACATGAACTTCAAAGCATTGCTTGATGTGCAATTCAGTCAAAATACAGTCTGATAACTTTTGACAGTCATCCGAAAACATCTCTCGTAGTCATTATAAGAACTATAATTAGTAATTATAATATTATAATTATAATATTATATAATGGTAATCAGTGCTTGACATTAAGGTTTTAGGTTGGTTGCCCTTCAGACTGTAGATTGACTTCAAGCAGTAGAAAGTTTCATAATTTCTGGTTGCCCGGCCCTGAATTTACCGACCTGACCAAAATTTTTTGGTTGTCCCGGGCATAGCTGGCAACCGTTAATGTCGAACACTGGTGATGATATTTATACACAAGAGACTTCCATCTCCAGAAGGTGCTTTTTGGAGAGGTCCTCATCTGTCCTGTGACTTTTCAGGTCCGATTGGCTGCCTCGGTTGCAACACGTCAGTTCCTTCAAACATTACCAAACGAGGATTCACGTGAAAAGTTTTACCCCAAGCTGCTGCCTGCAATGTGTTTAAACAGGTAACTACAGCTAGTTTCATCACAATCGACTCTTGTTTGACCAGTGGAAAACCAGCTCTAAAGAGAACTAGATTGACTGCATCGGCGTGGAGAATTACGTATAACTTGGATCGACTGATTGTCGATGTGTGAAAGCTGAACGGGGTCCGTCAACCAGCGCATTCTTTACGGCGTTTAACACGCATAGTTGGTGATCAAGCTCTTCTTTAACTTTTTCTTTTGCTGACAGGTATTATGTCGCTGAAGGTGTACGCATTTACTCACAGCAGAGTTGGAAAACAATATTTGGAAATAAAGGAAAAGATCTAGTGCAGAAATTTATCAAAGAAACGGTGAGTTGTTAGCAAAGGAAATGAATCAGCACACACATAGAAAGAAAACAGCGTTTCCAACAACACACATAACAGGACCCGGTTGTTCGAAGCTCGATTAAGCTAACCCAGGATATACTTCTTTATTGTCTCAACGGCAACCTCTTGGCCATAATACTGCAGTGTTTCAATCAAAGACAAGCTAAGGAGTTCAAAACACACCAAGGAAGTCGTCAATTGAGCGAAGAGTCCGCCTCATTTTCAGGCTTTAAAATGATGACAAAGTTTATACAGTCAACTTCCTCTTAACGGACACCCCTCTAAGACGGACACCTCTGTAAGACGGACACCTGGTAGTAGCGGTCCCTGCCGTTTCTTCAGTCATTACAGTCAACTCCTTTTTAACGGACACCTCTCTAAGACGGACACCTCCCTTAGACGGGCACCTGGTAGTGGAGCGGTCCCTGCCGTTTCTTCAGTCATACAGTCAACTCCTTTTTAACGGACACCTCTCTAAGACGGACACCTCCCTTAGACGGACACCTGGTAGGAGCGGTCCCTGCCGTTTCTTCAGTCATACTGTATACTCTAAATGAACCCTCTTTAAGACGGACACCTCTCTGAAGCGGACAGTTGGAGCTGGTCCCGAGGGTGTGCGTCTTAGATGGAGCTGACTGTACCTAACCTAACCGTGCTTTGAACAACCGGGCCTCAGTGCTTTGACATTGACAGTGACGATGATGGCGTAAATTGGGCACTCTTTTTCTGCCTCTTTGTCTGTATGTCAGTATGTCTTATGAGCTTTGTTTTGTTTCTCTTTAGGTCGAGTTTTACATCAGTCAGACGGAGGCTGATAACCACGCGGTCAGAGAGGCGGCTTGCGCCTGTATTGCGGAATTGGCCACCAAGGTTTGTGAGCCATCACTTTTGTCCGGAGGCTGAGCGTTTGTTTCAATTTTCTTTCATGGCAGACATGTATTATACCTCATCTACAGATGCTTCATGTTGCGCTCTTATTTGAGTTATGATGGCTGTCTTAAGTTTTGAAGCCGTTTTGTACAACATTCACGCGAGAGTGCTCGCAAAACAATTCTCAAATCGAAGGTTGTGGATACGCGCAGGACCTTGAGCAACTGGCCTGTTCTCGTGTTGACTGCGCTTGTTGTCAATCTGAAGATTTTCATTCCACAATGTTGCATTTCAACAGGTTGCCCCCAAAAGTGTGTCTTTTTATGTTGCGGACTTGTTGCGCGCTCTGCTGTGCTGTTTCAAAGACGACAGCTGGCCTGTCCGAGACGGTAAGACACTCGTGTTAATCCTTTCAATCCCAAGTGTGACCAACTTCAATTTTCTCCTTCACTTTCTCACCAGAAATATATCATATATAGTAAGGAGAATTTAGCTTTTGATACCTTGCCCAGATAATAGCTGATTGAACTATCAATTCTCACTACATCACTCGTACATTTTCTTCTTAAAAGGTTGGGACAATCTGTATTTTGAACGTCAACCGCAAAACAAACACCAAATACTGAGATAATTTTATGTGTATTAGTCCAGTAAGTAGTTCTTGCACACTTCACTTAGAATGATCCAGTACTGTTTAAACTTGGCTCGCATTTAGCTTGAAGAAATCTCAAACCTGGATGGATCGGAGATCGTTCTTATGGGCCCTTAGGGTGTGTTTCTTTTTAGGAATCCAAATCCGGATCACAAATCAAAAACAGATTATCTGTTTCTTTACTGAAATCCAAATCCGGATAATGAATCCATGTGATCCACACTTAGGACGGATTCACTGGATCATATCCAAAATTGGATACTTTGGATCATGGATCCATTAAAGAAACGCACCCTTAGTACCCATCTCGGATCGATCGCATTTTAGCGGCCAAACTCAGAACCGATTTCGAATCGATCAAACGAACAGAACATGCTGGTACAACATCGCCCAATATTGTTGATAAATGTTGTGCGATGTTGGCTGAGGGTGTTTAAACGATCACGACATGTTGGGCAAAAAGTTTGACTGGTTTCAAACTTCACGCAACATGTGCCAACGTCATGCAACATTGCCAAACATTGTGTACAAATGAATGCAGCAGGTTGTGCCCAACAATTTTTAGGCGATATTGTGCCAACATGTTGTGTGTTCGTTTGCACGGGCCTTAACACTCACAGTATATCCACGCCCTGATGTACCGTTTTTCTTGCAGCTGCTTGTGTCGCTTGCGGAAACTTCGTCCTG